>CM066031.1:804288716-804955285 GCA_033557465.1 Ichthyophis bannanicus
AACACACGTTTCCCCACTTCAGCTCTTCTAGAGGCTGTTTGAAACCTGGTGCATTCTGGGACTGGTAGTCTTTTATGAAAACATTCTGTTTTAGTATTTCTACCAGCTAAGACAGGTTGCTTGTTCAGAGCCAATTCACCTCTATTACAGCTCCTTCCTGAACTATGATAAGCTTCCTTATCACAGGGTCTGGTTAAATCTCTCTACCAAGCCGTTCGTCTGGGGATGATATGCGGCTGTACGGACGTGACGAATATCAAAAGCCTCCCAGACCTGGGCCAGGTACCGGGACATGAAATTGCTTCCCCTATCCGTCAGGATTTCTAGGGGGAAACCCACTTCACAAAATATTTTTACCAGCTCTTGGGCTATGGTACGTGCGGACGTATTCCACAGAGGGACAGCCCAAGGAAATTTCGTAGCCTGATCAATTATCACCAATATATATTGGTAACCCCTTGGTGTCTTAAGGAGAGGTCCCACTATATCTAATGCCAGTCTATGCACTGGTTCTGATATGAGGGGTGCTGATATCATGGGTACCCCAGGCGGGTGACTTGCCGTGACCCGTTGGCAGGCAGGGCAGGACGCACAAAACCTAGATGTTTCCCTGAACACTCCGGGCCAGTAAAAACGATTCAGGATTTGATCCAATGTGCCCTGTATACCCTTATGTCCTCCCACTGGGTGATCGTGGGCTAACTTTAACACTACATTCCTGAAGGAGGTGGGTATGACCAACTGCTTTCTCATATCCCCCGTCCTTGGGTTTAAACTCTCCCTATAGAGCAAAGTGTCCTCCAAGAAAAATCGTGGCAGGGTCTCAGATCCTTCCCGCGCATAGTCAAAGGCTTGTGCTAGCGCAGGATCTGCCTGCTGTTCCCTCGGGAATGAGGGAAATTTCTCCATTAGTTGGGCTGGCACCCAGGGCAATTCCTGTCCAAGCATTAGCTCCGCCCTATTTCTTGACCTAGTCTGTCTCTCTTTCCACTTTTCAGACTTTTCCTTCCTCAGGCTACTCCTGGAGGGACCTATTAAATCATCATGTGAGGGCATTCCCGCTATGGGATCCTCTGGCGGATCTAGCTCCCCACTAACTGCCTTGGAACTGGCACGAGTGGAGACCATGCCTGCTTTATCCTTATGATTGTCAGAGTTCGCTACTCTTCTTACCCTGGGTAAGGCTTCATCTAGGCTGCCTAAGATAGCGGTCTTTTCTGCTTTGTCCTTTAACTCCTTTTCTAAGCCATGCCAAAGTTGGGACCAATCCCTCCCCAGGACTAAGGTATTTGGGAGTCTGGGCACCACTGCTACCGCTATTTTTTTTCTCAGGCCTAAACCCTTCACCCATACATGATGTATCAGATGGGACGTAGCTGTCCCATGAACACATCTGATCTTTACCTGATTTCCAGAAGACTCTAGGTTATGATCAGTTTGGGATACAATCCTCTTCCACAGTCTTTGGGAAATCATTGACTGGTTTGCCCCAGAATCTAGTAATGCCTCTGTGGGAACCCCTTCCACCTCCACCTCCAATAGGAATCCCTCTCCCTTCCTACCGGTATCTGTGGTTACTAGGGCTGTCCTGGCCTTACAATTCTTTTTGAAATGCCCTGTCCCCCCACATGCAAAACATTTTCTTTCCTGGGCATAATGAGATTTATCCACAGACAAATACTTTTGTTTCTCAATTCCTGCTGACCTTGCCTTCCTTTCTGGTACCTCCATTACTGCCTGTTTCGCCTGGCCCACCAATTTGGCGGCTAGAAAGCGCTCTGCCAGCAAAATGTTGTCCTTAGTATTACAGCAATTTTGAAGGACCAGGAAGGTTTGCAATTCTGAAGGTACAGCATTCATAAATTGCCCAAGAACAATGCAATCTAATATCCCATCCAGACTCTTAGGGGTATGTTTACTAAAACCCCGTTAGGTGCGCGGCGCACTAGTGTGCGGGATGCCATATAAGGAGTGGGCGTTTCAGGCTGAAAAAAGCAAACCAGGATTAATCATGCGCTAATGTGCGCTGTGCGCTCATGTGTGCCGCGCACATTAGCGCATGAGAAACTTGCACGGGAAGCATAAGTGGCGTGCTGATGTGCAAGCACAGAAGTAGAGCCACAGTACAATGGTTAAGACACTAACTGATGGTGCAGGGATCATGGGTTCAATCCCCCACTGTGCCCAATGAATAAGGCTGGCTGAGGCATTACCTATTATGGGTATGATTGCTGTAGGAGGCATTTTATTTATATTTTAATTACTTCTACTAGCAAACACACTCTCAAAGCGTGTTAACATAAGGTGCCCCATAAGGCACATTCTAAAGTGCACTGTCCGCCAAGGCACCCTACAATGTTGCTGAAAGGATGGCCAAAGGGCGGCATATAGGGTGCCCAATGAGGCACGGCAAGGCTACTGTGATGGCAACACTGCACATGTTAAGGTGTGGTAAGCTGACATAGGTGTGCTGACATGCAAACAGCAACAGCAGTGTAGAACAATGGCTAAGACATTGACTGATGGTGCAGGGGTCATGGGTTCAATCCTCCACTGTGCCCAATGAATAAGGCTGGCTGAGGCATTACCTATTATGGGGAATATTGCTGTAGGAGGCAATTTTTTAAAATATTAATTAGTGCTGCCAGCAAACACACCCTCAAAGTGTGGTAACATAAGGTGCTGCATAAGGCGCCTCCTAAGGTACCCCAGAGGGCACATTTTAAAGTGCACTGTCCGCCATGCCACCCTATAATGTTGCCCATAGGAAGCCGTAGAAGGTGCTGTATGGGGCGCCCTATGAGGCACCGATAGGTTACAGTACTGCTTGTGCTGGCAGAACTGCGCATGTGAACGCATGGAAACCTGAAGTAGGTGCGCTGACCTACAAACATTGCAAAGGAGGTGTAGCACAATGGTTAATACATGGATTGGTGAACCAGGGATCATGAGTTCAAGCCCCCAGTGGGGTCAATTATTACCTGTCTCAGGCATGACACATTATTATACAGCAGTGCTGAGTGAGGCATAGTGCTTTTAATGTACATCAGTGCTGCGTGAGGCATATGTCTTCTTACGTTACAACAGTGTTACCTGAGGCAGTCTCCTTTCTACGTTACAGCAGTGCTTCCAGGAGAAACACCCTCACAGTGCTGTAATCTTCCAGTGCCCCATAAGGCACCTTAAGGTCACAGCACTGTGAGGGTGTTTCTGCTGGCCGTACTACTTGAAAGTACACACAAACTGGCCCAGACAGCCCCCCATGTACCCTGTAAAATACCTATCCCCAAGTTATAATGCCCTGTTCAATGTATGTCCAGTTTGTGCAATGTAAACCGCAATGGTGCAGAATAGCGCAGTATATGGGGGAATTTAAATAATTAAGGTAAATAAAATACATAAACCCACTGTGGATTCGAACCACCAACCTCTGGCTCCACAAACAGTGCAGTCACCAGTGGGCTACAGCTCTATAACTGCAAAGAGATGTCTGGCTGGCTACAAAATAACGTATGCAGACTGTGTGCTGCGGTTACCAGGGTAGGGTTAGTCCTCTCGCACCCATGATGCACTGCACATGCACAGCAGCAGTCTACAGGTGATCTGCAGATGGGGTATGCATCCCCACAGCACCTAGGCCTGGTAGGGGGAACTGACCATGTGTGGTACTGGCACAGAGTAGCTACACACCTTCACATTGTGCGGGTACTGTGCTCACTCTGAAGGTGCGGTGGGGCAGCCAGCACCTGGTCCACAGCACCTCCCATGGCAGAAATAGGCCATGCTGCAGGTCCCCAGCAGTGCTAGTGTGTGAGATAGGTAGTTCCTGCAGACACACCTTGGATACATCTGTATTTCCCAGTCAGGTTTAGTCCTTATGGACCCAAAGGCGGATTATGTACCACCACCCAACCCACTCCCTGAGGCTGGGAAACAGGGTCTCCCACCAACAGATACACATTCTACCTCCCTGAAATGTTGGCAATAGAGAAGACCATCAACCCCAGTCCTGCTGGGGAACAGACACTCCACAGGGCAGGCAATACATATCTGCACCCACCTATAAAGCAATAGCAGACAGACAGTAGGCCTTGAAATGCCCAGCTGCCCCCCACCACTATCTGACATTCACCAGCAGCAGGCCGCCAGCCACTGCACCTTGCAAGGTGTTCCAGCAAAACGCATACTAGCTGCAGACAGTCTGCAAGCTAGTCCATGATTCTGGAGAAAATGCGTGCACCCAGAACTGGGCTGCCAGCATACACACCAAGCAGAAAAGTTAGTGATTGGGCCCCAAAAGGGAACCCATAAATATCACCCCAAAAAAAAACTACACAGCCCTATGGGGGAACCTAGCCATGCCGTGGTCACTGCACAGTCAGGGTGAGAGTGATCTCCCAACATGACATGCTGTGGCCACCCTGTCTGTGCAGGTGGTGGCCAGGCACTACAATGTCCCAGCCATTGCCCTATGCCCTGTGCAGAAGCATCATGGCCAGGCCACCCTGTCCGGGCTATACCCATGGTACCTTGCTCCTCATTATGCACATTGGCAGGCCAATACTGGCAACAGTGCTGGCAGTATGGGCTGTGGAGGGTGTTTGCAGCCACCACACACTGGATAGACAGACACACACTCCCACACCTATGCCAGCATTGTGCTACTATAGAGGAGTCTAGCAGCCCTGGCCACCACACCAGTCATGGGCACAGTACAGGCATGGATATGGTATGCAATACTGTTGGGGGTCACTCCCCAGGGAGGTAAACACTGTCAGAGACCAGACCTGAAGCACACACCACAGACATCTGAAAGATTGTTATAATGGAGCTCAATCAGCAAACTGTGCTTAACGTAGGAATTGCTATCTGCCAGTAATCATAGCAAATGTTTGATAGCTGTGTACCGTATACCCAGGTGTAGGGTGGCATAGCTAAGGTATGCAAGTGCTAGTATTGGGAGATGCATGCAGGGCCCAATGTCCTGCCTCTCCAGGAGGCATTGGCTAATGGGGCCTGTGGGTGTGGGTGTGTCTGCCCCTGTTGGCTGCTGCTTTACGGTAGAGGTTCCCAACTCCAGTCCTGCTGTGCCAAACACTGTTCGGGTTTTCATGCTGTCCCTGATGAATATGCATGAGATATATCTGCATACCATGGGGGTGGTGCATAGATATGCAGCACAGGCATCTTTATTAGAGGCAGCATGGAACCTGAATGGTGTTTGGCCCTCCAGGACTGCATTTGCGAGCATTTGCGAGACTAGGTAATGCGCCTGTTTATGGTGTGTGTGCTCGGTGGGGTAAAATATAGGTGTATTAACCATGCGTATGTTCTCTGCAATAAAGGTTTGTCCTTACAATCACGGTTTAGTTGTGGGAAAAATATGCAGACTGGATTGGCAGTAGCCCCAGCTGGGCTTTGAACCTGTGACCTTCTGTTCTTGCACACACTGTCTGTGTGCACTGCACCACCGTGTTGCCACAGATATGCTGCGTTCCCTGGGGAGTCCATGACTGTACATCCGACAGGGCCTGTTTGTTGCAGTGCACGGCACCCACCTGGACAGGGCTAGGCCATGGTCTGCTGTGGCCACCAGCTGCTGCCACCTCCACCACCGGTACCGCTCCATCCTTAGATTGGAGACAGCATAAACCCTGAAGGATTTGTGGCCCTCCAGGACTGCATTTGGGGGAATCTGCTCTAGGTAACGTGCCTGTTTCTGGTGTCTGTGCTCTGTAGGGTAAAATAGAGGTGTTTGAGCCATGCTTATGTTCTCTGCAATAAAGGTTCGTATTTACTATCATGATTTAGCTGTGGGTAAAATATGGGGACTGGATTGACAGGAGCCCCAGCTGGGGCTTGAACCTGTGATCTTCTGTCTCCAAACATGCTGGTTGTGTGCACTGCACCACTGTGTTGCCACAGAGACAGTGCATTCCCTGATGATACCATGACTGTTTGTCTGGCAGGGCCTGTCTGTTGCAGTGCATTGCACCCACCTACACAGGGCTAGGCCATGGTCTGCTCTGGGCAGTTGCCACTGCCCCCCTCCACCTCCGGTACCCCTGTGCCACCCTGCTGACATGCCCTTCTGCTGGTGGTGCTGGTGGTACTCAGTCTCAGGCCATCCTGTTTGTGGGTAGGCGGCTGCCTATGGTGCGGGTTCTGGGGTAGGGGTGGCTGCATATCTGTCTGCACGTCCCCCAATCACCGCCTGCCAATGTTCTGTGCCCTTGGGGGTACCTGCTGGGTACTATCCCCTGTGACACTGTGCTAAACACGCTCATGCCCATGTTGGGCCCTCATCAGTTGCTGTCTGGCTGCTGTTCAGTTTCAGCATACCTAAGTGCCATCTAGGCATCTGCCTAGTCCGCACTGTGCCCCAGCTGCACCACAGCATGTGCCGCCTGCAGCCCTCTGTATCCCCTTTCCAGCATCTGTCCAGTTGCCCATTCCGACCTGCCCGCCCTGCTTTTGTGGAACATGTGCATGCCATAGGTAACCTGTCCAATGGAGAGGGAAACCCTGATCAGTGCTATTTCACTGTGTGATCATTCACCTTGTATGGGGACGGAGCGTAGACCCTTCTAAAATTCATATTTATTTTTTGGGGCTTTCTTGGGAGTGTTTTTTGATGTTTCCCATTACTATCACTATTTCACAGCTTGATTATAATTTTTATTTATTTTGTTGGGCTCATTTTCAATGTTTATTTGCGCTTTTGTTCCATGCACATGTAGCACACTTATCACTGTTTTGTAGGTTTCCCTGGTTTTGCTGTACATTGCTGACAGAAATGGTTTCTCTTCCCTTTAAATCGGCTCTACCGCGAGGTTTTCACTCGCGGTATTTTTTGCCTTGATTTTCAGCCCTGCTCCTGTGCGGGGAGCCTCTCCCCTCCCACTCTCCACCCATTGACCCCTTCTCTCCGCCCCTGGGGAGCCTTCCTCCGCCCTCCGGGAGCCTTTCCACGCCTCTATCGCACAGTAGCGCGCCGCGCACATGAGTGTGCCATTTAGTCCACCGCACACCTGTGCGGTGCACAAAAGTGCCCCGTAATGCATCATTAGCGTGCGCTAAGGTACCTTAGCGCACGCTAATGTGCGCCGCGCACATGAGCGCAGTTTAGTAAACATACCCCTTAGTCTCCGGATTGAGCCATTTCCATGCCAGACTCTTTAGGCGATGGCACAGAGCTTGGGGTGTTTCACCCTGTTTTAGCTTAGACGCTCTAAAATGACGTCTATAGACCGTTGGATTTAAACCCATACGATCCCCTATGGCTCGCTTCACTTCTTCATAACTGGTAACTAGCGCTGCGGGCATAGCCCTATAGGCTGCCATGGCTTCCCCTGTAAGAGAAGTGGCAATTCTGACTGCTCATTGGTCCTTTGGCCATTTATCCAATAGTGCTACTCTTTCAAAGGACTCTATGAAATCGTCAATATCAGCGTCCTTAGTTAGTTGTCCAAAAGAAAAAGTTCCAGTGTCAAGCACCCCTAACCCTGGTAAAACAGCTCGGGAACCTGACACGGTCCTTGTAACTTCCGCTGCCTTTTCTTGTGCCCCCAACCATCTCCCCATCATTTCGAGCAGTGGCTTTTGCTGGGCCTGCAGCATGGCAATCGTCTGTTCCTGGCTTCTCGCTGCCATCTCCTGTTGTCTTTTAAACTGCTCTGTGACCCAGGCCATGAGATCTCGTGGCTCCATCTCCAATCTGGTACTTCTGGGTTACCTGGTTCTGACGTAGATTCAGGCTCAGCAACAAATAGGAACAGTGCTGGAACTCCCTCCGGTTCCTTCTGGATGCCACTACGGATTTTCTCCTCCACTCTTGTATCTTTCTGTCGTGCTTAGCCTCCTACAGCTTCTTTCTTGTTGTAGGTGCCCAAATCTTATTCACGCTTGCAGAAGTTGATGAAAAAATCCAAACAACTACGCCACCTGTGGCGCTGCACCCTGTATAGGCGGTTGCCTATAAAGAGCACTGCGTGCCAACTGTTCTTGTTAAACTGACTTATTACCAGAGCAAATGCTGCTGGAAGTTTTTTAGTTGTGGTTAATAAGCAGTCCGAGTAGTTTTAGGCAATTCACAGGAAATTTATTAATTTTCTTTTGTATCATCAGACTTTAGCAAAGTAAATCTTCTTTAGAACATGAACAAGGTATAACAGAAACAATAATGAACTCAAGTAGCTTTCTTCAGCATACAGGACTAATGCTTCAAACAGTGTTAAGCAAAACACATTTGTAATCCTTTCCTTTTGTTTTCAGCATTCAAAAACCTCAGAGCATTTATCACAGTTCTGAATTTTCTCTTTGGCTAGCAATTCAGCTTTTCCCCTTATGAAACATAAGCTGTTGAGCAATCCATTAGAGACTCTGTATCCTGCTCCAATCCAGTTAACTCTATCTCCATGTCTTCAGTTTCACCCTGAAACAGCTCTGGGTCTTTATCTGCACAATCAGGTTTCAATCATTGCATTAGCTTAAACATTTCATCCCAGAGATTCCCTTTTCTCCCTTCAGGCTTCCTATATGAGCTGCACGGCTTTGCACTTCTGGGCAAGATACTCACAGGTTTCTGCTGTCTTCCCTGGCTTCTAGGAACAGTTTTTCTCTCAGGCTTTCCAGAAGGATAAATCTCTCCTTCTGAATTCTCAGCAGCCTCACTGCTATCTGAGCTGTATTCTATTATTCTCCCAGAGTTTGGGTTCCTACCTTCACAAGGGCTTGCAAATTCTGTACAGCTGTCTCTGGTAGAAGAGCTGCTGTTAGAATGCCTTCTGTGCCGAAGCTCAGACTTTCTCTGCCATTCTCCAGATCCTCTGGTCAGACTCCTCAGTCTTTCTCTCCTAGACTGTCCAATTTGCCGGGACTCTCTTGGCTTTGGCTTCTTGCCTCTCTGCCGTGACTCCCATGTCTGCCTTGTCCAAGACTCCCGTCTTGACTCTGCTCCTTCTGTTCCTTCCTCTGCTTCTATCCCTGCTTCTCTCTCTGCTTCTCTCTGCCTTTGATCCTGAGAGCTTAAATGTTTTAGTGTGAGACCCGTTTCCTTGCCCCATTCCCCCAGTTGTTTCCCATTTGCACTCTGTGTTGCCATGGAGGCAGGGTGTGGCCTGTACTCAGCACTCTCAATCATGTGGCTTTGCTCTCTAGGTGCTGATTTAAATGAATGCCTGCCTGAGCCATGCTTTAGCTCAGAAGTTTTAAAACCAGCCCTTTTTCTATGCTTGTCAGAAGCCTCATTACCACAAGTTCTACAAGATTAAAAGAGAATACAAAATTAATTGTCAGTACTAATAATGTGATACATACTTTAGGGTATCAATGTTAACTCAATATGTGGCACTAATTAAATGGCCACAATATATTGAAAGGTGTTGTTGTTAAGTGCCATGGAGTCAGTGTTGACTCATGGTGACCTCTGGATAGTTGTCCTAACCTAAACTGTGTTCAATCTTCAGTGGCATCCATAGATGCTGTTATTCTATTGATCCATCTCATTGCTGGTCTTCCTCTTTTGCATTAACCTTCAACTTTACCAAGCATGATGTCTTTCTTGGATGATATCTCTCTTTGTATGAGTCGAAGTCTTTCATCTGAGCGTCTAAAGAAAGCTTAGGTTTGATCTCCTCTAGTACTGACTGGTTTGTTCTTCAGGCCGTCCATCATATACACAGTGTTCTTCACCAGCACCATAATTCAAAGGCATCAATTTTCTTCCTGTCTATCTTTATCACTATCCAACTTTCACATCCATATGGCATTATTGAAAATACCATGTCTTGGACAAGTCAAGTCTTTGTATGGAGAGAGACATCTCTGCTCTTGAGAATCTTGTCTAGGTCCTTCATGGCCATTCTGCCAAGAGAAATATGTAATCATATTTTTGACTGCTTGTCATTTCTTTATTGATTATTGATCCAAGCAGGTTAAAGTTGTTTACTATTTCAATTTCTTCTGTACACATTACATAGGTTGTGTGAGAAAGCATGATACTCAAGGTGCATATAACATAAGCAAAGTGATGAGTATTCTTTTGTGACAGAAGATACATAGATAAACATGCATTCTTATCATACCCTTTGAGCATTAATGGTTCTCATGGGGAATCAGGTCTTTGGCAATGAGTCTATATAATCTCGTCAATGCAGTCACAGGTGTCCATGCACCCTTGCACTAGGCAGAATACAGCCCATATCTGTTGGATATGATAAACTAATACAAGAAACTGGTAGGCAAAAATAATAGTAAAGCTAGGAATAACATACAGTCTCATATAATCAGGCCACAAAATGTTCTTATCGCTGGAATCAAAATTATTGTCTGAAATCTGCATGTCCTTCTGATGAACAGAAATTTCTACAGTAAGAGAAGCTTTATAGTCCAGGAAATAGTTCAGGTTCCAAATGGAAATTGATATCATGTCACCACAACATATCCAAGATCTCTATCTCAGTCAGAATTGGCTGGGATTCCAAGTAGTAAAAAGATATGCCTTCTACCTGGTCAATAGAGTTCTTAGGCACAGCAATTAAATAGACATTGGCTGTCAGGGGAAGTGGTTTGAAATGTCATGCTAGTTTATGGCAACAATAACTTCATTCAGAGGTGTACTTACTAAACCAGATATTATTTATAACAGCAGCAGTGGTTTTGGAGAACTTATATTTATTCATCGTAACCTACACTTCTCTGTGATATCCTCTGTCATGGGGCCACATAGAGCTTCAGTGATGTGTTTTTCAAAAAGGGTTTCTAAGGGCACAACCAGTGAATGTATTTTGTCTGTTGACACATCTCTAGATTGGGTACCAGATATTGCTAGGAATCATAATGCTGATAAGTTAAATATTCAGGTGTATCAACACATACAGTAGGTAAAGGTTATCCTTCCAGGTGCCAACACAAATTACCTGTTTCAATTGATAAATATTATCAGATATTATCAGATATATACATCTGACAGCATTTTCTAAGTGAAAGCAATATGAATTTGGAGAAGTTTAGCACTTGAGTAAAAGGGCCTATTAGATTTTTAGCCCTCCAAGGGATAGGAAAATACCTACTCAACCTGAATGTAACTAATCATGTGCTATTCCTGAAAAAAGCATACGCTAAATCCAAAATCCCTACCCCTGCCCAACCTTTATAAGGTGTTTTGGCAGGATGTGACTGTCATTGAAAGGAAAATGGTGGAAATATCACCTAGATAGCAAAAGATAGACCCATCAACAATTATTACAAGTTTACCACAGAGATAAACAGACCTCATGAGTTATTTAATATTTTAAGACACCTCACTAAAGAACTGATCACTGATCAATCATGCATGATGCCTAGCTCTTGTGAATTTGCTGCATATTTTGACTCTAAAATGCAAAGTTTATTGTAGCATGATGAGTCACCTATTCTTGCTTTAACTAATGATCATGAATTTGATGTTACTCAGACATCGGCTGAATTCTGGGTTTTCACTGATGATCAGATGAGGTCAATAATTTCTACAATAAATACTAGAACACCACCTTCAGATCCTTGCCATGTTAAATGGGATAAAATAATTAAGGATGGTGTTAAGACACCTGCATCAATTGGTCTATTTCTTAAGAAAAGCATGATGCATACCTTTATCTGCCCTGTACTTAAGGAGGATACATTAGATATGACCTTACCTAGCTCTTATTCTCTATATCTATTCTTCCATTTATAGCAAAGCTGATTGGGCTTGTCATGTTTTTATTTAATTCACTTAAATAAGAAAAAATCACTCCATTAGATTATAAAAAAATATGGTATTTAGTACTGGAACCAAAAAAGGAAAAGAGAGAAGAGAGAAGAGAGCAGGTCTCAGATCAACTTTCAATAGGCAACGGGGAAATCCCTCCAGCCACTGTCCCAACACATCAACGACCCATAAATCTCCCTTCTCCATAGTTAACCAGCCAATTCAAAAACAACCCAACAGATCAAAAGCTTTAAACACAACCCATCTTCAACAACTTCCTAGAGATAATCCGGATGCCTCTTCCTGGCGCCCATTAAGTGTTTTGCTAGAAATGCTTCTTCAGGGGGTAGGAATTATAACTGTTGAAAAACACAAAAAAACAAAGTATTGCTCTCCATAATTACCATAAACCAAACAAATAACCACATGAATGTAAAATCCCCACTTACCACTACCAGTTAGTCCTTACCAAACATTTGATCCCAGTCACGCTTCAACAACAATCCAGAACTCATCAGAGCTAAATCCACTTATCTTAAAGCAGTGAAAATCGCATGATGTGCACATTTCGGGGTATTCCAACCCCTGTATCAAGTGCTCAACAAATCTTTCCATGGTTGATTCGCTGCTTCCAACTGCTACAAAATGCTGCCATGAAAGGCAGTTTATCATAAAAAGGATTAACTTTCAAATGATTGGCTAATTGCACCTGCCATTCTATCAAGAACCCACCAATATGGGGAGTGCTGGAGAGTGCCGGGGCCCGTGAGCTCATGGCAGGAAGGAGGAGTCTGCAGTCCCACCCTCCCTGGGCTGTTTAAAATCGTCAGCCCGTCGCTTTGAAGCCGGGAGTGCTGGAGAGTGCATAGAGCATCGCGATCGAAGGAGCAACTGTGGCTTCCATTGCTATACCAAAGATCTGTTCCTCCTTCAAAAAAATGTTGCAAAATTTAGATAAAGGTTCCAATATGGAGCCACGACATGAGACTATTGGTCTACTGGGAGGAGCCTGTAGAGATTTATGTATTTTAGGCACCATATAAATCACCAATATCTTAGGATTTGACACTGTCAAAAATCGGTATTCCTTCTTGGTAATCCATCCGTTTATAAGCGCTAAGGTTACCAAATTTCGGATATCTGTTTGTTAGGGATTCCACACACTTTTTGACATGTTTAGACACATTGGCATTACCATCTTCTGAACTGTTTTTGGTGACCTTAGACATTACTGCTCTGCATACGAACATTGACCAACACGGTGCCTTACATCTGTTACAATCTTTGTTTACTGAGGCTCCCTCTCATTTACCTAGATCATTTTTGATGGATTTAATTACTTTGGTTCTTACACAAAATTATTTCTTGTTTGAAAATTTTTTTTTCAACAGATCCTTGGTATAGCAATGGGAGCCACAGTTGCTCCTTCGATCACAATACTCTATGTGGCAGCATTGGAGGAAGAACACATATCTTTGTCATCATCTTTTATTCATGTACTCCTCTGGAAAAGGTTTTTGGATGATATATTTTTCATATAGACATCTGATTTGGTTTCTCTTCATCACTTTATTGAATGACTAAATTCATTAAAGCCTAATATTAAATTTACAGCTCAAATTGACTCTCAACAGCTGGAGTTTTTGGACATGCTTATCTATCGTTCTGGAGTCGATTGCTTACTACTTTATACTGGAAGCCCGTCCAGCAAAACGGCCTTTTAAATTATCAGAGTTTCCATCCGGAACCCCTGCGTAAGGGTTTACCGTATGGTCAGTTTCTGAGGATACGCCACCTTTGTTCATCTATAACAGAGTTTAGATTTCATGCACATGATTTAAAACTATGATTAACATCTAGGGGTTACCCATTAAAGGTTGTGTCTCGTGTGTATCGGCACGCGCGTTACACTCATCGTGAGTGGCTACTTGATGCCCCAACTATGGACCCTGACAATCGGATTGAAGATGTGTTGGTGGGTATGTTTCCTTATATGTGCCACAGTTCAGAAGTGATGAACATTTTGAGGAAATATTGGCCTGTGCTATATTTACATCCCTGTTTTGATAAACCATTAAGGTTAGCTTTTACACGAGGGTCCAATTTAAGGGATCTTTTCATTAAATCTACTACCCTTTTGGACAGACCGATTTCCCCAGATTTGAGCTCTCGGGGTCATTTCCCTTGTAATGAATGTGTTTATTGTGCTAACACTTTATCTGGCACTACTTGGAATGACCCAAAGATGGGACGGACATATCATCGACATTGGCTGACTTCTTGTACTTCAACTTTTGTAGTCTACATTATACAATACACTTGCTCCATGTTGTATGTGGGTCGTACAATGCGCCCTATAAAAGTTCGTTTGGGTGAACATGCATCCCGGTTACATCAACAGATGCTTTCAGCACCTATGGTTCAACATTGTATCACACACCATTATTCTTTTTATCAGTTGTTTTGGTCTGTTATAGATCATATTCCACAGGATCCTAGAGGGGGTGATCGTACGGCTCAGTTACAATGGAGCGAACAGAGATGGATTTACCTATTGCAATCGATGCATCCGGGGGGCATGAATCGGGAAATCAATTGGACTAGCTTACTCTGACATGACACCAGTCACTGGTGGGTTTCCCTGGTTGGTGGGAATCCCCATTCATATTGGTGGGTTCTTGATTGAATGGCAGGTGCGATTAGCCAATCATTTGAAAGTTAGTCCTTTATATGATTAACTGCCTTTGTTGGCAGCGTTTTGTAGCAGTTGGAAGCAGCAAATCAACCGTGGAAAGATTTGTTGAGCACTTGATACAGGGTTTGGAATACCCCGAAACGTGCACGTCATGCGATTTTCACTGCTTTAAGATACGTGGATTTAGCTCTGATGAGTTCTGGATTAGAGTGTGTTTTTAAATGATGTTTTTCTGATTCAGATGCAATTTATAAGAATAAAATTGACACCGTTTGACTGGTGTGGATGGTTTACCTACTGTCTTCCCTTAACGAGGTCCGACAAAAAATATTTAAGTAATCATTTTTGAGGTCTATATCATGACTGTGGATGATATACACACACTAGCACTAGCATCAAGCACTAGTGACAGCTCTTACTGTTTCCACCCTGCACATATTAGCAACCTTCCTATCCTCCCAATCCAACCAGAACCACCCCCCCAATCAAATCTCCCCAACACAATGGAAGTCCACCATTCCCCTATCCCCTTCCCCAGGCAGTTACCCCAGTATAATTTCTGGTGCTGAATGGACAGGGCAGGAATGATCCCCCTTGCTCCTGCCCTATTCAAAAAGGCATATCTGACCCCTAGCAGAACTCTTGAAGTATTTCCACTGACTATAAGCCTATCTAGCTGTTCAACTACTATCTGCATATTAATTTTGTTGATTATTAGTGATTTGATTTATTATTGTGTTTATCAATGATCTTCAAGATAAAAATACCTAATTGACTTTTGCTTTGAAAAATGTCCCTGTTAGTGTTTCATATCTGATATTGCAATGTACAGGAAATGTGTGCATGTGTTTGTGATGGGAGGGGGGTGCCTTCTGGTCCTCTGCTGCCAAAAGATGTCTGAGGTTGTGGAAGCTGGAGTCTAGATGGGCCATGGTGTACCCTAGAATGGTCTACAGAGGCAGCTGATAGAGGTATTCAGAAGGTACAAGCATTTGTCATTATGCCTTCAGTTCATTCAGGTGCTTTAAGAAGTTTAGAGAACTCAAAATAAATTACATGCATTAACCTGTGAATTAACATGCATAAATGTGATTTACATATGATTAAAAAGTTCTAATGCATGTTTAAAAAAGGTTAATAAAAAATATGTGAAAGTAACTAAAAAATAAGAAAATTGAGAAAAAAAACCAATGGACCAAAAACAAACCAATATTTGTTTTATCCGTATGTCTGCCTTCTGAAGCTCTTCTGTTGGAAAAAAGTACGGAGCTAGGAGTCTGTGTCCTCTAGAGTTCTCTGCTGGGGCTGCTGAGAGAAATGTGCGGATGATCAAGCAAGCTCCAGGTGTTAATATAACTAGTTAACAATTCAGAGGATCAACTAGAAAAGTGTATTCTAAATTGTATTACCGTAATCTGGCTGAGATTTTGCTCTGAGTGTTCCTAATTGTACTGTAATCATTGTGTAGCTGTAAAGAAATAACCACAGTAACTTGCATTAGGCAGGTGCAGTTGCTTTTGAGAAGACAGACAATAACTTCACTGTTTTTTGCTTCAGGAAACTGAATAACTGAGTTGGCACTAATTTACAACCCAATAGAAGCAAAATCATAATTTAAAAAAAAATAAAAGAACAGTTCATGTAATTGCAAAATGGCTCAAACTAGCATTTCAGAATTCCATTTTTGGTAACCTTTACATTTGGTATTTTTGAATAGGGCTGATTACATGGTGCACACATACCCTGGTGGCACATAATGAACGGAAACAAGTAACATATTCCTTTGCAGATAGCACTGTGTGTGCTCTCTGGACACCACACGATCACAAAGTTTACATTACCCTGTAGACAGTATGACCTCCAAATAAATTAAGGAGACCCAAGGAGAGGGCATGAATAACAATGGCAAAGACCAAGGTGGCATATTCTGAGAACAAATGTCAAGAAGTCTTAAATAGGCTGAAGATTTAAGAAGACATGCTGTTGATTATACAGAAGGACAGACATTTTTAAAGCCTTTTGTTGCAGAGATGTTTGCAATTTTCGTATCATGGGAATTTGATGTATTGTTCAAACCATTACGATGCATTTGTTCAAGGCAAAACTTTACCTCTTCTTTTTCAGGGAGTTGTTTTAATGTAAGATGTTTGTGGATAGCTGGTCATATTTATCTCAACTCCTCAATAGCTGGATCACACATCTGGCACTGCAAGTTGTTTTTCTGCAGTAATGATCCAATTTGAAAAGAATTATTTTTATCATAACATTACAGGAGAAGCATGTCATAAAACCTTATAACCTTACTTTTGTCTTGTCTTAGACTATATATCTTGTGAAAGGAGGTTCTCTTGTGCAAACATCTTTTACACAGTTTATTGCTCCTGTTGCCTTTTTTATCTGGGAGTTTACAGGCTGATATTCAGCCTCAGCGGTTGGCTTTATTTGTTTAACGACTGCTGCTGCAGCTGAAAAAATCTGGAAAGTCAGTGCCAGTAGGCAGACAGTGGCTGATGCTGAATATCCAGATTCTGTGCCAACTGCGGGCGTTATCTGCATGATGGAATATTAAACCTGCTATCTGGAAAAGAGCTGGCCAGATACATCTAGGATGGCCTTTCAGATGACCTAAATTTATCTGGTTAATGATCTGGATTGCAGTGGAATATTCCTATTACCTGGGTAAGTGCCAGCTCCACCCAAGCTCTACCCCCCAGCGCCATCCGGATAATAATGAGGTGGTCATAGAGAATATTCAGTGGTGCTATCCGGAAACTGACTCCTTAGTTTATAAAAGCATAAGATGTGCTATCCATCATCAGACCAAAGATCTAGCAATCCAAGCATCCTGTTTATGGCAGTGGCCAATTGATGTCAGAAGTAACCAGCAGGTTCTTAAGGAGTAGAATTATTCCTTCTTGCTTAAACCCAGGTATAGCCAGCGGCAATCCCACTTGGCTAGTAATGGGTTATGGATTTTTCTTCCAGGAACTTGTCTAAATTCTTTTTTAAACTCAGCAATGCTATGCTAACTGCTTTCACTATACTAGATCATCCACATCTTAACTAAGCATAGAATGAAAAAAAATTCCTCCGATTTTTTTTTAATGCGCTACCCATTAGCCTCATGGAGTGTTCCCTAGCCTTCATAATATATGAAAGGTTAATAAAGTATAACATTCCCTATTTACCCATTCCACCCCACTCATGATTTTATAGACCTCCATCATATCTCCTCTCAGCCATCTCATCTTCAAACTGAAAAGCCCTAACCTCTTCAGTCTTTTTTCACAGGTGGAACCCTTTCATCCCCTTTATCATTTTTGTGCCATGTCTTTGAATCTGTTTTAGTTCTAATATATCTTTTGGAAATGAAACGACCAGAACGGCACCCATCAATACCAGTCCTATAATGGATCAATACAGAGGCATTAAGATATGCCCTGTTTTGTTTTCCATCTTTTGTCTAATATGGTATTCTATTTTCTTTTTTGACCACCATGGCACACTGTGTGGGTGATTTCAATATAATTTCCACAATGACATCAAGGGACCCCCATTAATGAAGTTAATGCATGTTCTTTGGTGTGTGTTAACCTTTAATAGCAGGGCTCCCAAGATTCTTCTTCTGGGTTCTGACTCCCAATATGGAACCCATCATTATATTATTTATAGTATGGATTATTTTTAACTATGTGTATCATTTTGCATTTATCCTCATTAAATTTGAGGCCTACTTCAATTCTTCACACTCCAGACTCCATGCTGCTTGTCCAATGCATAAGCAGTGGATTTCCCCAGTCTTCTTTAATAATGGTTTATGGACTTTTCCTCCAGAAACTTGTACAAACCTCTTTTAAATCCAGCTATACAAACAGCTTGTACTACATCCTCTGATAACGAATTCCAGAGTTTCATTACATGTTGAGTCAAAAAATATTTTCTCTGATTAGTTTTAAAAGTGCTACATAGTAGCTTTATTGCATGAACCCTAGTCTTTCTATTTTTTGAAGGGATAAACAACCAATCTGCATTTATCCATTCCACTTCATTCAGTATTTTATAGACTTCTCCTTTCAGTTGTATTTCTTCCAAATTGAAGAGCCAAACCTTTTAAGCCTCTCTTCGTAGGGATATCCTTTCATCCCCCATTACCATTTTTGTTGCTCTTCTCTTTACCTTTTCTAAATCTGCTATATCCTTTTTAAGATATAGTGACCAGAATTGCACACAATATTCAAGATGTTGTCACACCATGGAGTGATACAGAGGCATTATAATAACCTTTGTTTTATTTTCCATTCCTTGCCTTATGATTCCTAGCATTCCATTTGCTTTTTTTGGCCACCGCTGCACACTAGGCAGAGGGTTTCAATGTATTATCCAAGGTAATGCCTAAATCCTTTTCCTGGGTGGTGGTTCCTAACGTGGAACCTTGTATCTTGAAACTGCAGTTTGGACACCCAGTATCCCAAATTTTCAAGGTTCTCTCGCAATTTTTTACAATCCTCTTATGTTTTAACAACTTTGAAAAAATTTGCTGTCATCCACAAATTTGATCACCTCACTCGTTATTCCCATTTTAAGGTCATTTATAAATATGTCAAAAAGCAGGAGGCCAGCACAGATCCTTGGGGTACTCCACTATTCACCTTTTGCCATTGAGAAAATTGGCCATTTAGCCCTGCTCTCTGTTTTTTATCTTTCAACCAGTTCCTAATACAGAAATCCTCCTATCCCATGGATTTTTAATTTCCCCAAGATCCTCTCATGAGGGACTTTGACAAAGGCTTTCTGCAAATCAAGATACGCTATATCAACCAGCTCACCTTTATGTACCTTTTTATTCACACCGTCAAAAAATATAAGAGATTGGTGAGACCAGACTTCCCTTGGCTAAATCCATGTTTGCTTTTTGCCATTAAACCATGATATGTTTAGTAATTTTGTTTTTTTTATAATGGTTTCTTCCATTTTGCCTGGTACTGATGTCAGATTCGTGAGTCTGTAGTTTCCAGGATCACCCGGACAACCCCTTGCTGACTTTTGCTAATTATATGGTGAGGTCGGGGATAAGGGGGTAGGAAGGTTGCCGTTGGCATGACCGCGGTGGAAGCGGAGGTGAGGTCACCTTGCTAATTGCATGACTGGTGAGGCATTGTTCCGCTAATTGGATTGTCAAGAAGATTATTTTGGAATGTGTCACAAGCACAATGCCAAAACCACTAGTCTTCTAGTTGTTGAGGGCGTGGTGGTTGAGAACCTTCTTCTATCAGCTGTTATATTTATGCTTTAAGTAGAAGGATTGTAGTCGTGTTAAACCAAGGGTAAGGCTTATGACAGAAAAATAAAGTTTATTTTGAACACAATAGAACAGATCAGGTTCCAGGTACCATTTACAGAATTTTAAATTATAGGATTTTTGCTTAAGGTTCAGCAAGTTGGTTGCAAAACAAACAGAACTCAACATTGGCTTTTAAAGTCCTCTGCACTGCAGAAGCTTAGCCTTTTCACATATAACAAGATGCCACTTTTCTTATTGTCCTTGGTCAATCAGAGCAATAGAAAAACAAACTTTACTTCTTCTATGGCAAAACTGATCTTCACTCAGCCATAATCCTCTCTAGGCTGCACTTCCAGGTGAAGAACCAAACTTATGTTATGAAATAACCATTCAAGGTGTCCTCAAGACTCTTATAGGAGGCTTTTCTTATAAACAGGAGCAAAGCACAAACTCTTATAGCAGGCTTTTTCATATAAGACAGGAGCAAAGCACAAACTCTTATAGCAGCCAATTAACTTTCTCTCCATTGTAGAATTTCAACACAGCTGACACAGAAGCATGAATCACAGCCTTACTTCACTAGCTTATGCTGCAGGAAATTCCTCCTTTCAAAACACACAGGAATTTCCTTTCTCACTGCTTAGCTCTGAGGTTACTTCAGCAAGAGGAACAGTTCTTTCAAGGCTAGCCTTTCTTCAGACACTTCAAGTCTAGAGCTTGGCATAAAGAACAATCCATCAACATATCCTTTTCTTCCCCTAGCTCTGACACCGGTTCTTCTAATTGCATAGGCTCTGACTCACCACTTGATCAGAGTGCCCTGCTGACAACCTCTCTGGTGGTCTGAAAGCTTCTCTACTTCCTGGCTCCCACCTTTGTTGCAAACGTGATTCAGGGAAATCACCTTTCTCAGCAATGGGTAGCTTAGCCTGTCTCCAGAAGTTAGCACCTGCTCTGGCTTCTCCAGCATTCCATCGTCCTTGCTGCTCTGAAGTCTGCCCTCTGCTGCTTCCTCTGCTCCTTCTGCAATCACTCCTCTTCCTCCTACTGCTCTCTCCATAATTTAACCAAGGTTTATACTCACTGGGATCCAACCCCACCTCTTTCTCTCCCAGGTGTTTGTAATCCCTCTGCCTTCTGACATCAGAATAATCAGCGCAGTTGTTAGAGTGAGGGTTTTTGTCTTCGTGCTTGCTATCTATCCCTCTTACTCCATCAAACATTTGCTGGAACTTGTTCCAGCATTTGCTGGAACTTGTTCTGCCTTTGAACTGTGGCTCTGGCCTTTTGACCCTGCACACCTAACAGAGGCCCCTTGATTAAGGTGAATTCCTTATGCTGTTCACCTCCCCCATGCTCAAAATGGTTGACTTTGCCACAAATGTAATGTTTGATATGTTATAAAGGTTAATAAAGCTGTGACCAATGGTGTTCCAAAGATTGGTTGTTGTTTGTGTAGTTTGTGGGGAAAAGGGCTGGGCACATAGGTGGGGGGGGGGGGGGGGAGGGAGGTCTGGAGCACCGGTTCTGATCTACCTCGGTTAATAAATGGTTAGTAGTAATAGTAGTAGCAATATGACATCATTCTAGGAATGTGCATTCATTACATACATTCACTTTGTTACTGCAAACATTTAGTGGAAGCAAACTAGATTTAACACACATTAACATTAGAATTAAGGGTGTGTTAAACTGATTTTTGCATTTTAAAATTTTATAACAGGTGTTAACAAATTTGCCTTAAGCCAAATGTGTGAAACAAATAACAAAAAAATACCCAAAAGTTGAAAAAACTTCAAAAATGTAAAATCAAACCAAACTATTTTGCCTGTACACGCACCTACAAGTTTCTAAAATTTTCTTTTGGTTTGCATTATCAAACCTTTAAATCTAACTTGCTAGTGCTTATTCTCTTTCCCGTTTTCTACATTTGGATCCATTTACCATTTGTTGGCAATATCCTTTGGGCTTTAAAAGTCTCTTTCATCTTCCCATTTAACTGTGCTGGCAGTCATTTGGTCTTTCTTTGATCTTTTGTAATGCACAGAATAAGTCTCCTTTGGAAGTTTTCTTTAAAAGCATCCCCATGCCTTATATAAACTTTTCACCTTTGCAAATACTTATTTTAAGTTTTTTTTCTAACCAATTTCACCATTTTATCATAATCTCCCTTTGTATTATTAAATGGTATGACATTGTTTTCCTTTGTGTACTCATTCCAGTGATTATGAAAAATTTGCATTATGATCACTATTGCCAAGAAACCACAACACCTCATGCCATATTCTGCATTTTAGTAAGGACTAGATCTGAATGAATTCCAGGACCAATTGATACATAAATCAGTCATGGACAGCAGCTCTGTTAGAATTTCACTGTCTCTTTCTCTTCATCCTGTCCAGGAAGATGGTAATATACAATCACCAATGGAGACGTCTTCATTACACATGGAATTTCTTTCCATCAACTTAGAAGAGCAGAAAGAAAATGGAGGAAAACCAAAAATGACGAAGACAAAAAGCAATACCTATATGAACTCGCTGCCTACCACTCAGAAACCGACAATGCAAAGAGAAACTACCACACCAAAATCATCACGTCTGCTGCAAACAAACCTCGAGAACTCTTTCAAATTGCCAAAAAACTGACAAAGGCACCAGCCACGTCCGATCAACCCCCAGATATCCCCTCAGATCTCTTGGCCCGACAATACAAACAATTTCAGCAACCTCAGCAACCTTACCGCTGTGCTACAGCCACAAAAACATACCCCGGAATCACCATAAACGCTGACTGGGATACATTCAACGAAACCTCAAAAGAAGAGATATCCTCCACCATCTCCTGTCTGAACACCACCACCTCCCCACTAGACCCAGCCCAACCGAAAGGTTAAAGAAAACCAAGGAAGACCTGAGTGCTCCACTAACTCACATCGTAAACGAATCCTTTAAACAAGGATACATACCGGATGCCCTCAAAACATCAATCATCCGACCAACCATAAAGAAGAACAACCTGGACCCCATGGACCCCACCTCCTACAGACCAGTGGCAAACCTCCCCCTCACCGCCAAGATAATAGAAAAGATAGTCCAACACCAGCTTCAAGATCATCTAGACACCAACGACATACTCGACCCACAGCAACACGGTTTCCGACCACTACATGGAGTTGAGACCCTCATGACCATCCTAATGAACACACTCATCATCGGAACTCAAGAAAAAGATTCGGGATACATCCTGATCTTCCTAGACATATCAGCGGCCTTTGACACAATCTCACACGAAATCCTCATCCACAGACTACAAACAATTGGAATCAAAGACACTGTACTCCAATGGTTCAAATCCTACTTAACTAACAGACAGCAACGGATTTGCACCCTCTCTGCAACTTCGCCCCCCTACCAACAACTACAAGGAGTACCCCAAGGATCCACCCTATCTGCCATGTTGTTCAACATCTATCTCCGTCCACTATGCTCAATCATACGCACCCACAACATCAACTTCCACATCTACGCGGACGACATAATGCTCTATGCACCAATTACAACCACCAACCCAAAAAACGAACAGCTATCAGCCTGCTTCAACGACGTGGCCAACTGGCTACAGGAGAACAATCTATCCATCAACATAAAGAAAACCGAAGCCCTAATAGTAACAAAAGAACCGGACTTCAAACCACCTACCCACCTCAACATGGGTACCACACAAATCCAAATCCAGCCTCAAATAAGATATCTAGGCGTCATCATTGACCAAGCTCTCACCCTCAAACAACAAATCAACAAAACCGCCGGGATGATATTCCACAAAGCCAAAACTATTCAACGCCTCCGGCCCCTCCTAGAACATCACGACTTCAGGACAGTAATGCAAGCGGTGACACTCCCTCACCTGGACTTCTGCAACATAATCTATCATGGACTTCCTGCCTCGCACACCAACTCCCTCTGTACAGCCTTGAACACTACAGCAAGGATTATTCAAAATGCAAAAAAACAGGACCACATCACCCCAATCCTAAGAGACCTTCACCTCCTTCCAGTGCAAGCAAGAATCAAGTACAAAGCTATCTTACTCATCCACAAAACTATCCACCACACACAGAACACCTCACTACACCCCTTACTGCCTCGACCATCCCACAACAGATCAACCAGACATTCCTCCAATAACTCTATCGTTGTCCCCCACAAAAGAACCAAATCCACACAACGGACCTGCAACAGAGCATTCAAACTTTATGCTCCATCCCTCTGGAACTCTCTACCAAATCACATCAAGAACAACGCTGACATCACATCATTTAGGAAACAGCTGAAGACAATCCTATTCCGTGAACATCTTTTGACCACCATGACCTAATACTTAGATTCAACAGGAGTAAATTATGTCTATGTCTACCCAAATCATTAATTGTTGACCTTGGTGATGGCCCCACCCAAAACAATTACCCCGTCCTATGTTACGTGTTCCACCGCTTTGACCCGGTGAAAAGCGGGATATAAATGCAGTTAAATAAAAATCAAGATTCCACATTACACTCATATTTTGTTTTCTGCATAATCTTTATCCTGTTTGATTTTGTTTTTCACCAATTTGAGCCAGCCTGTCTTTCATTATAATGTGTACTGTAGTATCACAGTGTCACATTTTTATTTATATTCGCAATCTGCCTACTGTGTAGCATTATCTCAATCCATTTTTTTTTTCATTTAAATGCATCTGGAATACTTCAGTCTTTATCACAAGCTCTTAACCAAGATATTCTAATGTCAGCATTTTGTCAGTATCTTTTGAAGATACCTACTCCAAACCATGTGCTCCAGAGTGAATGCTAGCTTTCTCCCATGATCTGCTTTGAATGTTTCTCTCTCTCTCCTTTGTTTTCTTTCCATCTCAATAAAAGTTGAAAAGAGTTATACAAAAGGAGTACAGAATGTCTGTTTGTATGCCCATAGCACTGTTCATCTGTAAGTCTGGGGCCAAATAACTCTGAAAATTTAACAGAATAGGATTAAACTTGGCATCTGTGAAAAAACAGTAAAAAGACACATCAAGTTTGAAAATGGGACAAATCAGACTGGGGATATCAGAGAAAAAAGCCCTCCAACAAAATAGCCTAATACATTTCTATGGGAGAAGGAATTCTGGTTTCTATAGCATAGAAATGTACATTTATTTATTTATTTTATTTAACTAGGCTTATATACCGCTTTTCTACCAGTCAAAGCAATGTACATTCAGGTATTGTATATATACTTTTTCCTTGTACCCGAGGCAATAGAGGGTTAAGTGGCTTGCCCAAGGCCACAAGGCGCACCTGTGGGACTAGAAGCCCCAGTACATTCATTTATTAATGTTTTTTTTTATTGCAGGTGGTAAAACATAACAATTGAGTGCCTTTCAAAGTGCCTCTACTCTCCCTACCCTACAAACAGCCTCACTCCCAAAATCTTCCCAAACACTTCTCCATCACCTTGTAAATTCTCCCACCCCCTAAAACTGACCCACTGCAATTGCCTCTACTACCCTGCAAACTGCCTCATCTCCAAAAACTTTCCTTTGCATCTGCCCCACCCCTGCAAACCACCACACCACAAAAAGATACCCCTTCAGCTTTTCCACCACCTTGCAAAATGTCCCAACCTCAAAAATTATGACCCAAAACTGCCTCACTAACTCATTAACTGCTCTACTCCAAGCACTATCCCCCAACAACTGTCCACCAACAAAAATCTTCAAAACTTCAACTGCCCCATAATCCCGCAAAGTGCCAAACCCCCAAACACTAGCCTACCACTCCACAATCTGTCCCACCCCAAAACTACCTCCACAGCTGTCCTACCACACTGCATACTGTACCACTTCCAAAAGCTACCCCCTGAAACTACCCTACCAGCTCACAAACTGCTCACCCCTAGAAATCTACCCTGTCAAAACTGTTCCACCATCCCGCAAACTGTCTCACCCCACCAAACACTTTTCCCCTACAACTGTCCTACTACCATGCAAATTGTGTTACCCACAAATATTACCCCAAATGCAACTGCTCCACCAACCCACAAACGTCCCCACCATCATAACATACCTTCCAACAACTGGCCCCTCACCCCACAGTTACCCTCATGGGTATATATTATTCAGTACAAAAAATGTGAAATGCGATGCTACATTGAAATGCTAAAGACAAGAATTAATTCACAAAGACATAAGATCACACAACACAGAGCAAACTAAGGTGTCATTTCTGTCACCTCAACTGTTGGAGAGAATTTCTCATTACCAGAACATAGCATGAACATGTAAAGCTAATAAGAGTTTGGAAGGAAGTATTTTATTTATTTATTTAACAGGTTTTATATACCACCTTACTATTGAATTAAAGCAGTTTACATTATAACTCACAAATTTACAAAGAACATATTATGAAACTCGGGGAAAGGTGATATGCAGGGGATGCTCTGAAGCATAACTTATTTACAACTAACATATGTACATACAGTATGTGGTGGAAGTTCAGCTGTTCAGGAGTTAAGTGGATTTATTGAATTGGTCAGCAAAGAGGAAGGTTTTTAGTTGCTTTCTGAAGTCCTTCATGTCAGTGGTGGACCTTAATTTCCCAGGGAGAGAGTTTCAGATGGCAGGTGCAGCAAGTGAGAATGCTCTCCTCGTAGTCGTTTAATTTGCTCTTCTGTATGCACAGGGTATAGGAATGGTGTCAATCGTGCTCTGTCTCCTAGGTCTGTTGTCTAGAACTCCAGCTAACATGTTGTTTCTTATCTTGAAAACGGTCAGGGCAGATTTGTATCTAGCACGGGCGGTGATTGGAAGCCAATGGAGTTGGTGTAAGAGGAGCATTATATGATCTTGCTTATTTGATCCAGTGATGACTCTAGTGGCAGTATTTTGGACCAGTTGTAAAGATTCTGTAGCTTGCCTTGGTAGTCCTTGATAAATGGCATTGCAATAGTCTAGAATAGGGGTCATAATTCCTTGATATACTGATCGGAAATGGTCCCGGTTGAGGAGGGGCTTGAGTCTTCGAATGGTGACAAGCTTGTATAATGCATTCTTAGTGAGTCTGTTGATGTGTGGTTGTAAGCTTAGATGGCAGTCAAGTGTTACTCCAAGGTATTGAACTTCATCCTTAATTGGGATGGTAGAGTCTGCCACATTGATTGAAGTAGGGAGGATGGATGAGGTGTTCTGTGTGATGATTAGTGCCTCAGTCTTTTTCATGTTTATGTATTGGTTATTGTTGGAAAGCCAGATGGATATCTCTTGAAGACTATTTGTCATGGTAGAATAGTCTGGAAAGTCTAGGCTGATTGGGGTGAATTCCATGATGTCGTCAGCATAGATAGCGTATTGTAACTTGTGTTTTTTGAAGATATTGCAGACTGGCCATATGTAAATGTTTAAGAAAAGGGCAGACAGGGAAGATGTTTGGGGGACCCCCTGTGTTATGTGAAATGGAGCAGAGGTGTGTGATCCTATTTAGACCTTCTGTCGTCTGTCACTGAGGTATGATTGGAACCACTTGTGCGTAGTGTTGCATAGACCAATGTCTGTTAGTCTGTTCAAGAGGATGTTGTGGGATACTGTGTCAAAAGCAATGGAAATGCCGATGAACACTAGCAGAAAACTGGTCTTGATGTTGTCAATTCCTCTGTATAGGGTATCAAGTCGATAGATGAGTAGAGTCTCCACACTGTGGTTAGGGTGAAAGCCGTTTTGATGCGGGTCTAGAGGAGCATGTGTGTCCAGGTGATCCTGGAGCTGTCTCTGCACTGTCTTCTCAATAATTTTGGTCAGAAAAGGGAGGATGGAGATAGGTCTACAGGCAATGGGATCTGTGGGGTCCGGTGATGTTGTTTTCGGGATTGGACAGATAGTGGCTACTTTGAGTGTGGAGGACATGTAGCCTTGGACTAGGGAGATGCCTATTAACCTGTGGATATATTTGATCAGTTCTTCTTTTATTGATTTTATCCATGCCACTGGGCAGGAATCTGATGGACTTGTGCTGGAGTTTAGCTCAGTGATTGTGCGTGTAACTTGCTCAGTTGTGGGGATGTGGAATTCACTCCACTTGTTTGGTAAGATAGGTCTTGTGTTCAGAGAATGTTGTAGACATGTTTTTATAGCTGTATTGCAGAAGGGGATTTTTCTCTGCTGCAATTTTTTTTCTCTCCTCTAGCCTTCAGGTTCAAAGAGAAAGGTAAACTCTTAAAAGTCACTGCACTCTTCGGCTATTAAATCCCTCCCTTCCCAGCCCAGATCCCACCAACCCCATGTGAGTAACCTTGCTATACAGGACAACTCACCAATTAGCTTGTTGGGAGGAAAGATCTAGGAAGTAAATAATTCCACATTTGGATATCTGCTAAAAGCAAGCAATTTCATATATTTGAAGGAGCTTTGCTTAGGTAATTGGACAAGGAGAGCTCAGTAGACTATATACCTCAGATACATATATCATATTTTAGTAGCTTAAAGTGATAATTCTATGGCAAGTAAGCAGGACTACACAGAGGGACATAGAATAGAACTGTTAGATCACACATAAGAGGTTAGCTTCTTTTTGTCTCAAGGACCAGCTGAGTAAAAGTTAGGGATTTTGGTAAGTCCTTCTCATTTCCTTCAACATTTTCCAAAGCTCCAACTACTGAACTATGACTGGGAAAAATCATGTTGCCAAAACTGTTTCTCCTGTTACAGCTTCTGCCTCTGTCCAGATGGACAGCCCAATCCCAGATGAGGAACTAGTTCCATGTGCAAGATGCCTGCAAGATGAAGCTTTCATGAAACAAGTGGGTAAGACGAGAGAAGAGGTGGTGAGGCTGAAAAGCACCCATGACAGCAAGAGGTACATTGATAAGATGCTTCTTGAGGCATCCAAGCTCTCCATCAAAGGTAAAGATGGTATGCTATAGAATGAAAAGAGTTTGACATGGGTCACCAGAGACTACATAATTGACAATCCAACTCCACTATCCCTCAAACTGAAGAACCAGTATGCAAGCGTGGATGTGGAAGAGATCAAAAACATCCCAGGAATGGTAAGAATCAGAGCACAAGCACTCCAATCAGTGACCACAAGGAAGCAAAGGGTAGTGGTAGTTGGTGATTCTCTTTCAAGGGGTACTGAGTTGTCCATCTGATGATCAGACTTGATGTCAAAGGAGATGTGCTGTCTGCCAGGTGTCAAAATCTAAGATGTTATGGAAAGTTTGCTGAGATTCATCAAGCCTACTGAGTATTATCTGATGCTGCTCATCCATTTTGGCACAAATAATACTGCTAGGTAGCCTCTAAGCATGTCAAGAGTGACTTCATGGCTCTGGGTAGAGGGTGAAGCAGATAGGGGCACAGGTCGTCTCTTCAATCCTGCCTGTTGAGGGCAAAGGCTGAGGCCAAGAAACTCATATCCTAGAGATGAATGCATGGCTGCGTGGATGGTGTAACTGAGAACATTTTGTTTTCCTGGACCATAAGATGATTTCGAAGGACTGCTGAGAAGAAATGGTTTCCACCTATCCAGGAAGGATCAAAGTGTTTTCCACAGCAGACCTGATAATACTAAATAGGGCTTTTAACTAGAATTTTTCAGGGATGGGTGAAGAAAGCCACCAGGTAAGTGAAAACCCTCAAGTAAGTAAAACACTAAATACCTCTGTAGACATGGAATGCAGTGTGCAATAATGCCTGTAGTATGGGAAATAAGATTCTGGATGTTGAGGCATTAATGGAAGAGGCTGACTTGGATTTAGTGATGGTAATTATACCGGGTTAATTATTCAAGATGGACTGAATAGGAAGAAAGGGAGGAGGACTGTCACTACATATAAAAAAATAATATTAAAGCTACAAAACTGCAGGGCTTAGGAGAGAAGGGGGGGCACTGTGGGTTAAACTGGAAAGTGAGAATGGAGATTGGAGAAATGGGCAGAGATTTAATTGAAGACATTCATAGTAGTACTATGAAAGAAGAAGTGCTGCTAATAGGTGATTTCAATATGCCAAATATTGATCAAGACATCAGTAGAAGTAAGGATATCCTGAATTATTTTCAGAGAGAATTATTCCAGCAATTGGTAACAGAACCCACCTGTGAGGGAGCCATACTGCATCTGGTGCTTATACATAGTAACATACCTATGACGGCAGATAAAGACTATCATGGTCCATTTAGTCTGACAAGCAAGGTGGCAAGAATAGGTGCATCTGCCAGTCCTTGCAGATCACCCCTCCCCATGCCTTTGTTTAGGGGTGTACCCACCGTCCAATGCAGGTCACCCCTATTTGTTGAGATAGCATACAGTTAAGGCTATTTTGATTTTATCCTATTGGTGCAAAGGGATCTGCTGTGTCTGTCCATGCCATTTTGAATTCTGTCACTGTATTTGCCCCCACCACTTTCATTGGGAGGGCATTCCAAGCATCCACCATCCTTTCAGTGAAAAAGTATTTCCTGATGCTGCCTTTCAGTTTACCCCTTTGCAGCTTCATGGTATGTCCTCTAGTTTTGCAGCTTCCTCGTCGTTGAAAAAGGTTTGTTTGTTCATTAATACTCTTTAAGTATTTAAAGATATGTATCATATCTCCCCTGTCCCTCCTCTCCTCTAGAGTATACATATTTAGGTCTTCAAGTCTCTTCTCATATATGTTCTGGTGCAGGCACCAAATCATTTTGATCACCTTCCTTTGAAACATTTCCAGACTTTTTATATCCTTTGCAAGATATGATCTCCAAAACTGAACACAATATTCCAAGTGAGGCCTCACCAGCTACTTATACAGTGGCATTAGTACCTCCTCCTTTCTGCTGGTAATCCTTGACAGTAACAATCACTCCTAGGTCTTTCTTCTGGTCTGTGCACACCAACCTCTCGCCCGCTATTGCATACAATTTCCTTGGATTTCTGCATCCCAAGTGCATAAGACTGCGCTTCTTCAAATTAAATCTTAACTGCCAAGAATTAGACCATTCTTCCAGCTTTTCTAGATCTTTCCTTATGTTATCCACTCCCTCAGGGAAGTCCACTCTGTTGCAAATTTTTGTGTCATCTGCAAAAAGACAGACTTTTCCATTCAGTCCTTCAGCAATATCACTCACAAATACATTGAATAGTACCGGTCCCAGGACCAATCCCTGGGGCACAGCACTAATCACCTTCCTTTCATCCATGAGTTCTGTTGAGTTCTGTTTATCATCGCCTTCTGTCATCTGTCAGTCAACCAATTTCTGATCCAGTTCACCATTTTGGGACCCATCCCCAGGCTGTTCAGTTCATTGATAAGACTCCTATGAGGAACAGTATCAAAGGCTTTGCTGAAATCTAGGTAGATCACATCCATCACATGTCCTTGATCTATTTCTCTGGTCACCCAGTCAAATAACTCAATCAGATTTGTTTGGCATGATCGTCCTTTGGTAAAACCATGTGGCCTCGGATCATGCAACCTATTAGTTGTGAGAAAGAACACTATTCTCTTTTTTAGGAGCACCTCCATTACTTTTCCCACCACTGAGGAAAGACTTATGAATGGAGAAAGTCTTTCTGGTGTTATAGTGAAACATAGAAAATGAAGGCAGAAAAAGACGACATGGCCTATCTAGGCTGCTCTTTCCATATCTACTACAATAGACCCATTTTATCCTTTAGAGATCGTCTGTGCTTTTCCCATGCTTTCTTGAATTCAGATACTGTCCATATCTCTAACACCTCCACTGGGAGACTATTCCATGCATCTAACATTCTTTCTGTAAAGAAATATTTCCTCATATTACTCCTGAGTTTATCCCTTTTCACTCTCATCCTATGTCCCCTCATAGCAGAGCTTGCTTTCAATCGAAAGAGGCTCTTCTCTTGTCCATTTATGCCAAGGAAGTATTTAAAAGTCTCTATCATATCTCATCTATCCCGCCTTTCTTCTAATGTATGCATATTAAGATCTTTAAGTCTGTCCACTTATGCTTTATAACAAAGACTTTTAACTATGTTATATATATATGTATTTTATTTATTTATTTAATTTATTTATTGTGGTGGTTATTCTGAGACATGAATAGCCGGCTGCATGCCCAACTAACTTCCCCGCTGGTTATGTGGGGAAGTTAGTCGGGGGCAGGGAAGAGGCATCCCGGTGGCGGAGAATGGGCGGTCAGTGGGCGGTCGCCAGCCCTGGACGTACAGGGCTGATTCTATGTTTATGTTTATGTTTATTACATTTGATATATTGCTCAGGCTGAAGCATCAGAGCGGTTTACAATACAATATCATTTGAGAAAATATGAAAAGAATGCCATTTATTCTAATGTTGGCCCTGTACATCCAGGGCCGGCAAAATGCCTGGGGAAGTTATTCCCTGGACATTTCTTTTTAAGTGGTCCGTGGCATGGAAGGGGCTGTGGGGAGGGGCAGAGTTAATTCCCTGCAGCCAGATCCTGGCGATTCCATTTAAAAGCCCTGGCTGAGTTAGCCGGGCTATGGCTGTACTGTGATTCAGTCCTGGCCTGCATGTACAGGCCTGTTCGTGATTCTGATCCCATGGGGCTAGACGTGCCCCGCAGGATCAGAATTGCGATCTCCTTTGTACATCCGGGTCAGTCTGGACGTACAAAGGTGATGTACAATGCGGGACAGAATCTGGCCCTTAGCCTTTTTTATATACTGCATTTCCAAAGGTCAATGCAGTTTACATGGAGCAATTCAACTGAATGTTACATAGAACAGGGGATGATTAACATTGAACAGAGAATATTAACATGAAGTGAGCTTTTTAAATTGGTATTTTGTGACTGGGGAATATTAACATGAGATGAGCTTTTTACAAATGTTTGAGAGGGTAGTTGCAGGTCATTGAAATTAGGTGATTAAGTTTGTGTGAAACATCGTGGTAATGGATTCTTTTTGTCAAAAGATCCTTGTATGCATATCCAAATGCAAGAGAAGAGGGCGGCTTCTGGTGAGGTTGGGTTATGTTTTGACTTTGAAGTGCTTTTAGTAGTCACCCTCTGCACTCACTCCATCCTACTTATATCCTTGCTTGGCACCTGTGCTTAAAACCCTGTGCTACACTGGTAACGCACATCGGGACAGTGACTGGCTGGAGCAGAGGTGTTTCTATTACAGCACGGCTAGCATGAGCATTAGTCACCTGTGTGAGCCATGCTTCAAGGAGGTAACGCCGCCTCAGTGGGTGGCTTGTTTGCCTCTTGAAAATAAGGCTTTCCTGTGCTAACTGCAGAGCGACAGATGTACATGCCCCTTGCAGTTAGCTAGAAGCCCCGCGCTGGTAATAAGACTTATACGCACATTACCAGCACATGGCATAGTAAACATGTCCCTAAGTTTTAGAGAATATTTTTATGTATTTTTATTTATTTTTCTTATATTTTTTTGTAAAATCCATGCCACATTTTGATTCATTGGGTTTATTCTGATCACACTCAGTTTGTGATTAACCTTGCCTAGAATGGGAAAAAAGCAATCCATGAATCACTTTGCTGGCTGAGATCGTTTTAAGAGAGACCCATTTACTATATGTCTCAATCTGCATATATACATCTATGATTAGGCTGCCCTTTAACTCATAAGATCCCAATTCCTTAAGAACTATGTCTCTCTGCATACTAAAATGTTGCCTTTGCTACCATGCCCTAGAATCAGAACATTTAAAAGCCCAAGGTTTTTCTAGTCCAGTGATTCTGCTTCTTATAAAGATCCAACATAGCTTAATTTTATTATTCATTGAAATGGGAAAATGGGGGCTACTTGGGATATTTTTTTTTCTTTTTAAGCAGAGGACTGTTTGGGAACAGGGCATTGATGTGTCAGATACTTAAAAAAAAGAAAGAAAAAACAGGACGATCAGGTATGTTGTCTTTAGGACAATATCTGCTGGCAGAGTTGTCTGGTCAGGTTTAGCTGGTAGGTGTATGCATTTGTCGTTTTTTATTTGGCAATGCTGGTGCAAGGAAATGAGGCACTCTAAGTGAACCTCATTCCTTGCACCCTCCATCCCCTTCTCCGGCCCCCATTGCTGCCCCTCTCTGGGACTTGCAATAGTGACAATGGCCTCAAATAGTTCCATGGAGCTTACCTTAAAACTTCAGCCCCATGGGACTGTCTGCTTTTGCCCCCACCAATTCCCTTTGGGCATCAAAAATATGTTTGTGCATGCAAATCACTTGAACACCCTTACACCTATGAGTTAATGTGTGAACAAACAATCTGTATGCTCACAAAGTTGTGATATTCATAGAATGCAAGCATTTAAGACACATGTGCACAAACATATGAAAACTGCATAAACTATTGGGACGATACTGAATGCAATTGATGCTACATAGAAACAACATTCAAATTCTTCACCTAAGTCAAATAAAACATTAAATGAGTCCTTACCAAATACAGAATAAGGAACCATAAATTTGAAATTGAAATGTGGAGACTAAAACTGAATTGGAAACTCCAGAAAAGCCAGACTTTGCATGCAGTGCAACACCAAAGCAGAGGACCGTGCAAAATATAAAGATTTCAGAGATCTACATACAGTAAGAACATAAGAACTGCCATACTGGGTCATACCAAGACCCATCAAGCCTAGTATCCTGTTTCAAACAGTGGCCAATTCAGGTCACAAGTACATGTCAGGTTCCCAAAAAGGTACACAGGTTCCACAATACATGTCCCAGGGTAATGTAACCCCCCCCCCCCCACCAGGAGGGAGCGGATATATATATCTTCAGACTCCTACAATAGTATAGATGGAATCAAGTGTAGTCAGGGTAGCTGAGGGGGGAATCTGTTTCTCTCTCTCTGGTGAGGGATGAACAGAAAAACACTAACCTCATCTTATCTTCCTCCACTGTGAAGTGGAGAGAAGCATAAGAGGATAATAAATTCTAAAAAGAAGATTGGATATAGGATCCACATCCAAGGTGATGCTGCACAAGTTGCATGATATAGGAATATAGTTAAATAATCAAGCTCTTAGTCCAGAGTACTTATAGATTTAATGTATTACTGCTAAAAAAGTTATTAACTATTAATTAACAGGTTGCAATTTGTTGCAGCCAACTGAAATGAACTGAGTATCCTAAGATTGTTTCACTAGGACCCTCCAAACCTATTGCAACTAACATTCAAGGACAATACTTCTCTATTACTGTTTCACAAGTCTTTTCATGCAGAATTTCCTGCAAAATTCTGGGTGAACATTTTTACCACTCTCTTTAAAATGGAAAGCTTCTTTTCAATTCAGGTACGTACCTGTTTAAATGCTTTTTCTGCCTTTCTATAATTATTAAAATTTATTTCTCACAGTAGCTTTATTTACTTTTCACAGAAGTCTCCTTTTAACAGGTAAGTATTCCATTAAATTAGAGTACTCTATATTTTTAAAAAGAAGTTAAGTGTCATGAATTCACACTTTTTTCCTCAGTCCACGTTTTGGTGCACAAGTGTCTTACGCATCCTTGCCGCTCTCTTGCTTCGGGGCCCAATGAATTCAGTGATTGCAGACTCCTCATGGTCCAATTCAGTTCTTCAGCTCCCCAGATTCAGCGATGCTCTCTCCACAACTTCAGTAACCGAGGCAGGCGGACCTGGTGCTTCGGGCCCGTTTCCACCATCCCCCATCACCCCTCAATCTCCCCACCCCACAAAAGACACCACACCAACATTTTGGAACACAACTGGTCGCAGCTTTATTAACCTTTAACAATTTCACAATATGCCAACAAGCTACACCTTCTCAATCGATTAGCGGCACCCGGCCCGCACCAGCCATACCTTAGCAAAGTGCCTTGCCACTGCTAACGCCATAACTTGCCCCCCCGGCAAGTTACCTAAGCCTTCCCCCGACTTCGCCATGCTATCAGCAAAAGTCGACCAGGGTTTGTCCGGGTCAGGGGCACCCCGCACCCGCCCAAGTGTAGCCTGAGGCTCCGGACCCTGGAAACCTCCGGGATCCTGCCAAACCCCCCCCCCCCCAAGCTGCAACACCCCATAATCCACACCCCCATAAATATACGTGGGCGGGTGGGCGGGTGGGCGGGAAGCCGGCACCCCCGAGCAGCCTCCGGCGTGAATGACCACGTGGAGGTTGCCCGCCGGCCCTCACCACCCCCACACCGCCATGAACCACCCTGATTGGCTCCCGCGCGGCTGCCACCGCCGGGAGCCAATGACTTTAAACTATTCACGGCCGCGCGCAGGGCCCACGCACCGGCCGCGCGCCCGGTTACGGTCGGCCGCCGGGACCCTGCCCGCGGCCTCCTCATTAACCGAGGCAGGCGGACCTGGTGCTTCGGACCCGTTTCCACCATCCCCCATCACCCCTCAATCTCCCCACCCCACAAAAGACACCACACCAACATTTTGGAACACAACTGGTCGCAGCTTTATTAACCTTTAACAATTTCACAATATGCCAACAAGCTACACCTTCTCAATCGATTAGCGGCACCCGGCCCGCACCAGCCATACCTTAGCAAAGTGCCTTGCCACCACTAACGCCATAACGTGCCCCCCCGGCAAGTTACCTAACCCTTCCCCCGACTTCGCCATGCTATCAGCAAAAGTCAACCAGGGTTTGTCCGGGTCAGGGGCACCCCGCCCCCGCCCAAGTGTAGCCTGAGGCTCCGGACCCCGGAAACCTCCGGGATCCCGCCACCGGCACAGGTAACAACCTTGTTCCTGTGCCGCCCCCCACCCCCAATGCCAAGCTGTGACCAGTGAGCAACCCTACCAACACACATTCCCAGACCTCCCGCCATTCCCAAAGAGGAGAGCCCGCACTACTGGGGAGAACGCCCCATCCCCTTATACAGCCCCGGCCTCAACCTCCCCGAATAAGGCATCCTCTGAGACCCCCATGCCGGCCAAGCAAGCTATTAGCCAGCCCCTGTGACCAACGCCGCTGGCTCGAACCTGCAGGCCTTGAAACAAAGGCAGCCCCCAGCAAAATTACCCCAAAACACCTGCCCAACCCCGCAAATCCCCATGCCGGCCTTACCTGGAACCCGATCGTTGCATCCAACACTGCAGGCTGTCGTGATATCCACCCGTGGCGCTGTAGCAAAGGGAGCCGCTGCGACCCGCGGGGTCCGCGCTCACCTAGCCATGATATAGCCACCAACACCGGGCCGCTCCCGAATTGACACTCACCGCTTCACCAGAACTCGCCGACCGGCTCATCGGACAAAGGAGTGAAGGATCCCAACCTGCAGAAGGCTCCAGACCCCACCTGCAAAATAAATAAACAATGAAAAGTCCCCAACCCCCCGACCCCCCCTGAGCCGATACAGCCGCACTTAACCCCTACATGCCCGAGAGCCCATCCTCTGCTCTACAGGACCCGTGTAGCCACCCAGAAGGAAAAGAGTGCAGCGCAAAAGGTGCCGGCTCACCCCCCACCAGGCGGACCAACTCGAGCGCCAGAGCACCCCGGGCAACCGCAAACAGATCCACACCCCCTCCCCCTAGAAGAAGTCCCGCACCTACCCGGGGGGCACTCGCAGGTATCGCGGCATGGCCGCCACAGTGAACGTCACAAAGCCTCCAGCCCACTGCGATGCCCACTCGAGCCTTGTGGGAAACTTGCCCAAACAGCCCCAACCGCCCAGCAAACCAAACGTGGGGCCGAGGAAGCCTTCCCTCGCCCCCAATCCCGACCGGAGCCGCCACCCACTCCCCCCATCCTAAAAGGCCCTGAACCAAGGCCATCCAAAACTGCCCCAGACATGGCGGCTTCAGAACCCCCTTGGCAGTCATCTGCCGGCTCACCAAAAGGAGCCAGACTGGCACATCATGCGCGAGAGGCCGGCCGAGCACGCACCCCCCCTCGCAGTAACCTGCGAGCTACCAATCCCCAACCAGCGAACCACACCCCCCCTGCACCTATGAAACCGTCCCAACTGCGCACACACCCCGGTCTGAAACCCCCCCCACACACCCCTAGCCACCACGATTTACCCCCCCACGCAAGGACTCCGGTTGCCGCATGTGCACGACCGAAATTGGACCACCTAGTCACAACCCTGACCACACCCAGACCACCGCCCCTGTGAGACCCAATGCTGCGGCAAACTCCGCCTGTATCCCATGCCAAGGTCCCATAAAGTCTCCGGGCCCAGATCCCTTACTGTCCTCTTCTGGGCAAGATCCCGAAACCGGTCCATCGGAACGAGAGAGAGCCCTGACAAACCCGGCCACACAGCCCGGGATAAGCTGAGCCTTCCCCCACGCTCCCAAGCGTAGAGATGCCAACACCACCACCCGCATGCAACCCGCCGTTGTCAAACCCCCCCACGGGAGTAGCGATGGACTCCTTGCCCACCGCCGCATTGCTGCCCGCCATACCACCTCACAGTTGCGGAGTCAATCAGGCCAAAGCTCCACAACCACCCCGTGCCGAAACCGCTCCGGGAAGGAGATGATTGGCAGCCAAAACCCGGCCCCAGCCCAGACCACAGGCCCCGCCGAAGTACACGCCCCACCCACCGCATCCGTGTAGAGCTGCAACCCCACACAGGACAGCTCCAACTCCATCAAAACCAATGTCCCGTCGAAATTGGCCCCGAAGCGACTCGAGAGCCGCGACATCGCCCACACAACTTGGCGGCCCCCCCTCCGAATGATGGTTTGGCAGCCCAGTGAACCTCGCCTGGCACAACGCCGACTAAGCCGCCCCCAAAACAGACTAGCCTACCAGCAATGCACCTACCTGCACTGCACCCCCATACGCTAAGCCCCGCGTTTGCACAAGCAACCACTGCCCGGAACTGTACCACGTAAGCACCAGAGACAGAGCAGCCCAGAAGCATGCATTTGTAAAAGAACACGCCCCTTGACAACATCAACAGCTGGCTACAAGCACCGGCCCGACCCCGCCGATGAACAAGAATTCGTCCAGATAATGCACTACCTCACCACCTCCGTGCTCCTGCCTCCGCGGCACCATCCGATAGAAAAGGTACTAAACTTCTCGAAGTAGGCACCTGATAGGGCACAACACATCAGCATACATTTGTCAGAACAGAAAGTATCCTCAAATTGGAAGCCCAACACTGGAAGGTAGAAGGATGCACCGGCAATAATCAAAAGCTGATTCTACTTCCCCTTTAGCCCTCAAAGCCCCCAAGGCCAGCCCTCGAGACTAACGCCACCAACTTATCGAAGGAGGCGTACCTTACCGTACAGCACTCCTGAGGAATACGATCGTTCACCCTGGAGCAGACAACTTGTGGCGTAACCGAACCCCCAGGTTCCCGCTTTAGGAACAACACCCAAGGGGGACACCACCAAGCACGGCAACAGAGGGGTGATGGCAAGGCCCCGCTACTCCTCCCCAACTGCTGAGCAGCCGCTAAGTTAACGCACCCACCACGACACTCAGAACTGGAATTACAAACCAAAATGAAATCCTAATACCCACATTAACCCATCATATATCTTCGTATACCCTCAAAGCCAAGGAGCCACCCCCACACTAGCCCTCTTACTCGGGCGCCGGCGCCGAAGGAGACACAGCCCCTTTCATATCGCATTGTGTTGCCGCAGGGGACCCCCCGCATCCGAGTATGCCAAGCCGGAACTTACCGTCCGGAAAGAGGCACAGAGAATTTGTATAACTCCAGCACGCACCGCCCGCTCCCCCCATATCTGGCCTCGCCCATCCAAGGGAGACCCCGCCACGAAGGGAATGACCTGCCCCTTTTGTTCCGGACGTTGTCATACTTCAGCCCTGACCATCCCTCGTGAAGAACTGAACTGCGACACTGCTATGAACGTGCGCCAGCATGCCATCCCCGACATGAATGACATTTTCATTCTGTGAGGAATGGTCAGGCCCCCAACAACTGTCCTGCACATAGCAGCCACACCGAAACTTGGCTCTGTATCCTGGTTTTGCGCACACAGACTGCGCGAGAATGAACACAGGAGGCAGGGCAATCGGTAGGAGTACCTGCTCCTTCTTGAATGTCCGTGCCACCGTATCCGTGAGCAAGCCTTATTGCTTTAGGCTTGCAGTCAGCGACCCTAGCAGGAGCTTTTTAGCCAGGATCTAACAAGGTATCTGCCCCAGCCTCTAAGCTTCCCCAAACCCAAGCTCGATAAGAAACACAGTAAATAGTGCAAGAGCAAATCCAGACCAAGAATAAAATGGAAGCTGTTAGTCACAGAAGCCCAAGGATTGCAGCACTAAACAAAAGGAGTCTTACGTCCGCCAAGGTGCTATTGTTACATGACATCAGACCTCAACCCTGAAAATGTTATACTTATAGCCCTAGTAATTCAGGTTCCACACAAACTTTGTCACAGTACCAATTCCTTTGCAAAAACTGCTCTTTTTAGCACCCGTCCCCAGTCCTAACATCCAATTCTTCCTTCAAGCATGTGCAAGCACTCTAGAACAGTATGTCCTTCACCTACATAATATTCGATTATCCTTCGCGTCATATCCTCATGTAGGTGCCAAGATTGAAAGCAATTATGAATTCCTTAGCACCGCCCGCTAAGCTAGCCTAGATCAAGCCCAAACACGCCATTAAAGTGGCATCCCACACCTGATCCGCTGTTAAGGAAGAGGCAGCTAGCTCAGAGAGTACTCTATCCACCTGTATATAGAACGCCACTCAGCACACCTAAGACGCCGACATTTCCATGAAAGATGGAACGCAACAAGACAGACTTGACCCCGCAGCCAAGCGTGCCACAGACCATCTGAACAGCAGGAATGCCAAGCCCCCCAGCAGATAGCCAAACAATGAGAAGAGGCCGAAAACCCGAAGCAGCTGCGCCAGCCGCCACCACTCACCACGCGCCGCAGGACCAAAAGCACGCCGGCCAGGTGACACCGCCTCCCGGAATGGGCAGGAGAGGCGTCCCCCGATCCCCCCCTCGCCGCAACGAAAATGACGCTTCTCTCGCCTCACATATCCCCCCCCAGGGCCCCGGACAGGGCACTCATCCCGGGGCGCGCTCGCGCACTCCGGACAGCGGAACATGCCCAGCAGCTGCGGAGCAGGTCCACCTGAGGCTCCACGGGGACCCGCGCTCACCCGGCTGTGCCGGGCCAGGCCAGACCGCACTAAGCACACGGCGGCTAACGGAAGGAGCGCCACAGCGAGGGAGGGAGCGCCAGACCGTTTTATTTTCCCTCCCCCGTCCCTCCCAGTTCTGGCAGATCGCCTCTTACCGGGGCCAGCAGATCAGAGATCCCTCCCGGCTCCGACGGGTCACCACTCACCGGGGCCTGACTAGACGCTGCCGCGCTGTCGCCCGGGACGGGTAAGAAAACGGGACAGGGAGGAGGCAACCGCAGAATGGCGGCCAAAGACAGGAGACCCCGACGCTCGTCGCTGCCTCTCCTCCAGCCCGACCGCGTGTGCTGAAACCGGCTCATTTTCCAGGTCCTCGTGATAAGTTACAGAACCTGAAGCCAAGCCGGCACCCCCGAGCAGCCTCCGGCGCGAATGACCACGCGGAGGCTGCCCGCCGGCCCTCACCACCCCCACACCGCCATGAACCACCCTGATTGGCTCCCGCGCGGCTGCCACCGCCGGGAGCCAATGACTTTAAACTATTCACGGCCGCGCGCAGGGCCCACGCACCGGCCGCGCGCCCGGTTACGGTCGGCCGCCGGGACCCTGCCCGCGGCCTCCTCATTTCTTACTCCCTATCTTTACCAGAATTAATAAAGCAAAACTCTATCTGGGTAGGGGCTTCTCAGCAGCCTGGAAGATATTTAAGTTCAGAGTGTTTAGAACCAAGCATGGTCCCTAGCTAGATGGAAATAAAAAGATAATTAAAATTCCCTATTTCCTCTTACCCTGACTCTCACACTCACTCACTCTCCTGGGTATTCTAACAATTCACTATTTCTGGAGGGAAATCCTTATCCTTACCTTTTTCCTGCCAGAAAGCTATTATTTGGTAACTGCAGTCTGACAAAAGAACCTATTTTTAAATTCAGTGCTTCTGAAAATCACACAGCAGTACCAGCCAGTCAACACATCAATATCCCCTTTAATTCTGGCTTCCGCCTAGTCAGAGCTCAGACAGGTTTTTAAATTTATTTATTTATTTATTTATTTATTTATTTTCAGAAAATATTCCTCCACATTCTTGGATGTGAGCTTTGTTTAAGTTCTTATTACAAAAAGTCCACAGCTCCAAGCCTCAGCAAATCACAACAAGCACGGAGGGCCTCTTCTATTTCTCTCCAACTTAGTTATTCAGGTTTTCCAACCAATTTTCTCCTCTGGACACTAGGATACAGTGTCAGGATTGTCACTAGAAAAAAAGTTAAACCTCTTTCTTTTGCCCAAGATCAGCAATTTTTTAAAGCACACACAGTTTTTTTCTACTGTCACAGACTCCTATATAAAATCCACAGGAGTTTCAGATTTTCCAACAATAAATCAAGTCAAAATATTCCCACAAATGCTCTCAAGGCTAAACCCAAGCACTCACCGCCAATGCTCAATTAAATCAGGGTGAGTAGGATTACTTTCCAGGCAGCAGTTCCTGTAACAGGCAGTTTTAACCCCAGCTTTTCTCAACAAAATCAATCTAAAGACAGCCAATGTCTTCTCAACTATTTTCCTCTCTACATCAGTACTTTAAAAATTCAAATCAGGCTCACACATACACAACCCTACCTTTACACTTATGTTCTCCTGCCCCACACTGCTTCTTTTGTTACACTTCCCTCTCTCTTAAACTTCTGCAGTTTCCTTTCCCATCAAGGCTGCTCACTACTCAGCTCCCTGCACTATCCCCATCTAAACACAGCTCCAGAGTCTACAAAGCTCCCCTGGAGCAGAAAGCAAAACAAATCCAGCTGCTACAGATAATGCTGGACAGCACTTCCCCAGCCTAGCAAGACAAAAATGTATTTTATTTTTAACCTTCATGTTACAGTAAGCAGTGGATTTCCCTGGTCCTCTTTAACAATGGTTTATGGATCTCTCCTCCAGGAACTTGTCCAAACCTTTTTTAAACCCAACTACATTAACAGCTAAAAACCCTGTGCTTCCCTCCACTAATAAATTCCAGAGTTTAATTATGTATTGAGTGAAAATCTATTTTCTCTTATTCATCTTATATGGAATACATTGTAGCTTCATTGCATGTCCCTTAGTCTCTACTTTTTGATGGAGTAAATAACTGATCTACATTTACCTGTTCCACTCCATTCATTAATTTATAGACCTCTATCATATCTCTCCTCAGTCGTGACTTTTCCATGTTGAAGAGCCCTAACCTTTTAAGCCTTTCCTTATAAGAGTATCCTTTCATCCCCTTTACCATTTTGGTGGTTCTTCTCTGAAACTTTTCTTATTCTGCTATATCCATTTTAAGATACGGCGACCAGAATTAGGCACTATATTCACAATGCAGTCACACCATAGAATGATACAGAGGCATTATAATATCCTTGGTTCTATTCTTCATTCCTTTCCTTATGATTCCTAGCATTCTATTTGCTTTCTTGGCCACCACTGCACACTGGTTGGAACCTTGCATTGTGTAACTGTAGGTTGGGTTGTTTTTTCCTAGGTGCATAATTTTGCACTTTTCCACATTAAGGGGTATGTTTACTAAACACTGTTGCTGTGCGGGTTCCCGTTAGTGTGCTGGTGCCATATAAGGAGTGGGTGGGCCAGGCAGAAAAAAGGAAAAAAACGGACCGTACGTGTGTGCGTCGCGCTAATGTGCGGGGCCCACATTAGCACGTGGGAAGGCTAAGTGGGGCGCTGCTGCAAAACCAAACAACAGAGCTGTAGTACAAAGGTGAAGACACCGACCAATGGTGCAGGGGCCAGGGGTTCAAACCCCCATTGCGCTCAACAAAAAAGACCAACTGAGACAGCAACATTTATGGGCATAAGTGGTTAGGAGGCATATTAATTTTGGGCGGCAGAAGGCGGCGCACTGTTATTTTTATTACAGCATGAGACGGCGCACTGTTTAGTGTGGGCGGCAGATGGCGGTGCATTGTTAAGTTTGGGCGGCAGAAGGCGGTGCGCTGATAAATGTGGGCAACAGAAGGCGGCGAGCCGGTGGGCAGAAGGCGGCGAGCCGGTGGGCAGAAGGCGGCGCGCTGATGTGTGAGGGGGCAGTCCAATAGTGGGAGGGATAAGTGGCGCGCTGATGTGCAAATAACAGGAACAGAGCCATAGCACAATGGTTAAGACACTCACCACTCGTGCAGGGATCATGGGTTCAATTTCCCACAGTGCCCATTGAAGACAGCTGGCAGAGGCATTATTTTAGGGGCATTTCCATGTTGTGCGGCATAAGGCGGCGCGCTGTTAATTTAGGGCGCCACAAGATGGCGCGCTGATGGCTACAAGGCTGCGCGCGGATGCACAAACACATGAACAGAGCCACAGCACAATGGTTAAGACACTGACCAATGCTGCAGGGGCCAGGGGTTCAACCCCTCACAGTGCCCAGTAAACAAGGCTGGCTGGGGCAGTATGTATCATGGTGAGGAGTGCTGTAGGAGGCCTTCCATTTATATTTTATTTCCCACCACTAATAAACCCGCTCTCACAGTGCGTTAACATACGGATGCCCGTAAGGCACATGTTACAGTGCACTGTCCGCCAAGGCACCCTAGAATGTCCCCTATAGGGCACCATGTATGTTGCGACACAGGATAATGTATAGTGCACCCTATATGGATGGCAACCATAAGGTGGCCTATAGGGCGCCCTATAAAGCACCCTCAGAGGCACCTAATGGGTATAGTAAGCTGTGTGTGGTTTTGCCGGCATAGACATATGTACAGTAAATAAAAATAAAGCTGTGGACAGCCCTATCAAAGGGCCCCACTGTGGGTTTGAACCCATGACCTCTGGCTGTACAGGGAGTGACGTAACCATTGGGCTACAGCTGACAGCAAGCCCCTGGCTGGCTGCAGAGAGCCTGCACGTCACCCCACAGACAGTCTGCTGTTGTAGACAGGATAGGGTTGGGCCACCCGTACCCATGATGCACTGCACATGCAAATCAGCTGTCCACAGATGCACACAAGATGGGGAATGCACCCCAACAGCTACCCGGCCTGGTAGGGGGAATTGTCCATGTGCACCCACACAGCACACAGCACCTCGGCCTGGTAGGGGGTCCTGAGCGGGTGAACTACCAGCAAAGAGTAGCTACACACCGTCACATTGTGCGGGTACTGTGCTCACCCTGAGGGTGTGATGTGGCGGCCAGGACCAGGTCCACAACACCAGCCATGGCTGGATGAGGCCATGACAGAGCTCCAAAACAGTACTAACCCGTGAGATAGGAAGGTGCTGCAGAAACATGTTGGATATCTCTGTCTGTCTCAGTTAGTGGAATCCCCCATGGACCCCCTAGGTGGTCAAAGTACCACCACCCCCCCTTACACCAATGGCAGTAGAGCGGACCATCAAACCCCAGTCCGGCTGGGGAACAGACACCCTACAGGGCAGTCCAAGCAGCTCCACACACATCCATAACACAATATCAGACAGACTTTAGGCCTGGATATCCAAAGATGCACCCCAGCACTATCTGATATTCACCTGCAGCAAGCCATCAGCCACTGCACCCTGCAAGGCACTCCATCAAGACACATACCAGCTGTGAACAGTCTGCTGGTTAGCCCTGATAGAAATGCATGCACCCAAAACTGGGGTGGCAGCACACACAAGAAAAGAGTTCTGTGAGGAGGCCCCAACAGAAAACCCATATATATCACAAGAGAGAAACACAATACAGCACTATGGGGGTGCCTAGCCATGCTGTCATCACTGCACACTCAGGGTGAGAGTGCTCCCCCAGCAGCACATACAGAGGTCACCCTGTCTGTGTAGGTGGTGACCTGGCACTACAATGTCACAGCCAGTGCCCTATGCCCTGTGCAGATGCATCCTGGCCAGCCCACCATGTCTGACCTATACCCATGGTACCTTGCTGCTCATTATGCACATTGGCAGGCCAATACTGGCAGTAGTGCTGGCAGTGTGGGTTGGGGAAGGTGTTTGCAGCCAACACACACTGTATAGACAGACACACACACACTCCCACACCTATGCCAGCATTGTGCTACTATTGAGGGGGTGATTTGCCTTGGCCACCACACCGGTCCTGGGCACGGCACAGGCATGGATATGGTACGCAGTACTGCTGGGGGTCACTCCCTAGGGTGGTGAACACGTCAGAGGCCAGGCCTGGAGCACGCACCGCAGACACCAAACAGATTGTTCGGATGGGGTCAACTAGCAGTATGTGCGTAACGTAGGGATATCTATCAGCCTGTACTCTTAGCAAACGTTTCAGAGCTGTGTACCTCAGGTGTAGGGTGACATTGCTAAGGTATGCAGGTGCTGGTATTGGGAGATGCACGCAGGGTCCAATGTTCTGCCTCTACAGGAGACATTGGCCAATGGGGCCTGTGGGTGTGGGTGTGTCTGCCCCTGTTGGCTGCTGCTTTACGGCAGCGCTTCCCCACTCCAGCACAGTTTTGCATCACACTGTTCGGGTCTTCCTGCTGTCCCTCATGAATATGCATGAGCTACATCTACATGCCGTGGGGGTGGTGCATAGATATACAGCACAGGCATTTGTATGAGTGGCAGCATGGAACCTGACTGGTGTGTGGCCCACCAGGACTGCATTTGGGGGATTCTGCTGTAGGTTCTGCCCCTGTTCATGGTGTCTGTGCTCAGTGGGGTAAAAGATAGATGTATTACCATTGCATATGTCCTCGTCACGAAAGGTGTGTCCTTACTGTCACTGTTTATTTGTGGGGAAAATATGTGGGTGGGATTGCTGGTAGCCCCAGCTGGTCTTTGAACCTGTGACCTTCTGTTCTTACATGCACTGTCTGTGTGCACTGCACCACCGTGTAGCCACAGCTTGGGTGAATTCCCTGGATAGTCCATGACTGTGGATCCGGCAGGGCCTGTCTGTTGCTGTGGACTGTGCCAGCCTGCACATGGCTAGGCCTCTGTCTTCTGTCGCTAGCAGCCACTGCCCCCTGCACCACATGTACTCGTCCGCCAACATGCTGGCATGAGCTTCTCCCATAAAAAGCAGGTGACCTGATTGGAATGTGGCAGTACGGGACTGCATTTGGGGTACTTGGCTGTGGGTAATGGCCATTGTTGTGGTGTGTGTGCGTTGTTGGGTAAAATATGGGTGTTTTCCCCATGCTTATGTCCCCTGCAATACAGGGGTGTCTGCGCTATCTGTGTTTACTGATGGGTAAAATATGGGGATTGGGCTGGCAAGTGCCCCAGCTGGGCTTTGAACCTCTGGTCCTAGAGGTACTGACTCTGTCCGCTGCACCACACTATGGCCACATAGACAGTGCAGCCCCTGGAGGTAGTAAGCCTGGCAGGATGGAGTCACAAACCCTGCTCTACGCAAATTTACTGTGGGCATATGCACCCTGTCTGGTGACAAACATGCACATAAACCCCGGAAATGACCAAGGGAAATGGGTGATAAAATATCACCACGCTGGGCAACAGTGATATTAATGGGCAACCATAGCAAACACTCCCAGGAAAGCTCCACAAAAGGAAATGTTTTTTGGAAGAGTCTCCGCTCCGTAAACCCTTCCAAAATTCATTTCTTTTTTCTGGAGCTTTGCTGGGTGTGTTTTCTGTATTTGCCCATCACTATAACTGTTCCACAGCTGAACTACTATTTTTACTAGTTCTGTTGTGGTCTTTTTCTATTTTTATTTGCACTTTTGTGCTGTGCACATGTATCACACTGCTCACGTTTTGCTGGTTTCCCCGGTTTTCCTGTACATTGCTGACGGAAATGGTTTCTCTTCCCTTTAAATGCTTTCTACCGCGAGTGATTCCCTCGCGGTAGTTTTTACATGCAAATTCGGGCCCGATACTGTGCGGGGAGCCTCTCCCCTCCCACTCTCCACCCATTGACCCCGTCCCTCCGCCCCTCCGGAGCCTTCCTCCGCCCTCCTTTAGCCGTTCCACGCCTCTATCGGACATTTGCGGGCCCGCACTTGTACGGGGCCCGTTAGTGTGCCGCGTACCTGTGCGGGGGTGACACGCACGTGTGCGGGGCATTTAAACGCGTTTATGCGCGTTTCAATGCCGAGTTTCCGTGCGCTATTTTGCGGCGCGCACATTTCCGGTTTTTAGTAAACATCCCCCTAAATTTCATCTGCCATTTGGATTTCTAGTCTTCCAATTTATCAAGGTCCTCTTGCAATTTTTCACAATTCCTTTGTGTTCTAACAACTTTGAATAATTGTGTGTAATCTGCAAATTTGATCACCTCACTCATTATTCCCATTTCTAGGTCATTTATGAATATGTTAAAAACAGCAGGTCCAGCACAGATCCCTGTACTCCACTATACACCTTTCTCCATTGAAAAAATTAGCCATTTAGCCCTACTCTCTACTTTCTGTCTTTTAACGATTTCCTGATCCACAATAGTACACTGTAACCTATCCTATCACTTTTTAATTTCACCAAGAATCTCTCATGAGTGACTTTCTCAAAAGCTTTCTGAAAATCCAGATACACTATATCAACCGTCTCATCTTTATCTATTTAGTCACATCTTCAAAAAAAATATAACAGATTAGTAAGACAAGACACCTTCTTTGGCTAAACCCATGTTGACTTTCTTTCATTAACCATGACTATCTAAATGTTCAGTCATTTTATTCATTATGATGGTTTCTACCATTTTGCCTGGTACTGATGTGAGGCTTGCCAGTCTGTAGTTTCACGGATCACCCCTGGAACCTTTTTTAAAAATTGGCATTACATTGGCAATTCTCCAGTCTTCAGGTACAATAGATTATTTTAATGATAATTCACAGATTTATAGTAGTTGGTCTTAAATCTCATATTTCATTTCTTTGAGCACCCTCAGATATGTACCATTAAGTCACTTGGGCAAGTCACTTAACCCTCCATTGCCCCAAAAAATCCAAGTTATCAATGTCCCTGTTTAATATACAGTACCAATTTTGAGTTACAATGTAAAGCACTTGGACTAAAATGATAAAGTGGTATAAAAAACCTGCTAAATTTTATTTATTTATTTATTCATTTAATTAAATTATTTCTATACCACACTCTTTAAAATCAGTGCGGTTTACAGGTAACAACAATTTGTACAGTGCAGCAGAACATGCACTGTACATTACAGAGAACAGGTATTATAACTTGATTTCAACGGGGGTAACTATTTACAATGGAGCTATTGTGCCACAGGTATGCCACAGGTATGATTGTGTAGTCATGACATGCTCTGAACTATATACAGTTTAGATAACTATTTACAGGTTTGTGCGGTATTATTTCTGGATGTGGTTGCAACAGCATGACATGTGTGTGCTGATGATGTCATTGTGGTGGGTGGAGGGTATGTCGGGTTGTGATGTTTCCCTGGACTGGGAGTAATGTAGGAGGAAAAGATGGTGTTTTAGTGCCTTCCTGAATTGGGCGAGGTCAGTAATAGCTCGGATGGTGGTTGGGAGGACATTCCAGAGTGTCGGTGCGTAAAATACAAAGGCTCTGCTCTTTGCTGCCAGGGAGCATTTTGTTATTGCACTGGGGATTACTAGTGTGTTGGCAGCGAATGTCCTTCTGGAACTGTTTGGCGGGGTGGGGAGGATGAGGTCCGTGAGGGAGGTGGAGGATTGTTTGTTGATGGCCTTGAAGGTCAGTAGTAGTACCTTGAAGGTGAGCCTGCAGTGGATCGGCAGCCAGTGGAGATGTTTCAAGATTGGGGTTATGTGGTCCCTTCTGGAGGCTCCATGCAGGATACGGGCGGCAGCATTCATTGCTAATTGCAGGGGGTTCAGAGTGTTCTTGGGGAGAGCCTACAGAATAGCATTGGCATAGTCAAAGTGGGGGGTTACCAATGCTTGAAAAATCATCCGGAAATCGTCTGGTTCCAGTAGGTGGCGAATTGTTCGTATCATGTGATAGATTGCCCTGATGATGTTGCTTATGTGTGCTTTCATGTCGAGCTGCTGGTCTAGTGTGATACCCAAGTAATGGATGGCGGGCTTGCTCGGGAGCTCAGCGTCTCTTACTCTGATTGATGGGGGGGGGGGGTGTGAAGAAGTGATTCCTGGTGATGAAGAGGACATCTGTTTTGTTAAAGTTAATCGTGAGGCTCTGCATATGGAGCCAGTCTGTGACAGCATCAAAGCATTTTATTAATGCCAAAAAATCAGGTTGGTTGATTGAGAAAGGTGTGAAGAGTAGTACATTGTCAGCGTACACCAGGTAGGAGATAGTGAAGGAGCGGATGATTGAACAAATGGGCTGCATGTATATATTGAAGAGGAGGGCCAAGAGTGATGAGCCTTGGGGGAGTCCTTGCATTTGTTGAAAAGGCTCAGAGGTCCTGGAGCCTGCTCTTACCTGCTGCCATCTGTCTGTCAGGTATGTCTTGCATCAACTTAAGGCTGAACCATGGATTCCCTTCTCTTGGAGACATGCCAGGGAGCAGCTCATGGTTGACTGAGTCGAATGCGGCAGCGATGCCCATGAAGATTAGCGCGTATCCTTGTCTGATGTTGTCAATCCCTGTGATTAAGGTACTGAGTAGGGTGGTAAGGAGGGTCTCGATGCCATGTCATTCTCTGAAGCCGTGATGACATCGGTCAAGAGGGGCGGGGGTCTCAATGTGGTGTTGGATTTGGCATTGGACAACCTTCTCTATTATCTTGGCTAGCAGGGGGATACTAGAGATCGGTCAATAGGATTCTGCCTTTTTGGGGTCTAGTTTGTTGTTTTTGAGAAGGGGTCAGATGGATGTTTGTTATAGAGGCAGTGGGAACGCCCCTGTTGAGAAAGTTAGGTCCATGATCTTGGTTAGGAATAGGCTGAATTCCACACGCAGCGATCTTATCCAGAATGCTGGGCAGGGGTCGTTGGGGGCTGTGGTGGTATTGATAGACATGATGGTGTCCTCAATGCTTCTTGCAGAAGGAGGTGTGAATGCTGTCAACGGTGTTAGGTGGTGTGGCTTGAGATCTGGTATGTGGATCATGGTGGTGTTGGTTTGGCTGGATTTGGCCTGTAGGTGGTCAGCAAATTCCTGGGGGTGTAGCATGCCTGGTTGAGAGGGGGAAGGTTCCTCCATCAGGGTTTTCACAATGTTGAAGAGGTCATGGGGTTTATTTAGGGATTGCCACAGGAGTTCAGAGTGGTGTTCTTTCGTTTTCCTTGCAATTGCTTCTCGGTGTACTTTTAGGTGGGAAGTGTAGGCTGCCAGGTTGTCTGTGGCTCGTGAGCGCCGCCATAATTTTTCGAGCTTCCTGAGGTGGAGGTGTGAAGTTCGTATTTCTGGGGAGTACCATTGCTTGGTTTTTCTTCTTTTTGGAGGCTTGTTTGAGGCAGGTAGTTGTGCGGCGGAGCCGAGGCTGTTGTTCCAGGTGGATATCATGTCGTCGAGGTTGGGTGATGCCAGGCTGAGGTTTGGTAGGACTTTGTTGCTGATCTCTTCTTTATCAAAGAGCTGGAATCGTCTTGTGGATGCTGAGGGAGCCTCATCTGTCTTGCAAGTGGAATTGTGATCTTGACGTATGGGCATCTGAAATTTAATTAGGCTGTGGTCGGACCATGGTACTGGAGTGATGGATATATCAAGGTTGTTGCTCGGGCTTATGGCAGTTAATGGAGTGAAGACCAGGTCCAGTATGTTTCCTTTTGTGTGGGTGGGGGCATCGATCACTTGTTTGTAACCCAACTCGTTGAGTGCTTTGAGGAAGGTTTTGGAATGGGTGCTTTGGAGAGCTGTCAAGTTAAAGTCGACTAATACCCAGTTTGGTATGCATGGGTTCTTGGGGATGCAGGCAAGGTCAATTATGGTCGATAGGTCAACTGGGGAGGAAGACAGAGATCTGTAGATTAGGCTGATGGTGGAGTGTTTGTTGGTTATGGTGATTGACTCCAGGTCAGTTGTACTATTGGAGGAGAGCAGCTGAAATTGGAGCTCGGTCTTTACTAGGATGAAGGCGCCTTCACCTCTGTGGTTAGTTCTGTTGCAAGTGTGGATTGAGAAGTCAGGAGGGATGAGCTGGTTGAGGAGGACTGAGTCTGAGTTGGATAGCCATGATTCTGTGACTAGTAGCATGTCTAGGTCGTGGTTGGTTATAAGGTCCGAGATGGTTGACCATTTCCTGTGGACCGAGTGTGCGTTTATGGCACATCTTAGGTTGCGGGGATTTCGGTGATTTTTTGCCTGGGCCTTCGTGGTATGTTGAAGTGATATGTATAGTAAGTGTGGATGTAGTCTGACTCTTTAATTTATACATTATACCGTGGTATACAAAACATGCTGTCTCCCAAGACAAAGAGTCAGACTTCATGTGGATCTTCTTATGTCGTCTATGGTATTCTTTGCCCCTGTGGGCTGATGTACATAGGGATGACAATCAGGCCCTTTAGAGTGTGCATGGGAGAGCATAAAAGTAGACTAAAACATAAGGTATGTGAAGCCACTATAGTACAGCATTGTATAGATCAAGGTCATTCTTTTGAAGAACTTAGATGTTTTTGTATAGACAGTATATTGGCTGGATGGGCGGGTCGATCGTGAGAACAAACGTTGATATATTGTGAACAAAGGTGGATTTTTAGTTTACGAATGGTGTCTCCTGGTGGTCTTAATGTGAAAGTTGACTGGGGGAGCTGCATCTGAATTTTAAGATTGCCGTGTTAATAGTGTAGAATATTAGGTTCATATGTGTGTAAAGGTGTTTTGGATTTGTGAACGATGTCATTTAGATATATGAGGTTTTGACATCTGTGGTGCTGATGTCATTGCAAGACGCGTATTTAGATGAGCTGGGGTTGAGCAGTTCACATGCGTGGCGTTTTTTGTGCACAGGGTCGCCCATGTTGAAGGAAGGTGCTATCGGATGAATGTTTTCAGCATCGTTTATACTAAAGAACTTGTTGTGAAGGTTTTGATGTAAGTTGCAGTTTTGGTAATGATTCTAATAGCCTTGTGGTGTAACAATCGGGGAGTTTGGGTGTTCTGTTTTAACCTCACAGTTTTATGGTGTTATGTTCTGAATGAAAGGTTGTTTTATGCTTGGTATGAATGGGTAGTATTGATATTGTTAATAGATTCGATTTGAGTGTGCATTATAATAGTGTTTCTGTTTTTTGTTGATAAGAGTTTCACACCCCTGATGAAGCTTTTATGAAGCGAAATGTTCAGACGGCGCCATAGTGAGGCGGTGGGGAAAAGCAGTAGATCGGGAAGAGTACCTGATCACACAGTCTGGTGAAAGAAATCAGCAGGTAAGCATTTTTTGATTAGTATTTTCAATGACTGTGATGATGTAAAGGATGGTCGTTGATGCAAGCTGGCATAAGCATTTAGATAACTTTCTGCTTAAAAAATGGCGAATGAGTCTGAGACCTCCTTTATGTTTTGGTAATATACAATTAACAAAGAACAGTAATAAGAAGATTCACCTGATGAATTTAATTTAACAATTTTTGTTTCTGTTTGAGTGATTGTTTGGCGATTTTGACAGAATTCTTCACTCTATGAATTGATCAGTGTGTTTTGTTTCATCACACCAGTGGAAGATTGGCAGAGTTCCTGAGATTGTCATCACTGTGACTTGAGAGACCAGACTGGAGTATCAAGGGGAAGAAGAGAAGAAGACCGGGTCCCAACATGAAGATGATATTGTTAGGATAGATACTCTATGGGGCATGTTTACTAAACATTCCTAACGTGCGGGGCCGCGCTAGTGTGCCTGTGCCATATAAGGAGTGGGCGGTTCAGGCAGAAAATAGAAAAAAAACGGCAGTAAGCAACCGGACGTGTGTGCGTCGCGCTAATGTGCGGGGGTCGACATTAGCGCGTGGAAAGGCAAAGTGGCGCGCTGCTGAGTATACAAAACAACAGAGCCGTGGTACAACAGTGAAGACACTGACCAATGGTGCAGGGGCCATGGGTTCAATCCCCCAGTGTGCGCAACGACAAAGGTCAGCTGAGGCAGTAACTGTAATGATTAACATTGTTTTAGGAGGCAAATTAATTTGGAACGACATAAGGCGGCGCACAGTTATTTTTGGGCGGCAGAAGGCGGCGCACAGTGCTTTTTGGGCGGCATAAGGCGGCGCACAGTTATTTTTGGGCAGCAGAAGGCGGCGCACTGGTCCCCTTGGGCGGCAGAAGGCGGCGCGCTGATAGGCACAAGGCGGCGCGCTGATGCACAAGCACAGGAACAGAGCCACAGCACAATGGTTACAACACTGACCAATGGTGCAGGGATCAGGGGTTCAACTCCTCACAATGCCCAGTGAAAAATGCCTGCTGAGGCAGTATGTATTATGTTGTGGAGTGCTGTAGGAGGCTGTATAAGTTTATTTTGTTATCACTACTAGCAAACGCACTCTCCCAGCATGTTAACATACGGCGGCCCATAAGGCACATGTTACAGTGCACTGTTCGCCAAGGCACCCTTGAATGACCCCTATAGGGCAACATGTATGTTGCGACACAGGATAATGTATAGTGCACCCTATAGGGATGGCAACCATAAGGTGGCCTACAGGGCACCCTATGAAGCACCCTCAGAGGCACCTAATGGGTATAGTAAGCTGAGGGTGGTCTTGCCGGCATAGACATATGTACAGTAAATAAAAATAAAGCTGTGGACAGCCCTACCAAAGGGCCCCACTGTGGGTTTGAACCCATGACCTCTGGCTGCACAGGCAGTGATGTAACCATTGCACTACAGCTCCATAGCTGTAAGCAGGTCCCTGGCTGGCTGCAGATAGCCTACACGTCACCTCACAGACAGTCTGCTGGTGTCAACAGGATAGGGTTAGGCCACCCGTACCCATGATGCACTGCACATGCAAATTAGCTGTCCGCAGATGGACACAAGATGGGGAATGCACCCCCACAGCACCTCGGCCCTGTTGGGGGAAGTGACCGGGTGCACCCACACAGCACCTTGGCCTAGTAGGGGGCACTGACCGGGTGTTTTACTGGCACAGAGTAGCCACACACCGTTACATCGTGCGGGTACTGTGCTCACCCTGAGTGTGCAATGAGGTGGCCAGGACCAGGTCAACAACACCTGCCATGGCTGATGGAGGCCAAGCGGGTGTTCCAAAGCAGTGTTAATGTGTAAGATAGCTAGTTTCTGCACAAACACCATGGATATCCCTGTCTGCCACCATCAGGCACCCCCCCCCCCCCGTGGCAAACATGGTCCCCATCAAGGGATCCACACTCTACCTCCCTGCAAAGGTGGCAGTAGAGGGCAACATCAACCCCAGTCCTGCTGAGGAACACCACCACCCCCCCAGGCAGGCAGCTCCATACACAGCCATAACACAATAGCAGACAGACATAAGCCCAGGGTATGGTAAGCTGCACTCCACCACCAGATATTCTCCTGCAGCAAGCCAACAGCCACTGCACCCTGCAAGCCATTATAGCAAGACATTTACCAGCTACAAACAGTCTGCTGGTTAGTCCATAGTGCATGTTCCCAATGGAGATGCATGCACCCAGAACCAGGCTGTCTGCATACACAGCAAGTAGATAGATCAGTGACTGGGCCCCAAAGAGAAACCCATATCTATCACATGAGAGAACTATTATACAGCACTATGGGGGGGCCTAGCCATGCTGAGGTCACTGCACAGTCAGGGTGAGCGTGATCCCCCAGAAGGACATGCTTTGGCCACCCTGTCTGTGTAGGTGGTGGCCGGACACTACAATATCCCAGCCAATGTCCCTGCCAGGGCCCTATGCCCAGTGCAGATGCATCCTGGCCACGCCACCCTGCCCTGGCTATACCCATGGTACCTTGCACCTCATTATGCACATTGACTGGCCAATACTGGCAACAGTGCTGGCAGTGCGGGCTGTTGAAGGGGCTTGCAGCCAACACCCACTGTATAGACAGACACACACTCCCACACCTCTGCCATCATGGTGCTACGATTGAGGGGGTAAGTAGCCTTGCCCACCAAACCGGTCCTGAGCACGGCAAGGCATGGATATGGTACGCATTACAGCTGGTGGTCACTCCCCAGGGTGGTAAGCACCGTCAGAGGCCAGGCCTGGAGCATGCCCCGCAAACACCTAACAGATTGTTTGGATGGGGTCAACTAGCAGTATGTACGTAACGTATGGATAACTGCCTGCCTGTGCTCCTAGCAAACGTCTCCGAGCTGTGTACCGTATACCTCAGGTGTAGGGTGACATTGGTAAGTTATGCAAGTGCTCGTTTTGGGTGCTGCATGCACGGTCCAATGTTCTGCCTTTCCAGGAGACATTGGCCAATGGGGCCTGTGGGTGTGGGTGTGTCTGCCCTTGATGGCTGCTGCTTTACGGCACAGATTCCCAACTCCAGTCCAGGTTTGCATCACACTGTTCGGGTTTTCCTGCTATCCCTCATGAATATGAATGGGCTACATCTACATGCCATGGGGGTGGTGCATAGATATACAGCACAGGCATTTGTATGAGTGTCAGCATGGAACCTGACTGGTGTGTGGCCCACCAGGACTGCATTTGGGTGATTCTGCTCTAGGTACTGCCCCTGTTCATGGTGTCTGTGCTCAGTGGGGTAAAAGATGGATGTCTTACCATTGCATATGTCCCCGCCATGAAAGGTGTGTCCTTACTATCACTGTTTAGTTGTGGGAAAAATATGTGGGCAGGATTGGCAGTAGCCCCAGCTGGGCTTTGAATCTGTGACCTTCTGTTCTTGTATGCACTGTCTGTGTGCACTGCACCACTGTGTAGCCACAGATTGGTTGGATTCCCTGGACTGTCCATGACTGTGGATCCGGCAGGACCTGTCTGTTGCAGTGGACTGTGCCAGCCTGCACATGGCTAGGCCTCTGTCTTCTGTGGTTAGCAGCCACTGCCCCCTGCACCACATGTACTTGTCCGCCAACATGCTGGCATGAACTTCTCTCAGAAAAAGCAGTTGACCTGATTGCAATGTGGCAGTATGGGACTGCATTTGGGGGACTTGGCTGTAGGTAATGCCCATTGTTGTGGTGTGTGTGCGGTGTTGGGTAAAATATGGGTGTTTTCCCCATGCATACAGGGGTGTCTGCGCTATCTTTATTTAGTGGTGGGTAAAATATAGGGACTGGGCTGGCAGGTGCCCCAGCTGGGTTTTGAACCTCTGCCCTCTGGTCCTAGAGGTAATGACTCTGTCTGCTGTACCACACTTTGGCCAAAGAGACAGTGCAGCCCCTGGAGGCAGTAAGCCTGGCAGGATGGAGTCACAAACCCTGCTCTACGCAGTTCTACTGTGGGCATATGCACCCTGTCTGGTGACAAGCGTGCACATAAACCCCGGAAATGACCACGGGAAATGTGGGACAAAATATCACCATGCTGGGCAACAGTGATATTAATGGGCAACCATAGCAAACACTCCCAGGAAAGCTCCAAAACGTGGAAATGTTTTTTGGAAGAGTCTCCTCTCAGTAGACCCTTCCAAAATTCATTTATTTTTTCTGGAGCTTTGCTGGGTGTGATTTCTGTATTTGCCCATCACTATAACTGTTCCCCAGCTGAATTACTATTTTTAATAGTTCTGTTGTGGTCATTTTCTATTTTTATTTTCACTTTTGTGCTGTGCACATATATCACACTGCTCACGTTTTGCTGGTTTCCCCGGTTTTCCTGTACATTGCTGACGGAAATGGTTTCTCTTCACTTTAAATGCTTTCTACCGCGAGTGTTTCACTCGCGGTAGTTTTTACATGCAAATTCGGGCCCGATATTGTGCGGGGAGCCTCTCCCCTCCCACTCTCCACCCATTGACCCCGTCCCTCCGCCCCTCCGGAGCCTTCCTCCGCCCTCCTTTCGCCGTTCCACGCCTCTATCGGACATTTGCGGGCCCGCACTTGTACGGGGCCCGTTAGTGAGCCGCGTACCTGTGCGGGGGTGACACGCACGTGTGCGGGGCGTTTAAACGCGTTTCTGCGCGTTTCAGTGCCGCGTTGCCGTGCGCTATTTTGCGGCGCGCTATTTTGCGGATTTTAGTAAACATGCCCCTATATGAACTGTCAGAATTATTTGAGCTCAAATAAACTGCCACTATCAAAGGGTTGGGTTGAGAAACCATTGTATTTATAATCATTTGTTCCTGCCTTACACGTGCTTGTTATGTTATACATTTAATTAAATAGTTATATTATATACTTACCATCTAATACTTACCTGTTCTTAGAGTTAATCAAATTTTATTTGTGACAACTAAGTGTTCCAAGCACATGAATAGAATCTTTAGATAATTAGTTTTTTTCCAACTGTGTTCCCTCCAGGATATTCCAGTAGGAAGTAACTATTTTCTTTAACACCTGGGCTCTAGGAGGGTTAATGATTGCTTTTATTTATCCTTTGGTACTCTTGTGACATTTACAATAAGGGAAATTGACCATTCTAACATTATTACATGAGTAATACTAATATTGAAACACATCATCATGTGATCGCTGGATTCTGAATAATCATCCATGATTGCTTTAGAAACACACTCCCATTTGTGAGTATCAGGTGTAGTATTGTCCTCTCTCAGGAAGGTTCTTATACAAGTTGCTGCAAGAGTTCTCCCTGTAGAGATTCTAAGATCTCCCTACTTCTATACAACATCACTGCTGGAATGTCCTAATCAATATTTGTCATATTGAAGTCATCTAGCAATAGCACCTCACATTTTATAGCAATATTCTGAATGTCTTTTATTAAATCTTTTATCTTTTGTCTTCAATGGATATTTATTTATCACACCAATATACATAGATGTGCTAAGGATTTCTAATCAGCCTGTCCATATACCTGAAGGTTTTTACTTCCTTGAGGGTTTTGTCTACTCATTCCCATTATTCCTAGTTTAAAATCCTTCTCAGTCTGTTTCAGAAGATGTTTCTCCCCTTCTTCAATAGGTGGACGCCATCTCTGCTCATCAACCTATGGAAAATCATACCATGGTTCAGGAAGCTGAAATTCTCTTGACAACACCATCCATGCAGCCATACACTCCTTTCTAGGGTTCAAGTTTCTCTGTCTCAGTCTTTATCCTCAATCAGGAGGATTAAGGAGAACATTACCTGTGAACCTATCTATTGTATCCTTATTTGCTCAAGCCACAAAGTCACTTTTGGTATACTTGTGGGAATGCCTAATAGTATTATTCATGTCAACAAGATACAGGCAAGCTAGTCAACAAATGCTGGAAAGCAATGACCACAAATGCTCGAAGCCTAGCCAACAAGGTTCCTGATCTGGAAGCCCTAATGATGGAAATGGACTTGGATCTTGTGGCCATTACAGAAACATGGTTTAACGAGTCACATGAATGGGATATAACCATAGCTGGGGCTTTGATTTATTTAGGAGAGATAGAGAAGGCAGAAAAGAAGGAGGAGTAGCCCTATATATCAAAAGCTATATTAAAGCTGCTGAAATGCCTGGGACGTGGGGAAAAGAAGAAGCTTTGTGGATTGTTTTGGAAAGAGGAGATGGCAATATCATCCATGCTGGTGTAGTCTACAGGCCTCCAACTCAAACTTACAAAATGGATAGAGACTTGATTACTGATATTAAAAAGGTAGCCATGAAGGGGGAAGTAATCATATTAGGTGACTTTAATCTACCCATTGTGGATTTGAGTATTCCTTCTGCAAATCTGGAAAGAAGTAAAAAAATTGTGGATGCCTTCCAAGAAGCACTGCTTAGACAAATGGTGATGGAATCAACCAGGAAAAGTTTGATGCTGGATTTAGTACTCATCAACAGAGAAAGTGTGTTGAATGTCTGGGTAGGTGCTCATGTTAGCAGCAGCAATCATCACACAGTGTGATTTGAGATAAAAGTCAAAGCAGAGTCCTAAACTTTAAAAACGTTGACTTCAGGAAGATGGACAAGTGCCTGAAGGATGAATTGGCAGGGTGGGAGGAGGTAAGAGAAGTGGAATTGCAGTGGTCTAAACTAAAAGAGGCAATAAAAGGGGCAACAGATACATATGTAAAGAAAGTAAATAAATGCAAGAAGAAAAGGAAACCTATTTCATTTTCTAAAGGAGTAGCTGCACAAATAAAGGCAAAAATCACAGCTTTCACAAAATTCAGAAATTCACAAACAGAGGAACATTGAAAAGGATTCAGGATAAAGCTAAAAGGGACAAAAAAGAGAAATAAGGATAGCAAAATAAAAGGCAGAAGAAAAGATGGCTAAAGATCTAAAGCATGGTGATAATTGTTTTTCAGGTATATTCAGGAGAAGAGGAAGATCAGAGGTGAAATTGCAAGACTCAAAAGTTCAAAGAACGGATTCGTGGAAAGTGACTTTGAAAAAGCAAAAATTACTAAACAAATACTTCTGTTCTATTTTTACTAAAGAAAGTCCTGGAAAAGGACCACCTGTGATTGACAAATACACAAATGGAAATGGAGTAGATACTACACCATTCACAGAAGATGATGTGTTTGAACAGCTTGCAAAACTGAAAGTGGACAAAGCTATGGGACCGGATGGGATACATCCCAGCATACTGAAAGAGCTCAGAGAGGTTCTTACAGGGCCTTTAAAGGATGGTTGTAATAGATCCTTGGAGACAGGAGAGGTTCCGCAGGACTCAAAAAGGGCCAATGTGGTACCTCTTCACAAAAGTGGTAATAGGGAAGAAATGGCAAACTACAGGCCAGTAAACCTTATCTTGGTGATGAGAAAAGTAATGTAGGTGCTCCTGAAAGAGAAAATAGTGGACTTTCTTGAAACCAATAGATTACATGATTCTAGGCAACATGGCATTATGAAAGGACAATCATGCCAAACAAATCTGATTGAGTTCTTTGACTGGGTGGCCAGAGAACTAAATCAAGGGCATGCAATGGATGTGATCTACCTAGATTTCAGCAAAGCCTTTGATACTGTTCCTCATGGAAGGCTTATCAATAAACTGACCAGCCTAGGGATGGGTCAAAGGTGGCGAACTGGATCAGAAACTGGTAGGCAGATGACAAAAAGTGATGGTAAACGGAACTCACTCAGATGAAAAGAAGGTGATTAGCGGTGTGCACCAGGGTTCAGTTCTGGGACTGGTACTGTTCAATGTATTTGTGAGTGATATTGCTGAAGGACTGAATGGAAAGGTCTGTCATTTTGCAGATAACACAAAAATTTGCAACAGAGTGGACTCCTCTGAGGGAGTGGATAACATGAGGAAAGATCTACAAAAGCTGGAAGTATGGTCTAAAGCTTGGCAGTTACGATTTAATGTGAAGAAGTGAAGTGTTATGCACTTGGGATTCAGAAATCCAAGGAAATTGTATGAGATAAGGGGCAAAAGGTTAGTGTGCACAGACCAGACCATGAGAAGGATCTCAGAGTGATTGTTTCTGTGGTTCTCAAAGTGGCAAAAATAGATTTCCTTTTCTTCTTGTGACAAGGTGGTAGCAAAAGCCAGAAGGATGCTGGCTTGCATACAGAGAGGAATTACCATCAGAAAGGAAGAGGTACTAATGCCACTGTACAAGTCACTTGTGAGGCCTTACTTGAAATATTGTGCTCAGTTTTGGAGACCATATCTCACAAAGGACATAAAAAGTCTGGAAATGGTTCAAAGGAAGGCGACCAAAATGATTTAGAGCCTGGGCCAGAAGACAAATGAAAAAAGACTCCAAGACCTAAATATGTATACTCTAGAGAATATGAGGGACAGGGGAGATTTGACACAGACCTTTAAATACTTAAAGAGTATTAATTAACAAACAAACCTTTTTTGAAGGCGGGGAAGTTGTAATACTAGAGGGCATAACACAAAACTGCAAGGGGATAAACTGAAAGGCAATGTCAAGAAATACTTTTTCAATGAAAGGGAGGTGGATGCTTGGAATGCCCTCTCAATGGAGGTGGTGGGGACAAATACAGTGACAGAATTCAAAATGGCATGGGACAGATGCAGTGGATCCTTTTATAGAAACAGGGTAAAATCAAAATAAACTTAACTGTCTCTGAATCTTAAGAAGTCGAGGTGACCTGCACAAAGCAGTGGGTACACCCCTAAACAAAGGCATGGGGAGGGGTGAGCTGCATGGAGCGGTGTGCACACTTATTCTTGCTACCTTGTTGAGCAAACTAGATGGACCATGCTGGTCTTTATCTGCTGCCATATACTATGTTACTGTGTTACTATGATGAGACTTGTCATCTAGCAGACAGTGCATTTCAAAGGGCATTGTGTCTGGCTGTCAGAAGAATTTCATTGTACACCTCAGAATAGAGTCACCAGTCACCACTGCTCATTGATTCCTAGGTATAGTAGTCACTGATTCTGCCTCTTGAGATGGTTTCTCCTCTTCCACTCCCAGGGCTGGATATGTGTTCTTAAGTTTAAATGAAGGTGAAGTCAAGATGTTGACTCTAGAGGCTTCAGTGATTGATGTCTAGCTATCTTCTCAATGTCCAGTTTCATCTTACCCTCTGTTACAAATCCTAAACCTCTCACATTTTGTTAATGTAGTAGACAGAATGTCAACCAGCAAATTCATCCATTCAGTAAGCCAATATAAATTGAATTGCATTAATCCAACTTTAACAGTACATGAGTAAGTTTGTATGTGCCAAATAAGGCTTCAGTTGATGGATAGCTCTCAAATTCATAAAGATTGTGTCACTGATCAAATATGCACCCCTTTCTGAGCTCAGGCTCTAACCAATTCCAAAATCCCTAACTTTATCTGTCCATTTAGCATCAGAACCTTGTCTGTCCATCTCAAGATACAGGATCAGGAACTACTGTATCTAGGAACAAATAAGTAGTGGTGTCTGGTGACTCTTGTCTAACCATAGGGCACTTGTGTCAGAATTACATTAACCAAAAAAAGAATACTATGCTAAAATACTATCAAAATCATATAACAGGCCAAGAGAGTTATTCTCCATTGTAAGAAATTTAACCAACCCTCAAACTTCGGACAATGAAATAACCGACATCTCAGTTCAAACCCTGGCCCACCATTACCAAAACAAAGCAAAAATACCGTCAATGTCTATAGACATTATCAACTTATCACACCAGCCTCCAGATGAATGGTCAGAGTTTCACCCCATAACTAAAGAGACACTAAAAAATATCATCAACAATCTCAACACCACAACTTCTTATCTAGATCCATGTCCAGTAACATGGATAAAAAACACACTACCAATTTTATTACCCTACATTCTCTCAATAGTGAACCTCTCACTAACACAAGGCTACCTCCCACCATCACTCAAACACACACAAATACGACCAATCCTTAAGAACAGTAAACTAGATAAAACATCACCTGCATCATATAGGCCCATCTCTAGCATACCATTCTTGGCTAAAATAATTGAAAAAGTGGTTCAATTACAGACACAGGATTTTCTAGACTCATCTCACCCTCTTGATGAACAACAGTATGGCTTTCGGCCCCGCCATGGAGTTGAAACACTCCTTACAGCATTAATAGATGCGCTCCTAAGAGGGATCGACAATCATAAACAGGCCTTTATTCTACTTTTCATTGATATATCAGCTGCGTTTGATAGCGTACACTACACAATAATGCTCAATAACTTGAAACAAATAGGCTTAAATTCCACAGTACATAATTGGTTCTCATCCTACCTAAATAATAGAACACAAAACGTAAGAATTGGGAACCAAAACTCAACTACATATAAACAAGAAATTGGATTACCACAAGACTCAGCGTTGTCAGCCTTGCTTTTCAATATTTACATAAAGCCAGTCTGTGACATTTTCAAAAAATTTGGAGTAAAATATCATCTATACGCAGATGATATTATGATGTATATTCCATTTACGATACCCAACCTACCGCTTCAACTCCTATCGGACTGTTATAATGAAATTACAACCTGGCTAAAAGCACAAAACCTCCACATAAATCACACTAAAACTGAAGTTCTAATCGTGACCAAGAACAAATTCTATATCCCCCCAACACATATAAGACTTCAAAACCAAGAAATTAAAATAAAAAAAGAAATAAAATATCTAGGCGTTATACTTGATACACACCTTACGCTAGAAACACACATCAGCAATACCATAAAGAAAATTTATTTCAAACTCAAAACCCTCAAACAACTTCATCCTCTAGTATTTACACAAGACTTTATCAACATAATTCAGGCCACCATAACTCCACATTTTGATTTTGCCAATCTAATTCTAATAGGCATATTAAAACAAAACATCAAACGAATGCAATTAGCTCAAAATGCAGCGGCCAGAATTATATTGAAAGTTAACTCACTCCAACACATATCACCCATACTAGCCGCCCTCCATTGGCTACCAATTCAAAGTAGAATAATCTACAAAACAATAATAACTTCATTCAAAGCCTTAAATGATATGGCCCCGACTACGCTATGCAACGTAATACACAATGAACCATCTAAGCCTACACACAGAAAAGGACAACTAAACAAATTAAAGATTCCGAGAGAGCATTTTCTCATGTTGCCCCAACTATCTGGAATTCCCTTCCAGAGGAGCTACGAACACTAACGGAGATAATGGAACTCCGCAAAAAACTGAAAACTCATCTGTTCACCAAACACTATAACATAGAAAACCAATCACCTACCTTAGACAAAGGCTAAAAGGGTATCTGTCTGCCTCAAACAAAATCTCTCCAACCCACTCACATAGCACACATCCCTGAGGATCCCACATCTTTTGTCTTCCCACTTCCATGTATATTTACAAATATACATTTGTATATAGTTTATGCGGTTCTTTTGTCTTCTCACTTCCATGTATATTTACAAATATACATTTGTATATAGTTTGTGCTGTTCTGTATTATTTCACATTGTTTAGACTATTATATAATGTTACCCTGTACATATGTTCTGCTATATTATGACGTTCTCTGTAAAACAAACTTGCTTTGTTAATTGTTGTTTACTGTGAACCGCAACTGAACTTTGGAAGATGCGGTATATAAATATGTATAAAAATAAATAAAAATAAATAAAATAAATAAATAACCTCTCTTAATCCACTCACTGCAGAGTTAGCTGATTGCCCAAACAGAACTGGATTTTTAAAATGAATCCCATTAAACTTGACAAAGTTACTTCATTTTGACAAAAGGAAGTTTTTGAAACTAGGTTGCAAAGCTAATTAGAATGGAAACCCCTATACCCTAGTTTATCTGCCATATTAGAAAGGAAAAGCTCAACTCATCCAAGAAATAAGGGACTTTTCTCCCCAAGCACTATCCTTGAAAACAGTGATTCTACACTACAAGTACAGTATGTTAAATCCTGAAATATGTGCTCTGGAGATGGATGATATCCATTTTCTAAAGGGTGTAGGTCTTTCCAGATACCCAGTACGTAAGGTTCTTATGCAGGAAAGGGATAAGTGAACTCCTATCAAAAGCTTTAACTCCCAAGACATATATGTTACAAAATTGAAATTTCCATGTAAAATCAGAGGGGCAGTCACCATAAAAAAGCTATATTTAGCTAGATAAAAAAAATGACTAGGGCATCTATACTACAGATGGCAAATATTTATTTATTTATTTATTTATTTAACAATTCTTTTATACCGCGCTATTACAATCAGTGCGGTGTACATTGAACAAGAAACATACTACAATGCATACAAGTAACATTGAGTTTTACATTGAACAGGGAACTTCAACAATAGGACAACCGGGGGAACTATGTACAGAATAACTTAATGGTATTTAACTTAAATATTCCCCCAAGTAGCATACGAGAGGAATTTTAATTATATTTTTCTGTTTATATGAGGTAGATTATGGGAAATAAGATAGCCACTACAGATTTTTTCCTACTAGTAGAGGCAGAAAAATACTGGACTACCAATTCCTTTTTCAAAATGGAATGCTCAGATTCATTAAAGTGGGTATCCTGTTTAGAACAGATATTAACCCATGTTTTAAAGTTAGAGGCACGTTTAGCAAGCTGCAGTAAGTGTTTGCACCTACCGTGTGGCAAGTGCAAAAATGCCTGTATGGTTGGCACAAACCCTGGGCAGTAAATGTAGGGTGTGTGCCCAGCATCTGCCCTGTATTTAATGTACAGGGCAGATACATACCACATAGGCCTGTGTTCCCTGCCTCGAGATTACCACTAGGGATCAGATCCACCATATGAAATCTGGGTGGCAACAGGAAATCATTCCTGTCCCATTCACTAGACAGCAGGAATTACATAAGGGTAAGCTGGAGAGGGGATAGGAAGGTGGACGAGGGTAGGTTTTGATCTGGGTGGGTGTTCATGGAGGGGAACAAAGTTGGTTGTGGGTTTGCAGATACAGGGAGATGACTGTCCCGGTGAGAGGGCTGCAATTGAACGGGAGGAGGTGTCATGACACGTCAGGGATGCAGTTGGGTGGGGTGGAGGATTTCTGAGGAGGCTTTTCTGTGAGGAGTGATTGAGGCAGCAGCCACACTGCCTGACTGCCAGTACTACTACTGCTACTACTAATAATCATTTGTATCGTGCTACAAGGCATACGCAGCGCTGACCAGGCACATGCAAATGAGGGTCCCTGCTCATCAGAGCTTGCAATCTACTTAAACAGCTGAGGATATGAATACATCTAGGGATATGTTAAGGAAGCATATTGGAGACTAAGCAGATCAGTATCTAAAAGCAGCCTCAAAGAGGTGAGCTTTCAGCCTGGATTTAAAAAGAGGAAGAGTTGAAGCCTGACGTACAGACTTAGGAAATTTGTTTTAGGCATAAAGAGCAGCGAGGTAAAAGGACCGAAGTCTGCAGTTGGCAGTAGAAGAGAAGGGCACAGACAGAAGTGATCTGCCAGAAGAGTGGAGTTCCTAAGGAGGGATGTAGGGAGGGATAAGAGAGGAAAGCTAGTGAGGAACAGCAGAATGAGTGCACTTATAGGCCAATAGGAGAAGTTTGAAGTGGATACAGAAACAGATAGGGAGCTAATGAAGCAACTTGAGATGAGGGGTTTTATAAGTATATCAAGGCTGATGGAAGATTAGCCTCACAGCCAAGTTTTGAATAGATTGAAGGGGAGAAAGATGATTCAGAGGGAGAACAGCAAGGAGGAGGTTGCAATAGTCTAGGCGGGAGGTGACTAAAAAATAGCTAAGTGTCTTAGTGTATTCAGAAAGGAAGAAGAAAAGTTTACTGATGTTATAGAGAAATAAACTACAGGTTTTAGCTATCAGTTGAATGTGTGTGGAAGAGAGGGAGAAGTCAAAGACGACCCCATGGTTTTGAATCAAGGAAACAGGGAGTAGTAAAGTGTTATCCAAAGAGATTGAGAAATAAGTAAGGGGGAGGTGGGTTTAGAGGGAAAAATAAGCAGCTCGGTTTTGAAAATGTTACATTTCAAATGGTGATGAGACATCCAGGCAGCAATGTCAGATAGGCAGGGAGAGATCTGGACCTGGATTGCCAGAGAGATTTCAGGTGTAGAGAAGTAGATCTGAGAGTCATCAGCATAAAATGGTACTGAAAACCATGGGAGGAGATGATTGCACCAAGGGACTAGGTATAGAGAGAGAAAAGGAGTGTGCCCAAGACAGACCTTTGGGGTTCACCAATCGAGAGTGGGATAGCGGGTAGAGGAGGATCTAACAGAACAAACACTGAAAGTGTGATGAGAGAGATAAGAAGAGCCACAAACAGTACAAAACAGGTGGACCAGAGGTGATATTGAAAAGCTTTATTATAAGGGGCCCCCAGCTCCCGCCATCTGGGCAAATGGGGCGTGGAGCTGATAACCGGGCTGAGCCCAGCCATCCATTTGCCAAGAGGGGGGGGGGGAGGGAGAGGGGAGTGGAGTGGAGTGGAGCTTGGTGGGAAGAAAGGAGTGAGCCGGTGCAGGCTCAGTGTGGTACCTGCTGTGGTGGGCTTGACTGAGGAGTGGCAGTCGTGAATCAGCATTGTCCCCTACCCTGCCCTCCCTCGGGTTTTGGGGTGGGGGTTTGGGATGGTCAGGGACGGGCAGATGGGTTGGGGGATGGGGGTTTCTTGTCGCAGCTTTTGGGCTTGGGTTAGGCAATAGGGAAGTGGCTAACCTCCCCCCTTTGGGCTAATTCCTGCCCGACCCCTCGAAAGGGCAGGGTGGAAAATAGGGATGGGAGCACTGGGGGTTACCACAGCATGGGCGTCACCACCATGTACGGGACCAGTGACATTAAACCTCAGAGGGTGAAGGGAGTATCAACCTGGCATCACCACAGGCTGATAAAATGTGTGTGTGTGGGGGGGGGGGGGGTTGGTGGGAGGAGAGACTACAGGAATATGGATTAGAAAGGGGCAAGGACGACACCGTCTAGCCTGACCATTGTTGAATGTGATACTGAATTGCTATGAGATGTTATTGTTAATGTGTTAATGGTTCATATGTTCAATAAAGTTGCAGCCAAATTGTTTGCCATTGCACCTGTCTATATGAGGTTATTTGTAGTTGAGGGATTGGGCGAATGGATGGGTGTGTAAATGCCTTGTTTATGAAGCCAAACACGTTTCCGCTGGGGGCCTTCTTCAGGGGGTATTCACCTCAAGAAATAAACAAATAATAAAATAAATAATAAACATAATAACTGTAGGGAAAACATTATAAAAATAAAATAAATCATCAAATCTAAAAACACAAAAACAGACACAAGCTAATAAAAACACTTGTTTTTATCTGATTTTAAATTCATAAAGTATAAGCTAATTTTTAACACTGAGTTTCTAGTTTTTAGCTTTTATTATTCTTAGTCACTTGCCTCCTCTAGTTATTTATTTATTGGCCAGCTTTTTTTTATCTGTGCATGTACTGCAAGAACTGGCTCTAGCACTATGCTTCTCTTTAGCATATCCAGTCTTAGGAACACAATTTTACACTGTGGTTTTTGCTCTCTGTGATTTTTTTTATCAGTTTTTATGTTGTACCATAGGGATTCTCACTTTTATTTTATTTGTTTGTCACTTTCATTGCCTTATAGAGGCTATTTTTTGTTTTTGGCGACCCGGTAGCACAGATTTTCTTTGTATCTTCTTTTAAAAGCGTGTTTATAAATCCCCCTTTTAATGTGCGATAGTCAGTAGAGCTTTATGAGATATCTGGGTTCGCTGTTTTTTTGCACACACAATATAGTTTTAGGCACAAAAGCTTAAATAGTGCAATCCTATGATCTACTCTCCTATGGCTAAATACCTAGTGATCGGGTTTATTGACAGCTTGCACAATAGCTCTGTGCACGCTGACTGTTGCTTTGCTACTTTTCTATTTAAAGCCCCCCCCCCCCTTTTTTTTTAGCTTATTGTTTTTGTCTTCCTTTATGAGATAAAATGCCTTCTTTTGGGGATTGTAGTATAAACAAGGCTCCAGCTCCCGACGATAAAGCCTGAAATGTAGAGATGGCAACAAGCATAAATATATGTTTTTATTTTTATTTTCATATATATATATGCCTTTTCAATACTAAAAAACATTTTCTCATATGCATGACGGTTTTAGCATTTTATTATTGCTCCTTGAAGGATTGGTCTCCCTGAATATTGACCCTCTATGTTTGGCACATATTTGAAAACTCACCTCCTGTTTCCTCCTGTATTTCAGGGCTCAGAGGCTCTCCATTAAATTAGCTTCAGATTCCTCGGGCCACTATATAAAGTGGTTGTAAAGAATAACATGATAGATACTCTCCCAACTCTTTTTTTTTTTAGTCAACTGCCATTAATTGAAGAGTGCCATTCATATGGGGTTAGTTTTATAAAAGCAGTAACGCAGGGATCTAGCAATTTATGCATGTTAATGATCTCTTATAAAATCCCAGTCAGCACAGAAGTGCACACTTCGACATCAACGAGCATACTTTGCCAGTAGAGAAGCAGTCTGAGTGGCGCACTGGTGGAATTAGCGAGTACATATGTTTATAATAGCAATACCTTAATTTACATATTCATTTGCAAGCTTTACAAGCCTTCATTTATACCTGCTATACAGTAAATGTCCACATCTGATCTCCGCCACTTACACAAGTATTTTATAAAGACAAATTGGTGCTTAGTAGTCTTTATAAAATAGGCTCATTTTGACTAGTGAAGCGCCCATTATAAAATTCTTTTGCACAGTACAGGAAGAAAGCATTTCTGCTTCTATGTTTCTAGTGTTGTATTGCAAACAGATTACAGCTTCTTGACGTTTCCAGTTCAGTTTATGTCTATGCATTTCTATTTTCAATATTCAGATCATTTATTCTGTATTTGGCAAGGCTCTAGCCATCTTCTGCCTATGTGACCAAGGTCAAGTATTTTGCAAGCGTGTCGTTTCTGTGTAGCAATGTGAAGTTGTTTGCTTTGTCCTCTTTTCCCAGTCAGAGATGTATTCTAGAGACTGGTGTAATGTTTGCAGTGATGTCTTTTCATAAACTCAGTGGCCATTTTCAGGGAGTGTGGCTATTTTGGGGGCGGGTTCCTCAGTTAATCAACCTCAAGAGCAGCCCCCTAATGTGAGTATTGGTACCTTTTTTGCTAGGAAAAAAACACTGTAGAAGACAATTATGAAGTCTCAATTTTTTAACTGAGAAATGAAGCGAGCATATTCAAAGGCATCCCCGTTTCTGACTGAGATATTCAGTGGCACTAACCCGGATAGTGGTGTTGAACATCCTGCATTAACCAGGTTACACGTATCTGGACATTCTCCTTCACAAACTGTACCACTTCTGGAAATGTCAAAAAGATCACTGTGACTCTGATGAGATTTATTTATTTTATTTATTTATTTATTTTTATTTATTTAACACTTCTTATATACCGCGCTATTTCTCATCAGTGCGGTTTACATTGAACATTAAACACTTGGACATACATTTTGTCCTACGTTTACATAAAACAGGGGCATGACATGGAATTAACTGGGGAAACTATATACATATGAAATTTAGCATCAAACAAAGTAGGGTTATAACATGGAGTTAGCTGAGTGCACAATAAGCATGCTTGGGGATATTTTGAAAGATCTGGACATTTTGTTGTATTCATATATTGATGATGCAGTAGAGTGTATTCCTTGAGACAGAGGCTTTAATAAGTGCTTGTTATAGCAGGATTAAGTCATGGATGATAAGGAATAGGATGGAAATAAATTTGGGAAAAACAAATATGTTTTGGTTGGGAGGAAATGCTAGTATTCTTTCGCAGATAACTCCAGTCCTTCAGAGCAGGCAGTCCCGCTAGGGAAATCTTTAAAATTCTTGGGTGTAATTTTAGAGTCCTCATTGCCTTTGGAGAAATGGATTGATGAACCAGTGAAGAAAATATTTTGTAAATTAGACAAATAGAAGGGTCATTGTCTCCTGACGGTTTGTGACAGTATAGTCTATGATTTTACTTTTATTAGATTATTGTAATATTTGTTCCTTGGGACTATCACTGAAGATGTTGTGAAGATTACAAGCCCTGCAAACTGTTGATGCTAAGTTAATTCTAATAGGAAACCATGGGAACGAACTCCCCTTTTTCTTGTCCAACTGCATTGTTTCCCTACAAAGGCAAGAATATTGTTTAAGTTCATGACTATTGTTTTGGAATGGTGCCTATTTATATGCCTAATTTAATATGTTTGACTTTGTTGACTAGAGTTAGTAAATCTCTATGAGAATAAATTAATCTTTTCTGATTTAAGGAGATTTAAGCATAAGAGAGTGTTGGCTATGATGATTAATTATAGGGCTGGAAAGAATGGAATGCTCTTCTGGTAGAACTTAGACAGGAATCTAACTACTTTGTGTTCAGGAGAATATTAATTACTTATCTGTTTAAGTGACTTTTTTTTAATGATGTATGGAATAGCTGTTTTTTTGTGCGACAAAATACAAGAGAAGTTTTAGACGGAAATGTATGTACTTTCATGTGGAGCCCGATCTCTGAAGGGGCAGGTCCGAGCCGACTGGGCACCCCCGAGCAGGACAGGCTCATTAAGACCCGATTCTACACTATGGGAGCCAGATGTTCCCACGGGTGCAAGATTAGGCCCTGAGATGGCCCATTGTGCCCCTGCATACCTGTGGGGACATCCTTCCCGCCACGGTCTGCCCGCCACAGTGCCATCCCCGTTACCCTATCGCCTGACCACAAGGACCCAGATTGGGAGGCAGGAACCCACTGTGGGTGGCCTGTTGCTCTAGTGGGGGGGCTGCTGGGCAGGATCAGAGGAGCGCCCCACACTTATTCCACCTCAGGGCATCCCCCCGGTGCTCCCAGGATGTACAGGGCCATCAACGGAATCAACCCTGTTCATTCAAGGGTCGGGCCCGCCCATGCTCTGCCCCATCCCCCGCAGCATGCACAGCAGCTCTGTACATGCAGTGAGGAAAGGAGGCCAAATAGGTTGAGGGCGGGTAGCGGCGCTGGACATCCCATCGGGTCCATACTATATATTTTGAAAATAATTTTATTGATTGTATTCCATCCAGAATTAGGGGGATTGTATGTAATACTATATATATATGTTGAAATTAGATTAAATTAATACCCAAACTTTCAGTTTAAATAAATCGAGTCTAGTTCTGATATTACAAACTCCATAAAGACACTATTTTGCAAAGACATCCCAACGGTCATCAGTCCTAAGAAGTATATAAAAAGTTTGTTGAATATCCTAGATCTCTTTGAGAGTCAGGCCAAGCAAAGCATGGAGCCACAGATAAAAAATAAGGGCTTCTCTGCTGTCTTCACTGTAGGACTCTCAGTAGGATTGAACCACATGACTCAGAAATTCCTGTGCTTGTTTTGGAATTCAATCCCCGTGAAACTTGAAGATGGCCAGACTAGCGCAGGAATTTCTGCACTGCATGACTCAATTCTACTCAGAGCCATGCATAAAGAGAAACTTTCTTTTATTTTTTGACTACAGCAAATGGGAAGGAGGAACAAGCAAGCAGGTCCTGTTCTGATTAAATCATTCAATTACCCTGACAGCAGCTAGATGACCTCATCAGAGCTTCCGAGAAAGAATGTTTTTTAGGAATTTTTAGTTTAAATCAGAAACCCCAAATTCCCCAAGTATAATCTACAATTATGAAGTGGAATTTTTCAGAAGGCGTCCATGTGCAATCAGTGACGACCAAGCCAGAACATCTGAAAAAAAAGGAGGCACATACAAGCTTGGGCACCATTTCACAAATGTGGACATGCCCAATATGGACATCTGCAGGGGCATCTATGTAGATATCCCATGGAAATCTAGGAATAGCCCAATGGCTAGAGTAGTGACTAGGACCAGAGAATCCAGGGTTCAAATCCCACAGCAGTTATATCAGTGTGATTGTGCTGAATACTGGGGATGATTGAATTCTACCTTCTCTATACCCTCTGGATGTTTTGTGGCCAAAACAAGCACTTTACAAATACCTATTCATGCTTGGAGCAGGTATAATCTTAGACGCGACTCTGGATGTCCAGGATGTTTATGAGATCAGACAGTAACATCCAGGTTCAGAGGAATGTCCCGGCCACGCCTCCACCATGCTCCCATTCTACTTTGGGCATCCTCGCATTGGGGATGTCCATGAACCCAGCTTCTGAAATGCCTCTGGAGATGTCTCCACACTTTGGACATCTCTATGCCCACGTTTATATGCCCAAAGCATGCATAGTGCCTCTAAAATAACCCACATAGCATGACACCCACATATATATATTCACCACTACAAATAATTTGAAACATCTACAAGTCAATGCTGAGCAGTCAGTGTCAATTTTTAATCAACAGCCATCATTGCTAAAATGATTCCAGATAGTCAGCGCCAGTATTTTTATAGCAGCCAGAGCTAAACACAAAGATACTGTGGCCGGTGCCACTGATGACTGTATAGCACAGATACTCAGCAGCACTGTATGGATAGTTTATCCAGATAGCCTCAGGACAGCTCTTTTTCTCTCCTAAGTTATCTGGATAATTTTACATATAGAGCTATTGAATATTATTGGTATACTGATAATGTTAGACTGCGCCCTCATTCCGCCCACAAACTACCCCAGAAGTATCCGAATATCAAGCTGATAGATTATACATTTCAAATGGTAGCCTGCATGGAGGGCCAGTGCTACCACTGAGCGAAATGATGAAGTCTGCGTTGAAGGGGGGCGGAAGTGGCAGATGGTAGAAGTTAGAAACTGTGATGCAGCACTAGAGAGTTTAAGTAAGCACTGTGTCAGGTCTCTGAGCCATTGTCACTGCTGCCGGGGTGGGGAGGGCTAGCGGGGGTGGCAGGATGGAGACCCTGCCTAGGGCACCTCCAATTTATTGCATCATCCCTGCCTGCATGTGTTGCTGAACATTGACCTGATCCCTTTTTTTATGCATCACACATTAGACATATTGCCTCAGAGAGATGCAATTCAGTCCATACAGTAAGGATATTTTAAAATATCTTTACCTCATTTTAGATTTTGATGCATACCAAATTCAAATCTATTTTCTTAAACTCTTTCTGGCATCAACCTTGTGCATGAAGTCAAAGACTTATTACTGCTTTCAATTTCTTTGCTATTTACTTAATAGCAGGTTTCAGTTGATGTGACCTTTTTTGTGATAGAAAGAAAACAGAGCATCAATACTTTGCTATCACCAATAGGATGCAATTAACTAGGTGATGATTTAATGAAAGAACGATGCTGGCAGAACTGTGGTGGAAGAGCTATTTTAGGGCCTGAAGACAATTTTATGCAAAAGGGATTAGCAAAAGCAGTGATTTCATTAGCATAGTGCTTAGCAGTTGACGGTATCCTTAATTTTTTTTTCTCTAACTTCATGCTTGAATGATCTTCAAGGTAAGTGATGAGATATAGAAAAATAATGCATTCCCTCATTTCTGGAAGAAAAAACACAATTTGCAGGCTATTTTTTAAAGGTATTACAAACGGTATTCAAAATTCTCCCCCCCCCCCCCATTTCCTATGAAATATAGGGGTACCTGTCACCGCTTATTATTCTGCTGCCTGATATAGTTAGGATCCATACCATAATATTCCTTAAAGTCATAAAGTTAAGTCAAGATTCCTTGGCACCTGTAATATCTTTCATTGTGACCTGCTTAAAATAATGCCAGTTGTTGGGATATCTTTATGAGTAAACTGGACAATTTCCAGACAGTTCTAGAACAGGAAACACGCTGATAACATGTAATAGCAACAAAGGAGATGATGGTAGAAAAATACCTTTTATCCCGACTACCAGCCATAGAGATCTTTGCCTGTTCAGACTTTTCATGAAGAAAAGTTTGCTTTTATCACCAATGGGACCTGTGTGGTCTCGATGAACTCAGTAGTATGATATATGTGCACTATTCTTACACTCAGTCAATAAAAAGTGGGACAGCTGCAAAGAATCCAACCTCAGTCAAATAAATATGACAAGTGCACCACTGTGCTAATGTAAAATCACAGACCTTTCTGAACTGAAAGGACTAGCAACAAATCTAAGCAGCATTAAACAAGGCTGTGGGCATGTTAGCATCATATATAGGAAGTTGTCTTAGAGTTTTACAGACATTTATCTGTACCAAAAGACAGATGTATTATTCATCTTTGTTGCTCTGTCACCTCTTCGTTTTTTTTTTCAGAAGAGGAAGTGGAGACTTCATACATATTCATTTTCAGGTCTTACTGCTATGACACTGACAGTATAGCTTTTGCTTCTTAATCTGTTAAAAAATTTGGCCTAGCCTTTTGAAAGCGTGCTGCATTGCTTATTTTTCATAATTACTCGGAGTATTTTGCACAGGCTCAGCTGACACCCTCGCTGAACTCCAAATCAAATGACAAATTGATGGCAAGACTTAAAAGATTAACTGACTAGCAAGTTCCCATGCTTTTATCCAGAATGGTAGTGATACAATTATTTTCCAATTTGGCTTCAGCTACAGCCATTTCAAAATCTCTCGCTTTCTCGTGTCTGAATGCCACTTTTAAGCTGACATTCAGCTCTTTTATTAAGAGAAAAATAATATTTGGCATTCAGTGTAAAATATAGAACTTTAGAATATGACCACACTCCGCACTCAAATAGATCCTGTGGCCAAGTAACTGACTGCGCATACACGGAAAAAAAAAATCTCTCATCATGATTCACTAACTTTGTTTTCGTCAAGCATGTAGGCACTGCTGGACACACTAAAGGGGGAGGAGATCAAGGAGCGTGAACAGCAGCCAGCACAAGGCACTTGAGAAAATCATGCTGCACATCACTGACACTACTAATAAACTAAATTCCTAACCCCCTAACACTAAACAACTCTAACCAACAGCAAAGTGAAAAATGTAGAAAAAAACATACCCCGGTTAGCACTTGCAAGACCATGTGGGTCATTTACTTGATCATCTGCCCTTGCCCCAAAATTTATGTGGGATGTACTGTGTACAAGATTAGAATGCGCCTGGCTGAGCATAAATCGCGGATTAGAAATAAGATTTCAATAGCGCCTATTGTGCAACATTGTATTGATTTTGATCGTCAATGGCAACATCTGCAGTGGATAGTTTTGGATGGCATGTCAGACTCTTTCCAAGGATGTATGGAACAGTGTCTAGTCTTGGAGTGGAGGAGTGGCCTAGTGGTTGGGGCAAGGTATTTCAGGCTGGAAGGTCAGGGGTTCAAATCCCACTAAAAGACAGCAACCTTGGGCCAGAAGGACTGGGGTTTCTAGTCCCACAGGTGCTCCTTGTGGTCTTGGGCAAGCCACTTAACCCTCCATAGCCCATGTCCCCTGTAAAATAGTTATAATGCCCTGTTCAATGTAAACCACACTGATGCAGAATAGCATGGTATATAAGAGAATATAAATAAATAAAATAAATAGCCAGGCTGGAGCAGAAGTGAATATTTACTTTGAACGCCATGCAGCCAATCCGATTAAATGAGTCCCTGGATTGATACACAGCCCTGTGATGTCATCATTGCATTGACTGTCGGTTTGCTTGTTTCACTCTGACCATCTCTATTTAACCGACTCTTAGACTGAGCTGAATATTCCCTGGATGTCTTACACACCGCCTCCGTAGCAATGTCCTGAAGCAGCCTGTCTAAATGTAAGGGGCGAAACTTGAGTCGATGGTCCACTCACTGTGCGATTAGTGTCATTGGAACTAGGAGTTCTTGTGGGACTTCATTGCCAGTTAAATGCTGTTAAAAAGTTTTTTCAGCAATTTTAAATGCATTTAAAAGTTGTAAAAACTGGTAGTGCACTTTATAAGCCTATGAATGACAGCTGGGGAATAGTTTATGAGCTGTATAGCAGTGCCATGCTGCTTTATCAGCCCGCAATCCCGTCTGAGACTTCTTATCCCACCTTATTCCACTTGCTCCCTACAGGCGTTTATTTTCCCTGTAGTAGGTGCCCTAATGGTGGAGTGAGTATGCCTTGAGCCAGGGTATGTTTTTTTCTAAATCTTCCTCCTTGCTGTTGGTTAGACATAGCCCTGAAAGACAGCCAGAGAAGCCTATCCTTGCCTGAGTTCTGGAAATCTCATGGATGATGAGAGCAGGGCTGCAAGACATAGCCCAGTCCAAGCTCCGGGGAACCATTTTGTATTTGACTTTCAGAGAGTGAGGAAAGGGTACTGGGGATTAGAACTGGAAAGAAAAAGAAAGTGAAAAGTGGTAGGAAAAACAAAATCCCTTTCCCAAGGGGAACTCCTAGCCTCTTCTACCAGTTAGATGGCATTGTAACAGGCTAGCTGTTCATCAAAGCAAACCACCATAGAAGATATGGGATTGTGTTGGGCATTATCAAGAGTGGTAACAAGGTGCACTGGGGAAATTACAACCCTGGATGACCATCCTGTGAACATAGTTCAGAAGATAGAGTTTACGAGGCTGCTGCATATTTTAGATCCTGATTGCCAAGTGCCCTTCAGGACAACTTTTAGCAGGTAGGTGATCCCCAGTCTATAAAATCAATTGTGTCACCAGCTGTAGGGGGAGATGTCAAAATCAGAAATCTTTAGTAGCATTTCACTTGTTCAAGTCAGAATGCTACACCCACCTCTCTGTGACAGCGTATTGGTGGTAACCGCTTATGGCAGGAAAAAGCTATAGGTCTAATGGGGGGAACAACAAGAGGAGGGAACCGGAGGGCTGTGCTGTGTAGCCAGGTAATGGATGAAAAGCATACTTGGACCCATATCTTAGCAGAAATACGGGCAATGCTGCAGGGCTGGCACATAGGACACAAACAGAGCTTTGTGCTTCCAGGTTTCTTTGTAATAGGTAGTCAAGACAGTGAGAAAGGGAGCTTTCAGGGGATAAGATGCTTTACCTGATTGTCAGAGACTCCCTAGGCCTGGGAAGCAATGGAAACATCAGCTCTGTTGTGATAGAACTGATCAAGAATTGCTGACAAACTGCTGGGTATTTTCACAGGAGTGTGAAGGGGTGGGCATGAGCTGCATGAGAAGGAAGCAACAGGAACACATGCATACCAGATCAAGCAGGATGTTAGCACCAGGTCAGATTCACTTATGACATGCATGGTTGGTGCAGCAATGGATGGCTCTGCATCAGATGTCATTTGAGACCAAGACTGGCATTGGCAGGCCCAGCATCACCAGCTTTGGGCAAATATCATGCATGTGATTGATCCCCTAAAGCCCTTTAAGGATGCTACTGAGAAAATAATCTTCACAGTGCTGCCATGAGCCTTCTCATCTCAGTAGTGAATATTTTGCAGGTGAAATTAGAGTATTTTCTGTAGCATCAGGGAATCACAGCTGAGGTTTTTTGATGGTGGACTTCTTTCATGTTGAAGTGGGAAAAAGGTTGCAACCCCTTATGGAGGATGCTTATAGGTAACTTAATTTGATTACTTTTCATAAACTAAATCTCAAAGAGCTCATAGATTCATCTCTAACATCAACACCACAACGTCTAGTCTGGATCCCTGTCCTGTAGGCTGGCTAAAAGTGGTCCATGATTATCTAGCTCCATACATCCTAGCTATGACCAACATGTCACAGACACAGGGAATAATGCCTAAACACATGAAGCAAGCCCCATTTCACCCTATACTGAAAAACAAATCACTTGACAAATTCTGCCCTACATCCTATAGGCCCATTTACAGCCTCCCATTTTTAGCCAAAATTATAGAAAAAGCAGTTTACACACAACTTCACGATCACACTAAACACACTTGATATTTATGCCCCACTAGATACACATCAATATGGCTTCAAGCTATACAATAGCTTAGAGACAATGCTAACTGGACTTTTTGACAATCAACTAAAGATCATAGATAGCCCTAAACGAGCAGTCATATTAATATTTTTAGATATAGCTGCTGCCTTTGACTCAATTAGTCAAGCAATACTTATCGAGAGGTTAAAACATATAGGATTATATAGTACTACATTTAATTGGTTTTGTTCCTACCTCTCTAACCGGTCCTAGCAAGTTAAAATAGGGCAACAAACATCAAAGCCATTCACACAAAAACAAGGGATACCACAGGGCTCTGCCCTCTCTGCTCTGTTATTTAATATATACCTGCAACCTATCTGCAACATTATCCAAGGATTCAATGTCATTTACTCCATCTATGCAAATGATGTGATGCTATTCCTTCATTTTGATAAAGCACAATCTAAACTGGCCCCCATTACCTCATGCTTTTCCAAAGTATCATAATTGCTAAATGATTGCAACCTCAAAATTAATTTTAAGAAAACTGAGGTCCTAATCATTACTAGAAACCAACATTTTATCCCACCACCAAACCTCAAGATAGAAGATCTATCCCTAACAATAAAGAATTATTACCTTGGTGTCACCATCACTAAACTTAACAACACACCTTAAAACAACAGCTAGTCTAATATATAACAAGCTAAAGTTGATCAAACACGTGAGGCCTCTACTACAACAAAATGACTTCAGATCAGTGCTCCAAGCTATGGTATTCCCACATATTGACTTCTGTAATAGCATCCTCCAAGGACTCGTGAAGCAAGCTCTTAACCACCTCACGATAGCTCACCATGTTGCTGCTAGGATGGTTGTCAAGTCCCACCTGGGGACAGCAATCTCAGGCCGGAGGGTCTGGGATTTCTAGTCCTATAGGCACTCCTTGTGGTCTTGGGCAAGCCACTTAACCCTCCATTGCCCATGTTCCCTGTGAGTATTAGCGTATGTGTCTCATATCCCCTCGTGTTAAATGTATCCCCCAATTGACCGCTTTGACCCGGTGAAAAGCGGGATATAAATACAGCTAAATAAATAAATAAATAAACCCAACAGAATACATAACACCCATTCTATACAACCTACACTGTCTCCCATTTCACAGTAGGATCAAATATAAAATAATGATGACCACATTTAAACTAATAAAGGACCTGTCATCACCATACCTAACTAATCTCAAAAAGAAATCCCCTAATGACAGAATTCGAAGGGAATGTAATCAAAACAGGCTGCTTGTACCATCCACATACCGAAAATTCATTAGGGCAACGACCAACAGAGCATTTAACTTTATTGCACCAATGATATGAAATGCCCTCCTAGATAAGCTTAGGTCTACAATGGGCTTGCTTACTTTCAGAAAATTGATTAAGACTCACCTGTTCATAGAACATTTCAGTGCAGATGACCAAACGGAAGACCTCTTCCCCACATAACACTTACTGAAACACTAACATGTTACTGATTCCACCACCCTCTTCCCCTTATCCCTCTGAATAAAACCATATTAATGTGCCTAGCAAAAGCCAGCAGCTGTACGCCAGCAGATGCCCCACTGAAACGTGGGTATACGCACCTGTGTAAAGAAATTCTCTTGTACTTACTGTTCATAATTGTAAATAAGTTATACTATTATACAGCAATATCCTCATTGTGTTATGTTGAAACCTGTTATATGTAATGTTTAATTAGTTATCTGTAAACTGCTTTGATTTTACCGAAAGGTGGTATATAAAATCCTCAAATAAAGAAATCAATAAATAAATCATTGATGAGCCTTGAGCTCTCTCTTCAGAGTTTTTTCTACATTTCCATTATTATACTTGTTTGGAGGTTCCTGCAGGGGAGCTCAGCTACTGCTGTACCCTTGAAGGAACAACTGTATTTCCTCTATCAGGAGGAATGAGCATGGAGCACTGATGAAGGATAAAGACACCCACTTAGGCAGCCTGATAGTCAAATCAACCCTAGCTATCATGGGGTGACAGATCACCCTCACAGCCACCATCCTCCATTACTATATTTGTCATCTAAGAAACTGTACTTGCTGGGATGTCAACTAGGAAACCCTTAGCTTTTTCTGAATGCTTCTTTTCACTCCCTTCATCCCCCAAATTGAATTGAGGTAAACAAAGTGGCCCTTGTGATTGATTAAGAGCAAAATCATCAAGATACACGTGCAAATGCTGACATTTACACATGCCCATTCTGAAATGCTGGGCCTTAGACATTGTAAGTTTCTGACGTTCCCAGGTTGATTTTTCCCACATGTATGTTTGTGCAATAGCATCTCCCACTGCACATGGATGTCGATCCTTGTGCCTTCCCGCACTTTCTTTTTAATTTAAAATGCATATCCATTGTGAGGGGTGGAGATGTATTGATTTTACATAGGACTTACACGTGCCCACCTTCTCTTTAAGATTAACATAGATTTGCAGATGTTTTCACTTAGGCATTCCTGCAACCACATAAATGGCCTTTCTAAAATGTGCCTTTATCGTTTTTTGCATTAAAAGTAGATTTTCTGTCCAGATCAGAGGAAGAATCCAAGGTATAAAAAAACTACTTCTCACCTGCCAAGCACCAATACAGGGATAAGTTCTGTAGCTCCATTGATTAACACTTAGTGGAACAACTCTGTGTGGTGAGAACTCTTCAGATGTCATCATGGTCACTTTAGGTCTAGACAAATGGGCTAAGGCAAACCTAATTAGTGGAAAATTGAACAAAACTTTAAAACATCTCTCTGACGAATGCACGTGGCATAAATGAACTTGAACATGACAGTGTACATAAGTTTCTAGAGGCCGAGGAAAAAACAACAATCCAATGATAATTCCTGAGATAAAAGATCTGAAAAGAATATTATAGGTGATTAAAATTGATACTGAAAAATGCTGTAGAAGCACAGAGTAAAATAGAAGCCATCAATCAGTTAACAATTCCTGTACTCTCATACAGCTTCAGAATTGTGGACCAATCCCATAAAGCTCATGAAAAACTAGATGTACAAAGAAGAAAACTCTTCCAGACCCATGAGGTAATCTATAAGAATCAATGTTTGCTGCGAATGTATATTCCTAGAACCAATGAGGAATAGGCCTAATAGAAATAGAGTGTACATACAGAGCTACTATTGTAGGTGTCCAGGTGCTGTTAGTGTGGGGGTTGCTATGCACTTTTAAAGCAGGGCTCCATGGTAAAAATCTCATGCTAACTGGATTGAGTTGGCAGTGGGCAAATTGGGGTTGGAATGTGGGCATTGAGAGTGCATTGCAGTTAGCATGCATCTATAACGGCTGCACTAACTGTAAATGTTTCCATTAGCATGGGTGCACATAACACCACCTCAAATGGTGGCGGTAAGTGCACCTGCGTGCCGGTTAGCATGGTGTGGCACATTACCAATGCAGGAGGATGGCCACACATGTCCCCAAAAGTTAACATGGGCATCCACACTACTTTTGTGTTACAAACGCACACTAACGGTAAACCTTTTAGTAAACATGCTCCATAGGCACCTCTGTGTCTTTACAAAATACTAGGGATAAACCAGCTGAAATAATGGCTAGACATAAAGTCTTTATAGCAACCAGAATCATATATTTATTTACCTCTGTAAATAGTTTACTGTTGATAGTAGTTATAAAAATACTGTTTTTGAATAGTTACCAAATTCACTTGTTCTATGCCCTTCGTTAATATGTTCTAAAATGTTCATTGTTCTAAACTGTTCATTGTAAATAATAATAATAATTTCCATTATTATTATCGTTTTGTTATCTGTAAACCGCCCCTGATCTCTGGAAGGGGCGGTATAGAAAATGTACAAATAAAATAAAATAAAATAAATGTATATGTTAGAGGAAAGGCGGGATAGAGGTGATATGATTGAGATGTTTAAATACCTCCATTGCATAAATGCATAGGAGGAAAGCCTCTTTCAATTAAAAGCACGCTCTGCTATGACGGGATATAGGATGAGGGTGAAAGGGGATAGACTCAGGAGTAATATGCAGAAATATTTCTTCACGGAAAGAGTGATAGATGCGTGGAATAGTCTCCCAATGGAGGTGATAGAGATGAGGACAGTATCTGAATTCAAAAAAGCATAGGACAAACACAAAGGATCCCTTAAGATAAAAAGGGGACTGTTGTAGTGGTTGATATGGAAGGGCAGACTAGATAGAAACATGATGGCAGAAAAAGACCACATGGGCTATGTTTCTATGTAGCTTCTATTTGACAGTTCCATTTTTTCTCTTTCCTCAGTAGGAGATGTATAGGTATTCTCTGAAATGTATTGGTTTAATATTTGCAGTGTTGCCTTTTGATAGGTAGGGTTTGTTGCTTTGTGAGTCCTGGTAGTGCTGTTATGATACGGCGGGTTTGCTATGGCTTCTAAATGGACAGTGTTTATAGTACTTCCTAATGTGCCTGGTGGTTGTCACTGGAGTATAGTAATGTAGAAATCTGGTATTCTTTCTTTATCGAGACACTCATTAAGAGGCATGTTTATTAAATGTTAGCGCATGTTAACATTATGCATATATTTATGCAAATGAGGCCCCGCAATGAGTCTTTTCCTTTTTTTTTGGGGGGGGGGGGGTAATCTGAACAGAAAAGAATGGGCCTAGGGAGGATGGAGTTGAATTCTAGTCCCCAAACAGATTCCAAAGTATGGATTGGCCGAAGTTGCTGTCACATTGGGAATCCCCATCTAGACAGTAGTGAGATGTGAATTTACCACTACTACTATTGTTGTTGTTGTTGTTAAGTGCCGTCGAGTCAGAGTCGACTCATGGTGACCCTCTGGATAGCTATCCTAAATTGTGTTCGGTCTTGAGTCAGGCAGCTCATTGTTGACAGACTGGTACCCGTAGCTGCTGTTATTGTATATAACGCTACAAACATATAAAGCTCATAGAGCTTACAATCTAATCAAGACAGACAGAAGAATACAAGAGAAACAAGAGGGTTCAAATAGGGAAGGAGACAAGGATAACAAGCAATTAGGATCCAAATGCAGTCTCAAAGAGGTAAGTCTTTAGCTTGGATTTGATATAAAGATAGAGGAAGCTTGCTCCATGCATAAGGAGCAGCAAGGTGAAAAGACTGAAGTCTGGAACTTGCAGAAGAAGAAAAGGGCATAGAGAGAAGACAGTCAGAGGAGGAGCGGAGTTCGCGAGGAGGGGTGTAGGGAGAGAGAAGAGAGGAAAGGTAACGAGGGACAGTAGAGTGAATGAGTAGGAGAAGTTTGAATTGGATATGGAAATGGAAGAGGATCCAGTGAAGTGATCTTAGAAGAAGAATTATATGAGTGTATTGGAGCTGGCAGAAGATTAGCCATGCAGCAGAGTTCTGGATAGATTGAAGAGGAGAGAGATGACACTGAGGGAGACCAGCAAGGAAGAGGTTGCAATAGTCAAGGCGGGAGGTGATCAAAGAGTGGACAAGAGCCTTAGTAGTGTGTTCGGAGAAGAAGGGACACATTTTGTTAATGTTGTAGAGAAAAAAATGAAAGGTTTTAGCTATATGTTGAATATGTGTGGAGAAGGAAAGGGAGAAGTCAAGATGACCCCAAGGTTGCGGGCCGAGGAAACAGGAAGAAGAGTGTTGACAATAGTGACAGAGAAAGGAAGAAAGGGGGAGGAGGGTTTAGGGGGAAAAATAAGAAGTTCAGTTTTAGTCATTCAATTTTTTTTAAAATTTATATTTTATTGATTTTAACAAAAATTACAAGCATAAACAAACTTGCAATGGAAAAGGGGGATGCTTCCAAGAAAACCAAACAAATACAAAATAATCAAAGGTAATAACAATCAGAAGCAGAACCCCACCACTAGCCCACAATGATTTAGATCCAAGATAGCGATAAACACCCTAATAATGCCGAAGACCATAACAACTTGTAGCCGATCAACAGCGAACAGAGCCTTCATGTTCTGCGCCCCAAAACACTGGAACTCCCTACCACCCGAAATTCGTGCCATAACTAACATAGTCCAATTCAGAAAGGCCCTCAAGCATAACCTATTCATCAAATACTACCCTACATAAAGTGCAAAATATTCACTACAAACTTAACCACATTGCCTCCTTTCCCAAGCACCATTGTCAATTTCACGTAAATACCTCTCTCATGTGATCAAATTAACAGATCAACATTCTATGTATATAGTTTACCCCCATATTATCCAAGTTTATTGTATCCAAGTTTATCTTCCTGTTTTATGTAAAACCGAGCAGCCTGTTGTTCTGGTCTTTGGTTCTCTGTAAACCGCGCTGATTGTAAATAGCGCGGTATATAAAAAATTGTAATAAATAAATAAAAATAATAAGATGAACTGGAAAATACAAATTACACAAAAAGAAAGAAAAAGAGAGCAACATAGCAGCCAATTTAACTACAACAAGAGTACTTGCTCATTTCCCCCCAACAGAGCCCTGGGAATTCAAAAAGGAAAGCAATTGTGAAGGAAACAACAACAAAAGAAAAAACATAGGAATTACCATGAAGTTTCACCAAGCATTTACAAGGAAATTTTAAAAAGAATAAATCCTCCAGCTGGAGAACCCGCGGTCGCAGGATCAAAAACTCACTCCTGCGCCGATGGGTTTCCCGAGCTAGATCCGGAAAAACTCGAATTGGACAACCCTTAAACAATACATTACTTTTACGAAAGAAAAGCCTGAGCAGCCATTCACAGTCTGATATTAAAGCAAAGGTAACTAAACAAGTCGCTGTCTTAACTAACAAAGAGTGAGAAGTTTCTAATAAAACAGAAACACTTAAAGCATCAAATTGCACCTGGCCACTTACTGCAACAGAGGCCGAAGCCTTCCGAGCTGTAGGAAGATAATAAATCCTAACATTAGGAGGGCATGAATCCGGAGGAACCCCTAATACTTCAAGCAGATACATTTTAAACATTTCTTTCGCCGAAATATTTGATAACAAGGGAAAATTTACCAAGCGCAAATTTGCCAATCTAGAAAAATTTTCTAACTGTTCCAGCCGGGCTTTCGCCTGGTTAGAATCCTTAATAAAAAGTTCCAACAAAGTTTCCATCTGTTTAGTTTTTTCAACAGTCTCTTCAAGCTTGATCTTAATCCCGGAGACCTCCTGCTCAAATTGGTCAATTCTAGCCAGATTTGATGTCATCTCCAATTGAATTTGATCTGTTTGTGTAAGAAAAGTTTGTCCCAACTGGTTAATCACTGTCCATATAGACTCAAGAGTGAACTGTTCAGGTCTTGGCAAAGAAAAGGAAACAGTAGACCTGGATTGTTCAGCCGGTAAAACTTCACCAACCTCAGGGAGCTGTTGAGGGATCTCGGCATCGACATTGGCCGCCGCAGGCAAGTTCTCAGCCTCACCAGCAAGAGCCCGCTGATCCAACGAAGAGTTCACTCCCTCCGACTCTCTAGGCAGGTGTGGCCCCAATGAAGCCTCTGAAACTCCCAACACCGGGGATACCGTGGCCTCCACAATCCGCTGAGACAAATCTGGGTGTAGTTGCTTAGAGGGCTATTGAAAATCCGGGGGCGTAAGATCACTGCTCGAGGGAGACGCCGAGCTACCCAGCCCCTGCAATCTACCAGCTGAGCTTCCAACTCCCAGTTGAGGCTGCGAAGGCTCCTGACGTCGCAATACAAAGGAATCCAAAGGACCACTCACGGGAGTTGAGGTCACCGGAGAAGCCTGGGGCAGCATACTCCGTTTCACTTTTCTCTTCCATCCCATCAGAAGCATGCACTCACTAAGCCGCCATCTTGCTAGTCATTCAATTTTAAGCAGCAGTGAGACATCTAGGCGACAATGTCAGAACGCGTGGACAGAAGACCATACTGCAGTCCTGCAGATCTCTTCCATGGAGACTGAGTACAAGTTGGCCACCAATGCAGCCATGGTTCTGATATGGTGAGCTGTAACATAACCATCAAGGCTCAGGCCTGCCTGGGCATAAGCAAAAAAGATGCGGTCCACTATCCAAATTGAAAGAGGGTGTTTGGAGATGACAGCCCCTAGCTTGCTAGGGTCAAAAGAAACAAAAAGCTGGATGGAATTTCTATGGGCTTTTGTCCACTCCAAGTAGAAGGCTAAGGCTCATTTTGTAGTCCAACATGTCCAAGGCAGCTTCCTATTTGTGGGCATGAGGTTTTGGGAAAAATGTTGGTAGAACAATTCACTGGTTAAGGTGGAAATCTGATAAAATCTTTGAAAGGAATTTAGGATGAGTACAGAAGACCACTCTTTTATAATGGAATTTGGTATAAGACGGATGAACTATGAGAGCCTGAAGCTTGCTCACTCTGCATGCTGAAGTGACTGCCACTAAAAATAAAACCTTCCAGGTCAAACTTCAGAGGGCAGGAACTGAGGGGTTGAAAAGGAGTTTTCAAGAGCTACACAAGAACCACATTGAGGTCCCATGACACTGTAGGAGGTTTGTAGGGAGGCTTGAAGAGAAGCAATCCTCACATAAAGTGAACAACTAAAGGCTGTACCAAGATGGATTTCCCTTCCACGCCTCAATGATAAGTTTCATTTTCACTGAGATAGACCCTATGGAACTGGAATTTAGTCCAGACTCTGAGAGGTGTAGAAGATACTCAAGCAGTCCTTCTGTGGGACAGATGAAAGGATCTAGGGCATGGCCCTCATACCAGACAGCAAACCTCCTCCACTTGCAGGAATATGATTTTCTCATTGAGGCCCTCCTAGAGGCCAATAGGACATCAGTAACATCAGTAAATATGTTCAGGCACCTAGTCACCTGATATTCCCCAGGTTAATAAGTTTGAAATATTTTATCCATAGATGTATGCCTATATTTACCTGTGGAGTGGAGGAGTAGCCTAGTGGTTAGAACACTGGCTTGGTAACCAAGCAACCAGGATTCAAGTCCCATTAGCACTCCTTGTGGCCTTGGGCAAGTCACTTAACCCTCCATTGCCTTGGAAGAAAGGCCTGGCAATCTACTTCTGGTGACACTGCCAAGAAAACCCAGGAGCTTCTGGGTCACCAGGAGTCAGGACTGACTCAAAGGCATTTTTTTATTTACCTGTAAATTTGTTAACAGACGTTGTACTGAGTTCTAAGTTCCATGTAACAAAGTTCAATTTACATTGTTTTACCACTTTAATTACCAGACTAAGGGGCTTGTTTACAAAGCCGTGGTAGCGGTTCGCGATCGTTATCGGAGCCGCGGCCCCATTGATTTCAGTGGGGCCGCGGCTCCGATAATGATCGCGAACCGCTACCGCGGCTTTGTAAACAAGACCCTAAGTGGTATAACCCCCCCCCCCCCGAAAAATAAATAAATAACATAAATAACATAAATAAGGATAGATTTGACCACCAAGGAATGGTCCAGAAGCTGTGGCTTCTTGAATCTGGGATCCTTCTGAACTCTATACATGGAAGGTATAGTGAAGGGGTTCTCCCACATTTTTATCTGTACTCTCTAAAGAATTCAGTGCATGGGCCCTGCCATCACATCCTTAGGGGCTGAGGAGTACTGAAGGATCTCCAACACTTCTGCCTTGGGCTAATCCTTAGTCTCTAAAGAAAATGGTATGATTTTGGCCATGTCCCTGACAAAATCTTCGAAGGTCATGTCCTCAGGAGGGAACTTGCGCTGCTCATGAAGGGCAGAAAGATCCAATGGGAGCTCAGGAGACCTGTCCTCTGACAAGTCTTTGGACTCAACATCGGTGACACAGCCTTCTGAGTCAGGCTCAGAGAAGAAATTAAAATACTTCTGAGTCTCTGCCTAGAACTCTCTCCTGACCTGCGAGGATTGGGAGCTCCTATGGAAGCGATGATTCATCGATGCTCAACTAGATTTTGTGAGTTTAGGAGACCCTGAAATGCTAGAGAGTGATATGGGCCAGGCAAGCACTAGTGCCGAGGTCCTGTGGTACCTCGATGTTAATGCCTCAATGTTAATTTGCAAATACAAATTACAAGAAGAGGGCTGATGATTTGGTCCCAGGCACTGATGGCACCAGCTATGGGTATCCATGGTGGATATGGTCCTTGAGCACTAGGAACACTTTTTATACCCACTGGCCAGTTTTTGTGACATATAATCCTGAAAAATAGCTGGGGCAACATCAAATGGATTGATCTTGAAAAAGAGCAGGACCACGGCTGGCGCACTGATGCCTAAGGGGCCAGAGGTGCCGTGGAAAATAAAGGAAACTTAAACCAAATGAAAACTAACCACACGGAAAAAAGAAGACAGAGCACAACAACAGGCAGAAAAGGTTATAGGAAAAAACGTAAAAGGTGGCAAGGTCCACAGAGAGGAGAAACTATAATATTACTGAATGGTGGAGACATATCCATTGGACTCCACGGAAACACGAAGACTGTCCTAAAATGGCACCAAAGCGGCAGGCAGGAAGATGGTGTGCATGCATGGTGGAATCTCCCAAAAACTTCCACTAGTAGCTGGGGAGTGTTCCCACACAAGCTGTGTCAGTTGATTTTACCCATATGTGAAGACTTCATTCCTGTTTGTCCACAGATAATGAAGAAGTTATGATCACCTGGATCATTTATTTTCATGCAAGAAAACTGGACATGGTGGTAAAGAAGCCAAATCTATGTACGACAATGACAATAGCAGTTGCAGTGCCAAGTGATTATTCTGTGCATCATATGGAGAAAGAGAAGATCCTTAATATCAATAAATTCAGGCAGAGATCAAGAAAACATGACAGAAAGATACAGAAATATTGCTGCTCACAGGAGTTAGTAGTAGTTTTCCCAAGACTCTGTGGTTAATAATTGTTTATTAACCTTTTTTTAGTTGCTCTATTATTTTTGAGATGAGTCAACAGACATGCACACAATATTCAAGATGCTATTACTCCATGGATCAATGCATGGAGATTATGATATCTCTGTTTTTATTTTCCATTCTTTTCTTAAGAATTCCTAATGTTCCACGTTCTCTTTTTCCACCATCACTGCACACTATGTTGAGAAAAGTGTCAGAAACTAACAGGGCCAATTTAGGAAGCATTCTTTCAGTGGCGGCTCTATAATGAGGCCGAGTGAGGCGGTGGCCTCAAGCGGCAACCTTTTGGGGCGGCAAAAATTGCCCCCAAAAAGCCCACCTCACTCGGCCTTAAAAAAAAACAAAACAAAAAAAAAAAACAAGGAGAGGAGCCGCTGCCACTGAAGTGCCCCACGGCTGCTCCGGCAGAGCCTCCTCTCTCCCTCAACGCCACCGCCGGCTTTACAGAGCTGCGAAGGGAGAGTTCCCCTTTCTCGCGGCTTTGTTAAGCCTGCCGGCACTGATGGGAAACAGGTGTTCCTCTGTTTGTGATATTTGCAATTTTGTGAAAGCTGTATTTTTTTGTCTTTATTTGTGCAGCTATTTCTTTGGAGAACCAAATAGGTTTCCTTTTCCTCTTGTTTTTATTTGCTTTTCTTACATATGTATCTGTTGCCCTTTTAAATGGTTTCTTTAGTTTAACCAACTGCAATCCACTTCCGTTACCTCCTCCCACCCTGCCAACTCCTCCTTCAGGCGCTTGGCAATTTTACTGAAGTCAGCATTTTTTAAGTCTAGGACTTTGAGCTTGCTGTGATTGGACTCTGCTTTGGTTTATTTATTTATTTATTTAACAGTTTTTATATACCGTCTTTCTGCGAATCAAGACGGTTTACAGATAACATAACAATGCAGTGTGTTTCAACTGCTTACATTTAAAATGGATATGTTAAAATATAACAACATAACTTTTTACAATGATCAACTATTTACATGGATTTGCATTATTATAATATCAACTATTTACATCACTTTGTACAGGTTACAGAGGGGTTGTTAGAAAGTGAGGTGTGTCAGATAGGGAGGGGAACTGGATTCGAGGGTGGGTTGTCAGGTGTGGGCTTTGGTGGTAGGGAAAAATGTTCTAGGAAGAGGTGTGTTTTTAGTTTCTTCCGGAACTCTCTGTGATCTGAGCAGTTCCTTAGTTTGTATGGAAGGGTGTTCCATAGAGAAGGGGCATAGAGGGAGAAAGTTCGATTGCAGGTAGTTTGCTTGTTGTGTCTTTTGGAGGTTGGGATGGTAAGGAGATTTTTGGTGAAGGTACGGCGTGTTCTGTTGTTGATGGAGTTAGATAGGAGTGAGGAGAGGCATGGTGCTTATCTCAAACCACACTGTGAGATGATCACTGCTGCTCACATGGGCACACACCCAGTCATTTAACATGCTATCTCCGTTGGTAAGTACTAAATCCAGCATCAAATTTTCCCTGGTTGGTTCCATCACCATTTGTCTTAGCAATGCATCTTGGAAGACATCCACAATTTTTTTACTTCTTTCCAGATTTGCAGAAGGAATATTCAAATCCACATTGGGTAGATTAAAGTCATCCAATATGATCACTTCCCTCTTCATGGCTACCTTTGCAATATCAATAATCAAGTCTATATCCATTTCTTTGGTTTGAGTTGGAGACCTGTAGACTACACCAGTATGGATGATAGTGCCATCTCCTCTTTCCAACACAATCCACAGCGCTTCTTCTTTTCCCCATGTATTTCAACAGCTTTAATATTACTTTGGACATACAGGGCTGCTCATCCCCCTTTTCTGCCTTCTCTGTCTCTTCTAAATAAATCATAGTTAGCTATGGTTATATTCCATTCATGCAACGCAATAAACCATATTTCTGTAATGGCTACAATGTTCAAGTTCATTCCCACCATTAGGGCTTCCAAGTTGGGAACTTTGTTGGCTAGGCTGCGAGCATTTGTGCTCATTTCTTTCCAACATTTTTTTGACTGGCTTGCCTGTATTTTGCATTGGTTTTGTTCTGCATGTCTCTTCCCGCTTGCCATTGATTGTGGGTTAATAGTGTGCCTGTTTCCAATGTTATGTTTTTGCTGGGAGTGACATCCTGAACTTGTTGTTCTCCATCCATCACCCGCCCCCCCCCCCCCCTTTCACTAGTTTAAATGCCTGTCCACATACTGCCTGAATTTTTTTACTTAGGATCCTTTTCTCTGCAGTGGAGAGATGCAGTCCATCCACACAGTAGAGCCTCATGTTGTTCTATCTATTTCTCCAGTCGCCAATATATCTAAATGCTTCTTGTTTACAACAGGTATGGAGGCATTAACTGGAGCAGGTCGGACTTGATGCTCCCTCGAGACCTTAGCCTATGGCTTATCCATAGCTCTTCATCCACACCCCACCCTCCCTACCATAAACACTCGAACACCGATTTTGGTAAAACGCTTGGTCGCAGCTTTATTAACCAATACAACGCATAACAGTAAACAGCTAATAACCATAATTATTTTAGTCCCAACGGAATGAGGCCTCACCAGCCATGTCTATAGCAAGGTGGGGCCCGCCTCCGCTTTCCCCACTTCTCTCCCCCTCCGGGCACCCGACTTCGCCTTATCATTAGCAAAAGCCTGCCCAGGGGTTCTCCGGGTCGGGGGTACCCCACCCCCGTCCCAAGTTTAGCCAAGGCTCTGGACCCCGGAAACCTCCGGGATCCCACTCGCCCCCCCAGCTGCGACACCCCTCATCTCGTTCCCTTAACCTTGGGGAGGGAGGGAGGGCCGCCGCTCGCCGAAGCCTCGCTGACTGGCTCTTCTTCCGGCGCCTCTCCTACCCTGCCCTTGGACCTTCGAACTTTTCATTGGCTCTCCCCCACGCACAAAATACCGGGAGAGCCAATGAATTCAAATGAAAACCCCTTGCGTCCTCTACCCCCCCACCCCCCCCCCGCCACCAAAGCTGTTGCCGCATCTCGCCAAGCCGCCCAGTTACAGGTGGCCGGCTCCAGACACTACCTTTCGCGGCCTTTATGTATTAAAGTTGATTATGCAATGTAGCCTTTCTGCCCACTTACCAAGAACAGCTAGAACTTTTGAGAATGATAGTGTTAACAATGGGTTTGAGTTTCTCTCCCAGAATCTGGAAGTCCCTTTGAACTGTAGAGACACTGTTTCAAGCCAGGAGATTTGTATGCTCACTTTCTGCACTAACTTTGCCAACAATTTGGTTTGTATTTCTGCTGGCTGAAGAGCCTGGGAGACATTTGATCATTTTCTCTCCTTTGAACTGTGTTCCCAGGCTGGTGCCTCTGATGATGGAATCTCCAAGTAGTAGTAGTTTTCTGTTTTGTGATCTTTTCTTCATGTTTGGTGCATTATCAGTAGATTGCGCATTAACCTTCTCATTTAGGAGCACTTCAGTTCCCACTAATTGGGCACTCTCATTTTCCAAGGCAGAGAAGATATTATGCAGGGATATCTCTTGATGAAGAGGGTGTCTCAGTGTTACAGGTCACAACCTACCAGAGCACACTGTGATTGATTTGTTACTCATTGTTTGATTCTTTGTGGAAGTGGTGGTGGATTTTTTCCAGTGTGTACAATGGAGGAGGTGTGTTTAATTGCAGCAAATTCTTCCCTTAAGAGACTCAGTTCTTTATGCACAGCAGATAACTTGAGGTATATATATATGCTCCAAATGATTCTTCTTAGAATGAAGGCACCGCAGCTATTGCACTGAATACACAACATGCTGATTAAGATAATTATAAAGCAATTCTAGGACAAGGAGAAAAGGTGGGTGTTACACCTAATTGGAGAACAGATGTCAATCTATATGATAACTATATACTATTACTACTACTGAGCATTTGTATAGCACTACAAGTTTTATGCAGCACTGCACAGACATGAAAGAGACAGTCCCTGCTCATCAGAGCTTACAATCTAGTCATGACAGACAACACAGAAGGCATAGACAGGGATAAAACAAGGGGGAAATTTAAAGAAACAAGATCAGATGAGTCAAGATCCAAAAGCAGCAGCGAAGAGGTGAGTTTTCAGTCTGGATTTGAAAAGGGTCAGCGAAGGTGCCTGATGTACAGACACTGATAGTTTGTTCCAGGCATAAGGTGCAGCAAGGTGAAAGGAGTGAAGTCTGGAGTTAGCAATAGAAGAGAAGGGCACAGATAGAAGCAGTTTGCCAGAAGAAAGGAGTTCCCGAGGGGGGGGGGGGGTGTAAGGAGAGATAAGAGAAGAAAGGTAATGAGGAGCTGCAGAGTAAATGCATTTATAGGTCAGCAGGAGAAGTCTGAACTGAATGCAGAAATGGATAGGGAGCCAGTGAAGTGACTTGAGAAGAGGGGTAATATGGGCATGACGAAGCTGGTGGAAGATTAGCCGCGCAGCAGAGTGTTGAACAGATTCAAGGGGAAAGAGATGATTAAAAGTCAGACCTGCAAGGAGTAGGTTACAATATTCAAGACGGGAGGTGATTAAGGAGTGGCTAAGCATCTTAGTAGTTCAGAAAGAAATGGGCAGATTGTGTTGATGTTATAGAGAAAGAAATGGCAGGCTTAGTTATCAGATGGATGTGTGTGGAGAAGGAGAGAGAGGAGTCAAAGACAACACCAAGGTTGTGAGCCGAGGAAACAGGAAGGAGTAGAGCGTTATCTACAGAGACTGAGAAAGGAGGAAGAGGAGAGGCATATATAGGCAATGTAACCCCGGTGGATGGGGTGAGGGGTAGGATGGGAGGGAATTTAAGTGCTCCTGGCTAGTAGACCTTAGATGAACTGAGGGCACACTCAGATCTCTGATTTATAAAGGCTATGCAAGGAATGTAGGCAAGCTAAAGTTTCCTAATCTTACAACCAAAGTGTAGGTTGTTTGCCACTAGACTGTAGATCAAGGTGGCTGTGAACAGATAGAAATTTGATAGAGACAGAAAGTTAGGAGGAGCAAGGTTTTTTTTTTTTCTTATTATTTTTTTCTGGTTCTTTTGTGTTTGTCCCCCTCCCACACCACAGTACCTAAGATATATTATGAAAGAATAAAACAGGTAAGCAATAGGCCAGGCTGTACCGAGGGAAGATCGCGCCCTGTGCGAATTGCACATCGGGCGCATGCCCCCCTCCCTTGCGGCAGGAGAGAAGAGGTGCACCCGATGTGCAAGTATCTGTCATGCTAAGCAGATCTTTCCTTCCCTGCAAGAGAATGGAGGGAAAGATCTGCTTAGCATTCCGGCGGAAGGCTTAAGGGACGCATTTTAGCTTTCTTCCGTTGCCTGCCGCCGCTGAGAGAAGAAAAAGTGGCGGCGGCAGGCAAGCTAAAATGCACCCCTTAAGCCTTGGCACCCTGTGTGGCTGCACCACTCACACAGGGCTAGGTACGGGCCTGGCAATAGGCAAGGAAAAGTTATATTAAAAACCAGCCAAAATAGAAATCTTAGCTTTGTAGAGTCTCTTGAAGTTGTGATGGCAATAACTGGATTATATCAATGTCAATGTGTTCTTACAGTTGGCGCTGAACTACACTTTGAAATATTTGGGCTATAAATAGTAGGCTGGAGATAGGTCTATAGGAGCTTGGGTCTTTGGGGTGTAGGGATGGGCTCTTTAGGAGTGGTCTGACCAAGGCATTCTTTTGTGATATCTAAGAACTCTCTGGGGTGGTTAAGTTAGACCATGATGAGGTTTGTGTGATATTCTTATCTGCTTATGTTTATTAATATTTGGTATTCATTTTGTTAGTCCAAGTAGGCTCTCTGGTGGAGAAGGTCCTTTGTGCATCTCCATTTACACTCTAGCTTTCTAAACTCTCTCTTTAGATTCTTTATATCCAGGGTGTACCATGGAACACAGGGTTGCTTTCTGGATCTGTTCTTATTTTGGGGTGCTAGGGCAACTGGGATTACGATCTTATTCCAGTTGGTAATGAGTAGCTCAATGTCAGGTATGTCTATATCCATTCAGGAACTGATCTTTATCAAATCATCAAATTCTATATGTGTTGTTGTGGAGAGAGCTCTCCAGGTTTGGGGCAGTGACTTGAGGTAGTGTAAAAGATATGATGCTATAGTCAGACCATGGTACTGGAGACACTTGCGGGGGGTGCTAGGTGGTGTGGCTCAGCATTTCATTGTGTACAAAGATGAGGTCTAGTGTGTCTCCCTTCTGATGGGTAGGGACCCTCGTGATTTGTTTGTATTGCAATGTCTCCATAGCTTTGGTGACGGAGTTGACCTGTCTTGCAGATGTTGATGCTTGATTGATTAGTACATTGTCATCTTCTGTGAACTATGATTCTAAATTGTGGTTGTTAAGGTAGTCAGAAATTGTGTGGATCTTGTTGCAAGCTGACCGTGTTTTGATTAATCCATGGTGGAGTTCCTGAAAGTGGTGGAATGTTGAAGTGTTGGCCTTATCAGGGTGTTCAGGCTTAATTCTGACCAGACTGCAGGGTACCTTTTTGCATGGATTGTTTAACAAGTTACATGTAGCATGGAATCTGTTTTTTTCCATGTATTATAGTTATGAGTCCAGGGTAAAAGTGAGAGATTTTTGAGTGCATGAGTAGTGTGAATGTGTATAGTAGTATGAGAAGAATATTTATGAAGAACATGTTTGTTAGACATTTGTGTGTCTGTCTGAGTGTTATCCATTTGCAGCATAGTCTGTGCATGTGTGACTGGATCCCTTATGGGCAGCCTGTTAAGTGGGGTGCAAAGATGTTCGGTTATCTTCAGTTGTTTTGTAGATGAAGAGTTTCATGCTGTTGGATGTGAGGTTTTCTAACCTTGCAGGTTTGATGGTTGTCTACTCAGTCCACTCTAATAGCCACAACCAAGACCCTTTGGCATGGCCCTCATGTGCGGACCTGCCAGGTGTGGGCATGCCTATGGCACCTGTACCTTTAAAGCTGCTGGTGATGCTGAGTGATGATGTCTTTCATGAGGCAGAGCTTGCTGCCACATGGCTCGGGTCAGTGTAGTGCGATGTTGCTGTGCTCCTCGTGAGTTCCCTCTGCTGCTGGCAGTGTCAGGTTCAAGAATGGGTAGTGTTAGGCCCACATGTATGTACCAGTCAGCTGGGGAGGCTGTGGAATTGAGGGAGCATGCTGATTACCTGAAATACGTCCTGATGGGTCGCCACAGGCTTGAGGCTTGGGATCGCTGTAGGTTGAAATTGGTTGGTCCAGAAGATCTTCTAAGCCAAACTGGGTGGTGCAGGGCCAGTGTGCATTTCGATCTTAGGCCTCCACCTGTTGATGCACATGTGTAGGTGGAGCTAACTGCCTTGCTGTGTTGCCGGTAGCTCATGGTAGATGAGTCTTCTGGTCCTCTGCTGCTGGAAAGAGTGCGGGGGCAGTAGCTGCTCTTGTCTGGCTGACAAGTGGTGGCTTTTAGAATCCTCTTCTGGGAATGTTGGGATGGATATGCAAATGAGCTGGGGGTCTGTGGCAGTTCTTGCCTGGCCGAATCGTGTTGACCTCTGGAGTCCTCTGCTGGGGCTGCATTGATGTATATGCAGATGAGTCTACACACAATGTGAATCCCAAAATTAAATTACAAAAGTCACACTGTATACAGAATACATTTTTTAAATTGGTTAATTAATTAATTTATTTTAAAAAGCTTATACACTGCCAGTTGCTAAAGCATTCATGGAAGAGTACAAAACATGAAATCAATACCATTACAATGCATTGAATCCCTAACCCCTAATAAAATAATATAAAATGAGATAAAACAAAAACCCCAGCCCCTAAACGTGCTATTTGCTGTCCAAATCATTAAGGAGCCCACCAGAGAGAAGCTACTTGACCTACATTACGGGAAAAGAAAAGCCTTTAAGGGCTCCTAAACAATAGTAAATTTGTCTCCTGCTGAAGTGCCATTGGTGGAGAATTCCACCACATAGAAACTGTCACTGAAAAAAATCTGTGCTCGCCATCGCTACAGAAGTACCTCAGAGTAACTTAGCAGAACCAAATAACATTCCTCGGCGGAACAGCACCTTCAAGTACCAGGGTTCAGTTCCCCACAAAACTTTAAATGGTAAGACCAATAATTAAAAACATACTATTGTTTCAATGGAAGCCAATGCAGCTCATGCAGAACTCCCGCCACTGGATCACGCTTCTGCAGACCCCAGATCACATGAGCAGCTGAGTTCTGCACCATCTGCAACTTCATCAAAAGATAAAAAGGAAGCCCCATATAAAATGCGTTACAGTAATCCAAACAGGCCATTACCAACACCTGGACCTCCCCTTGCAATGCATTCTGTCTCAAATAAGGTTTCAATTACCAAACCAAATGCAGGTTAGCAAAAGTGGCATGCACTACCTGCAACACCTGTTGCTGAAAACCAAGCTCATCGTCCATGATGACCCCTAACTCCCGAATCTCACTTTTCTAGGTTGGTAGAATACCCCCAATAGAAAACCCCATACACTGACTCTCTAAGGTTCCCACAATACAGTACCTTAGATTTCTTAATATTCAGAACTAAACAGTGTGAATGTAGTCAAGCCACAATATCTTCCAAACAAGAATTCACCTGGTGGATGTGAGGATCGTCTGGTAACATGACTGCCTAGTGCAAAGGTAGCGGACCTCACGAGCCACCTAGACAAGGTCTTAGATAGTGCTGGGGAGGAGACTGCTCTCTTGATACATGTTGGTACTAATGTCATAGGAAAATATGGTATGGATGTTCTGGAGGCTAAATTTAGGCTTTTAAATAGGAAGATAAAATCCAGAACTTCCAGGGTAGCATTCTCCAAAATGCTTCCCGTTCCATGTACAGGACCCAAAAGGCAGGCAGAGCTCTGGAGTCTCAATACGTGAATGAGACAATGGTGCAAAGATGAGGTTATTGAATTTGTTAAGAACTGGGGAACATTTTGGGGAAAGGAGGGGCTCTTCCAAAGGGATGGGCTTCACCTTAACTGGGATGGAATCAGGCTGCTGGCATTAACCTTTAAAAAGGAGATAGAGCAGCTTTTAAACTAGATAATAGGGGAGAGCTGACAGTCACCCAAGAGCGCATGGTTTGGAACAATGTATCCTTGAAGGACAGTACCAAAAAAATGAAGTTAGTGCACATCAGCAGAGAGGGTCCAATAAAGACAAAGGTAGCCCAAATGCCTTTGAATACAGAGCAGACAGAGCTTAAAGATTCCGAATTACCCCTGCCTACCGATAACCAGATTAATATGAATAAAATACAGTCTCTAAAATGCTTGCATACAAATGCTAGATGTCTAAAAAATAAGATGGGTGAGTTAGAATATATAGCACTAAATGAGAAGTTGGATATGATTGGTATCTCAGATACATGGTGGAAGGAGGACAACCAGTGGGTCACTGTGATATCTGGGTACAAACTATATGGTAATGATAGAGCTGATCAAATTGGTGGAGGGGTTGTGCTCTATGTTAGAGTGGGCTTATTGAGTCATAAAGGATTAAAGTTTTGCAGGAAACAAAATTTGCTGCAGAATCTCCAAGGATTAAAATTACATGTAAGAAGGGGAAGGTATTGGCAGTGGGAGTGTACTATCGACCGCCTGGCCAGAATGAACAAATGGATGATGAAATTCTCAAAGAAATCAGGGAAGCTAACAAAAGTTACAGAACAGTAATAATAATGGGTGATTTCAATTACCCCGGTATTGATTGGGTCAGTGTCATGGCAGGACATGCTAGAGAGATAAAGTTTCTAGATGAAATAAATGACTGCTTCTAGGAGCATCTGGTTCATGAACTGACCAGAGTAGATGCCATTTTGAACCTAGTCCTTAGTGGAGCACCAGATCTGGTGCAAGAGATAAGTGTGTTGGGACCACTTGGCAACAGTGATCATAGCATGATCACGTTTGATTTAATTAATGGAGGAGGGATGGTAAGTAAATCCACAGTACTACCTTTTAACTTTCGAAAGGAAGACTATGATAAAATGAGGAAAATAGGTATGAAAAAACTAAAACGAGCATTTGCAAAGGTTAAAGATTTATATCAAACTCGGGTGTTGTTTAAAAATATTATCTTGGAAGCCCAGACCAGCTGTATTCCACACTTTAAGAAAAGTGGAAGGAAGTCCAAAAAACTGCCAGCATGGTTTAAAGGTGAGGTCAGAGAGGCTGTTGTTGCCAAAAATTCATCTTTCAGGAAATGGAAAAAAGAGCCAAATGACAAAAACTGGAAACAGCACAAGCACTGGCAAGTTAAATGCAAGGCATTGATAAGGCAGGCAAAGAGATAATTTGGAAAGAAACTTGCTGTGGAAGCAAAAACACATAATAAAAACACTTCCAAGTACATTCATAGCAAAAAACCTGTGAGAGAGTCAGTTGGACCATTAGATGATAGAGGGGTAAAAGGGACAGTAAGAGGGGACAAGGCTATAGCGGAGAGACTGAATGAATTCTTTGCTTCAGTCTTTACTGAGGAAGATGTAGGGATGTTACCCATGACTGAAGTGGTATTTAAAGGTGATACTATGGAAGAATTGAAAGAAATATCGATACACCGGGAAGATGTATTACAACTATTTGATGAACTGAAGAGTAGCAGATCACCTGGCCCAGATGGTATATATCCAAAGTTGTTGAAAGAACTGAAATATGAGATTGCATACCTGTTATTAGCAATCTGTGAACTATCATTAAAATCATCTCTAATACTTGAAGATTAGAGGATGGCCAATGTAATGCCAATTTTTAAAAATGGTTCCAGGGGTGATCCGGGAAACTACAGACCAGTGAGCCTGACGTCATTACCAGGAAAAATGGTAGAAAGCATCATGAAGAACAAAATTACTAAACATGTGGATAATCATGGCTTAATGGGAGACAGCCAACATGGCTTTAGACAAGGAAGATCTTGCCTTACTAATCTGTTGTTTTTTTGAAGGTGTGAATAAGCAGGTAGACAAAGGTGAGTCTGTTGAGATAGTGTATCTGGACTTTCAGAAAGCCTTTGACAAGGTCCCTCATCAGAGACTTTTGGCAAAACTAAAAAGTTATGGGATAGGAGGCAGTGTACTATTGTGTATCAGGAACTGGTTAAAAGATAGAAAGCAGAGGGTAAAGCTAAATGGCCAATTTTCCCAATGGAAAAAGGTGAATAGTGGAGTACCCCAGGGATCTGTGCTGTGTCCGCTGCTTTTTGACATATTCATAAATAACTTGGAAAGGGGAATAATGAGTGAGGTTATCAAATTTTCAGATGACACAAAACTATTTAAAGTTGTTAAAACCCAAGAGGGACTGTGGAATATTGCAAGAGGATCTTGATAAATTGGGAGACTGGGCATCAAAATGGCAGTTGAAATTTAATATGGACAAGTGCAAAGTTATGCACCTAGGAAAGAAGAACCCAAACTATCGTTACGCGATGCAAGGTTCCACATTGGGAACCATGACCCAGAAAAAAGATTTAGGGGTCATCGTGGATAACATGTTAAAACCCTCCGCTCAGTGTGCAGAGGCGGCAAAGAGAGCAAATAGAATGCTAGGTATCATATCCCCTCTATATCACTTGTTTGTATCTGTTTCCCTGCTCCTATGCTCCATCAACAGGTTACAACTGTATCACCTCACTCTGTCTACTAGTCGGCTACACTGTTACCCTGGATCACTTTCTGTGCATTTACCTGATTCCAATACAGTTTATGATTATCACTTTATTAAGTTGTTACTAATGTTACTTGAAGCTGTTACAACCCATGTTTCAAGCCTCGCTATACTGATACTAGCACCTGCACCACTATAGCTACACTACCACGCTGCTAAAAGTACACTCCCCCAGGCTGCTCCCTGAAATCATACAGCACTACACCCTGAAATCATCCTGTACTGCATAGCAGAACCCCTATTATTCACTTAGCCAACATGTTACCACTCACACCAGCCACACTCTCCCTTGCCCTTATCAACTGCCTCATATTACTAGCTCTAACACAACTCTCTCAAGCCCTCACTCCCACCACGAGTCCCATTCCAATTCTTCATAGCTCATGGAGGAGACCTCACAGCTAGCCTAATGACCAAACTGCCAGATCCAGACACATTGCACACCCCCACCTCATCTACGTGGCCCTTCACCAACCCAAAACACATCAGAAAGATCCACACACTCAGCCCTATAATCTGAAGTGCGCCCTCCTAAACACCCGTTCGATCCGAAAGAAATGGCCTGCAATATCCAATATCCTTACCACCTTTGACCTTGACATCCTATGCATTACCAAAACTTGGATGTCTGCTGCAGATACAGTTCTCCTTCATCAATTTGTTTCTCCTAACTTTTCCACTCACTCGTGCCACAGAGTTGACAAGAGAGGTGGAGGAGTTCTCATATTATCCAAGACCGACCTACAATTCATGACATTCTCTTCCAAAAGTTCCTTCCACCTTGACCACATTTCCATAACAAATAAACACTGCTCTATCAACTTGATCTACCGTGCACCCTCTTCATCAATGGACGATCTTTCCACAATCATAGATCTTGCCTGCAACCTCACCAAGTCTCACATACCAAACTGGATACTTGGTGACTTCAATCTCCCTTCTCTTCAAGCTTCTCAGTCCAAAGCCCTTATCGATGCATTTGAGACATTAGGTTACACCCAATTGGTCAATGCCCCTACTCACATCAAGGGAAATATGCTTGACCTCATTTTTGCACCGCAAACTCCACTCAACCATACTCACAAGTTCAATCTTGTATTAGACGCTGTACCATGGTCTGACCATAGCCTGATCAGATTCTTGATACCAGTAAACCCTTTACCCACTGCCTCAAAATATCCAAAGGAATCATCAGCACCAACCCGAAATCGGTTCCGACAATTCAACAGAGAAGAGATATTGGAAAAAACACAGCCCCTCCACACCCTAACAACACTCTATGTAAATGACATGACTTCCTCATGGAATAAATGTCTCAACGCTGCATCTGAATCATCCCTCATTACTAAACAACCTTGTACGAGAACAAGGGCACCCTGGTATTCATCTGAACTAAAGACCTCTCTCTGTAAACTCAGACAACTTGAAAAACGCTGGCGCCATTCCAGGTCAACCGAAAATCATGATGCTTACATTGCCCAACTAGATGTCCACCGAACAGCAGTATCAAAGCGAATAAAGCAATACCATGCAGAGATGCTACAAAGAGCCCTTTATAAACCACATGAGCTCTTCAACCTGATCAAAGCCTTAACTAAGGAACCCTCCTCAGGTCAATCAATTCAACCGGACCCACAAGAATATGCAAACTACCTCCAAGCCAAAATAAGCCAATCTATCATAACCTCAAATACCAGCCCTACAGTTATCCCAACCATATTCTCCACACCTCCTTTGCCTCCACGACCTCGGCTAGATAACCAACATCTCATCATTTCCTTCACCATCCCTTCTGAAAAGGAGATCCAAGACACTATCATGAATATAAACACCACCACAGCACCGAATGATCCATGTCCAGCCTTCTGGATAAAAACCCTACGGAACGAGCTCAGTCCCTTCCTAGCCAAACTGATAGGAACCTCTTTCCAGACCAGGACCTTCCTCCACAACCTAAAGCAAACTTCAATCAGACCGCTGCTGAAGAATAACAAACTTGACTCTGCAATGATGGATTCATACAGACCCATCTCCAGCATTCCACTCCTAGCCAAGATCATGGAAAAAATAGCCCTCCGTCAACTGAACCACCACATAGAGAACAACGCTCCCCTTGATCCCTGCCAACATGGATTCCAGGAGTGTCATGGTGTTGAATCACTGCTAACAACCCTGTTCAGTACCCTAATGATAGGCCTTGATAACATCAGACAAGGCTTTGCTCTTGTTTTCCTGGACATCGCAGCAGCCTTTGACTCCGTCGACCATGAGTTACTCTTGCTCCATCTTACTGAGAAGGGAATGCATGGAAATGCACTTGCCTGGTGTGCCTCATATCTGAATGACAGATGGCAGCAAGTTCGGTCCCGCTCCTCCTCATCCAGTCTATTCCCCCAAGCCAAGGGGGTCCCACAGGGATCGGCTCTCTCGGCACTACTCTTCAACGTCTATATGCAACCTATCTGCAACATTATCAGGTCCTTTAACATCAATTGCCTAATCTATGCCAACAACATCCTCATGTTTACCCCAATATCAACAGAAAACCCAGACCTTTCTCACCTGTCCACCTGCTTCAGTGCAGTCACTGATTGGCTGCAATCACAGAAGCTAAGAATAAATCTCAAAAAGACAGATGTTCTTTTCATCAGCAGAAACCACTCATTCACTCCGCCCTACTCACTTAAGGTACGCGACGCAGAGCTCCCGACTAAGACATCAATTCGATACCTGGGGGTAACTCTGGACCAACATCTAGACTTAAATGCCCACATAAGTAACATGGTAAGAACGGTTTACCTCAAAATCAGGATGTTACGTCACATGAAGCAACTGCTTGAACCGAAAGACTTCCGAGCAGTGTTCCAAGCCCTTGTGATGCCCCATTTCGACTATGCCAACCAATGTTCCCTCTAATTTTCTGTAGGCTGTGTGCGCATAAAATATCAGTTGTGCAGCTTTTGAAGGAAGGTTAAATTTTTGTGCGCCACATAACGACACTCGGAGTTATATACTTTAAAATTTGACTACACGTCAGAATACAGTATGTACACCACATTGATTTTAATCAAATTAAATGAAAATGGACGATTACTAAATGAAGCGGAAAATTTCTACTTATTACAATCACAACTTTTAAATTTTAAGACGTCTGTATTGTTTTCTATCAGAATCAGAACCGTAATTTTTGTGCGCTCTGTTGAAACGTATGTGCGCTCGCTCGGCGAGGTGTATGCGCACGCACACGCGCACAGCTTAGAGGGAACAGTGATGCGAACTCCATCCTACATGGTCTACCAAAGAGTACACTTCACCCCCTGCAGATTGCTATGAATACTGCAGCGAGAACTCTCTACGGAGCAGCTAGAAGAGATCATATTACACCCATCCTAAAAGCACTACACTGGCTTCCGGTTCACTGTAGGATTACTTTCAAAATTTTAACAATAACCTTTAAAGCCATCAACAAAAGCACTTCTAGCTCCCTCTCTGATCTTATTCAGACTGCCTCCTCCAACAGAATGGGAAGATCCATCACCATCAATACCTTGCGACTTGTGATAAGGAAGCTTATCATAGTTCAGGAAGGAGCTATAATAGAGGTGAAGTGACTCTGAACAAGCAACCTGTCTGTTCTGGTAGAAATAATAAAACAGAATGTTTCCATAAAAGACTACCAGTCCCAGAATGCACCAGGTTTCCAACAGCCATTAGAAGAGCTGAAGTGGGGAAACGTGTGTTCAATCAGGAGGGCTATGAGGTAATCCCCAAGCACTCATCTCCAAGGGCAGGGCTTGATTCAGCACAGCTGCGCTGTGCTAGGGTGGAGCATTCATCTAAGCAGGATAAAAGAAAAGCTTATTCTACAGAGAATCATCAGAAGCATCATCTTGATCAGAAGCACCTTGATCATCCTGACCATCATCATCAGCAGAAGCCAGAGCTGACAGACAGAGAGAGAAAGAAACCCTTTGGAAGAAAGAAGAGAAAAGCATTTGGGAGGTCTAAAGGAGTCCATAGCAGTACATATACTGGGAGGCATTCCAGAGGCAAGCATACACCATTGGACTGGGGAAAGCCGGAGGAGTGGGGTTGCAGAGCCAGGAATCCCCGGACGGCACCTGTGAGGGAGACGGCTGCACTTGGAAGGGACCCTAAGACCAGTGCAAGAAGGTATGTGAAGAGAGATCCAGTGTCCAGGGATCTTGATTGGAAGGCTGGACATAAGAACTGGACTACATACTGGCCAGGATATTTAGAGAGGAACTCTAACAGCCATGGAAGCTCAGGTATGAACACTGATCTATGCCCTAGCTCTTCACTGGGAAGACAGCAGGGAAACAAGTATTGTCCTGAGAGTGCTCCATTGAGAAATTCCTCTGTGCCAATCCATGATATGGAACCTATGATAGTTGAAGAAGGGGGAGATGTTGAATACATGGATTGCTCTCTGTCTAAACCTCTGTGGTAATATGCTGTCACAAAATACAACAACCATCACAAAGAAATATAAACTTGTTCTTTAATCTACTCAGAAAAGCTTCTGAGTAGGATTTGAGCCACGTAATAGAAAGTAAACCAGCCAAGAGGGTTTCAGCTGGTAATTGTTAGCAATTGAGCCTTGCCTAATTGCCAGTGAGCTCTGAAGGGACACTTCTGAGTGTGTGTGAAGATACAAGAGGTTATCCCTGAAAAAAAAGAGTTTTTTTCTACTTTGTGGGGTTTTGTTTGTTCTTTGAAGCACTGCTAAGAAGATATTAGCAGGTGCCTACAGAAAAGACCTGTCTGTTCCCATCCAGGTCTATATGCTTTGATTTGATTGCTTAACAAGTTCAGCTGTTGTTTTTCCTTATTTGTTTTTCTAATTATAATACTGAAAGCAAGTATCCTTATTTATGTGCTACCAAGTATATCTGTGTTTGGAGAAATAACCCCCTAAATAAAATATCTTCTTTGCTTTACATTCGAGCAAGCACAACTAATTTATTGTGAATGGCTGAGTCTGGTATGAATGGACTACATTTCCCACAATCCTTTGCAAGTCATATTAATATTTGCCTTTGCCAAGACTGTGGACATTCTCACCCAGCGTCCCCGTTTACAGACTCACGGAGGCATTCACTAGATGTTCGAAAGCCACAGGAAATCATGCATTTGCATTTTATGCCCCTCACTGCTGGAACACTCTACCAGCAAACATTCATGCAATAAACAATCTCTCCCAGTTCAGGAAGGCGCTGAAACACTATCTTTTCCTTCAGTTCTTCCTCAACTCAGATGTCATCACATAAACCACCCACGTTGCTCTTCCCCCTTCTCCTACTATTCCCACTTTGTTCTCTCAGGTTTCCCAGCCTGCAACATGCAAATAGTTGTCCTGCTACTGACACTTTATTCCTTATGGTTAATGCCTAGCCACGTGACCCACCTATTATCATCACCCTGTATTATAGTTCTCCCTCTGTATATAACTTATGTTGTACTTCTTATACTTAATGCCCAGTCAGGCGACCCACCGACTGTTATCATCCTGTATTATAGTTCGCAATCTGTATATAGTTTTCCCATTCTCCATGTTAACCTACCTGTTTAATGTAAGTGCAATGTGGTCCTTCCTCATTGCACAATCTTTGTTATCTGTAAACCGCGCTGATGGCAAATAGTGCGGTATAGAAAAAACTATAAATAAATAAATAAAATAAATCATAAGGAAAGGAATGGAAAATAAAACAAAGGATATTATAATGCCTCTATATCGTTCTATGGTGCGACCTGTCCTTGAATATTGTGTGCAATTCTGGTCACCGTGTCTTAAAAAGGATATAGATTTATTAGAAAAGGTACAGAGAAGAGCCACCAAAATGGTAAAGGGGATGGAAGGATACCCCTATGAAGAGAGGCTGAAAAGGTTAGGGCTCTTCAACCTGAAAAAGAGACGGCTGAGGGGAGATATGATAGAGGTCTATATATTAATGAATGGAGTGGAACGGGTAAACGATCAATTGTTTACGTCATTAGAATATAAAAAGACTAGGGGACATGCAAGGAAGCTACAGGGTAACCTATTTAAGACTAATAAGAGAAAATATTTTTTCACTCAACGTGTAATCAAACTCTGGAATTTGTTACCGGAGGATGTAGTAAAAGCTGTTAGTGTAGCTGGGTTTAAAAAAGGTTTGGACAAGTTCCTGGAGGAAAGGTCCATAAACCATTATTAAAAGGTACCCAGGATATCACTGCTTCACCCAATGCAAGCATTGATGAACCTGTGTCTTTTGGGGACTGCTAGGTACTTATCACCTATATTGGCCACTGTTGGAAACAGGATACTGGGCTTGATGGTCCTTGGTTTGACCCAGTATGGCATATCTTATGTTCTTATCAACATCAGTTTCAGTCAAAAGCTGAATATCATCGGCATATAGAAAACCCATAAGCCCATGACTCCTACAATAGCACCCAATGGACTCAAATAAATATTAAACAATACTGGAGGACTCCACATGACCAGTTACAAAGCTCATAGTATTGCAATTTCCAACAAACACAAAACCTCCTATCGGTCATAAACAAGACCAGCCATCGAAAGACCAAACCACCAGTCCCTAAGGCCTTACAACGAATGGCCAGAACCTCCGGATCAATCAAATCAAACGCGATCGACAGGTCCAATGTCATCACCAATACTGTTCTGCCCCTATCCTGAACCTTACCCCGCCTGAAATCTAGCCTGCCCCCAGTCTAAACCCCCCTCCTGATCCAAAAAAGCACCAAAGCCGTCTTCTCCACCACCTTCGCCAACCCCATCAGGGAGGAGATAAGACGCAGATTGGAACAGTGCAAATCAATACCCTTTTTTGGGATTGGGATTAACATAGCTTCCTTCAACTCAGAGGAATAGTTTCCCTGGACAAGAGAAACATTGATCAGATACACCATCCACTCTAACATTGATTCAGGGGCCTGTCAGAGGAGCTGTCCTGCTGTTGGATCCTGATGCATCCATGTGAGATGTAATCCCTGTAGTATCTCCCTCATTGCTCATCAAATGGTCATTTATATTCCACTTTTCCTGGGGAGTGCAAGGTGGATGGCATTTAAAATTTACAATCTATACATTATAATGTTCCAAATAAAGTACAAGTGTAAATTGAAAAATGGCAAATTATAATACACCAATATCTGTTAGCTGCTTGCTTGCAATTATGGAAGACCGGTTTTGATGTTGATGTTTGTCAAACATTCCAGAGAATGTCCTTCTGCAATCATTTTTGTTGTGCAACTCAGCTATAATTGCACTAATATTTGTCTTTGTGAATGCCACCTTGTGATTGTAGACACACATTAGGTAATTTAGGCCTTTATTTAAAAGTATCTACATGTGCATATTGACTACAAATGCAAATAGTAATTTTAGAAAACTGCTCTTTACATATAGTCTAGGCATGGATAGGATGCGCATTGAGTGGGCTGAAAATGTAGATGTGCATTCCACATTTAAAAAAAGAATACATGGTGGCCAAAAAATTCAGATGTCAGCTGTTACACCTACCCTGAGGCATGGACATGAGCCTACCTTAAGGGGTAGGTAAAAAAGCCAATGGTACCACCTCCCATTCCTGACACTCCCACTCCACCAGTATGGAAAACACCAAACCTCAACACCCTCCAATATCAACACATTGCAGTCCCTGACCTCCCAACACCTCTGACTTTCAGCATGACAGTCCCTGACCCTCCAACACCCCTGACATCAACACATTGAACCACCTACCCCTACACCCTGCAAAATCAATATAATGATCCCTTATCCTCCAACACCCCTCCAAAATCAACACATTGCACCCCCCCCCCACCTTAGATACTCCCAACATCAACACATAGCACTGACCTCCAGAGAGCTTGCGGCCCCTCAGCTCATAGTGGGGATCCCTGATGGTTTAGGGGGAGCAAGAATGATGTCTAGCTGTTTCCTGCAGCTCTGGGTACATAAAATCACATATAGCAATAGTCTCATGGTAAGCTGTAAAATGAGGGCTAGGATTCAAGGCTACCATTTTGCACCCAGAACCACACAAAGCATTTTGCCATTATTTGGCAGCTTAATACCTAACAGTTTCGCAAATACTTGACTTCTGATACTTTAACCTTCCTCATTAAATGTTTCAGACATCTGCCTCTTCAGCTGCTTTCCACCGATAGAGACGTGTTGCCATTTGGGAAGTCCTCCTTTCACAGCCCCTGAACATTCTCCTTCACTAGTCTGTTCTCCAACAGGTCCTTCAAAGCTTTGTTGGGAGTGTTAATTCCAAGAGACGTTCCATTTGTGGTAAATTGCAAGCCGTATGAATATAGCCAACTGTATCTCATGTTTCCTTTTTATTAACGTTGCTGTATAATCCTAAAATTCTTGCCTCTTTGGCAAAGTAATGGAAGAAAAATCCCCATATATTTCTATAATAGCACCATCCAGGTTAATTTAACCCATATTCCAGGCTTGCAAAAAGATCTTTCCCTTTCCTTCTAGGGTGTTTTTGCTACTCGCCCAAAAGAAGGCTTTGAAGTCAGAGATTTTCTCTTTCACAATCATTCTGCAAAAAGCTAGTACTTCATGTACCAAATATTACTTCTAAAGGCCAAGCTGGATAAGGAGGGTTGCTTTCTTTCAAACTTAAGCAATGTCTTAAGTCAGAGTTTTACACTGCCTTCTTAGGTATGACGTCACTTTCTCTCTTAATTCTTCTTTTATTGGTTCAAACAAATAGTTTCTCTTCAGGAACTGTCTGATGCAATGGGTCACTTTTATCACCAAGTTCATTGCACTGCAAAATACTTTATTTTCCCCTGCAGTTTCAGGCACCTTATGATTATGAATAACTGCAGAAGATTTTTGCTTAAGCTGAATAAAAATAACACATATGTGACCAGACATTTTAGCTGCAACATATCAAAACATCACTTGACAGCTACAGATGATAAAGCAGGATGAGTCACTTGTAGAGAAAACTGTGAACAAGAAAATAACCCTGAAAAGCCTCCAGTCGGGAAGCAAAACCACCAACCAGGGTGGAGTTTACAAAGAGAGGCGTCTAAGAATGTCACCATAGTGAATCAAAAAGCAAGATAAAACATAAAAGCAATGATACTTTTGCCATTTATAAAGATAGGTTTTATATACAGTTGTGGTCAGCCTTATTGGCACCTTTGCATTTTGGGTATGTTGTGTAAAATATCTTGAGAAATAATTGGAAATATTCCAATTGTATGTCATCATAATATTTTAACAATATTTTAACTCTCCTCACCGAGACTTGGCTAAAGGAAGGAGAGGACGCCCTCCTTGCCCGCTGCCTCCCAGCCGGCTTTTCAGCAGTATCTGTCCCTCGCACAGGCCGCTCCGGTGGCGGTGTGGCCGCCATCCTTGCCTCCTCCCTCTCTTTCACCCAGATTCTCTCTCCTTCTCTCTCCTACCCTGAGGCCCTTCTCCTTCATCTCCACACTACTCCTCCTACTCACGTTCTTCTCGTCTATGCGCCTCCTGCCCTTCGTTCTGATCTCTGGGACTCACTTCTCCACTCCCTTTCCGATCTCTCCCTGCTCTTCCCTCACCTCTTAATTGCTGGCGACTTTAACCTACACCTCGACTCCCCTTCATCCCCCAGAGATTATGCATTTCTCTCCCTTTTAGATGACTTGTCTCTCCTGCAACACGTCTCCTTCCCCACTCACTCTGCCGGCCATACTCTTGATATCCTCCTGACCCCCTCTTCCTCCATACTCTCACTCTCCAATCTGTCCTCTCTCCCCCTTCCTTGGTCAGACCACCTCTGCATCTCAGTCTTCTGCTCCCAATCCACAGCAACACTCCCCTCCCATGAGTCTCCCTCCACCCCAAGCTTCTCCCGTTCCCTTACCCTGTCTACAGCCCAGCGTTTTCCCCCAACCGTAGATTTGTTCCCCTCTGACTTCGCCTCATTATCTCCCAATTCCCAGGCCTCCACCTGGTTTTCTTCCCTTTCAACTGCCCTTGATCATATCGCCCCCCCTCCGTCCACGCCCAGCTCCACGTCGACCCTCACATCCCTGGTATCACCCTGGTCTTCTTCTTCTTCGCTCCCAACTTCACAGAGCCGAAAGGCTAGGCGTAAATCCCCCTCACCAGCCTCCCTGTCACTCTTCAAAGCCCAGCATTCCTACTACCGCTCTCAAGTTCACCTTGCCAAATCTTCTTTCTTCTCCACTGCCATTGCCAACGCTCCTAACCAAACACGACACCTCTATTCCACCCTCAAATTTCTTACCTCCCTCCATCCCTCTGCCCCTTCCGCACCCACCCACCCCACCCCACCCCTTCTCTTCTTGCCTCTGCTTTCAGCAATAAAATCTCCCCCTTGAGAGCATCTCTACCCTCTCACCCTCCACCCATTCCTTCTCCCCCTCCAGCTGCCTCTCCACCCCCAGTCTCTCATCTTTCTCACTCCTGGTCCTCCTTCTCCTTGACTACCACTGACAAACTCCACCATCTCATCTCCTCCTCTAACAAAACCTTCTGCCCCCTTGACCCTATTCCCTCCGCCTGGCTACTGTCTCCCTCACAGTCCTTTCTTCCTTATATCCAAATCCTTATTAATACTAGTCTATCCACTGGGACTTTTCCCTCACCCTGGAAGCACGCTCTCATCCGCCCTCTACTTAAGAAACCTTCCCTTGATCCCCTCGATCCTAACAATTATCGCCCAGTCTCACAACTCCCCTTCCTTTCCAAACTTCTTGAGAAGGTTGTTTTCGCCCAACTCTCCCACCACCTCGACTCCACTAATTTCCTTCACCCCCGTCAATCTGGTTTCCATCCTGGGCACAGCGTTGAGACTATTCTTCTTGCTTTCACCAACGCTCTGCATGTAGCACACGATCGTGGTGAAATCTCGGTGGTGGTTGCTCTTGACCTTTCTGCTGCTTTTGACCTGGTCGATCACTCCCTCCTTTTATCCCGACTACGCGACGCCGGCCTCTGCAGCACAGTCTTCCGGTGGTTCCATTCTTTTCTTTCCTCCCATTCTGGTGCTGTTCTCCCCTCTTCCCCACACTGCCCTACCTCCGATTCCTTCCCCCTACCTTGCGGCGTTCCACAGGGTTCGGTGTTAGCCCCTCTCCTTTTTAATCTCTTCTTGACACCCCTCACACTACTTATTCAGCAATTTGGTATTTCAGCTTTCTGCTACGCCGATGACATTCTCCTCCTACACCAAACATCCCCTGTCAGCCCCGATCTTGTCCCGCTTAACTCCTGTCTGGCCGCTGTCTCTACTTGGATGTCTCAAAATTGCTTGCATATCAACCCCTCTAAAACGACAGCAATTTGGTTTCCACACGGTCACCCCCCTCCTTCAATAGCTCCTTCTTTCTCCGGCCTTCCTATCTCACTGGTCACCACTTTTCGGTATCTCGGCGTGCTCTTTGATTCAGATCTTTCCTTCTCTGCTCAGGTCTCCTATGTTTCAAAAACTTCTTTTTTCTACCTCAGACAAATTCGTGCCATTCGCCCCTTCCTCTCTCCCTCCGCTCTTGCCACCCTTCTGCTCGCCCTCATCATCTCCTGCATCGATTTCGCCAACTCGATCTTCTCTGGTATCTCTAAGACCCAATTATCACGACTTCAGCGTATTCAGAATACTGCCGCCCACCTCATTTCCCACTCTTCCCCCAGAGACCATGTCACTCCTCTTCTCTCCCGTCTTCACTGGCTTCCCATTTCCTTTCGCATCCGTTTCAAACTTCTTACGCTCACTCATAAAGCTCTCCACACCTCCACACCTCAATACCTGTCCGACCTCATCCACTTCCATACCCCCAGACACGCACCCCGCTCCTTCCACCTCAACCGCCTTGCACTTCCCTCCCCTTCATTTGCTCATCTCCAATCCACCCGATCCTCAGCTTTCTTCTTTATAGGCCCGGCTCTATGGAATTCCCTACCCACTTCCCTCCGCCTGGAGCCCCACCACACCGCCTTTAAACGAGCCCTGAAGACCCACCTTTTCTCCTTTGCCTTCAACCCCCCTCCTCCCTAGCCCATCCTCTCCCTATGCTGTCTACCCCCCCCCCCCCTGTGTTTCTGTTCCTTTACCTCTTCTCCTATCTCTGTTAAGGAAAACTGTAACTTTCTTTTCTGTTTCCGGCCTTGCGCCTGCTGTAATTTAACCAGTTTTTTTTTTAATTGTAAACCGCTCTGCTTATTACTGAAGGGTGGTTAAGCAAATCAATAAACATAAACATAAACATAAACAGTATGTCCGAAGGTATACAACAAAAAATGTCTGTGCATAGTAGACGTAGTAATTTCTGGGAAAAAATGAAATATGACCTGGACAGGATTAATGGCACCCTTCACTAATATGTGGCTGCACAACCCTTGGCAGTGATGGCAGCCTCCAAACATATCTTGTAGTCATCTATAAGTTTCATACATCTGTCTGCTGGGAGTTTCTCCCACTCTTCAAATGCAATTTGTTCCAGCTCATGAACATTTCCAGGATTCCTTTTACCAATGATAGATTTCAGCTCTTTCCATAGGTTCTTAATTGGGTTGAGATCAGGACTCATTGCTGGCCAGTTTAAAACAGTCTTTATCTTTATCTTTATTTGGCACATTTGATATACCGCCCCTTACCAGGGTATTAGGGCGGTGTACAATACAAAACATTTCGGCTGCAGAAAAGAAAGGTAGAAAGGAACGCCATTAAATGGATAGGAAAGCAGTCAAACAGCAACAGAAAGAAAATAATAGACAGCAGATAATGTAACAGACAATAACAATATAACAGACAATAAACTGCGAGGCAAACAACAGTCGACAAAACAAATGACGAGCGACATAACAAATAGGGACATAGGGAGAGTTATGAGTTCAGGGAGGGAGGGGAGACCTGAATGTGTTTGTGGTTGTTCATATCCTATGGGGAGGAATTAGGAGGAAGTGCAAAGGACGGTCGAGCAGTAGTGGGCAAGGGAATGGGGAGATCGAAGGCCTGACAAAAAAGATATGTTTTGAGGAGAGATTTAAAGCGGGAAAATGATAGTTCTGTGCGAATAGAATGTGGGAGAGAATTCCATAAAGCAGGACTGGCAAAGAAGAAGGCAGCATGACGAGTAGACTCAAGGTGGGCATAGGTGGGAGATGGCAGAAACAAACAATTTTCATGTGCAGAACGCAGTAGACGGGGTGTGGGTTGAAGGAAGACAAGATCAGCTAGATACTGGGGAGTGCCAGTGAAGAGTGCCCTGTGAGTGATGATGAGAAGCTTATATATATATATTTAGCGGACTTTGACAGGAAGCCAGTGAAAGGAAAGAAGGCAAGGAGTGACATGATCCCGAGGGGATGACCGGGTAAGCAAGCGAGCAGCTGTATTTTGAATCAATTGTAGCCGACGGAGTTGGTATTGAGGTACGCCGGCAAGCAGGGAATTACAATAGTCGAGGCGGGTGATTACCAGGGAAAGGACCATGGTAGTGAGGGATGGAAGAGGGAGAAGAGAGCGGACGGCCCTAATTTTACGGAGCTGAAAAAGGGAACTACGCACCACCCCGGAAATGTGTTGATGGAAGGACAGTGCGGAATCCAGGGTAACCCCAAGATAATGGAGAGTGGGTGACAAGGGAATGGGGGAATCTGACATAAGTGGCGCCAAGGTAGGAGCAGGGGCACCAAAAGTGAACCAAATAGCAGCTGATTTGGAGGGATTGACAATGAGGTAATTGTTATTGAACCAGTTGGCAACAGAAGCGAGGCAATTGTTCAGACGGGAAAGATCTGGAACAAGTGACGATGTGTGATGGACCAGGAGAATGTCATCGGCGAAAAAGTAGGCGGATATACCAGTTTGTTGAATCAGGAGGGCAAGTAGAGCAAGAAAAACATTGAAAAGAAGTGGTGCAAGGATAGAACCCTGTGGTACACCACAGTGAAGGGGAAGAGAAGTAGAGGAAGAAGAACCTGAGCGCACCAAACAGGACCGAGAGGAAAGGTAAGAATGGAACCATCGGTGGACAGTGCCCTGGATACCAAGGTCCGACAGCCGGGTGAGAAGGGTGCGATGGTCAATGACGTCGAAGGCTGCAGAAAGATCCAATGAAACTGCAATTGAAAAATCACCCCTATCGTGGGATAGGTGTAGTTCATTGAGAAGTGCTACCAGGATAGTTTTGGTACTATGACCAGTTCTAAAACCTGATTGTTGGGGGTGCAGAGAAAGAGTAGAATTAAGATGTGTGGAAAATTGGTGAAAGACAAGTTTTTCAAGGATTTTTGAGAGGAAGGGCAAATTGGAAACCGGACGCCAGTTTGAGGGGACAGCTGGGTCAAGGGTGGCCTTCTTAAGAAGTGGGCGAACCAGTGCATGTTTCCAGGTAGAGGGAAAACTCCCAGATGTGAGACTAGAATTAATGATAGTGAGGGCAAAGGGAAGAAGAGAAAGAGTGGGGTCAAGAAGCCAAGTTGAGGGTAATGGGTCCAGCGGACAGGTAGTTTTATGGGAAAGTGAGATGACTTTAGAGAGCTCAGTAACAATGACAGGACTGAATCTAGACCAGGTATGGGAGGATACATGAGTGGGAACTGGGGAACAAAAGGCAACTGGAGTAGGGGAGGTAGGGGGAGGAGAAAGAGGAGGGGGACAAGAGTCAAAGGTAGAGCGGAGGGTCAGAATCTTTGTTGAGAAAAAAGTAGCAAGGGTCGTGGGGCTGGGGGCAGAGGGTGGGGGGGGGGAAAGGGAGGGTAAGGTAGAAGCTGAGGAGAGAGAGTCTAAGACATGATATAGCTGGCGCGAAGAGTTAGAAGAGGATGTAATAAGGCGAGAATAGTAGGATTGTTTGGCCGAGGTTATCATAGAGTGATAGATCCTGCGAACATAGCGAAAATGGAGAGAGAGGCGTCAGAAGGGTGCTTGCGCCAGAACTGGACAGCACGACGAAGACGAGAACGATGCAAGTAGAGGCCTGGTTGAAACCAGGGATGGTGAGAAAGAGGACGGGTGGAAACAGGCTGAGAAGGGACAATGGAATCAAGGGTGGAGGTCAGAGTAGAAGTCCAAAGATCAGCCTGTTGATCCACAGAGAGAGAGGAAAAGTCGGAAGGGAAGAGGGAATCATCAGAAGGAAAGTGTTGTAACGTTGAGGAGGTGATACGTCGAGACAAACGACAAGAAAGAGAGGAAGAGTTTGAGGAGGACGTTGGCGGAGAGGGAAGGGAGAGGTTGAAGAAAATGCAACAATGGTCGGACCATGGGAGGGATAGTGGCGTGATATGGACTGGTGCAGATGGGAAAGAGTCCAGCGTGAGGATCAGATCAAGGGTGTGACCAGAGGTGTGCGTAGGACAAATCACATGTTGAGTGAGGGAGAGATCATTAAATAGAGAGGCAAGTGCTCTATCGCGAGACCTTACGGGAGAGTTTAGATGAGCATTAAAATCACCTAAGATGACAAGATAAGGGGATAAAAGGACGGACTCTGAGAGAGCAAGAAGGAGGGAATCCCAGAGTTCAGCATGTAAAGAGGGAGGAGCATATAGTAGAAGGAAGTAGGTTGGCGTCAGGGAAGTGGTATGAAAGAGAAGGGACTCGGGGTACTGGGAAGGGGGTGTGACCATGGAAAGAGGAAAGGAAGTACGGTGAATGACTGCGACGCCACCCCCCTTACGGTGCAGATGGGGAACATGGAAGGCGGTGTAATCAGGAGGGAGACATTGATGAAGAATACCATCTTCCCCATCCCGGAGCCAGGATTCTGTGAGGAAGAGGGCATCCAACTAATGTTGAACAAGGAGATCATGTACGAGAGGTGTTTTAGAACGTAAAGACTGGCAATTCAAGAGAGCCAGGGAGACCGTCAAAAGGGGGAAACATGGAGCAACAGATGCAAGAGAGTGAGGGAGCGAAAGGCTGGGTTGGCAAGGGAGGAGATTATGCAGGTTTCGGGCGGTAGCGCCGTTGGGCGGAGCGAGAGATGGAGAAGGGCGATGGCCCCACCACACAAGGATAGCAGCCATCGAACTGAGCAAAAAGGAGGAAGACAAGAGCAAGGAAGACGTTGGTAGTGATGAAAGGGCAATCCTGGGAGCACCTACCGGAACAGAGAACAACGTTGACCAGAAGAGTTGAATACAGAGCAATGATGCCAGCAATATCCAAAGGGGAGTGCAGAGAACGAAAGGGCTAAAAGGGAACGACGGAGAGAGCGAGCCCCAGTCGTCGCCCCAAGAAGCTCGCACAAGGAGCACGTCCTGCTCCTTGTGCGTGCTCCTTCGGCGCACGCCCGCAGCGCGGGACGCCGCCAAACTAGCTTTTATGGGGGGCAGGGTACCTGAATGCTGACGTGGATGCATTTCACGCGTCCACGTCACCACCGGGAGGCGGGGCTGGCACAAAGCAGGAAGCTGGAACACACAGCGGTACAAGGTCTGCGAGAAAAACAGACAGAAGGCAGGTAGCATACAAATAAACTCAGCAGCAACAGCACAGTAGTATACAGCAGTAAAGTAATGCAGCACTCTCAGGACGCCGCCGAACTAGCTTTTATGGGAGGCAGGGTACCTGGATGCTGACGTGGACGCGTTTCATGCGTCCACGTCACCACCGGGAGGCGGGGCTGGCACAAAGCAGGAAGCTGGAACACACAGCAGTACAAGGTCTGGACGCTGACGTGGACGTGTTTCACGCATCCACATCACCACCGGGAGGCGGGGCTGGCACAAAGCAGGAAGCTGGAACACACAGCGGTACAAGGTCTGGACACTGATGTGGACATGTTTCACGCGTCCACGTCACCACCGGGAGGCGGGGCTGGCACAAAGCAGGAAGCTGGAACACACAGCGGTACAATGGTCTGCGAGAAAAACAGACAGAAGGCAGGTAGCATTCAAATAAACTCAGCAGCAACAGCACAGTAGTATACAGCAGTAAAGTAATGCAGCCATTTTACTCTGGCCATTATGGGTAGCCAGTGTAGTCCATTTTTCCCCCCTTGTAACCATTCTTTTGTACTTCTGGATGTATGCTTTGAGTCATTGTCCTGCTGGAGGACCTATGACCTTCGACCCAGAACTAGCTTTCTGATACTAGGTAGCACATTTCTCTCCAAAATACCTGGGTAGTCCTCTGACTTCAAGATTCCTTTAATAGGTTCCAGGCCTCCAGTTCCCGAGGCAGCAAAACAGCACCACAGCATTATGGAACCTCCACTATATTTAACTGTAAGAAGGGTGTTTTTTTTCCTTATAAGTTTCATTTCTTCACCTGTAAATGTATCGCTCTTCAGAATTGCCAAAGAGCTCAAATTTGGTTTCATCTATCCACAGAACATTTTCCCAGAAGGATTGTGGGTTTGGGCAAAGATCAGGCATGTCTTTTTATGTCTGTCTTTGAGCAGTGGGGTCTTCCTTGGCATTCACCCATGAAGTCTTTGTTTAGTGCATGGCATATGGTGTGGGTTGAAACCATCACTCCAGATTTATTTATTTATTTAAACAGATTTGTATACCACCTTATTCTTCAATCAAAGTGGTCACATCACAAATGGAGGGTTACATTTAACATAAGGGAACTTAACAACATTTAACATAAGGGAACTTAACAACATCTAGACAGTACAATTGGAGGGTTACATTTATCATAAGGGTAGGGTTTGGGCATTAGGAGGTAATTAACAATGTTAAGTTGTGTTTGTTTGGTGTTAGTGTATGCCTATTTGGGATAGGTGAGTATCGAATTATTGGTATTTGATGCATTACCATTTAGCTGGGGACTGTATTCTGTCTGCTGATAAGTTTCAATAAAGAAGTATGTTTTGAGATCCTTTTGGAAGTCTATTAGGTCATTTAGTGCTCTCAGGCTTGTTGGGAGGGAGTTCCAGAGTGTGGGTGCTAGTAAGGAGGGAGCTCTTTTTGAAGTTGTTTGTTTGGTCTTGTGGACTCCTGCAGGTATGCCGATCATGTTGTCTTTATTGGTTCTTCTCGGTCTGTTACAGGTATCTTTCGTTATGATTACTGGAGTGCCTCTGCCGAGAGCTGGTGGATGATTTTAAAGATGATTAGGATTATTTTGAATTTTGCTCTGGCCATCATGGGTAGCCAGTGTAGTTGCTGTAAGACTGGGGTGATGTGTTCATGTCTTGGGGTGTCTGTGATGATGCGTGCTGCGGTGTTTTGTACCATTTGGAGTGGGTGTAAGGTCTGTTGAGGAAGGCCTTGATATAATGAGTTTCCGTAGTCAAGCAGGGGAGTTATGAGTGCTTGGCATACTGTGCGGAAGTGATCCTGGCAGAGTAATGACTTGAGTTTTCTGATGATCCTTAAACATTGATAGGCTTTGTTTGTGATGTGGTATTTCAGATTTAGTGCTCTGTCCATTGTGATGCCCAGGTATTTAACTTCATCTTTAACTGCTATATGTTTATTTAAAATGCTGATGGTTTGTGGTTTTATGAAGGTAGTGTTCCTGGTGATGAACATTGCCTCAGTTTTGTCGTAGTTGACCATCATGTTATTGTCTGTGAACCAGGTGTTCATATCTTCAAGGCATCTGGTTATAGTTGTGATGTTGAGTGCTAGTAGGTTGACTGGTGTATACACCATGATGTCGTCAGCGTAAATGTGATATTGGAGCTTGTGGCTTTTGATGATGTTACATATCGGTTGGATGTAAATGTTAAAGAGCATTGATGATAGTGCTGAGCCTTGTGGTATTCCCTGCGTGACAGGGAAATGTGTTGATTTCTTTTGTGCACATCTGACTTGTTGCGTTCTATTTTCCAAGTATGAAGTAAACCATTTTAGGGTATTTTTGCATAATCCTATCTGCTGCAGGCGTTGCAGTAGTCTGGGGTGTGACACGGTGTTGAAGGCTGCTGAGATGTCCATGAATACAAGCAGGAATCCATTATTTATGTTGTCCATGCCTTTTAAGAGATTGTCAAATAGGGAGGTAAGTAGTGTTTCAACTCCGTGTTGGGGTTTAAAACCGTGCTGATGGACGTCCAGTGGGGCATTGATGTCAATATGGTCTTATAGTTGGAGTTGTACTGCTTTTTCAATGATTTTTGCAAGGAAAGGTAGGCTGGCGATAGGATGATATGATTTTGGTTCTGAGGGGCTGAGGTTGTTGCCTTTAAGTATCGGTCTTATCATGGTGTGTTTCAGAGTTTGTGGCATGTATCCTTGTTAGAGTGAATCTCTGATGATTTTGTGAATGTAATGGGAGAGCTGGATTTTAGAGGCTTTGATCCAAGCTACTGGGCATGGGTCTGATGGTGAGGTTGTTGTGTTGAGGCCACTCATTATGTCATCAATCTGGTGTTTTGATGGTATGCTGAAGTCTTCCCAGGTTTGATGCTCTTCTATCATTTCATGGTAGTCTGCTTGCAGTGTGGTGGAGCACGTGAGGGTGTTGTTTTTCGATTTTATGTAGTCTGCATATTCCTGTGGGTTAAGATGGTGGGTATCTTGCTTGTAGTGTCCTTAGTTAGTGTTTGGACAATTCTAAATAGTTCTCTTGGTTTGTTGACAGATTTCATGATTAGGTTGGTATGGTGTTGTTGTTTACGTTCATTTATTAGGTTGTTGTATTCCATTTGTTTGTCTCTGTATTGAGTTAGGGAGTCATGTGACTTGTTTCTCCTCCATTTTCTCTCCAGTTTTCGGAGGGTGCGTTTTGCATCTCTAATATCGCTTGAGTACCAGGGGGCATTGGGTCTTCTGAGTGTTTGTGCTTTTATATTTGTAGGGGCTGATGCTGCATTTGATATTATGAGGTTCCACTTCTCTATGCTTATATCAAGGGTTTCATAATCTTGCTGAAGTTGTGGTTCAATTTTGTCTATGAATGCTTCTTTTTTGAAGGCTCTAAATCTCCTGGTTGTGGTCTTATTTTCCGTGTGTGGATGAGGTCATTTAGGGTCAATGTGAATTTAATTAGATGGTGATCTGACCAAGGAACCAGTGTGATTGTTGGTGTTGTGGTCTTGCCCTGCTCCACCAAATGCTTTGGGATAAAAACCATATCTGGGGTTGTACCATGCTGGTGAATTGGGGTGTTGATAGTTTGATAGTATTTTAGTTATTCCATGGCTTTTAGGAATGATGCAGATTCCTTGGAGGATGTGGAGGTTAGGTTGTAGTCTCCTAGTGCAATGAGTGGTTTGAGTTTTTTGCTGTGTGCACATATTGCTTCAAGTACTGTAGAGAGATATTCGGTTGTGTTTCCAGGGGGTCTGTAGGTGAGGGAGATGCTAAGATGTTTGTTGGCTATGATGATTGTGTTGGATTCTATCGTGTTTGTGGTAGAGATTGTTTTGAATCTATATTCTTTTTTGGTTAGTATTATCACTCCTCCTCCTCTCTTTGTGGCCCTGATGCAATTAAATGCTGTGTAACCTTCTGGGATGATTTGATTCAATATTACCTGGTCAGAGTCATCTAGCCAGGTTTCTGTGATACATATTATATCTAGCCTTTTGTCATGTATGAGGTCGAGGATAGTATTTAGTTTGTTTCTGATGGATCTGGCGTTTAGTAGGGCAGATTTAATATTGGTTGTTGTGATTGGGTTAGTGTGTATTTTATTTGTGAAGTGGGTATGTGTAGTTCGTACGATGTTATGTGGTTTGTGGACTGGTGGCTTAGTATGTTGGTGTTCTTTAGAGAGTGGTGCATTTGGTATTCATTTAGGTTGGGGGGTATACATATGTAACAGGGGGATTTGTTCGTTTGGTCCTATGCCCTGTGTGTATGGTGCGAAAGTGTGTAGGAGTGTAAGGTATGCAATGAGGTAGGGGTGAGTGGGATGCATTTTACTCCTTTTACTGACCTGGGATTAAGTTGAGTTGTATCCCAGTGGTGGTAAGGTGTTTGATCCTTTTCTTGTGGTTCTATGCTTGCCTGTTCCTTTGGTAATGTTTCTCTTGTCTACTTACTTAGTTCTAATCTAGTGCTGGCATTTATAATGTGTGTGGTTTCTTATTTCACAGCTCCTAGAGAAGCAAACAGGGTGTGTGTTAGTGATGGGGTAATCTGTTATATTGGTTATGCTTTCCTGAAGCAATGAGGTCAGTGGTGAGGTAGTAATGGTCTGTTAGTAGGAACTACGGGCTATTCAGCATATATCTATGTCATGTTAACTAGCACATTTTGCTTACAGTATTTGTTAGCTTTTACATTCAATGTTGTTGCAAACAGGCAGTGAGGTAGCAAACAAACAGTGAGGTAGTAAGTGCATGTATTTGGTATACAGCATTTGTAATGTCATGCAAAGCTTTTGAGGTGAGTCAGCACATGTACTATCAAGCAATGAGGTAGTAAAAGAGTTAACAGTTTATTCTTTGTTTTACTTATCATGATCTGTTTCGGTATTCTTCTGCGTCGTAGGGGATAATTCTTGGACTGCGCCTAAGGGATGCGCCAAAGGGGCCCTCTGGTGAGGCCCTCAGGCATGGGCCCACCAGGCATGGGCACGCCCGATGGCGCTCTTCTTTTAAAGATGCTGGCGGTGGCGGGAAGGTGGCTTCCGCTTCACCCCGATCGCTCGTGGAAGCTGGAAGGAGGTGCCGGGTGGTGTCTCTCTGTGCCCAATGGTGCTCTTCTTTTAAAGATGCCAGCAGTGGCGGGAAGGTGGCTTCTGCTCTACCCCGATCACTCGGGGGAGCTGGAAGGAGGTGCCGGGTGGTGTCTCTCTGCGCCCGATGGCGCTCTTCTTTTAAAGATGCCGGCGGTGGCGGGAAGGCGGCTTCCACTCCACCCCGATCACTCGGGGGAGCTGGAAGGAGGTGCCAGGTGGTGTCTCTCTGCACCCGATGGCGCTCTTCTTTTAAAGATGCTGGCGGCGGCGGGAAGGCGGCTTCTGCTCCACCCTGATCGCTCAGGGGAGCTGGAAGGAGGTGCCGGGTGGTGTCTCTCTGCACCCGATGGCACTCTTCTTTTAAAGATGCCCGCGGTGGTGGGAAGGTGGCTTCCGCTCCACCCCGATCGCTTTGGGGGAGCTGGAAGGAGGTGCCGGGTGGTGTGGGTTGAAACCACCACTCCACATTGCTGCAGGTCAACCTTAAGCTCTTCAGATGTTTTATGTAGTTAACCTTCAAAGACTTCTTGGATTAAGTTTCCTCTTCCCACCACATCCTGGGAAGTGCTTGACAGTTTCATGAGCAGAAAACTTCTTAATAACATTGCAAACTGTAGACACGGGAATCCCAAGGTCTTTGGAGATGGCCTTGCACACCTTTGCTTAGGCAAGCCCTTCCTTCAGGACATGTTAGGGAGATATAGTTTCATAATGCAAGGTTCCATATTAGGAATCACCAGCCAGGAAAAAGATCTAGGCGTCATCATGGATAATATGTTGGCATTCTCTGCTCAGTGTGTAGTGGTGGCCAAGAAAGCAAATAGAATGCTAGGAATCATAAAGGAAGGAATGGAGAATAAAACCAAGGATATTATAATGACTCTAACACTCCTTGGTGTGGCCGCACTTTGAATATTGTGTGCAGTTCTGGTGACCATATCTAAAATAAATATAATGGAATTAGAAAAGGCACAGAGCAACCAAAATGATAAAGGGGATGGAAAGATACCCCTATGAGGAACGGCTTAAAAGGTTACAACTCTTCAGTTTTGAAAAGAGATGTCTGAAGGGAGATATGATATAAGTCATTCAAATAATGAGTGGAGTGTAACAGATAAGTGTGCATCGATTGTTTAATCCTTCAGAAATTAGAAATGCTAGTGGACATGCAATGAAGCTACACATAGCAAATTTAAGACTTACCATAAAAAATATTTTTTCACTAAACGTGTAATCAGACTCTGGAATTCATTGCGAGGATGTAATAAAAGCTATTAGTGTAGTTGGGTTTAAAAGATTTTTGGACAAGTTCCTAGTGGAAAACTCCATAAACCATTATTGAAGATGACCACGGAAATCCATTCTTTGTTCCTGGGATAAGCAGCATGGAATCTGTCTACCTTTTGGGAATCTGACAGGTACTTGTGATCTCGATTAGCTGCTGCTGGAAATAGGATATTGGGCTTGATGTACCCTTAGTCCGACCCAGTGTGGCATATCTTAGATTCCTATGCTCTTTTTTTTAAAACTTTCAATCTTTATTGCAATTTTATACATTTTTAACACAGAAAATCCAACTTCTTAGTACTCACCATTCTTGAACTTGAAAAGTCTAGGTAATCTGAAATAATTGTAGATGCTGCTATACCAGCTCTGTTTGTATTTTATTTATTTATTACATTCTCTTATATACTGCGCTATTCTGCATCAGTGCGGTTTACATTGAACAAACTGAAATTACATTGAACAGGGCATTATAACTTGGAGATAACTATTTTACAGGGAACATTTTAGTTCTAGTATTTAGTTCTAGTATTTTAGTTCGCAAAATCGTATTTAACCTTTAAAGCCTGTTATGCTATTATGCGGTAAATGCCCATCTGATCAATTGATATAATTACCACCAAAATGTTTATTTAAAAAAGCTCAATTTAACAATAAACATTTTAAAAAATAAGACAAATGCCTATGACCAATATTTAGAATACTTAAAGGAGAAAAAGGGTGCAGTTGAGTTTTTGAGTCTCTTTCAAAACCAGAACCTTGGCTGTCAATAATTAATAGGCTCAGACTACATTTCTTCAATACGGTATGTGGTCTAAAAGAACATAGTTTATTAAAAACTTATGATTTCTGTTCTCAAAGAAAATGCTGAGTTTTCTGTATTTTAAAAATTCACTAGGGGCTCTGTCTCAAAATGTCAATAGTGCTACATGTGAAAAAGATTTAAGCCACTTCCTGAATTGAATTGCCTGAATTGAATTGCCTGAGAAAAGATGCCTGGGCCTAGGTACTAAAGCTTTGTGTGCATGTTGAGGCAGTAGGCAAGCATGTTGTACAACCACCTATATAACATAGACCTTAATGTGCATGCTAATAAAGCACTGCAGCCCATCCAGTGTGCGGTGACATACCAGAGTGCCTGGGAAAAGTCCTTGGTGGTGAAAGTAGGGACATGTATACAGGGCCGGTGCAACCATCAGGAAAACTAGGCAGTTGCCTAGGGTGACAAATTCTTGTGGGGAGGGTGTCAAAGAGCAGGGCATTCAAAGCTAACAATAGATTGACAGCCAAATAGGGCAGAAGGCTTAAGGTTTATCTAGGGTGCTAACACCCTGAACCATCTCTAGGGACAACTCTGCACGTTTATTGATGTTGTGGGTCATCGAGTCAATGCTGAGTCCTGGCGACCCATCCCTTGGGTTTTCTTGGCAAAGGGTGATAAGAAGTAGATTGACAGGCCTTTCTTCCACATTTAGAGGCTAATTCCGTTTGGGGTATGTCTGGACCACCCAGAGGTCCAAAATCTGAACGGGCAGGATATGCCCCAATTCTGTGCCACTGCACAACCTGCTCCCTCCCCGCACAACATGCCTAAGGGGGATGTTTACTAAACACCGTTGCTGTGCGGGTTCCCATTAGTGTGCGGGTGCCATATAAGGAGTGGGCGGGTCAGGCAGAAAAAAGAAAAAAATCGGACCGTACTTGTGCGCATCGCGCTAATGTGCGGGGCCCACATTAGCGCGTGGGAAGGCTAAGTGGGGCGCTGCTGCGTAACCAAACAACAGAGCTGTAGTACAACGTGAAGACACTGACCAATGGTGCAAGGGCCAGGGGTTCAAACCTCCATTGCGCTCAACAAAAAAGACCAGCTGAGGCATCAACTTTTATGGGCAAAAGTGGTGTAGGAGGCATATTGATTATGGGCGGCAGAAGGCAGCGCACTCTTTTGTTATACGGCATGGGCGGCGCACTGTTCATTGTGGGCGGCAGATGGCGGCGCGCTGTTAAGGTTGGGCGGCAGAAGGCGGCGCGCTGTTAATTTTGTGCACCACAAGACGGCGCGCTGCTGCTGAAACACAGGAACAGAGCCACAGCACAATGGTTAAGACACTGACCAATGGTGCAGGGGTCATGGGGTCAACCCCTCACAGTGCCCAGTGAACAAGGCTGGCTGGGGCAGTATGTATTATGGTGAGGAGTGCTGTAGGAGGCCTTCAAAGTTCATTTTATTTCCCACTACTAGTAAACCCGCTCTCACAGCGTGTTAACATAAGGAGGCCCATAAGGCACATGTTACAGTGCACTGTCTGCCAAGGCACCCTAGAATGTCCCCTATAGGGCACCATGTATGTTGCGACACAGGATAATGTATAGTGCACCCAATATGGATGTCACCCATAAGGTGGCCTATAGGGCGCCCTATAGAGCACCCTCAGAGGCACCTTATGGGTACAGTATGCCAAGGGTGTGTCTGCTGTCATAAAAATATGTACAGTAATAAAGGATACTGCTCTGGATAAACCTATCACAGAGCCCCACTGTGGGCTTGAACCCATGACCTCTGGTTGCAAAGGCAGTGACGTAACCATTGGGCTACAGCACTATAGCTGTAAGCAAGCCCCTGGCTGGCTGCAGAGAGCCTGCACGTCACCTCACAGACAGTCTGCTGTTGTAGACAGGATAGGGTTAGGCCACCCGTACCCATGATGCACTGCACATGCAAATCAGCTGTCCACAGATGCACACAAGATGGGGGAATGCACCCCAAAAGCTACCCGGCCTGGTAGGGGGAATTGGCTGTGTGCACCCACACAGCACCTCGGCCTGGAAGGGGTTCCTGAGCGGGTGGACTACCGGCAAAGAGTAGCTACACACCGTCACATTGTGCGGGTACTGTGCTCACCCTGAGGGTGTGATGTGGAGCCCAGGACCAGGTCCACAACATCAGCCATGGCTGAATGAGGCCATGCCAGAGCTCCACAACAGTAATAACCTGTGAGATAGGAAGGTGCTGCAGAAACATCGTGGATATCTCTCTCTGTCTGTCTCAGTTAGTGGAAACCCCCCATGGACCCCTAGGTGGTCAAATTACCTACCTACCTTTCCCCTCTTCCCCCAGAGGGTGGCAAGCAGAGTCTCCCATCAACAGATCCCCCCCTGCACTGATGGCAGTAGAGTGGACCATCAAACCCTGTCCTGCTGGGGGACAGACACCCTACAGGGCAGTCCAAGCACCCCCACAACACAATATCAGACAGACAGTAGGCCTAGATATGCAAGGATGCACCCCAGCACTATCTGATATCCCCCTGCAGCAAGCCATCAGCCACTGCACCCTGCAAGGCACTCCATCAAGACACATACCAGCTGTGCAGAATCCACTGGATAGTCCTGATGGAAATGCATGCATCCAAAACTGGGGTGGCAGCACACACAAGCAGATAAGTCAGTGAAGAGGCCCCAACAGACACCCATATATATCACAGGGGAGAAATGCTATGCAGCACTATGGGGGTGCCTAGCCATGCTGTCATCACTGCACGCTCAGGGTGAGAATGATCCCCCAGCAGCACATACAGAGGTCACCCTGTCTGTGTAGGTGGTGGCTGGGCATTACAATGTCCCAGCCAGTGCCCTATGCCCTGTGCAGATGCATCCTGGCCAGCCCACCCTGTCTGAGCTATACCCATGGTACCTTGCTGCTCATTATGCACATTGTCAGGCCAATACTGGCAACAGCGCTGGCAGTGGGGGCTGTGGAAGGTGTTTGTAGCCAACACACACTGTATAGACCAGGGGTGGGCACCTCCGGTCCTGGAGGGCCGCAGACCAGTCAGGTTTTCGGGATATCCCTAATGAACATGCATGAGATATATATGCATTAGAGATATCCTGCCAACCTGACTGGTTTGTGGCCCTCCAGGGCTGGATTTGGAGACCCCTGCCTTACACCTCTGTCATTTAAGATCATGAGTGGGCAAGGTACAGATGTCCTAGACATTGAAAGGATATATAGAATGTGTCACATTCCTCCTCGATTCTCACCACCACCAAAAAGTTGTCTAATAGACAATTTTTTGGTGGTGGTGAGAAGTGAGGAAGACTGTGACAAATTCTATCTAACCTTTTTGATGTCTTGGACATCTGCACCTTGCCCACTCACAATCTTAAATGACAGAGGTGTAAGGCAGGGGTCTCCAGATCCAGCCCTGGAGGGCCACAAACCAGTCAGGTTGGCAGGATATCTCTAATGCATATATATCTCATGCATATTCATTAGAGATATCCCGAAAACCTGACTGGTCTGCGGCCCTCCAGGACCAGGTTTGCCCACCCCTGGTATAGACAGACACACCCCCCCCCACACCTATGCCAGCATTGTGCTACTATTGAGCGGGTCATTAGACGTGCCCAACACACCGGTCCTGGGCATGGTACGGGCATGGATATGGTACGCATTACTGCTGGGGGTCACTCCACAGGGTGGTAAACACCGTCAGATGCCAGGCCTGGGGCACGCACCGCAGACACCAAACATGTTGGTCTGATGGGGGTCAATTAGCAGTATGTGCATAACGTGGGGATATCTATCTGCCAGTGCTCCGAGCAAACGTTACAGAGCTGTGTACCGTAGACCCCAGGTGTAGGGTGACATTGCTAAGGTATGCAAGTGCTAGCTTTGGGGGATGCAGGCAGGGCCCACTGTCCTGCCTCTCCAGGAGGCATTGGCCAATGGGGCCTGTGGGTGTGGGTGTGGCCGCCCCTGTTGGCTGCTGCTTTACGGCAGAGGTTCCCAACTCCAGTCCAGGTGTGCAACACACTGTTCGGGTTTTCCTGCTGTCCCTCATGAATATGCATGAGCTACATCTACATGCCATGGGGGTGGTGCATAGCTATACGGCACAGGCATTTGTATGAGTGGCAGCATGGAACCTGAATGGTGTGTGGCCCACCAGGACTGCATTTGGGGGACTCTACTCTAGGTACTGCCCCTGTTCATGGTGTCTGTGCTCAGTGTGGTAAAAGATAGGCGTATTACCATTGCATATGTCCTTGGCACGAAAGATGTGTCCTTACTATCAGTGTTTTGTTGTGGGAAAAATAAGTGGGCAGGATTGGCAGTGGCCCCAGCTGGGCCTTGAACCTGTGACCTTCTGTTCTTGCACACACTGTCTGTGTGCACTGCACCACCTTGTAGCCACAGATTGACTGGATTCCCTGGACAGGCCATGACTGTGCATCCGGCAGGGCCTGTCTGTTGCAGGGGACGGTGCCAGCCTGCACATGGCTAGGCCACTGTCCTCTGGGGCCAGCTGCCACTGCCCCCTGCACCACATGTACTCGTTCGCCAACATGCTGGCATGTCCTTCTCACTGACAAAACAGATGACCTGATTGCGTTGTGGCACTACGGGACTGCATTTGGGGGACCTGGCTGTGGGTAATGCCCATTGTTGTGGTGTGTGTGCGGTGTTGGGTAAAATATGGGTGATTTCCCCATGCTTCTGTTCCCTGCAATACAGGGGTGTCTGTGCTATCTTTGTTTGGTGGTGGGTAAAATATAGGGACTGGGCTGGCAGGTGCCCCAGCTGGGATTTGAACCTCTGACCCTCTGGTCCTAGAGGTACTGGCTCTGTCTGCTGCACCACACTGTGGCCACAGAGACAGTGCAGTCCCTGGAGATAGTAAACCTGGCAGGGTGGAGTCGCAAATCCTGCTCTGCACATTTTTACTGTGGGCTCCTTCACCCTGTCTGGTGACAAACGTGCAAATAAAACCCGGGAATGACCACGAAACAAAGGGGGATAACATATACCCAAGCTGGGCAACAGTGCTATTGATGGGCAACCATAGGAAACACTCCCAGGAAGGCTCCAATAAACACCTTTCCAAAATTCATTTCTTTTTTTAGGAGCTCTCCTGGGTGTGTTTTTTAGTTTTGCCCATTACTATAACTGTTACCCAGCTGATTTACTATTTTTACTAATTTTGTTGTGGTCATTTTCTATTTATAATTGCAGTTTTGAGCTGTGCACATGTATCACACTGCTGACGTTTTGCAGGTTTCCCCGGTTTTGCTGTACATTGCTGACGGAAATGGTTTCTCTTCCCTTTAAATGCCCTCTATCGCGAGTGTTTCACTCGCGCTATTTTTTACTTGTAAATTCGGCCCCGCAACTGTCCCCTTCCCCGCCCATTCTGCCCGTCTCTCCGCCCCTCCGGGGCCTTCCTCCGCCCTCCGTTAGCCTTTCCACACCTCTATCGGACATTTGCGGGCCCGTACTTGTGCGGCGCCCGTTAGTGTGCCGCGCACGGGTGCGTGGCTTCCTCGCACCTGTGCGGGGCGCTTAAGCGCTCTTAAGTGCGCTTTTAACATGCTATTGTGCGGCACCGCAAATGTGCGGTTTTTAGTAAACATCCCCCTAAGGCTCCTGCATGGCGGCCGGTGCAGTGGCATCCTGTTGCCTTGGCACCAAGGTGCCATGCAGAGGTCCTGATCGACTGAACAGAAGCAAACTGCTTCTTCCCTGCAACCCAACCCCAGGATTGAGATGCAGAGAACCCCCTGCCCAGCTCACCTCTTCGAGGGGGTCATGGAGGATCAGCCACTGACGTTAGGATAGACTTATTCCACCTCCGAAGTGTAATACATCCCCTGTCTAAATCCCCAAGCCTGGCTGTACAGGGCCATCACCGGAATAGGCCCTGTACATCTGGGGTCAGGGTCTCACCTCCACTCTGCCCTTTCTCCTCCCCTGGCTTGCACCCTCCTGCCCCTTTCAGAGCTCCCCGCACATCTCTGCTGAATGTGCGGGGAGCTTTTGTATGGGAATCAACCTCCTGGTGTTTAGGAAGGATGTACATCTCTGCTAAACGCTGCTCAGAATGACCCCCAGTAAGCCTAGAGTACCTGGTATTCCAAGGTGGTCCATCCAACTACTAGCCAGGCCCAATGCTATTTAGTTTCTGAGATCAGATAAGATTGGACTTATTCAGGGCAGAATAGGTTTATGAGGCTGTTGTTCAATTTGTATTGGACAGTGCCCCTGTGAACAGCTCTCTGCATGCTGCTTCAACCTCTCTTCTCAATGCCAGCATGTAGAGAACATGAGGGGAGGGGGGAGCCTAGAGCAAGGAGGAGTTGCATTGCTCTCCAATCTGCCTCATTCTTATCATTCATGGAGTGGAGAGGTGTGACTGCACCCGACTCTGCATAGCAGAGGAGAACGCCCCCTACTCTTCCTGTTCCAGACACTTTCTCTTCTATTATAGAGGTAGAAAAAACATTTCATTTTAGTTTAGTGATTAGAATATGTAATGAGGTGATCTAGTAGCTGCTTGTGTCTGTGAGGAAATTGGAGGTTTTGGAACACAGAATTTACATATTGGCAATATTTGGATTGTGTTGGCTGGGGATTTTTTTTCTGATGCATCACTAAGTATCTGGTATACAGGATCGGCCCTCTAGCCCTGAGGCTTATGTATTAGGCCCTAAAATATTTTGTGGTAACAAAATTTATAGAATGTACGTTTAACATTTAGTCTGAGAGTAGATTTCCTCAGTTGTCCATGCAGATAGTCCACTGGGCTCTCTCCATCCTCCCATCAAACTGAACTGCTTGCTTAGTACTAGCACTACAGAGACCAAGTATCCCAGATTCACCCACCAGAAATCTGGTAGACTTAACCCACATCTTCCCTCCTAGTGGTAGGAGGAGAGCAGCTCTTCTTGCCTGTCTGCAACTTGGTGTCAACATTTGCTGTCTTCAATCTGATGTCTGAGTGTACGACCTCACATATTCACACATCAGATTAAAGCCAACAGAATGAGATCCATACAGGCCCAAAGTGCTGCTCTCCTACTGCTGATGGGAAGGGCTGTGAATGAGGATAATGTACAATTAGGTTTGTGCTGTGCGTGGGACAAAATGAAAAAAAGATGGAAACACTGAGCAAAAATAACCGGGCTTACATATCAAAAGTTTGTGTGCATGCTGAGGCTGTGGACATGCATGTGTTTTGACAGTCTATATACTAAGGGCCTGATTCTGTCCTGCACGGCTATCCCCTTTGTACATCAGGTCTGAGCCGGACGTACAAAGGGGATTGCAGTTCTGATCCCGAGGGGCACGTCTAGTCCCGCAGGATCAGAATCACTATCAGGCCTGTACGTGCTGGACAGGACTGAGATTCAGTCCCAGCCTGCACATACAGGCACTGCCCTAATAGTTCAGTCAGGCATTTAAATGGAGCCATGATGCTGGCTGCCAGCAATTAAGGTTTTTTCCCCACAGCCCAATCCCCGATCCAGCCTTCTAAGGCTAGGGTCAGGCTACGGGGAAGAAACCCTGATCCCCCCAGACCCTTCTGCACCCCGACTTTAAAAAAAAAAACAATGTCCAGGGAAGTTATTCCACCTTGGAGGTAGAATAACTTCCCTGGCCATTTTGCTGGCCTTGGACATACAGGGCCGACAATAGACTTGGCCCTATATGTCCAGGGCCAGAGACCACCCTCTCTATGCCCTTGAACCACCTCTTCCCCACCCCCGACTAACTTCCTCGCACAACCGTTCATCCCCACTATGCATGTCTTAGAATACCCCCTAAGGGGGTCATTTTAAAAGCCTTAGTCATAATTTGGACATCTCCTAAGCCATTTTAGAAATTATTTTTAAAGACATCTCCAGTGTGGGAATGTCCATGAAGGTGAGGGGTGTGTCTGGGGCACTGCAATGGACTTACACGTCCTCCTTGATCTTAGAAACATCCAAATGCTTATTCATGCTTGAAGCATGAGTAAGCATTTGGAAACTGCTTGTTTTGGCCATAAGACATCCAGAGGGGGTAGAGAAGATACAGGGTTAAGTGACTTGCCCAAGATCACAACAAACAGCAGTAGGATTTGATCCATGGCTTCAATGGGTCTAGCCCAGTACTCTAACCATTAGGCTATTAGACATCCCCATTCTCAAACACCATTCCAGAGATGTCTATGTAGATTTCCCCAGAGATGTCCATTTAGGGCACGTTCATGTTTGTGAACTCATGCCTGAACGTGGACGTGTCTGCATTGTTTTCAGAAGTTCTGGTTTAAACGTCACAGATTGTACTAGGGCGTCCTTTGTAAAACGTGCCTTTAAGGGCCTAATGGGCATTCTAGTAAAGCAACACCAGAGGCAAATGATGTTTTAGTGGCTGTGCAGAAATAGAATAGCATGCTCCCCTCCTCACACTCTTTAGTAGAAGTATGCAGAGGAACTATTTTCATTGCAATTTCTTTTCAATTCCGTTTGCTTGTTCAGTTTTCTTTCTTTGTAGCTCATGCAATAATGTATGCTGAAACTAAATAGTGCACACTAACAGGAAATAGTGCATGCTGTTTCAAGTTAGCTTGTTTTTTATTAGTTCATGTTAAAATGAAACAACAGTGAACAAAATGAAAATGCACATCTCCAGCATGCCAGTGTGATGCATAAAATTTAACCCAGGTGTTAACTTTTTTCTTTTTCCAGTCAATTAAATCTCAAATATTTAGATTAATGGAAAGCTATGGGTGCTTAGAAGGAGATCTACTCTTGGAGGACTGAACAGTCTTCGATGAAGACTTAGGGGCATGTTTACTAAAAACCGCTAATTAGCACGCCGCAAAATAGCGCACTAAAAGCGGTACTTAAGAGCGCTTAAATGCCCCGCAAACGTGCGATGAAGCCCCGCACACGTGCGCGTCACAGTAACGGGTGCCGCACAAGTACGTGCCCGCAAATGTCCGATAGAGGCGTGGAAAGGCTAACGGAGGGCGGAGGAAGGCCCCGGAGGGGCGGAGAGAAGGGGTTAATGGGCGGGGAAGGGGAGGGGAGAGGCGCCCCGCACATTATCGGGGCTGAATTTCCAAAAAAAAATAGCGCGAGTGAATCACTCGCGTTAGAATGCATTTAAAGGGAAGAGAAACCATTTCCGTCAGCAATGTACAGCAAAACCGGGGAAACCTGAAAAACGTGAGCAGTGTGATACATGTGCACAGCACAAAAGTGCAATTATAAATAGAAAATGACCACCACAAAAATATGAAAAATAGTAATTCAGTTGGGGAACAGTTATAGTGATGGGCAAAACTAGATAACACACCCAGGAAAGCTCCAAAAAAATGAAATGATTTATGGAAAGGTGTACGGAGCGGAGACTCGTCCAAAAAACATTTCCCTTTTTCTGGAGCTGTCCTGGGAGTGTTATCTAGGGTTGCCCATTAATAACACTGTTGCCCAGCTTGGGTATATGTTTTCCCCCTTTGTTCCGTGGTCATTCCCAGGTTTTATTTGCACGTTTGTCACCACACAGGGTGAAGGAGCCCACAGTAAATATGCATACAGCAGGGTTTGTGACTCCATCCTGCCAGGTTTACTACCTCCAGGGGCTGCACTGTCTCTGTGGCCATAGTGTGGTGCAGAGGACATAGCCATGACCTCTAAGACTAGAAGGCCAGAGGTTCAAATCCCAGCTGGGGCACTTGCCAGCCCAGTCCATATGTTTTACCCACCACTAAACAAAGATAGAGCAGACACCCCTGTATTGCAGGGAACATAAGCATGGGGAAAACACCCATATGTTACCCAACACCGCACACACACCACAACAATGGGCATACCTACAGCCAAGTCCCCCAAATGCAGTCCCGTACTGCCACATTGCAATCAGGTCATCTGCTTTTTCTGAGAGAAGCTCATGCCAGCATGTTGGCGCACGAGTACATGTGGTGCAGGGGGCAGTGGCAGCTAGCCACAGAGGCCAGAGGCCAAGCCATGTGCAGGCTGGCACAGTCCACTGCAACACACAGGCCCTGCCGGATCCACAGGCATGGACGTTCCAGGGAATCCAGCCAATCTGTGGCTACAAGGTGGTGCCTAGAGCAGAATCTCCCAAATGCAGTCCTGGTGGGCCACACACCAGTCAGGGTCCATGCTGCCACTCATACAAATGCCTGTGCTGTATATCTATGCACAACCCCCATGGCATGTAGATGTAGCTCATGCATATTCATGAGGAACAGCAGGTAAACCCGATCAGTGTGATGCAAACCTGGACTGGAGTTGGGAATCTCTGCCGTAAAGCAGCAGCCAACAGGGGCAGACACACCCACACCCACACCCGCAGGCCCCATTGGCCAATGTCTCCTGGAGAGGCAGAACATTGGACCCTGCGTGCATTTCCCAATACTAGCACCTGCATACCCTAGCAATGTAACCCTACACCTGAGGTATACGGTACACAGCTCTGAGACGCTTGCTAGGAGTACTGGCAGATAGATATCCATACGTTACGCACATACTGCTAGTTGACCCCATCCGAACAATCTGTTTGGTGTTTGCGGTGCGTGCTCCAGCCCTTGCCTCTGACGGTGTTTACCACCCTGGGGAGTGACCCCCAGCAGTACTGCGTAGCATATCCATGCCTTGCCGTGCCCAGCACCGGTTTGGTGGGCAAGGCTAATTACCTCCTCAATAGTAGCACCATGATGGCATAGGTGTGGAATTGTGTGTCTGTCTATACAGTGGGTGTTGGCTGCATGCCCCTTCCACAGCCCACACTGCCAACACTGTTGCCAGTATTGGCCTGCCAATGTGCATAATGAGTAGCAAGGGACCATGGGTATATCTCAGACAGAGTGGACTGACCAGGATGCAGCTGCACAGGGCATAGGGCACTGGCAGGGGCATGGTAGTGCCCGGCCACCACCTACACAGACAGGGTGACCTCTGTATGTGCTGCTGGGGGATCACTCTCACCCTGAGTGTGCAGTGACGGCAGCATGGCTAGGCACCCCCATAGTGCTATATTGTGATTCTCCCATGTGATATGTATGGGTGTCCTGTGGGTGCCTCTTCATGGACTTATCTGTCTGTGTGTACTGCCACCCCAGTTGTGGGTGCATGCATGTCCATCAGGACCAGCCAGCAGACTGTTCACAGCTGATATGTGTTGTGATGGAGTGCCTTGCAGGGTGCAGTGGCTGATGGCTTGCTGCAGGTTAATATCAGATAGTGGTGGGGTGCATCTTTGAATATCCAGGCCTAATGTTGGTCTGATATTATGTTATGGATGTGTGTGGAGCTGCTTGGACTGCCCTGTAGGGTGTCTGTTCCCTAGCAGGACTGGGGTTGATGGTCCACTCTACTGCCATTGGGGAGGGGATCTATTGAGGGGAAGCCCTGCTTTATCCACCTGGGGGGTCCATGGGGTGGGGGTCCCCACTAACTGAGCCAGAGAGATCTCCAAAATGTTTAATGCAGCACCTACCTATTCCACAGGTTATTGTTGCTTTGGAGCTCTGACATGGCTGCATTCACCCATGGCTGGTGTTGTGGACCTGGTCCTGGGCGCAACATCTCACACTCAGGGTGAGCACAGTAACCGCACAATGTGATGGTGTTTAGCTACTCTTTGCCGTTTGTCCACCCACTCAGGACACCCTACCAGGCCGAGGTGCTGTGTGGGTGCACACGGACACTTCCCCCTACCAGGCCGGGGAGCTTTAGGGGTGCATTTCCCATCCTGTGTTCAATCGTGGACAGCTGATTTGCATGTGCAGTGCATCATGGGTACGGGTGGTTCACAACAGCAGACTGTCAGTGAGGTGACGTACAGGCTATCTGCAGCCAGCCAGGGGCTGCTTACAGCTATAGAGCTGTAGCCCAATGGTTACGTCACTGCCTGTGCAGCCAGATGTCATGGGTTCAAACCTACAGTGGGGTTATGTGATAGGGGTGTCCACAGATTTATTTTAATTTACTGTACATATGTTGCTGCCAGCAATACCACCCTCAGCGTACTGTACCCATAAGGTGCCTCTGAGGGTGCTTTATGGGGCGCCCTATAGGGCACGTTACGGTTGCCAGCCATATAGGGTGCACTATACATTATCCTGTGTCGCAACATACATGCTGCCCTATAGGGGACATTCTAGGGTGCCTTGGCGGACGGTGCACTGTAACATGTGCCTTATGGGCCGCCTTATATTAATATGCTGTGAGAGTGCGTTTGCTAGTAGTTATCACAAAATAAAATTAAAAAGCCTCCTACAGCATATAACATACTGCCTCAGCTAGCCTTTTTCACTGGGCATTGTGAGGGATCAAACCCCTGCTCCCTGCACCATTGGTCAATGTCTTAACCATTGTGCTGTGGCTGTGTTCCTTTGCTTTGGCATCAGCGCACCGCCTTATGCCCATCAGCGCGCCACCTCCTGCTGCCCACAATTAGTGCGCCGCCTTGTGCCGCCCAAAATGAACAGTGCGCCGCCTTGTGCCACCCAAAAAGAACAGTGCGCCGCCTTGTGCCACCCAGATAGTACAGTGCGCCGCCTTATGCCGTACAAAACGAACAGTGTGCCGCCTTATGCCGTCCAAAAGTACTTTGCCTCCTGAACCACTTTTACACATTCAAGGTGTTGCCTCAGCTGGCCTTTTTGTTGCGCACAATGGGGGATTGAACCTGTGGCCCCTGCACCATTGGTTAGTGTGTTCACCGTTGTGCTACAGATCTGTTCTGATATGTGCTCAGCAGCGCCCCACTTAGCCTTCCCACGCGCTAATGTGGGCCCCGCAAATTAGCGTGACGCGCACACGTACGGTCGGGTTTTTTTCTTCTTTCTGCCTGAACCGCCCACTCCTTATATGGCACACGCACACTACCACGGCCCCGCACGTTAGGAATGTTTAGTAAACATGCCCCTTAGGTTTCGATACATGAGATCCTTGGGAGGAAGATGAAGCTCTCGATGATGTCAATGCCAAAGATACCGCATCGGAGGCAAAGAGGGTGCCTAGCTTTGCAGTTTGATTCTGTAGGCCTCTCTTTGTCATCTTCCTACAAAGAGGACATTCTGATGGTTGATGATCCAGTCCTAAGCATTTTAGATACCAGTCATGGGTGTCTGTGGCTGAAATGGTACTGCCACATTTGGAATATTTCTTAAAATCTCTAGATGTTTTTTCCATTTTGTCTGTGACAAAAGGAGAGGCCTTAGCCTAAGATGGCGGCCGTACACATGAAGGAAAGAGATAATTCTTTCCCTCACAGAAGATTTTTTTTTTAAAGAAAGATAGAAAGCAAGCACTAATGAGGGTCAGTACCAGTGTTGACGGGAAGGCAGACGTGACCACAAAAAATAAGAAAGAACAAATTTTTTTTGCGGTGACAGCAACTGCTTCTTGTCGGCTCTGCATAAAATGAAGAACTGAGGAGGGAGAGCTGGATGGCAGGAAGGCAGCTACACAGGTACAGTGGGGTGCTCCCAAAAACTTTCTTATTGGATGCTCTGGAGCGTTCCCACGCAGGCTCCGTCGGTACTGACCTCACTCATATGTGAAGACTACATTACTGCTTGTTCCTGGAGATGAGGCATAACTGCCTGCACAGCTCTTGCACTTAGCTTGAAGCTAAGTGCAAGAGGACAGGGCATGCAAATCAGCAAAACAAAGACATACAGAGAGTATGTGCTGTGTCCCTAACTAGGGATTCAGGGGATCTTCTATGGGATCAGACAGGGTGTCCACAAACTCCATCATGGGGGACAGGGATATGAACCACTCTTACCTTGATGCCCATTTACCTAGGTTTCAGGGAACACAGTACAAAGCTTTTTGTGTGTGTGTGTGTGGAGGGGGGGGGGGGGGTTCTACCTCTCATTCTCGCCTTGGAACATGGCTTGGCAAATACCATGGCCATTTTAAAGTATGTCTCTCATGTTGGGGAAGAGGCCAGAAGAGTCTGGAGACCAAGCACAATCCCAAACAGCTCACAAGCTGTGCAACCCTTCTGTCATGGGAAAAACAGCTCCAAAACTGAAGGCCCAGGTTCAGCACTAGACATATTATGTAGTTGCTCACATTTGGTAGGCCTCAGATGCATTCTTCCATGGTCAGGACGAGGGGCCATCTGCCCACATGGCCCAAGGCAACGGTTTGATCCCTCTGGTGCATGTATGCACTGCTACATCCCCCTTCCCCATGCAGGAGAGGCAGGGTTCATACAGCTCTTATGCTGCCACACCATCATGTTGACAGTAAATGCATTGCTTAATTTACATGCCCCTCCCCCCACTGAACTCTGCTGGCTCTAACTCTGGCTCCGAGGCACAAAGCGCAGGCTCTAATTTCTGACACCTCTACAGCACACAGTACCAACACCCCAATGATGACTATTTATTGCATATGCAGGCATGAACAGCAGTCCGTCAAGAAAGTTGTAGATGTGTCCATTGATTTCTGTCCACTAACCAGCAGGATCACCCCTGAGGTGCAGGCTCTGGTTTTGCAGTTGTCAGGCTGTTGTGGTCCACTGCCAAGTCAGCTGCACCGTGCCTCCCCTATGAACAGCTGGCCTGTGCAGGCACTTTGGTATTCAGCTCACATCTCCTATTTACCCTATTCTATTCCTATGCGTTAGTCCTGCTTCTACTCTTCATATTTCCTAACAATTGTGTCCAAATTGTGTGTTCAGAGCGCACAAGCATGCTGAGTTCAGCTAGCAGCTGGTCAGAGGCATACATGAACTGCGCTTCTGCTAGTGGTGTGGTTTGGTCTTTAGCATGCAACTAGCATACCCACCTCAGCCACATTTCTTGATTCTGCCCTTTCTCCATCCAGTCTCCAACTTAACCCCACCCACTCGTGTGCTGCTCTGGTAGTGTGTGATTTTTAGTGCAGTAGCCTTGGGTGGCACGCTTCTTGCTAATGCGCAGCCCAAATGCATGGTAACCCTGCATTATCATCTCTTTAGTAAACATGCCCCCTAAGTGCCTTTACCCACCGCTCCATGTAGGTTACCCCCCTCTGTGCCTTTTTTTGGGGCAGTACCCATCGCTCCATGCAAGTTACCTCTCCTCCACATGCCTTTGTTTATGGTTCTACCCACTCTATGCAGCTAACTCCCTGGTTAGGGAAAAGTACATAGGTCATGCACTTTTCCCTCACTAGAGTTTTTGCTGATCTTTTCTTTCTTAAATGTGTTCTGCTGCAAGGAGATTGGAGAGACACAGAACGCTAAACTGCAATTGCAGATTTATTAAACCTGGCAAGCATTTTGTCTCTGTAAAATGAACTCCAACCTCCGCTTTAGTATTATTGACAGCTGGTAGGCAAAGAAAAAAATGAAACCCCCTGCGTTTCGTAAACATGCTCCCTTTGGGTATAGGGAAAACAATGATTTTTCAATTGTTCTGCCCTGGGTAGCTCAGAATCCAGTCTCAATGTTTAGAAGCTGTACAGAATTACAATAATGGATTCACAAAAGGATCCGTTTTAAACATTATACAGCAGCTGAGATGTGAAAATGATATTTGACATGATGACCAGTAAACAAGAGTCTGATGATAAGTACATACAGTGCTCTGTAGAAACCCTTTCCATTCATTCTGTTTTTGTTTAAAGATATTATGTGCCTTTAAAATTCAATGTCATATAGCAAATGCACTTCTAACTTTGCTTTAATGAATGCTGTCAGCCTAACACTGCCTGGATGTAGGAGAAACTACCAAAACCCATTTGCATTATTTTGCAATGAGAACATTTTGGCTTCTGACATTTGCAAAAAGGTATCATCTAATGTTGGTAGGACATACATTTCTCTTTCTATTTCCTCAGAGATATTTTCAAGTCTATACGAAGTTGAATTAGACTGTTCTTCGAAATGGATATCACCGGAGCATGTGATTGGTTCTGCAAATATTCTTATAATTGCCTTTTGCTTTATTACAGGAGTTTTCAATCCAGTCGATGGGACACACCTGCCAGCCGAGTTTTCAGGGTATCCACAATACCCAGGGTATCCACGAGGCAGATCTGCACGCACTACTTCCTTTGTATGCAAACCTCTCTCATGCACCTGCACTTAGGATAGTCTGAAAACCTGCCTGGCGGCATGTGGCAAGGACTGTTCTGTTCACTTCTTCCTGTTTCTTTTTGAAGCATTGGAGCTCTGTACACGGCACTGATTCTGTGGGATACTACTTCACTTGATTGGATCTCTACGTGGAAGACCCATAGGAACAATTTATTTGTATCTTCTTCTGTGTTCATTTTGTGACCACATTGTTTCTGAAAAAGCTGCCACTCCATTTTCATTTCAACACACAAGCATAAAGGGTGTTATTTTAGAAGCCTTGTTTGGGATTTCATGTGTGAACATGCCCATTCACATGTGCAAATTGCATCCACATCCAAAAAGACATTTTAGAAAGGTCAGAATTTACACATGACTGCGCCACTGGCGTACAGGTCACACAGGGGCATGTCAGAAGCATGGTTCAGATGGAGCAGAAAGATATATGTGTATCACTAATTTCGTATAGTGGTTGCACATGGGTGACAGAAATTCTCCATGCCTGCATTTACAACTGCCCTTGGGTTTTTAAAACATGCTCATTTCGGCCAGGCTTTCACAGGAGAGATTAAGGGAGATTTCCCCCTCAGTCTTCCAATGTTTATGTCTACCTCCACATGTTACCCTGGCAGACATTGATCCATCTAGAATTGATGATGGGCAGCGAAATGTCTACATTTCTTAAATAGACAGGATAAATATGTGAGTGCCGACATTTGCACATGGGCATTCCAAAATACTGGCGGTTACCCATGTCAGTTGCCAGGAGTTCCTTCATACATATTTCCAACATGTATGTTTGTAAAATGGCACAATCTACTGCACATGTGTACCTGCATGTCCTGGTTTGCTAGATTACACAGAGATATCTCAGGGTTGATACTGAGAGGTGGTGGTCAGCAACTTTAAAGCACTCGACTGCCACCACTTTAAATAAACCCAGATATTCAGCCCTGGAACCTATCCAGCATCTAGTGCTGAATATCCGGTTTCGCTGTCCAGCAGGAGCCCATGCTGAGCTATCTAGTGCTGAATATCCGGTTTCGCTGTCCAGCAGGAGCCCATGCTGAGCTATCTGGGGAATCGGCAAGACGTCCAGTCTGACAGAATCAGGGCTTGGCCTGCCCATCCAGACCAGTTGCACCCAATTCTGATCCTGCAGGGAGGTACAGCCCTTGCGGGATCAGAATTTGGTGCAAATCCAGCCCCTCCAGATTCTAGATGTCTGGACGTGCCCCGAACAGAATTGGCCGCTCACTGTTTGAAATCTTCAATATTAAATAATTTTAGCAGAGAGTGTAATTTAATGCCCTTGGAACAGTGTTTAGCGATGCAATGAGCTACCATAATCTACATCTTAATAAACAAGGAATTGAATCAAAGCTGATTAGATGCAAATTAATCATTAATAAAGCAACTTGGAATTGTAAGACTAAATTGTTTTTCTATTTCAATATGTATTTTCAATCAATTTACAGGAGATAATTTAACATGCTAGAAAAGGGTTTAGAAACACAAAATACCTGAATTCTTACAAGAATCATACTGTATCTTTCTGAAATCAAAGAAGGTGGGAAAACTTCAAAATCAAAGTTAAATTAAAACCAGGTGATTTCAGCCTGGTTCATATTTCAGAATTTCTTTTTTTTAAGTGACAGTTTTCTCAGCATATCTTAGAAGAATTCAAAGTTGATATACCATTTGAGTAATTCTGCTATTGATGCTTCCAAATTTGCTTCAATTTTCTCACAGCTCTGCAGCAAATTTGAGTTGTTGTTTAGAACATGTATGTTTGCAAAATTTACTAAAAATTTCAAATACATCATGTCTCTTATAAAATACATCATGCCTGAAAGTTCATGTGGTGCAAGTGAGCATCTATTCGTAGAATAGGTGTGCTCAGGAGAGGAGTTTAGATGAAGCACAAAGGGAATCACAATTTATGTGCATATTTTATAATATACATATGTATGTGAGCCGGTGTAAAGGTCAATACCTTCATAAATTAGGTTCCTAGGGCCAGGTTTATCAAAGCAGATTGCAGTTCTCACATCCCAGTTCAAATCAATATTACATCATGTTCTGTATTCAGAATTATCTTTATTTTGCATTATCTTGCCACATTTTCGAAAAAGGAAGTTAAATATGTTGTCAGACGGCTGCCTGGGTGAGAATGTTCACAGTCTTGGCAAGTGCATATATCAATATGATTTGCAAGGGATTGTGGGAAATGCAGTCCATTCACACCAGACACAGCTGCTCACAATAATTAGTTGTGCTTGAGTGTAAAGCCAATAAGATATTTATTTATGGGGTTATTTCTCCCAACACAGATATGCTTGGTAGCACATAAAACAGGATACTTGCTTTCAGTGTTAAACTTAGAAAAACAAAATCAGGAAAACAACAGATGAACTTGTCAGGCAATCAAAGCAAAAGAATAAAGACCTGGTAGGTAACAAACTGGTCTTTTCTGTAGGCTTTAGCTAATATTTTCTTAGCAGCGTTTCAAACAACAAGCAAAACCCACAAAGAAGGGAAAAACTGTTCTTTTTAGGTTAACTTCTTATATCTTCCCACATAGATTCAGAAGTGATTCCCTCAGAGCTCACAAGCAATTAGATAAGGCTCAATTGCTAGCAGTTATCCAGCTGAAACCCCTTAGCTGGCTTAATTTCTACTGCATGGCTCAAAATCCTACGCAGGAGCTTTTCTGAATAGATTAAAGAACAAGTTTGTATTTCTTTGTGATGGTCATTGTACTTTGTAACAGTAAATTACCAAAGGAGTTTAGACAGAGAACAATCCATATATTCACAGCCTGTATCTAAGACCGCTCCCCCTTCTTCAACAATCATGGGTTCAATATCATGGATTGGCACAGAGGAAATATTTCTAAAAAAGGTAAATAAATAACTATTTAAGCTTTTAATTTACGAGATGTTCTCACTTTTTTTGGGCCACCCTGTATGTACTGTAGATATATATATATACGAGTGAAAGTAGATACCAGGAAAACATAGCACCTATTTCCATGTGATATATATGTAACATGTAGGCATTCCTACACCAGAGAATGTGTGGAGGGGGTGGGATTGACACATGCATATCATCTTATCACCACAAAGAATCACACAGTTACACCTGATCCAAAGAAGGTGTATCTTTATGCATGGGCTTTAGGGAGGCAATGGACAGACACAACAAAACAAATTGTGATATAGTGCTGGAAAATAAAACCCCCAGGTCAGAAGGCACTCAATGGGCTGAAGACTTCTCAAAATAAAGCCAGCATTTATGATGTGGTTGGAATAAAGCTCTCAGGACGTCTGACTGCTGATGTAGGGCATAAAGCGAGGGTCCATGGGAAACAGAATCCTCTAAGTGACATCTCATATTGGTCCTGCTGAAATTAGCCCCTTCCATGCAAGGGATCTCCTTGGGTAAATTCCTGAAATACAAGTACAAGGGCAAGGTAGTAAGAGCAGGCTTACTCACAGGTTAGACATCTGGTCAAAGCCTCTTATCCACTGAGCTCTCTCATCCCTTTACTAGTGCTAGTAGAGCCAAGTAATGACCCCAGAAATCAGTATCACATAGACATGCTGGCCATGTTTGCAGGTGCAGGTGCTTGAGCATCACTAGATGGTTCATTTCTGGGGCCAACTGTCTGGCTACTGTTAGAAACTGCCATAGCTCATTCCCCAACATCTTAAGTTTGAAGGCACATGGTGGCCTAGATGCTATTAGCTCACCCTACCCAGATGTCTGTGAACTAAGACAGAAACAAATTTCTATAATCTATTTTCCCAAATATCACTTATCACAAATAATATTGTACCTGAAAGAACCTCACCTTGAACTACTACTGGAAAGGTGCGAACTAAAGTCTGAGGGCAGGGGGAAAGTCAAAGCTATTTAAGTGGTTTGCGGATCTCTAAATCACATAATGCAGCCCTGGAAGTAGAGGAGGTGAAAGCATCCCTGGAAAGGGAAGAACCATAGATCAAGTACCCCAAAGTTGCAGAATCAGTGACCACAAGGAAGTGAAGGGTAGTGGTGGTTGGTGACTCTCTTCTGAGGAGTACTGAGGCTTCCATCTGCCGACCAGACTTGATGTCCAGAGAGGTATGCTGCTGTCTGCCTGGTGCCAAAATTCAAGATGTTACAGAGAGTTTGCCGAGACTCATCAAGCCCACTGACTATTATCCAATGTTGCTAATCCATGTCAGAACAAAGGATACTTCCAGTTATCCCTCTGACATATCAAAAGTGACTTCATGTCTCTGGGAGCAGGGTGAAGCAGATAGGTGCACAGGTGGTGTTCTCTTCAATCGTCCCTGTTGAGGGTAAAAGCCAAGGCAGAGAGGCTCGCATCCTGGAGATGAATACATAGATGAGTGGATGGTGTCATCAAGAGCGTTTTGGTTTCCTGGACCATGGGATGCTGTTCCAAGGGTTGCAGAGCAGAAATGGCGTCTATCTGTTCAAGAAAGGTCGATGCGCCTTCAGAAGTAGACTGTCTAATTTACTGAAGAGGACTTTAAACAAGATTTGTTGGGGGTGGATGAAGAAAGCCCCCAGATAAGTGAAAGTCCCCAGATAAGTGAAACATTAAATACCTTTATGGAAATGGGTAAAAGGGGTAACATATGGAAAGCAGTGTGTATAAATGCCCGTAGCATGGGAAATAAGATCTCTGATGTTGAAGATTTGGTGGGAGTGGCTGACTTGGATTTAGTGGCAGTTACAGAAACATGGTTCACAGAAAACCATGACTGGGATGTAACTATACCAGGCTATACTTTATTCAGAAAGGACAGGGTAGGAAGAAGGGGAGGTGGCGTGGTACTTTATGTAAAAAATAATATTAAAGCTTTGGAATTACAGAGCTTAAAAGGGAGAGAGGAGGCATTGTGGGTTAAACTAGAAAGAGGGAAAGAGAAATCTATTTGCATTGGTGTGATATACAGACCTTCCTCACAAGAGGAAGAGGTGGACAGAGGGTTAATTGAAGACATACGCAGCATTGCTAGGAAAGAGGACGTGCTACTGATATGGGATTTCAATATGCCAGATGTTGATTGGCATATTCCTGATGCAGTATCATCTAGATGTAAGGAGATCCTGGATTCTCTAAAGGGAGAACTATTCAGGCAATTGGTAACAGACCCCACACGTGAAGGGGCCATACTGGACTTGGTGCTTACCAATGGTGAAAGTGTTTCTGATGTTGTAGTGGGAGATCATTTTGCATCCAGTGATCACCAGATGATGTGGTTCAGTATTAGCACTAGGGCTGTTAGAATCCATTCAAAAGTGCGTGTTTTAGACTTTAGGAAAACAAACTTTGCCAAGATGGGCCAATACCTCAGGGAGTTGTTAGCGGGATGGGAACAGCTGGGGGATATAGAAAAACAGTGGGCAAACCCGAAAGGGGATATTTTAAGGTTAATCAACCTTTTTGTTAAAATGGAAAATAAAGGTAAAAGGAAAAGGAAAAGGGGGCCGCTATGACTTTCAAAAAGCAGTAGCTGAAAAGGTGAAGAAAAAGAGGGAGGCCTTCATGAAATACAAGAGATCACAGAGAAAGGAAGACAGGCATCTATATTTCGAAAAACTTAGAAAATCTAGCAAAGTAGTCAGGAAAGCAAAGATTCAAAAATCGAAGGAAATAGCCAATGCAATAAAATGGGGGAATAAAACATTTTTCAGATATGTTAGTGAGAAGAGGAAGGGCAAAAAGTGGTATTGTCAGACTCAAGCGCGAAGGGGAGGTATATGCAGAAGCTGAAGAGGATAAAGCGGAATTGCTTAACTAATATTTCCGTTCTGTGTTCACAGATGAAGAACCAGGAACAGGACCTCATAAAACACCCACAAACAGGAACAGAAGCGAGGGGCATCTTGAACAATTTTCAGAAGACTGTGTTCGTGAGGAACTAGCTAAACTTAAAGTAGACAAAGCGATGGGACCGTATGGGATACAACCTAAAATAATGACGGAACTTGGGGACGTTCTAGCAGCTCCACTGACTGACGTTTTCAATGCCTTGTTGGAGTTGGGAGTGGTGCCAAAGGACTGGAGAGAGGCTCATGTGGTGCTTTTACACAAAAGAGGAAGTAAGGATGTGGTTGAAAACTACAGGCTGGTTAGTTTAACTTTGGTGGTAAGTAAATTATTGGGAATGCTGCTGAAAGAGAAAATCATGAGGTTTCTGGAGTCCAGTGGCTTACAGGATATGAGACAGCATGGATTCACCACATGCAGGTCTTGTCAGACAAATCTGATTTGTTTCTTTGACTGGGTGACCAGGGAGTTGGATCGAGGGGGAGCCCTAGATGTGGTGTATTTAGATTTCAGTAAAGCCTTTGACACCGTTCCTCACAGGTGACTTATAAACAAACTGAGCACCCTAGGGATGGACCCTAATGTTACTGCTTGGGTTAGAAATTGGTTGAGTAGGACAAAGAGTACACGTAAATGGAGCTCACTCTGAGGAGAAGGAAGTTACCAGGGGTGTGCCCCAGGGATCTGTCCTTGGTCTGATTCTTTTTAACATCTTTGTTAGTGATATAGCAGAAGGGCTGTCGGGTAAGGTTTGCCTCTTTGTGGATGATACCAAACTCTGCAATAGAGAAGACACCCAGGAAGGTATAGATAACTTGAGGAGGGATCTAGCTAAACTTGAAGAATGGTCTAGAATTTGGCAGCTGGGATTTAATGTTAAAAAATGCAAGGTCATGCATTTGGGCTGCAGCAATCTAAGGGAGCAATATAGTATAGGGGGTGAAGTACTTTTGTCCACTAAGGAAGAGCGGGACCTAGGCGTGGTTGTGTCTGATGATCTTAAAGTAGCTAAACAGGTAGAAAAGGCGACGGCAAAAGCTAGAAGGATGCTTGGGTGCATACGGAGAGGAATGGCTAGCAGAAAAAAGGAGGAGATATTGCCTCTGTATAAGTCTTTGTTGTGACCTCATTTGGAGTATAGTGTGCAATTCTGGAGACCACACCTTCAAAAGGATATAAACAGGATGGAGTTAGTACAGAGGGTGGCTACTAAAATGGTTAGTGGTTTTCATTATAAAGCATATGAGGACAAAGTTAAAGATCTTAATATGTACACCTTAGAGGAAAGGCGGGATAGAGGTGATGTGATTGAGATGTTTAAATACCTCCATGGCATAAATGCACAGGGAGTGAGTCTTTTTCGATTGAAAGCAAGCTCTGCTACGAGGGGACATGTGATGAGGGTGAAAAGGGATAGACTCTGGAGTGATATGAAGAAATATTTCTTTACGGAATAGTCTCCCAGTGGAGGTGATAGAGATGAGGACAGTATCTGAATTCAAAAAAGGATGGGACAAACACAAAGGATCTCTAAAGGAAAAAAGGGGACTGTTGTAGTTGTTGATATGGAAGGACAGACTAGATAGGCCATGTGATCTTTTTCTGTCATCATTTTTCTATGTTTCTATAAATGGTGCTCAGCGGTTAGTGCTACTGAATATCCCCCGGTTGCGACCACTAAATATCCCGATGCTTGTTGGTAAGCATCACGGTATCGCTGCACCTAAGGATAATTGACTAGCAGTGATACTCAGCTACTAGCCGTTTATCCCAAAGTGGTGAAAGTTATGCCCCTCAAAGTCTTACCTAACCTTTTCTGCTTTAGCTAATGGGGAAGGAGGACAACCAGGGGACACTGTGATACCTTGGTACAAACTATATTGTAATGATACAGCTGATCAAATTGGTGGAGGGGTTGCGCTCTATGTTAGAGAGGGCATTGAGTCACAAAGGATTAAAGTTTTGAAGGAAACAAAATTTGCTGTTGAATCTCTATGGATTGAAATTCCATGTAAAAAAGGGAAGGCAATGGCAGTGGGGGTGTACTATCAACCGCCTGGCCAGTATGAACAAATGGATGATGAAATGCTAAAAGAAATCAGGGAAGCTAGCAAAGGTACCAGCTCAGTAATAATAATGGGTGATTTCAATTACCCCTGTATTGACTGGGCCAATGTCACGGCAGGACATGCTAGGGAGATAAAGTTTCTGCTGCTTCTTAGAGCAGCTGGTTCATGAACCAACCAGAGGGGAAGCCATTTTGGAACTAGTCCTTAGTGGAACACCAGATCTGGTGCAAGAGGTCAGAGAGGCTGCTGTTGCCAAAAAAGCATCTTTCAGGAAATAGAAAAAAGAGCCAAATGACAAAAACTTGAAACAGCACAAACACTGGCAAGTTAAAAGGCAGGCAAAGAGAAAATTTGAGAAAAAGCTTGCTGTGGGAGCAAAAATGTGCAATAAAGACTTCTTCAAGTTCATTCATAGCAAAACATTCGTGAGAGAGTCAGTTGGACTATTAGATGATAGAAGGGTAAAAGGGGCACTAAGAGGGGACAAGGCCATAGCGGAGAGACTGAATGAATTCTTTGCTTCGGTCTTTACTGAGGAAGATGTAGGAATGTTAGCCATGAAATGGTATTAAAAGGAGATGCTGCAGAAGAACTGAAAGAAATATCAATACACCAAGAAGATGTATTACAACTATTTGATAAACTGAAGAGTAGTAAATCACCTGGACTGGATGGAATACATCTAAGGGTGTTGAAAGAACTGAAATAAGAAATTGCAGACCTGCTGTTAGTAATCTGTGAACTATCATTAAAATCATCTGTAATACCTGAAGACTGGAGGATGGCCAATGTAACACCAATTTTTAAAAAGGGGTTCCAGAGGTGATCCAGGAAACTACCGACTGGTGAGTCTGACGTCGGTACCAGGAAAAATGGTAGAAACCACCATAAAGAACAAAATTACTGAACATGTAGACAGTCATGACTTAATGGGAGACAGTCAACATGGCTTTAGGCAAGGAAGATCTTGTCATACTAATCTGTTATGTTTTTTTGAAGGTGTGAATAAACAGGTAGACAAAGGTGAGTCAGTTGATATAGTGTATCTGGACTTTCAGAAAGCCTTTGACAAGGTCCCTCATCAAGACTTTTGACAAAACTAAAAAGTCATGGGATAGGAAGCAGTGTACTATTGTGGATCATGAGTTGGTTAAAAGATAGAAAGCAGAGGGTAGGGCTAAATGGCCAATTTTCCCAATGGAGAAAGGTCAATAATGGAGTACCCCAGGGATCTGTGCTGGGTCCGCTGCTTTTTGACATATTCATAAATGACCTGGAAAGTGGAATAACGAGTGAGGTTATCAAATTTGCATATGATAAAAAAACTTTTTAAAGTTGTTAAAACCCATGAGGATTGTGGAAAATTGCAAGAGGATCTTGATAAATTCGAAGACTGGGCATCCAAATGGCAGATGAAGTTTAATGTTATGCACCTAAGAAGTTGAATGGCAGATGAAGTTTTAAGTTATGCACCTAAGAAAAAACAACCCAAACTATGGTTACACGATGCAAGGTTCCACATTAGGAATCACCACTCAGGAAATAGATTTAGGTGACATCGTGGATAACATGTTAAAACCTTCCACCCAGTGTGTAGCGGCAGCCAAGAGAGCAAATAGAATGCTTGGTATCATAAGGAAATGAATGGAAAATAAAACAAAGGATATTATAATTGCTCTGTATTGTTTCATGGTACGACCTCACCTTGAATATTGTGTGCAATTCTGATCGCTGTATCATAAAAAAGGATATAGTGTTATTAGAAAAGGTACAGAGAAGAGCCACCAAAATGGTAAAGGGGATGGAAGGATGCCCCTATGAAGAGAGACTAAAAAGATTAGGGCTCTTCAACCTGGAAAAGAGACAGCTGAGGGGAGATATGATAGAGGTCTATAAATTAATGAACGGAGTGGAATGGTAAACATAGATCAATTGTTTACGTTATCAGAATAGAGAAAGACTGGGGGACATGCAATACAGGGTAAACTATTTAAAACTAATAAGAGAAAATATTTTTTCACTCTACGTGTAATCAAACTCTGGAATTTGTTACCGGAGGTTGTAGTAAAAGCTGTTAGTGAAGCTGGGTTTAAAAAAGGTTTGGACAAGTTCCTGGAGGAAAGGTCCATAAACCATTATTAAAAGGGACCCTGGATATCACTGCTTGACCCAATACAAGCAATGTGGAACCTGTGTCTTTTGGGAAAACTGATAGGTACTTTTGACCTAGATTGGCCACTGTTGGAAACAGGATACTGGGCTTGATGGACCTTGGTCTGATCCACTATGGGATATCTCATGTTCTTATGGGCAATGATTGAATATTACTGCTGTCTGGTTAGCTGTGGTGCTATTCAGCCAACCTAGATCTTTAATGTTGATGGTTAGATATGACCCTGGTATGGAATATCCAGATTCACAGTGCTAACCACCAATGCTGAATATTCCTACTAAATGAATTAGTTAATTAAATATCGGGCCAGATATTCAGCAGTGGTGGCGGCTAGCAGTGCTAAAGTAGCTAGCCACTGCTGCTGAGTTTCAGATGCAAATATTCAGTGCTGGGACCATATCCAAGACGCAGCACTGAACATCTGCGTTGCCTGTATTATCGTGAAGCTAAGTGGGCAGCGGCAATATTCAGTCATTGCCGGTTAGCTTCAGTGGCTACTGAAGTGGCTACTGCAATAACTGGTCAGCAGCTCAATATCGGCGCTGCTTGGATAGTGCCAGATGCTGCCCCGGAATGCCCCAATGATAACATGTTAGCGTCTGGGCGTGCATCAACGACACCCACAGATATTGAGTGGCACTAACCATGTTAGTGCCGCTGAATATTCCAATTATGGAGATGAACACGGTTAGCAGGTCTGCTAACCCTGTTAACCCCTTTGAATATAGTCCCAGCATTTACGTACACATTCACATGGATGGATCCTTGCCTCTTCACAAATAAAGGTCACATAACATGCTTGCAACTTCAAAAATGATGCTTTAATTTAGAATTACAAGGAGACAGTTTCTGAAACTTTAATACTGTATATTCTATCAGTCTCTTTAAATAGCACTGAATCATTTCTTCCTCTGTAAGCCACTTCAGGGTCTATAGACAATAGGTCAGGGAATATACTTACATTGTGCAATAATGTTCTCAAGAACCAGAATCTAGCTTTTCCTTTCACCTCTGCCCCATAACCATACAGCTAGTATTAAGACAGCAAGATCTTTGGCTAGGACACACAGAGTACTGGACACACAGAGTTCCCTGGCAGGCCATGGATCAGAACTGGTAATCCAGTCTATGCTTGATTCCAGTACATGCTTGTACATGTACTCTTCCCTTGATAAGACAATGGAAGAGGGAGTTTACTAGTCCCTGCATGTAATGGGGCAAAGCCAGCAATGATGCCGACAGGACAGCAAGAGTTCAGGTTTTAAGTCAAACAGACACACAGACAGATACAGTCCCAGCTGTCTGTGGCCTTAGGCAGCAAAAACCTTGCAGATCGCATCTGTGATCAGGACCCCAGTAACACTGAACAGGCTATATACAGTGCCATCACTAAGGCTAAGATGTACAAAAGGTAGGCTTGAGAGTTTACACTGGAATATATCCAGACAGCTATATGAGAGAGAGAGTCGAAAACATCTGCATGTTAAGGACATAGGGTTGCATTGTTTTTCATTATGTACACATAGGGGCTGAGCCATACTAAAGTTTCAATTTTCTATTGGTTTTATCCTGAAGCTTCAAATACTATCGCTGCCTGTAGGCTCATACCACACATTAACAACGAATGGGAAGTAGAGAAAGGCCTAAAACCTAAAGAAGCATCTGGTTATATGGGGTGTTCTGGCATCAAGCATGTTATGCCATATGATGTCTGATACGCAGAGGTTCTCCTCATTTGATCCCACTGGTCTCATGGTGTGGTGCAGCATTCTAATTTTGGCAACCATGTCGCTTTTTATGCATACCACTAGCTCAGGCAATGTAGTACTAGGTAGTGCAGAGAAAAACCTTCAAATCCAAAACTCCCAAAAGAATAAGATTCAACTCTTCTCCAGATACACAGATGCCTACATAATCACTGCAGTGAGATCAGAATGAAGCATCTAAGAATCTAGAACAATGCAAGTCAGGTGAAGAGAATAGTGAGAGGTACTGGACAACCCATTGATCTTCCCAGTCCTATGGAATTAAACCGTCTCCAAAAGACAAAGGGCCCAACATTCAGTATCAGCGGCTAGCGCCGAACTTTAACCTTGGATATTCAATGCCGGGGCCATATCTGGTCACCAGCATTGAATACCTGGGTCACCCGCAGAACCCGAAAGCTAACTGGGCTGCGGCAATATTCAGCTACTGCCCACTTAGCTTCTGCAGCTATAGAAAGACCATTTGCTGTGCCTAACTTTAGCCGCATGCCACTATCTGGACAGTAGCTCCATATCGCTGCCACCCAGTTAGAGACAGGCACTGCCCCAGAACACCCCAACACACCCTGACGCTGACCAGTTAGCACTGGGACATGTAGCAGCAGCATTTACAAGGTTGGCAGGTATGCAAACCATGTAAATGCCTTTGAATACCCCCTCCCCCCAAAGAAACCTGCATAGATTCAAGTATAACAGATTTTAAAAAGCAAAACTGATTGAAGCAATCAGGGTGGAAAATAAGTATCTGGCACAAATCATGCAATTGGGAACACAGGGGCCAATATTCAGATGCAGCAGCTAGCACTGTTGAAGTGGCTGGCCATTGCCGCTTTAAAATGTAAAATGAATCTAGATATTCAATGCCAGGGTCATATCCGGGCACTGGCATTGAATATCCAGGTTGACCGGATAGTGATTCAGCTAACTGGACAGCAGTGACATTCGTCCATTGTCTGATTAAAGTGGCTAAAGTTAGACCAGCCTTTAAAGTTCCTAACATTAGCTGCTTTAACCGCCATTGACTTGTTATCTTCAGGCTGCCTCAGGAACGTCCCTATGTTACACGATTAGCAAGGTCAGGAAACACAGAAACATAGAAACATGATGACAGAAAAAGGCCACATGGCCTATCTAGTCTGTCCTTCCATAACAACAACTACAACAGTCCACTTTTTACCTTTAGAGATCCTCTGTGTTGGTCCCATGCTTTTTTGAATTCAGTTACTGTCCTCATCTCTACCACCTCCACTGGGAGACTATTCCATGGATCCACTACTCTTTCTGTAAAGAAATATTTCCGCATATCACTCCTGAATCTATCTCCCTTCACCCTCATCCCATGTCCCCTCGTAGCAGAACTTGCTTTCAATTGAAAGAGGCTCTCTCCATGAACATTTATGCCATGGAGGTATTTAAACATCTCAATCATATCACCTCTATCCCGCCTTTCCTCTAAGGTGTACATATTAAGATCCTTAAGTCTGTCCTCATATGCTTTATAATGAAGCCCACTAATCATTTTAGTAGCCACCCTCTGCACCGACTCCATCCTGTTCACATCCTTTTGAAGGTGCGGTCTCCAGAATTGCACACCATACTCCAAATGAGGTCGCACCAAAGACTTATACAGAGGCATTATCACCTCCATTTTCTGCTAGCCATTCCTCTCCGTATGCATCCAAGCATCCTTCTAGCTTTTGCCGTCTCCTTTTCTACCTGTTTAGCTACTTTAAGATCATCAGACACAACCACGCCTAGGTTCCGCTCTTCTTTAGTGGACAAAAGTACTTCACCTCCTATACTGTATTGCTCCCTTGGATTGCTGCAGCCCAAATGCATGACCTTACATTTTTTAACATTAAATCCCAGCTGCCAAATTCTAGACCATTCTTCAAGCTTAGCTAGATCCCTCCTCATGTTATCTACACCTTCATAAGAACATAAGAACATAAGATATGCCATACTGGGTCAGACCAAGGTCCATCAAGCCCAGAATTCTGTTTCCAACAGTGGCCAATCTAGGTCATATGTACCTAGCAGTTTCCCCAAGAGACACAAGTTCCACAATGCTTGTACTGGGTCAAGCATTGATATCTTCGGTCACTTCTTAATAATGGTTTATGGACCTTTCCTCCAGGAACTTGTCCAAACCTTTTTTAAACCCAGCTACACTAACAGCCTTTACTACATCCTCCGGTAACAAATTCCAGAGTTTGATTACACATTGAGTGAAAAAATATTTTCTTTTATTAGTCTTAAATAGTTTACCCTGTAGCTTCATTGCATGTCCCCTAGTCTTTCTATATTCTGATAAGGTAAACAATCGATCTACGTTTACCCGTTCCACTCCGTTCATTAATTTATAGACTTCTATCATATCTCCCCTCAGCCGTCTCTTTTCCAGGTTAAAGAGCCCTAACCTTTTTAGCCTTTCTTCATAGGAGTATCCTTCCATCCCCTTTACCATTTTGGTGGCTTTTCTCTGTACCTTTTCTAAAATCGCTATATCCTTTTTAAGATACGGCGACCAGAACTGCACACAATATTCAAGGTGCGGTCTCACCATGGAACGATATAGAGGCATTATAATATCTTTTGTTTTATTTTCCATTCCTTTCCTTATCATACCTAGCATTCTATTTGCTCTCTTGGCCGCCGCTGCACACTGGGCCGAGGGTTTTAACATGGTATCCTGGGTGTCTACTCTATTGCAGATTTTGGTATCATCCGCAAAGAGGCAAACCTTACCCGACAGCCCTTCTGCTATATCACTAACAAAGATGTTAAAAAGAATCGGACCAAGGACAGATCCCTGGGGCACACCACTGGCAACATCCTTCTCCTCAGAGTGAGCTCCATTTACTTGTACTCTTTGTCGCCTCCCACCCAACCAATTTCTAACCCAAGCAGTAGGAAGGGATATTCAGTGGCAGAAAATGGCTATGTGCTGCTGAATATCCCACCAACTGCCATTAATGCAGTTCACAGGTCTGCTAACCCATCAATTGCTTTGAATATCTTCCCCCCCCCCCCCAGCTACCTAGAGCAGGCACTTAGATTTCTATAAATAGGTCAAAGTAGGCACAGAAGAATGTTCCACATAAGTTACACCCATTTTATACATGTGGATACTGGAAAACTGTGTCTCATTTGATAGACCCCATGTGCACAGACTTAGGGGCATGTTTACTAAAGAACGCTATTTGCGCCGCGTCCCGTTATCGCGTGGTAAGGTACATTACCGCGCGATAATGGTGCTTTACCTTATCGCGCGTTAAAGTGCCATTATCGCGCGGTAATGTACCTTACCGCGCAATAACGGGATGCGGTGCAAATAGCGTTCTTTAGTAAACATGTCCCTTAGTGTGAATTTGATGCATACCTGTGTATTATAAAAGTGTGCATGTACAAGTCAGATCATGAAGCATTAATTAGGCTAGGAAAATGTCATTGGCCTTAGAAAGATGGTAAAGGAGTTATCCGCTATATCTGTCAAGTCACCTAAAGTGTGTTTTCAACATGAGCGCTCTTGCCTACCTGTGGGCCATGCTGAAGTACTCCTCTAATGTACTCTTGGGGTTGGCAGCGGAATCATAAGTCATGTCTTCTGAGGATAGCCTGCCACCTGTGAAGAATAAAGCAGGGGAAAAGACAATGAGTGAAACAGCGGTGGTGTGTTAGGCTGCAAAGCATAGCTAGGACTGCCCTAGTGCTTCAACTGAGCAGATAAAGGTCAGAGAGAGTTTTCAGCTGGAAAGTGTAAGACACTATACAAACGATTAAAGTACACATGTTGGTAATAAGTGGATTCCGTTAGCTGATTTGGCTTTTTTTCCGGTGCATAATTAATTCTTTTGTATGCAGGATATACTTGCCAGTAGTGAGGTCTTTGTATTGGGTGTGAAATATATATATATTTTTTTAGCAAAACTGAATGTGTTTTTAGTAATATGTTGAGAATGGATGACTACAGTTTTCTATAGGGATAGTACACTTGACATCCCTTTCCCCCTTCCCCTTGCTCTCTAGCAAATTAACTGCTGGCTCACTAGTGATATTACAGGGAACAAATGTCCCAGGTTCACATAGCACAAATCAGGTCATCTTAATGTAACTCTGCTGCACTGACCATCTGCAAGCAGTATGGAAACAGTCAAAGTTATTGTGAATAAAGCGACCCATGAAAAGCTCCATTAAACTTCACAATAGTCGAGTGTGTGTGTTTTGGAGGAGTGCAGCAGCAGCAGCAGCAGCACAGTAATCATTTGCACAGGGCAGCACTAAACCTGGCAACGATCAAAGTAAAACAAGATATCTTGACAGCCAATAAACTGAATTATCGGCATGTACATTTACCCACAGGAACGGCCATTTCTCAAGTGGCCCATTACTAGCCTGGCCACTGAGGTTGTAAAATCTGTAGTATGTGTCTACTTATACATCCCATTCAGTACATGGCCATTTGCAGCCTAAAACACACTCTTGTTCTATATGGGCCACTCAATATTCACACAAACCATCCCCTTTTATAAAAAAGTGCACAACACATAACTCTCAGCATAGTTACTATATAGCCCTTAAGAATAGCCTAATGGTTAGTGCAGCAGGATGTGCACTAGGGAAACAAGGTTCCAATCTCACTTTGCTGTATGCTAAATTAAAATGTGCTAAGTTAGTGTGCAATTGGACCATGAATCTAGTACAGAGGCATGTGCTAAGTTTAGGTGTTCTGTGCATTTGATCCTATGCTTAGTGCTAACTTTGCAACCATGTGGCACTATGCTAACCAGTATGCGGGTACAATTAATACCATACATTGAGGTGGCGTTAAATATACCCATACTAATGGCAACAGCCATGGTTAGCAAGCACCCAAGATGCACACACTAACCATGATGCAACATCAACATCCATTTTCTACCTCTAACCCTCCAGTCCCTGCCCAATTGTGAATTAACAGGTTAGTATGGGATTTTTAGCATGAGGCTCCATACTCTTAGTGTGGTGCACTTACTGAGTGCTAAACAGCACACTTTAGTAAATGTTTCCCCTTGTTATGTTGGGCAAGTCACTTAGCCCTCCATTGCCTCAGTAGGGAGGGCAGCGTTAATGTGTGCAAATTGTGCATTTCTACCATGGGGAGCCTAGTGGCCATGGCAGGCACAAGGGGTGTGGCTGCAGTATACTACTACTGCCACACAAGTAGTGTCACTAGCATGGTAGTAGCAAAAGCGTGGCCATAGCGCATGAGCACAGTGTGAATGGTCTCTACGCATGTCGTGAAAAGGAAAACAAGCACAATATTAGGCTGGCTGTTGGTTAAGGAACCACTGTGGACAGTAAGAAATGTGATTCAAACACATATACAGGAAGGGAACAACTGAGCAGTTCATAATAGAGAGGAATGATCACGAGTTGGCTTAACTGCCTGCACAGCTTAGAGCAGTGATGGCTAACCTTTTTGAGCCCGAGTGCCCAAACTGCCGCACAAAACCAAAGAATTTCCTCAAAGTGCCAGCACGTCAATTAAAGCTCCATTTGCATAAGGTGCTTCATTTGCATAAATATTTGCATAATGTTACCATACACTAACTTTTAGTAAACATGCCTCTTAATGAGTATATGGATAAAGAAAGACTAAAAGGTTTCTACATTACTATAATCCAGTACCAACCGCCAGGCACATTAGGAACTACTACAAACGCTGCCCATTTAGAACCCATAGCAAACCCGCCGTATCCTAACAGCACTACCAGGACTCACAAAGCACCATACTCTACCTATCAAAAGGCAACACTGCAAATATTAAACCAATACATCTCAGAGAACAACAATACATGACCTACTGGGGAAAGAACAAGTGGCAATGTCAAATAGGAATTATATAAACAGAATACCTCCGCTCAGTTACACATGCAGAACAGACCATTACCAAACAAGGAATCACAATTTAGAAACAGGAAGACAATAATTAAACTGGGAACCCCAAAAGCCAAACTTGGAATATACAACAACACTGTAGAAATAAAACTATATATTAATTTCCTCTTGTACTAAACAAAGCGCAAAAATTAATGATGCACATTTCCCAGAGCTGACATATTCCAATTAATAAATTCAAAATAAAGAGATATTTTTCTACCTTTTGTGCATTTTTTTTCAGTTGCAATTGTTCCAGCCACTTTCTTCTGGTTTCTTCGTGTCTTCTGCTAACTCTCCATCTGCTGTCCATTTGTCCTTTCTTCTGTCTTCTTGGGTTTTTTTTTCCATTCTCTCTCTACATCTGCTTTAACATACTAATCTTTCTCCTTTTGCTCTTTCCTCATTCCTATTTCATCTACTCAAAATTTACCCCTCCATCCTCAATCCCCACTTACTCTCCCAATACCCGGCCAATTGTAGATTTTTTATCCCTCCCACACAAAATATTTTTCCCCTCTCCATTTTACTCTCCCAGCCCCATCCCATTCTAATCCTCCCCCAACACCAGCTCCCTTCTAGTTCCAGCCTCACCCAGCATCCATTCCCTTCTAGTCCCTGCATCAGCCCATTTCCAGTCCTAGCAGCCCCCCAACCCATTTCCAGTCCTAGCAACCCCCCAACCCAATACCAGTCCTATCCCCCCCTCATCAACCCACTTCCAGTCCTAACCCCCCATCACCCCATTTTCAGTTTAACCCCCCCCTATAACCCATTACCAGTCCTAACCCCCATCAGCCCACTTCCAGTCAGCCCCCCATAGCCCATTGCCAGTCCTAACCCCCCCATCAGCCCACAGTCCATTACCAGTCCTAACCCCATCAGCCCACCTCAAGTCCTAACCCCTCCCCATCAGCCCATTTCTTGTCCCAGCCCCCCATAGCCCATTATCAGTCCTAAACCCCACCCATAGCCCATTACCAGTCCTAACCCCATCAGACCACCTCCTGTGTTAACCCCCCATCAGCCCATTTCCAGTCCTAACCCCACCCAACAGCCCACCTCAAGTCCTAACCCCTCCCCATCAGCAGTCCTAACCCCCCTAGCCCATTAGCAGTCCTAACCCCCCCTCTCTAGCCCATTAGCAGTCCTAACCCCCCCCCATAGCCCATTACCAGTCCTAACCCCCATCACCCCATTTCCAGACAGCCCCCATCAGCCCACAGCCCATGAGCAGTCCTACCCCCCAGCCCATTTGCTGTCCTACCCCCCCTGCCCATTAGCAGTACTAACCCCCCCCAGCCCATTAGCAGTCCTAACCCCCCCCCTAGCCCATTAGCAGTCCTAACCCCCCCCTAGCCCAATAGCAGTCCTAACCCACCCCCCAGGGCAAATTTAAAAAAAAAAAAAAAAGCAGCTGGCTCTGGCTTCTGCCGCGGCAGCGGCAGAATGCAATGTCCCGTGGGGCCCCCTCCGCCCGCTAAGCCCCTCTGCAAGGGCTTTCAGATTCGCGAGGGAGAGCGTCTCCCTCGCGTCTCTGTTAAGCCCGCAGGGGCTAATGGGAAATTTCCCATCAGTCCCTCGCGTCTAAAGGGGCTGATGGGAAATTTCCCATTAGCCCCTGCGGGCTTAACAGAGACGCGAGGGAGACGCTGTCTCCCTCGCGAATCTGAAAGCCCTTGCAGAGGGGCTTAGCGGGCGGAGGGGGCCCCGCGGGACACTGCATGCTGCCGCGTCCGCGTCCGCGGCAGCAGCCAGAGCCCGCTTTTTCTTTTTCTGCGGACCTTCACGCGTGCCAGCTGCAAGGCCTTCGCGTGCCACAGCTGGCACGCGTGCCATAGGTTCGCCATCGCTGGCTTAGAGCATAGGGACTGAATACAAGAGGGTGAGGCATGCAAATCAGCAACGCAAACATATTCAGAGGGTGTGTGCTGCATCCCTAACTGTGGGAGAGAGGGTGCAAATGTGGCATCCGGAGTTGCAGATGGCCTTGTATGAAAACAGCTCCACTTCTAACTTTAGAGATGATAACAGTTGTTTAACAAGTTAAGTCTCAATGAAGCCAGCTCTTGTAATAGCAACTGGGTCTCAGACTATAACCGGGCTGATATCTGAGCCGACTGATGCATGTCGGGTCAGCGCCTCAATTTGCATCAGTGACCCAATGTGTTGCTGTTGTCAACGAGCTGAATATTAGACTCTATACTTTATACTTTTTATACTTTATACTTGAATAATCAAAATATCAAAAGGTAATGCTTATCAGAAGATGTGTAGACCACTTTCCCAACGCCGAATATCAGCGCCGTGGCATTTCACGATTGCTACGTTTCATCAGGGGAGTGTTCAGTTATATAGCATTCCTCATTGGTATTTGATCTGCAGAGTTGAAAAAACACAACATTTTGTTATGATCCCTTTCTGATTTCTCAGATCCTTCAACGCAGAGCATGCACTCACTCACCCCGTTACATGATGTCGGCTTTCCTTCATCTCTAGAACGCCGCGCATGCGAGCTAGATCTCCCCTGGAGAATTTAAAAACCTTAACTAGTCATGTGACTGGATGGTGCCGTCCCCATTCATTAACATACATTCCATTCAATCTGTGCATTAAGGCCATTGGGGCACACTGTATCTAAATTAAAAATCCATCTTTTCTCGTAATACAACAGTGTGTGTTCTCTTGATTTCCCCCTTGAACCGTGTGTAATCTGGTCAATGCAAAAACATTTCAACGTTTCAAAATCATGCTTGCAGTCTATGCAATGTTGTACAATGGGAGCCTGTACAGTTCTGCATTTGAGTCTACTCCGATGTTCTCTCATGCGAATCTGAAAGGATCGAATGGTTTTGCCTATGTATAACAATCGGCACGGACACAAGATGCAGTACACTACATGTGTGGAACAACAAGATGTACAGTGTTTCAAAAAAAATTGTTGTCCATTATGTTCAAACACACTCAACTCCAATGTGATTGCACATATTTCACATTCACCACACTTGAAATGGCCCTTTGTTTCCAACGATGAGTGGGTTAGTATAGGGCGAAGCACTGTAGGGCTCAAAATTTCCTTTATGTTCCTGTGTCTCTGCCAAACACAATGGATGTGGTAATTCTCCAATCCCGGCGTGCTTTGTAGTACGTTAGTATGTTTTTTCAAAAATTTTTTAATCCAATGACTAAATGGCAAATATTTTGTAATAAGATTGATATGATCCTCCTGCAACGATCGTGTCGGCTGAGGAGAGAACAAGGGATCTCGGTTGCTGTATAGTGCCCTTTTGTAAGCTGTATCAATTATACCTTGTGGATAACCATGTGCCCTAAATTTTTCTTTCAATACAACTGCTTGTGTTTTAAATTCCTTGACGTCAGAACAATTACGGCAGTATCTAAGAAATTGCGAAAAAGGGAGACTATCTTTTAGCCCCCTCGGGTGGGCACTGTTATAATGCAGAAGAGTGTTTCTATTTTTTATTTATATTCTCTTATATACTGTGCTATTCTGCATCAGTGTGGTTTACATTGAACAAACTGAAATTACATTGAACAGGGCATTATAACTTGGAGATAACTATTTTACAGGGAACATGGGCTATGGAGGGTTAAGTGGCTTGCCCAAGACCACAAGGAGCACCTGTGGGACTAGAAACCCCAGTCCTTCCGGCCCAAGGTTGCTGTCCTCTAGTGGGATTTGAACCACTGACCTTCTGGCCTGAAGTACCTTGCCCCAACCACTAGGCTACTCCTCCACTCCTATTCTGTTTCTATTGGCAGGTTTATAATATATTGATGTCTTCCAGACCTGGTTTTCTTTAGTAACTCAAACATCCAAATATGTTATAGATTGTACATCACTCTCATAAGTGAACTGAATGTTGGTGTCTCGACTATTAAGCCATTGAGCAAACCCGTCTAAGTCCTCCTTGGTGCCCTCCCATAACATGAATACATCGTTGATGTACCTGCGCCATAATTTGATGTTATGAAAATGGGCTGATGATGAAATCCAATGGCGCTCAGAAACTTCCATATATATATTAGCTACTGAGGAGGCACATGTGGCCCCCATAGCAACTCCTGAGATTTGATGGTATATTACATTCTCGAAAATGAAATGATTCTGAAACAGTACTAAACGGAGGAGAGTCTTCAGAAATTCTAAATGAATGTCAGAAAGATCATTTCTATTCCGCAGGGCTTCTACCACTACATCCAATGCTGCCTCTTGCGGTATACTTGTATATAGGGAAGCGACATCCAGCGTGACTAGTAGAATATTTTGTGTTCTCGCCTATTGTAAATGATCATTTAAAATTTGCAAAAAATGCGATGTATTTTTTACGTAGGATGGAATAGTCGGAAGGAGAGGACGAAGGAACGAATCAACATAAACTGACAAAGGTTCCAACACCGACCCTTTTGTAGACACTATTGGCCTCCCTGGGGGCTGAATTAAGCTCTTGTGGATTTTTGGAACTAAATAAAACTTTGCGAGTGTCGAATTTGTAGTGTTGAGATATTGCCATTCTTTTTGTGAAATAATTTTATCTTTAAGTGCCTGTACTGTAATGTCCTTTATGACCTTCTTCAATCTGCTCATTGCCACTATACTATGAGCAGAACACAGTATTTAGAAGAAGCAGCCCGTCAATTGTCAAACACCACAGTTTATAGAGTTTTATTGGTTGACCCTAACTTGACCCTAACCTTCGCCCTATACTAACCCACTCATCGTTGGAAACAAAGGGCCATTTCAAGTGTGGTGAATGTGAAATATGTGCAATCACATTGGAATTGAGTGTGTTTGAACAATTGTTTTTGAAACACTGTACATCTTGTTGTTCCACACATGTAGTGTACTGCATCTTGTGTCCGTGCCGATTGTTATACATAGGCAAAACCATTCGATCCTTTCAGATTCGCATGAGAGAACATTGGAGTAGACTCAAATGCAGAACTGTACAGGCTCCCATTGTACAACATTGCATAGACTACAAGCATGATTTTGAAACGTTGAAATGTTTTTGCATTGTCCAGATTACACACGGTTCAAGGGGGAAATCAAGAGAACACACACAGTTGTATTACGAGAAAAGATGGATTTTTAATTTAGATACAGTGTGCCCCAAGGGCCTTAATGCACACATTGAATGGAATGTATGTTAATGAATGGGGACAGCACCATCCAGTCACATGACTAGTTAAGGTTTTTAAATTCTCCAGGGGAGATCTAGCTCGCATGCGCGGCGTTCTAGAGATGAAGGAAAGCCGACATCATGTAACGGGGTGAGTGAGTGCATGCTCTGCGTTGAAGGATCTGAGAAATCAGAAAGGGATCATAACAAAATGTTGTGTTTTTTCAACTCTGCAGATCAAATACCAATGAGGAATGCTATATAACTGAACACTCCCCTGATGAAACGTAGCAATCGTGAAATGCCACGGCGCTGATATTCGGCATTGGGAAAGTGGTCTACACATCTTCTGATAAGCATTACCTTTTGATATTTTGATGATTCAAGTATAAAGTATAAAAAGTATAAAATATAGAGTCTAATATTCAGCTTGTTGACAACAGCAACACATTGGGTCATTGATGCAAATTGAGGCGCTGACCCGACATGCATAAGTCGGCTCAGATATCAGCCCGGTTATAGTCTGAGACCCAGTTGCTATTACAAGAGCTGGTTTTGTTGAGACTTAACTTATTAAATAACTGTTATCATCTCTAAGGTTAGAAGTGAAGCCGATTTCATGACATAACTGAGAAGTTGTATGAAGCTCTGAAAAGTGACGTGATACAGATCTTGTATGAAATCAAGCAAGATGTCCACCATTTCTTTCATGGGGAACAGGCTTCAGGGAACACAATACAAAGACTCTGGTGTAGGGAATATGGGCTCCCCCTCTCAGTCACTCCTTTTATATGTCTTGGACAGCACCTAATCATTGTGGAGTGGTGTCCCCCCATGTTGGGGGAAGGGGGAAGTCAGACCTAGGGGCTTGGAAGCCCAGCAACAATCAGCACACATGCTTATGAAAGCCTGCACATGGGGTCTATAGGGTCAGGAAGCACCTCCAAGGCTCCCCATATAGAACAACCACTCCTTTGGCCAGGTATCTACAGCCTGGGGGGTGGTTCACTTCCTTCTACCCACAGAAGGCCCCATGCTCCCTCCCACAGGGAGGAGTACTGAGAGAACACCACATGGATGAGGTGCTTCCCATTCAGCCCCCAGGCTGATCACCCCATCCTTCAGGGAAGCAAAGGTCCATCACACCAGGGAAGAGCTCAAGAGTACCCCAGGTCCAGGAATTGCCACAGCCCCTGGTCAAGGAGACCAGGAAGAGGGTCACACATCAGTGAATTCCAACCCTGGAGAATTACATTTAGAATGGAAACATTATGAAGCAGCCCAGATCTGGTAAGCCTCAGCCACATCCTGTCTTGGTCAGGGTGAGGGGCCATCTGTCCACAGGAACTTGGCCAATGACAGTGGAATGGCCCCCCAGGTATATGCATGCACTGCTATATGCCCCTCATACAGGGGAGGCAGGGGTCAAACAGCACGTTTGCTGCCACACTGTCTGTTGGTAGTATGTGCATAACCTAATTTTATTCCACACCCCACACTGTACTCTGCTGGCTCCATCTCTGTCTCTGAGGCCAGTACCGACTGCAGCACAGAGCAGTCGGTACTGCTCCTGATACCTTCACAACACCCAACATCTTCAGCCCTCTGACAACTAGCTGAAACCACTCCTTGCCCCAGAACACTTTCGTACCGTCCTCCAAGCACTGATAACCCCAATACTGGACTTCTGCAATCCGATATACTTGGGACTACCGAAACAAGCCCTCAAACCACTCCAGCTAGCACAAAACACTGCAGCACGAATAATATCTGGTACTGCAAGACAGGACCACATCACACCCACCTTAAAGGACTTACACTGGCTCCCAATCGGTGCACGCATCAGATACAAAACTATCATAAACCTATTTAAGATAAATCAGCACACACATCAGCCAACAGCCTACACACCCTCATTCAACCAGACAACAGCACTCGTCCTAGAAGAAAACAAACACGCAACCGAGTCAGCACCCCAGGTGAATTCAAACACACACGCAAGGACACAACAGACAGAGCTCTCTCCATGGCTGCTCCAACTATATGGAACAAACTACCAGACAACTTGAGGACAACTACAGACCTCAAAGACTTTAGAAAACAGCTAAAAACCATGCTGTTCATAGAACACTATGGACACATCACATAACCTAAGAGAATGTATAACAGCACATATTGCCGTCTGACAGATAATGTTTTACAGCACCACTGTATATAGCCCACACTGTACATAGCTCAAACCATTCTAGCACGCAACACGCCACACCTTGTACATAGCTCACCCCAATCTAGCACACGATACAACACACACTCAACTAAATTGCACCCTCACTGCATGATTAACACACTCACTTTACCCGATTGTTTGCTGTGATACCACCTTGATTAATAAGATAAGGCGGTTTAAAAATACTGTTAAATAAATAAATAAATAAACTAGCTATTGCATATGCAGACATTAACAGAAGTCCACCAGGACAGTTGTTCATATGTCTATGCCTCAGCTGCATGCCTTGACTGACCTTCCCTCTGCCCCATCTCCACCATAACCCTGACTATTTTCACTCTGCTCAGGTGGCGTAGCATTTTTAGTGCAGTCACCTTTGGGCCCCACTTGCCCTGATTCTATGTGACTCAAACAGGTGTCAACCCTGCATCAAACCTCAAGCTACTAGCTAACACATTATAATAAACGTTGCCTTTGGTTGTAAGTCCTCTGGTGACAGGAAAATATTTGCAATTCCTGAATGTAAGTCACCTTGCATTTCTGTGAGAGGCATGAGCTAAATCCAATTCCTTTTATTTATTCCCTTCCTTTCCCTTATAAGATTATCCCCCAATGTGTGTACTTTTAGTTCAATTTAAAGGAAGTATTACTGGGGGCAAGTTTTGGCTTGGGGGAAATAAAGCGCCTAGATTGCATTTTCAAATTTATGAATGTTATTTTCCAGACAAAAGGAGGGATGCACACGGACAAAATAAAGTTTGCTTAGCCTTCATGTTAAATGAAGATTTTTGTGTTTTTTTTCTGTTTTTTCTTGATGGTTTTCTTTGAGCTAAGGTATCTTGAATGTGTGCCTTCTGTGAGTGCTAAAACGTTTATGTGCACATAAACTCATTGTGGGTGCATTAATTTGTTGATATATGCATGCACAAGTAATTTGCATGGCCAAATATTTTTTAGGCACTCCAATAAACTAAATTCATTTCAATGAATGCACACCCCTAGTATTTTTTGTTTTCAAAATGAGAGCAAATTTTGTTGGTAAAACATGCTTCTGGTTGTTGCCCCAAAATGCACAGTTTGAATATTGCACTCAATAATAGTACTAGTCTGGTTTGATTGTTCTAGTGCTTATTTCCCATTCTTTCTTCTGGATCTCAGAATGGCTAAATTTGTGATTATTGTAACAAGTGCCATCTACCTTCTGTTTCAGAACTAATTCTACAATCCTGACTCTGCACTTCTAATCTTGAGTAATTACCTCAACCTTCAACTTCATTTAAATATGTTTGTTGTTATCCACTTAGACATCGGCAGAAAAAAGAAAAAGAATCAATATTACTGATTGCTGTCATTGCTGTCTAGCAATTCAGAATCATCATTATTGTGAGCAGCAGATGGTATAAAACAGAATGTAAATTGTGACTTCATTTAGCATGAATCATTTCATACTATGCATATTATAAGCTGCCTTTCAATTGAAAACAACTGAACACGTGCAGGCAAGAAAGTGTATAGACCTTTGACTTAACTATAGCTGTAGACACAAAGCATAGCGTCTTTGCAGTAATCTACAGTGCCTTCTAAAAGTTTTTATTTCCTTCTACATTTTTTCACATTCTGCTGTCTAAAAAAATGCAGTTCTAAAAACATTAGTGTGAAGTTTGTGTCACTGATCTACCCAATATATTCTGTGTTTCAAAGTCTAAGAACAATTACAAACTTATTCACAAAGGTGGTCATTTTAGAAGCTCTATTTGTGCTTTGGATGTCTAAAAACATGCACGCTTGATTTTAGAAATGCCTGGCCCCTCTCTGCCCTCATGCAAGTCTCTAGCTGCTCTAGGGCATGAATAGGCACCAGGGAATTGCTCGCTTTATCAGTAAAACATCTGGAGAGTGTAGAGAAGCTCACACTCTAATATCCCCAACACTGTCCACAACCATAAAGACAAAAAAAAATATGAGAAACTTGTTTTGTGGTTGTCGCACTGCCAAATACCTCTGCTTACAGATTGGCAGGCTAAGACGCATCCCCTTTCTAGACTACCATTGCCATCTGGGTATGTACACATCTCTAAAATCGTGCCCGAACTTATGCACGCCTGTCCTTTTTTGTTATGTTTTGATCTGGACATCCCAGATTGCACCTGGCCGTCATTTCTAAAGTGTGCCTTCATGTAAATAAGAAAAAGAAGCCAAAGAGCCCAATATTCAAAGGGTTAATAAGCTTATCAGACTGGCTAACCACGTTAATCCCCTTGGTTAGTGCCACTGAATATCCCCATGGGCCGCTGCTGCATGCCCTGATGCTATGATTTGGTGCAGACTATTTTTGAAGAAACACATGGAGAATAGCACATGCATGTGGGAAAGCTTTTGCGATCGGAAGAGACCAATGTTGAACTTTTAGGTGTGAATGCTAAGCGATCTGCATGGCATAAAACAAACACAGCACATCACTCAGATGACACCACCCCTTTTGTTATGCAAGGTGAGCGCAGCATTATGTTGTGGGGATGCTATGCAGCCGTGGAGACATGGAGGCTTGTGAAGACTGAGGAGAAGTTGGATGGTTGGAAACCACAGTCAGGTACTACAGGAAAAGCTATGCCAGCTTATTATTTAATTTACATTCTCTTATATACTGTGCTATTCTGCATCAGTGTGGTTTACATTGAACAAACTGAAATTACATTGAACAGGGCATTATAACTTGGAGATAACTATTTTACAGGGAACATGGAGGGTTAAGTGGCTTGCCCAAGACCACAAGGAGCACCTGTGCAACTAGAAACCCCAGTCCTTCTGGCCCAAGGTTGCTATCCTCTAGTGGGATTTGAACCTCTGACCTGAAGTACCTTGCCCCAACCACTAGGCTACTCCTCCACTCCATAGAGCTGAGACTGGGGAGAAGATTCACCTTTCAGCAGGACAATAATGCTAAGCACAACACAAAAGCAACGTTAGAGTAATTCAACGAGAAGAAATGTTCTCAAGTGCTCTAATTGATTTTCTGAATGTCAAGATTGGAAGACCACATTTCACAGATAATTAACAATTAACTTGAAAAACCTGCTGCTATTCTGCTAAGTTGAATGGGTAATCACGTGATTCACACCTGTAAAAAAATCAAATCTGTAAAGTGATGATGCTTCTCTACCCAATGAGCAAGAGTGTTTCGAGTCTGCCAGTGCAAGCAACTTCTGTGATCATAATCTAGATCTTCATCGTTTGAATTGTTTTGTTGGTGTACAATAAATAACAGACATAAATAATGATATAGATTGCCTCTGTAGTCTCAGAGGTACTGGGAATTTACAGCTGAATCCTATGACTTATTGCACCTGAAAATATAAGGGATGTGTATTCATTTGTAAAGGTATGGCAAATAACAACAACATTTTCTATATCATTTTTATAACCGTGGCACGGCGGACACGGTGCATCTCCCCTTCGCCAACCCCTCCCCCCACCCCCCACTCCCCCAATAACTCACAGTACTCCATCGTTGGCATAAACACCGGTCGCAGCTTTATTAACTTTAACAAACTTCAACAATAATTCCAAACAATACAATCCCACCTCTACCTCAACAGTAATGATTCACCAGACATGTGGGTAGCAAAGTGAGGTCATCGCTGTTGCCACCGCAGCGAGGCTACTGCTCATCCTACCACCCCTTTCTCCGGCTTCGCCATATTACTAGCAAAAGCCTCACCGGGGTTATCCGGGTCGGGGGTACCCCACCCCCGCCCAACTAATACCTATGGCTCCGGACCCCGGAAACCTCCGGGATCCCGCCACCGGTTCAGGCACTCCCTAGCCCCTGAACCACCCCCCCCCAAGCTGCGACCGATGAACCTCCTGTTGACCACCGCTTCCACGGCCTCCTGCCAATCGTTAAGGAGCAAATCCAGCCCAACAGAGGATAAATGCACCCCATCTTGCCGGTATAAACCTGTGCAAGAAACTTCAACCCAGGGATGCTGTATCTGAAGACTCCCATGCTCTACCACCCAACGCCCAATCTGGCGATTAATCTTAGTTAACCCCCGAGACCACCGCCGCTGCTCCCAACAGGCTGGCCGTGGAATGATATCCGACCATAACAACAGGACCTCAGTAAACATTAGCAACACTTCACTTAGATCATGTTTCGCCGCTCGGATCAGCTGCTTACAAGTCCAGGAGCCTAAATCATTGCTCCCCAGATGTATTAGCATCCACTTCGGCCATTCCTTCACATGCCCGTGATGTCGCAGCAAAGGCAGGAGCTGCACCCAACGCAGCCCTCTCACGCCCAGCCATAGGACCCCCAGCTCACATGGGTCCATTCCGAGATTGGGCCCCATCGGCCGTACCACTGCTCTCCGCTCCTCCCAATGCACAAAGAAGTGGCCAACCAACCAGCAGGTCCCAGGACACCGGTCCCCACCTGAAACACAAAACAACAGTTAGCACCCCCCCCCCAAACACCCCAGTCATCCTCTTCACAAACGCACATAACCCTGAAATGCTTGCGAACTCCAACGGCCAATCCGCTGAATCTCACTCTGCGGCAGTCCCTCAACCGCAGCGCTGGTAGCCGCCCTGATCCGGAACGAATGCGGGGCAAACCCCGCCGGCTCCACTCCTATCCTTTCCAAAGCCAAACGCAGGATGGCCGCAAACTGAAAACGAGTCAGCAGGCTAGCATCTTCATGCAAGAAAAAATTCCCCTCGCCTGCGGGGCGCACTCTCAAATATTCCCGCATCAAAGCCACCGGGCAAGTCAGGGGGTGTCCAATGGCACGTAACACCACCCATTGACCATGTCCCCGCTGATCTGTTTTAGACCGTGCAAGCAATACTCGCGTCTCCGCGTCTCCCACATACACGTGCCGCCAACTCAAACCGCGTGCCACACGGTGTGAATCCGCCACTAACTCTCCGACTCGGAAGGCCCCAAAAAACGCCAAACTGAAAACCGCCCGAAACAGCCGCGTTTCATAAACGGAGGCTGCAACCCCCGGCAACGCCACCGAGATTCGAGCCAACAACTCGTGCGTAATGGGCCGATGACCATCCCGCTGAGTTGGCTGAGAGCACTCCCACCCCTGTAATAATTGCCGTGCCAGGAACCCCCCACCCATGCCACCCCAGCCCACTGCCCGCGCAAAAAAGGAAAACCCCGCCAAGTGCGCCCGCACGGTCGCTTTTGACGGCCCTTTGGCCTTTGCCGTGACCACGTATTCAGCCAATAAATGGTCGTGCACATGCCCCTCCCGCCACCCCCGAGTCACCAGAAAACTGACCACGTCGTCGTTTCAGCGTTGATACTTCTTCCATGTCCCTGGCACCACAGAACGCTGCAGCAACGTTAGCATCTCCCCCGGCTAAGCTGCCATAAGTACTCCGGGACCTGCGTGCCTTCGACGTCCGCTGCTGGCGCCAAAATCCAGAACTGCTCCCACTTAAAATGAGAAAGAGCATCCTCAATACTGTTAGTGCTACCCGGAATATGATGAGCCCTAACCAATACATTCAACCGCAAGCAAGCTAGAACTATGGCCCGCATCAAGGCCGCTACCTGCAGACAATGCGGCGTATACTTATTGATCACGCTCACCACCGCCTCATTGTCACAGTACCACACCACCCTACGATTATGCAACCTGTCCGGCCAAAGTTCCAGAACCACCAAGAGAGGGAACAACTCCAAAAACGTGATATTCGCCGTGAGCCCTTCATCCCACCAAGACTGAGGCCAGGATGCCGCACACCACGCCCCACCAAAGTAAATCCCTAACCCCCCACTGCCAGCCGTGTCCGTAAAAAGCTGTAAATCGACAGAAGAAATGGCGGCCTCCATCAACACCCACGTGCCGTTAAATTCCTGTAAAAACACGTCCCACACTCCTAAATCAGCCCGGATACTCCGAGTTACCCTGATCCGATGATAAGACTTCGTCACACCTGCCGTAGCTGCTGCCAAGCGTCGCAGAAACACCCTACCCATAGGTATCACCCTACAAGCAAAATTCAAAGAGCCGATTAAGGCCTGCAACTCTTTCAATGTGAGCTTATGCGCTCCTAGCGCGTTAGTGACCAGCAACCGCAAACGCACAATCTTTGCACCCGGCAAACGCGCCACCATTGCCACTGTATCCAGCTGTATACCCAAAAAGGTGATGCACGTACCCGAACCCTCCGTTTTCCCCTCCGCCAGCGGCACCCCCCACTCCCGAGCTAAAGCCACAAACCCGTCCAACAACGCCCGACACTGGACCATCCGTGCCTCCCCCACGAACAAGAAATCGTCTAAATAGTGCACGACATTCGTGCAACCTACCCTTTTAATCAAAGCCCAGTGCAAAAAGGTGCTGAACATCTCGAAGTACGCACAGGAAATCAAACAACCCATCGGCATACATTTGTCAAAGTACCAGCCCCCTCAAAATAAAACCCCAACAACGGGAAAGCCGACGGGTGAACCGGCATCTACCAAAAAGCCGATTCGATGTCAACTTTGGCCATTAAACTCCCCATCCCGCAGCGACGCAACAAATCGACTGCAGCGTCAAAGGATGCATATCGCACGGAACACCAGTGTTTCAGGATCCTATCATTGACCGACGACCCCATGGGGAATGACAGGTTGTGAATCAGCCTGTACTTCCCCGATTCCTTTTTCGGAACAACTCCCAAGGGAGAAACTACCAAATTTGAAAACGGCCGGCAGGAAAAAGGACCAGCCAGCCTACCTAAGGCACTCTCCGATTGCAGCTTAGCGTGGACCACCTGCGACAATTGTTGCACCGAAGCCACGTTGTCTGCCCACCCCGCCCCTACCTCCCCTATCACTGGAATAGGAAACCCCTCACCCAGGACCTCCCGAATCCTTCGCCGCGGATACCGCTGGAGCCACGGCTGCATCGCCTCTAACCTAATCGGCGTGGGAGCTCGCTCCCCCAAAACTGCAGTACTTGGGAGTCGCAGGGGGGGGGGCCACCTGTCTCGTGCATTTGAGGGAAGAATGCCCGGCTCCACACAGGGAACAGGCGTGCCGAAACTTACAGTCTGGAAATGGGCACGATGACTTATTAAATCTCCAGCCAAGATCTCTGGAACACTCACCCCTTGCCTTCTGCGACCCCAAAGCTCCATCACGAAAGAAACACCCCCTGCCCACCATGCCGGCCCCTACACCTTTTACACCTCCTTGCCCCATGCTTCCCCGGCACCCCCAGACCGAACCGCCATTTTAGTCAACCACAAACTAATGTCTTGATTCCCCCAAGACAATAACTTATTTTCTTCCATCTTATCCCAAAATTTTTCATCATAGGTGAGCCAAGCCCAACCATCATGTGTCTCTGCGGCTTCCAAAATCGAATCCGGGTCCACGAGCAACATCCCGTACTGCTCCAGATACTGATGGCCCCAGACACTGGCCAACCGTAAAAAAGCCCTTGTCCAATTCACAACATTACGAGAAAATCGCTTAATCCTCCCTGCCTTTTCATCCTCCTTCCTCTTCTTACGACTCTCGCCCGACCGCCGCCTCCCTTCCAACAAATGGAAAATATCAATATACTTCCTCTTCCGAATTTTCCTGCACAATGCCTGTGGAACCCCCTCCCACAGCTCGGAAAAGGACTCACGCGTCTGTACTGCCCCACGCCCTTCCGCCCCCAGGGTTGCGGGAACTTGTGCCCGTTCCACCGAATCTCCTCCCGAAGTGTCTGTCGACGACCCACTGGAAGAAGAGGACGACGATTCATTCCTGCAATGCCTCCAACAAGCATGCTTCCGCTTCCTCCGGGCCTTACCCCCCATGCCGACTCCTGACCCCCCCACCTGGGCCCCACCCCCTCCGTCCCCGACCAGCAACTCACCTGTGCGTAAAGCCGCATCGCTGACATCAGCTGCACCTGCTGACTGCTCCGTAGGGACCTCCAGCTCCTGAACGCCCTGAGAGCCTTCAGCACACTCGACCCCCACCGCCATCAGAGCTGTCCCCGCCAATCCGGCCACCGCTCCTCCTGGACTTCCCGCAGAAATTCCCCCCGGTAAATGCCACGCCATCAGGGCCTGCGAAGGAACATAAGGAAAAACAGGGGGCGGGGGAAAGGAAGTCCCCAGCCAGGAGGGTACCCAGGCACCCAGCCAATCCACCCTGGATGTGCCCTGCCCACCGCCCCTCCAGAAGTCCCAAGCCGAAGACCCACGGGCCGAAGATAACCCCCCTTGACCCACCACCCCAACATCCCCACCCTGATAAGATTGCCCCGTAGAAGGGATCTGAGCACCCCCCCATGGACCCAGCCACATCGCCACTCCACCCCCACCACGAATGTAGCCCCTGCCCCGCTCCCACAGCCATTTCCCCGGAGTGCACCGGCCCAGCCGGGGCAGCGTGCACATACTCTGGGGGCCCATCTGCCACCCCCCTTTGCATGGCCCCCGAGGTTTCAGTAGAACCCGCTAGTCCTCTGCCTCCTGAAGGGGAAACCACTCCAACCCCCCTCCGTCCCCGGGATCTCGCAGACCGAACAGCCTCTCCAGAAGAGCCCCCCGCAGAGCCCGCAGAAGCCCCTTCATTCCCCCCTCTTCCCCTCCTATCACCCCCCCTTCCCCCCCTTGAATTTCCCAACGCAGATCACCGAGAACCCCCCTTCCCCTTTCCCCCTTTCTTCCCCCCCCTCTCACCAGACCGGGCAGGCATCCTACTCACTGACCCCGCACCACGAACAGACTCACGTGCTCCAAGGCCTGCTCTGTAACCGGCCCCCCCGGCAGCCCGATCGATACGCTGCTTCTAGCTGTTTCCCCGAATGCCTCAGAGCACTCTGTGCACTGCCAGCTGCCCTAACAGCAATCGCTGCCAAAAAACAGCCTGGAGTGAGAAGAAAACACAAGATCAACGCAGAACACTTCCGCTGTCTCCTGCTCCTCGTGCCCGAATGCACGCCCCGGCAGGTCCCCCTTCACATGCTCCCTCCTCCCTCCCATTGCCATCACCGATTGGCTCCCACCACTGCCACTCAGCCGCGGGAGCCAATCGATTCAAAAGATGCCGCCCGGCCTCGCGGCATTCTTCCAGCCCCCGCGGCCCGAAGGGGATGCCACGCGCCGCCAGCCCGGTTACCACCGGCAGGCCTTCTTCAATCCAAAAACAACACTGAAAAGATTCAAAATGTATTTTTCCCAACAGTTTCATCACTGTCCAGTCTCAAACCAGTAACCATGGTGTTGAAAGGCAGGCATCTTGTTGGGGGGGGGGGGGCTAACTCTAGCCAGCCTACTCTTAACTCTATTGATGATCTTTCTTCCTTAATGTTTCCTGATTGGCCTAAAGTTTATCTGCTCTGGAGCAGTATGGAAAATGCTAACCGTATTTTTTTCCTTGTGAAATCTATTGACGCCGGTGTAGAGATTTACTCCAAAGATTTTTCTTTTGCCATGTTCTTGTGCCAGATGTTCCAAATATGTTATCAGAGACATTTATCACAACTAATCCAGATCCTGCTTGTCCATTTACAGAGTTGCCAAATTACCCAGTCCCAGGAGTGACATTTAAAGCCAATCCTGGATTTTTAACAATCTGATTTTAATGCATTATGGGACTTGCAGCACTGATTCCAATTGGTAACATCAGAGACTACAAATACCATGCTGCATTGCAATGCAAATTTAAAACCAGAACTTGCCAAAAATCTCACTTCTGAAACTGGGTAACTTGGCAACTCTGCAATTTGTGATGATCAATGAGGATCTGGATCAGGTTTGTTAAATGTCCCTTATGATGTTTAATTCAACCCAAAGTTTGTCTGTTTCACTATGCCCTAATTCCAATGGATTCAGAAAGCAAATCAGGTAACAAGGAAGATCACCAACAATACAGCAGATTGGCTAATTTCAAAATCCCATCCCTCACCGCCTCCCCCTCCACCAAATAGCTCTGCTGCAAGTTTCCTACCTTATAAGTCAAAAGGCATTGGGTCAAAGCAAGCCTCTCACTGTTAGGAAAATAAATTGAGTTTTTCCATTTGTTTGAAACCTCTAGTAACCTTTCAACTATGTTTTTTGTTTGGGCAGAACCAAAGCTACCTCTTTAATTAACAACATTACTCTGAAAGGAAAATCTATAAAATTGAAACAAGTGAAATGAAAAAAATCCTGCAAATGAAACAGGTAATGAAACAAAATGAAATGGCTTTGCCTGCATACCTCTAGGTTATACTGTTCTACATAATGTCTATGCATGACTGTACAGTGTCCATATGATTAATGAACAAATACAACTAGGTGGCTCTATTTGATCTGAACTAAATGCTGAATGAACTAACATATTTGAGTACAAGTAAACAATGCTGGAGACTGAAAACAATGCAAACTTAAAATATTACAATAATCTATGCAATTTGTAAATGCCATTGCTCAATGATTTTATCTACAGGAGGCTTAATAACAAAAATCATCAAAGTTCCCTATTAGCAAGTAGAGCATGCTTATAGACGTGCTTAATAATAACTGCAGGGCAGCCCTGTTGTGCAAACTTACTGGGTATGTCAGCTGCCTGATGTTTAAATTCATAAGAAGATAAAAATTACCATACTGGGTCACACCAAAGCTCCATTAAGCCCAGTATCCTCTTTTCAACAGTGCCAATCCAGTTCACAAGTACCCCGATAGGATCCCAAAAAATAGTACGATTTCTTGCTGCTTACAGTACCCCTAGTAAAAATGACTTTTCCTCCAAACATTGTCCAAACATTTTTTAACTCCAGCTATACTAACTGCTTTTGCGACATTCTCCGTTTACGAATTCCAGAGCTTACTTAAAGGTTTGGTAGAAACTATTTTCTATTTGTTTTAAATTTGCTACTTAGTAACTTTATGGCATGTCTCCTAGTCTTGGCACTTTTTGAAAGGGTAAAAATAATTGATGTGCCTTCGCTCATTTCATGCCACTCATGATTATTCCCCCTTAGCTGCCTTTCCTCATTGGGTAGTCATTCCATTTCCTTTATCATTTTGGTTGCCCATTTCTGTATCTTTTTTTCTTTTTTGTAATTTTATATTTTTTAATTACACAAATACATTCAAAAATAACATGAATGAAATGCAAATGGCAGGAAACATCAACCAAGGTATTAAGTAAACACATTAAAAAGAACTATATTAGCCATGCATTAGCCCACAAAACCTAGGAAAAAGAGTAGGAGGCCCCAGGAAACTAAAAAAAAAATAATCCTTTTACAAATAAGGAAGAACTAAACATATCAAAGCAGTGCAAGACTTACGCGTCAGCCGTATGAGAGGCTGCAACGACCACATAATCTTCCCTGGTTAATAGAAACTCCAGCAACTGGCGAGGCTCAAAAAACAGAAACAATTTCTCTTTATAGGTAACATAACATCGAGTAGGAAATTCCTTCCTCCTCAGCTGGCTATCCCTAGCAAGATCTGGGAAAATGTGAATATGAGAGCCCATAAACTGCTCACTGAAATTTCTAAAATAAGATCAAAGAATTAATGATTTCTCAGATTCCCGAGCCAAGGTAGCAAGGAGAGTAGAACGAGCTGTAATCAACTCCAAAGAACTCTCCAGAAACCCTGTGAGGTCTCCAGCCTCTGGAGGATTCTCAAGGCTAACTCCCTAGTTGCCCTGCCCTACTGAGAGATATTGAGCCCTTGTCAATGGTGGTAGATTGTCCCGGGAACTCGTCAAGACCTCCTGGAAATACCTACAAACCATCTCTATAGGCGACTGCACCAGATATCTAGGAAAATTAAGAAGTCTCAAATTATTTTTCCGGACTTGATTTACAAGGTATTCCATCTGCCTTGAAGTCACAGTCCGATCCTTCAGTTGAAACCTTTTTTCTTTTTTCACATTTTAAACTTTCCTCAAATAGTTCATATAATAACAACAATGACCTGTAATATATCCTTACCTGCATAACACCTACTTTATTCTCCATTAAGGCTCACAAAAGCAGAAACACCATGTTTTGGAAATGTCTCAGTTAAAGTAGCTGCAGCAAGCTTCTTTGTCATCCACCTCTTAAAAAGTTTCAAAATATTCATCATGTCCAGTTAAAAGTATTTTATAAGTATATTAATTTCTCCATTGTGAAGATTTGCCAGATCATTTGAAACTAGCATGCAATTGAAAGCCGAGAAGAAGACTGCCAATTGTGCATAACAAGAAGGAGAGTTACATTTATGTACATTAGGTAGTTTCTTGACCGCAAAGGGCTAACAATCTATGGGACATTTTTACTAAAGCATGGTAGCTGGGGACACATGGCTAACATGCATTTTGGCCACACAGTAGCCAGAAGAACACTACCAAAATGTGACCACACTAAAAATGGCATGCACCCAAGAACCACGTGAAAAGGCAGGATTATGGAGAAATTGGGATGGATAGCGGGCAGTAGCAGCCACATGTGGTTGATGTGGTCATGCTAGTGGTGCATTTGACCATGAGCAACTACGACCAGCCTCTCCTTGTTTCTGGCAATTAGGAATTCAAAAGGAGTTAATTCTCTACTACAGCCTGATAAAAAGTATTCTCTATTTAAAAAAAGCCTTTTAGTTGAATATATTTAAAAATAACATAATTTGGGACACTAAAACAGCTCTAAAAGGTATCATAATTTAGAAACTTCCTATCCTGGAAGATCATGGAGGCTGTCTGTTAAGATAGTTTTTTTTTCTGTTACCCAGAGCATTGACCACAACTGATGAGAGAGAATGGTTACTGGAGACTGCTAGCGTTAACTTTCTTTCTGTGGAGATCTTCCTGCATAATTCTATTGCTGATACATAGCATGTATACTATTCTCACAAATCTATGGTGAATCAATGTATTCAGATCAACAGTGGTATAGCTGTATCTATGGTGCTTTACATGTGACCAACTTGGTCATTCGATTTTGAATTCTTTCTGGAGTCTCAATGCGTGGATGAGACAATGGTGCAGAGATGAGGGTTTTGAATGTGTTAGGAACTGGGGAACATTCTGGGGAAAGGAGGGGCTCTTCCGAAGGGATGGGGTTCATCTTAACCGGGATGGAACCAGACTACTGGCTTTAACCTTTAAAAAGGAGATAGAGCAGCTTTTAAACTAGATAATAGGGGAGAGCTGACAGTCACCCAAGAGCGCATGGTTCAGAAGAATGTATCCTTGAAGGATACTACCAAAAGCAGAGAGGTTCCAAAAAAAGTAAAGTAACCCAAATGCCCTCGAGTAAGGAGCAGACAGAGCTTGAAGATCCCAAATTACTTATGTCTACCAATAGCCAAATTAAAATTAATAAAATACATTCTCTAAAAGGCTTGTATGCAAATGCTAGAAGTCTAAAAAATAATATGGGAGAGTTAGAATATATAGCACTAAATGAGAGGTTATATATGATTGGAATATCAGAGACATGGTGGAAGGAGGACAACCAGTGGGACACTGTGATACCTGGGTACAAACTATATTGTAATGATAGAGCTGATCAAATTGGTGGAGGGGTTGCGCTCTATGTTAGAAAGGGCATTGAGTCAGAAAGGATTAAAGTTTTGCAGGAAACAAAATTTGCTGTAGAATCTCTATGGATTGAAATTCCATGTAAAAAGGGGAAGGCGATGGCAGTGGGGGTGTACTATCGACCGCTTGGCCAGAATGAACAAATGGATGATGAAATACTCAAAGAAATCAAGGAAACTAACAAAAGTTACATAGCAGTAATAATAATGGGTGATTTCAATTACCCCGGTATCGACTGGGTCAGTGTCACGGCAGGACATGCTAGGGAGATAAAGTTCCTAGATGAAATAAATAACTGCTTCTTGGAGCAGCTGGTTCATGAACCGACCAGAGGGCAAGCCATATTAGACCTAGTCCTTAGTGGAACACCAGATCAAGTGCAAGAGATAAGGGTGTTGGGGCCACTTGGCAATAGTGATCATAGCATGATCGCCTTTGATTTAATTAGTGGAGGAGGGATAGTAAGGAAATCCACAGTACTACCGTTTAACTTTCGTAAGGGTGACTATGATAAAATGAGGAAAATAGTTAAGAAAAAACTACAAGGAGCAGTTGCAAAGGTTAAAGACTTACATCAAGCTTGGGTGTTGTTGAAAAATACTATCTTGGAAGCCCAGACCAGCTGTATTTCACACTTTAAGAAAAGTGGAAGGAATTCCAAAAAACTGCCAGCATGGTTTAAAGCTGAGGTCAGAGAGGCTGTTGTTGCCAAAAAAGCATCTTTCAGGAAATGAAAAAAAGAGCCAAACGACGAAACCTGGAAACAGCACAAGCACTGGCAAGTCAAATGCAAGGCATTGATAAGGTAAGCAAAGGAAGAATTTGAGAAGATGCCTGCTGCGGAAGCAAAAACATGAAATAAAGACTTTTTCAAGTACATTTGTAGCAAAAAAACCTATGAGAGAGTCAGTTGGTCCATTAGATGATAGAGGGGTTAAAGGGGCACTAAGAGGCGACAAGGCAATAGTGGAGAGACTAAATGAATTCTTTGCTTCGGTCTTTACTGAGGAAGATGTAGGGATGTTACCCATGACTGACGTGGTATTTAAAGGTGCGGAAAAATTGAAGGAAATATCGATACATCGGGAAGATGTATTACAACTATTAGATAAGCTGAAGAGTAGCAAATCACCTGGGCCGGATGGTATACATCCAAGGGTGTTGAAAGAACTTAAATATGAGATTGTAGACCTGCTATTAGTAATCTGTGAACTATCATTAAAATCATCTCTAATACCTGAAGATTGGAGGATCGCCAATGTAACACCAATTTTTAAAAAGGGTTCTAGGGGTGATCCAGGAAACTACAGACCGGTGAGCCTGATGTCAGTACCGGGAAAAATGGTAGAAACCATCATAAAAAATAAAATTACTCAGAATGTAGATAGTTATGACCTAATGGGAGACAGCCAACAAGGAAGATCTTGTCTTACTAATCTGTTATGTTTTTTTGAAGGTGTGAATAAACAGGTGGACAAAGGTGGGTCGATTGATATAGTGTATCTGGACTTTCAGAAAGGCTTTGACAAGGTCCCTCATCAGAGAATTTTGGCAAAACAAGAGTCATGGGATAGGAGGCAGTATACTACTGTGGATCAGGAACTGGTCAAAAGATAGAAAGCAGAGGGTAGGGCTAAATGGCCAGTTTTCCCAATAGAGAAAGGTGAATAGTGGTGTACCCCAGGGATCTGTGCTGGGTCCACTGCTTTTTGACATATTCATAAATGACCTAGAAAGTGAATAACGAGTGAGGTTATCAAATCTGCAGATGACACAAAACTATTTAAAGTTATTTAAACCCAAGAGAATTGTGGAAAATTGCAAGAGGATCTTGATAAATTGGAAGACGGCATCAAAATGGCAGATGAAATTTAATGCGGACAAGTGCAAAGTTATGCACCTAGGGAAGAACAACTCAAACTATGGTTACAGGATGCAAGGTTCCACATTAGGAACTACCACCCAGGAAAAAGATTTAGGCGTCATTGTGGATAACATGTTAAAACCCTCGGCCCAGTGTGCAGCGGAGGCCAAGAGAGCAAATAGAATGCTAGGTATCAAAGGAAAGGAATGGAAAATAATACAAAATATATTATAATGCCTCTATATTGTTCCATGGTGAGCCCGCACCTTGAATATTGTGTGCAATTCTGTATTTTAAAAAGGATATAGCGTTATTAGAAAAGGTACAGAGAAGAGCCACCAAAATGGTAAAGGGGATGGAAGGATACTCCTATGAAGAAAGGCTAAAAAGGTTAGGGCTCTTTAACCTGGAAAAGAGACGGCTGAGGGGAGATATGATAGAAGTCTATAAATTAATGAACGTAGTGGACCGGGTAAACGTAGATCGATTGTTTACGTTATCAGAATATAGAAAGACTAGGGGACATACAATGAAGCTACAGGGTAAACTATTTAATACTAATAAATGAAAATATTTTTTCACTCAACGTGTAATCAAACTCTGGAATTTGTTACCGGAGGATGTAGTAAAGTCTGTTAGTGTAGCTGGGTTTAAAAAAGGTTTGGACAAGTTCCTGGAGGAAAGGTTCATAAACTATTATTAAGAAGGGACCCAGGATATCAATGCTTGACCCAGCACAAGCATTCAAGAATTGTGGAACCTGTGTCTTTTGGGGAAACTGCTAGGTACATATGACCTAGATTGGCCACTGTTGGAAACAGGATACTGGGCTTGATGGACCTTGGTCTGACCCAGTATGGCATATCTTATGTTCTTATAACATCCACTGTGGCAAAGACATTCTGCTTGAGCTCAGTGAGGCGCACCCTCTGTCCATCCTGGCCCACAGCTCATGCCTTCCTGCAGGCCTCGTGCTGCACCTGCCGCCACTTTTGTTTGACATCCTCGATGTCACCATTATTGTCATATATGGCATTCAACTTGTGGCAGATGGCGAGCCACCTGTGGTGCCACTCATAGGCCCCCACATGGGCCTCCTTGGTGCCCATGAGGACCCCGTAGTTGGTAAGCACCTCCTCAATGAGGATGGTCCTCTCCCTGTCACTCCTCTTGCGTAACGATACCTTAGGAGCCATTGCCAATGATAAAAGTTATTCAGAATGTCTCAGTAGCACTCTCTCTATGGAGTTTCCCAGAGGCATGTACATGCTGGTATTACATGTTTTACAGCAGATAGACGTATGACATATACGTCAATTCTGATGGAATACCATCCATGTCTGTGCATCTAGATGCACACATACGTCCATCTTCAGCGTCCCATGTATAAATGCGGGCACGGTTCCACATGTGTTTCTTTTCCGATGTGCGATACATCTTGGACATTATGGAAGCCAATTTACTGCAACATATCAACCTCTGCAGCAACACTGTCACTGGCATGGTAGGTAGAAAGGGCAATGATGTGACTGCGATGGTATGTGTGCTGGGGCCTGTGCTCCTGCTATATGTTTGTGGTGCCTTTGGCCCTGTGGGGGACAGTGGTATGCATGGACATGGGGCTAGGGGACAGGTGCACTGCGCAGGCACCCCATACAAGGCAGGCAGTTGTGGGTATGTTGCTGTCTCGGGCAGGGAGTGACTGGCTTGCATTTAGACTTGGCAGGTCCTGCCCCAACCCCACGTCCCCAGCCCCATGCCCATACTGTGGTCACTGTACAGCGGGTGAGCATGTTTTGGCCTTACGAACATATGCCTATAGGTGTGTTGTTGCCAGTGTTTGAACACCTTGCTGTATGTGCAAAGTGAAAGACACCCTAGCAGTGCACACATGGGGGCACACCCGTTCGTAGTGGTCATGTCCACAGGTAGATATGCAACCATGCAGCAGTGCATGGTTGACGGGCTACCCACTGGGTGCTCTGGTAGCATGTATGCAGTGAGAGGATGCAGGACCAGTGGTATGGAGCATCACCTGCCCCCTCCCACCCATAGAGAGCATGGGGGGGGGACAATTGCTGACCCTCCCCCAGGGCCCAGACTGACTATTAACCTGTTGCATCGCCCCACAGGTTCCAGGGGCAGTAGCCAGGTATCTGAGGATTGCACAGGAAAGGACCAGAGCTGTGATTGCCACCACCCTTCTGGTGATTGCTGACCCTGAGCCCTGGCACACTGCATGCCACCACCCATATGCCAGGGTCTCCAGGCCCCCCGCCCATTATCTGGATCTCAGTGACAAGCTGTGCTGAACCCGGTACAGATTTGACCGTGAGGCAATCCCATGCCCTGTGTCAGGAGCTGGGACCACAGCTCACTGCACAGACACACAGATGGGACACAGTGCCTGTCTATGTGAAGGTGCTTGCAGCACTGGCCTTCCTGGGGACAGGCTCATTCCAGTCTGTTGTGGCAACAGCAGCTGTGCTGAGCAAGATTGTGGTGTCACGTATCATCAGCCAGTTCCTGGATGCCTTCGTGGGACATGCTGCAACAATACATTACCTTCCCACGCACCCCACAGCAGCAGCAGCAGACCATGATGGCATTCAGTGAGATCACAGGGTTCCCATCCATCCATGGAGCCATTGACTGCACCCATGTGGCCCTCCGCCCACCGCACCTGCATGAGGCAGCATACTGGAACCATCAATCTATGAACATGCAGGTCATCTGCAATGCCCGGATGGAGATCCTGGATGTCGTGGCAAGTTTCCCTGGCTCCTGGCCCAGTCAGGGATGCATGTGGATTTCGAGGATGGTACCATCACCAGTGGCTGGCTGCTTGGTGGGTGGATACAGGATGTCATCCCACACACATGCATGCATACTCCCAGATGCACAGGGGCATGGTCAGCCATGTACATGCAGGCAGGCCATGCCCACAGGGGGCCACACAATGGCTGTGGGTTGCCCATATGTGGCAGGGGGCCACTGATACCCTGTCAATGCATTGTTGCGGGTGGGGCAGCTACATTAACTGCATGGATATGTTGGGGGCTGGGGCTTCACCATACCTGGTGATGCACAGGGGTCAGGGCTGGCTGGCCACAGACATGGGGGGGCAACATATGGCATGGTTGCAGCGCACATGCATGTTGGTCTAGGTGGGGTGACATGTGGTACATCGGATGCTGACATCTGCAGAGCTTTTCATGGTGCAACATGTTGACATTACTGCCACTGTCCCTCTCCACAGGTGATAGGGGATACCCACTGAGGGACTGGCTCATGATCCCCATCGTCCACCCACACACACCTGAGGAGAACAGATACAACCAGTCACACTAGCTGACCTGCTCCATCATCAAGAAGACATTTGGCCTGCTGAAGAGCCACTTCTGTTGCCTTGACCGGTCTGGTGATGAGCTGCTGTATGCCCCAGCCAAGGTGTGCAGGATATTCCTGGTGTGCTGCATGCTGCACAACTACGTCCTGCTCCAGAGGGAGACTGTATGGTTCCAGTATGCTTTCCTAACCAGGGCTCTACAGATCAACAAACAGTAAGGATTTGAGGGTTTGCTTGTTTGTTTTTATTATATTACATTGCTAGCTCTCTGACTGGGAGCTCATAAAAAGGGTTTTTTGTATATTTTTTAAAGCAAGGTTACTTTCTTTTTGGTGCTTTAGGGGAACTTTCCTTGAGCACAATAGGTTGCTGAACTCTAGTAACCTCCTCAGGTTTAGAAACTGCTAACACCTAATCAGGAGTTAGTGGGCCTGATTTCCTGAGTGCAGCTGAGGCCTGCATAAAAGGCTCCAGTGCCCTGCCCTGTTGAGGCTTTCCTAACCAGGGCTCTACAGATCAACAAACAGTAAGGCTTTGAGGGTTTGTTTGTTTGTTTTTATTATATTACATTGCTAGCTCTCTGACTGGGAGCTCTTAAAAGGGTTTTTTGTATATTTTTTAAAGCAAGGTTACTTTCTTTTTGGTGCTTTAGGGGACCTTTTCTTGAGCACAGTAGGTTGCTGAACTCTAGTAACCTCCTCAGGTTTGTTAGTTCCCTCCCTACCCACCCCGACTCCCACCCACCCCTAGTGAGCAGTCTTGCTTTATAGAGCACCTCCCCCTTTAACAAATCACAGAGAATTGGACCAGCACATTTTGAATATAATTAAAGAGATTTAACTGCTTTTTCTCTGAAAGAACAGCTACGAAACATGACTGGTACTTGGTAGATCTCTCTCTTTTGCTTTAACAGATACCTAAGCTCCACGAACAGAACAATGGCTGGGAAAAATCGTATTGCTAAAGCTGTTGCCCCCGTTACAGCTTCTGCCTCGGTCCAGACAAAGGTCCAGACAAAGGCCCTAATGCCAGTTGAAGGACCAGTTCCATGTGCAGGGTGCCTGTATACTGAAGCTCTGAGCAAACAAGTGGAGGAACTCAGAGAGGAGGTGACGAGGCTGAGGAGCATTCAAGACAGTGAGAAGTACATTGATGAGATGCTTCTTGCAGCAACCAAGCTCTCCAGCACAGGAAAAGATGGGTGCCAACTGAATGTCGATGGTTGGACACAAGTCACCAGGGCCTGCAAAATCACCAATCCAACTTCTCCAGCCCTTGAATTGAAGAACTATTATGCAGCCCTGGAAGTGGAGGAGGTGAAAGCATCCCTGGAAAGGGAAGAACCAGAGTTCAAGTACCCAAACGTTGCAGAATCAGTGACCAGAAGGAAACGAAGGGTAGTGGTGGTTGGAGACTCTCTTCTGAGGGGTACTGAGGCGTCCATCTGCTGACCAGACTTGATGTCCAGAGAGGTATGCTGTCTGCCTGGTGCCAAAATCCAAGATGTTATGGAGAGTTTGCCGAGACTCATCAAGCCCACTGACTATTACCCAATATTTCTAATCCATGTTGGAACAAATGATACCGCCATGTATACCTCGGAACATATCAAAAGTGACTTCATGGCTCTGGGACAGAGGGTGAAGCAGTTAGGTGCATAGGTGGTGTTCTCTTCAATCCTCCCTGTTGAGGGTAAAGGCCAAGGAAGAGAGGCTCGCATCCTGGAAATTAATGCATGGCTGCGTGGATGGTGTCATCGAGAGTGTTTTGGTTTCCTAGACCATGGGATGCTGTTCCAAGGGTTGCAGAGCAGAGATGGCATCCATTTGTCCAAGAAAAGTCAACGCGTCTTCGGTAGTAGACTGGCTAATCTACTGAAGAGGGCTTTAAACTAGATTTGTTGGGGATAGGTGAAGAAAGCCCCCAGGTAAGTGAAAGCCCCCAGGTAGGTGATACATTAAATACCTTTATGGAAATGGGTAACAGGGATAACATATGGAAAGCAGTGTGTATAAATGCCCGTATCATGGGAAATAAGATCCCTGATGTTGAAGCTTTGGTGGGAGTGGCTGACTTGGATTTAGTGGCAGTTACAGAAACATGGTTCACAGAAAACCATGACTGGGATGTAACTATACCTGGCTATACTTTATTCAGAAAGGACAGGGTAGGAAGAAGGGGAGGAGGAGTGGCACTATATGTAAAAACTACTATTAAAGCTTTGTAATTACAGAGCTTAAAAGGGAGAGAGGAGGCATTGTGGGTTAAACTAGAAAGAGGGAAAGAGAAATCTATTTGCATTGGTGTGATATACAGACCTCCCTCACAAGAGGAAGAGGTGGACAGAGAGTTAATTGAAGACATACGCAGCATTGCTAGGAAAGGGGAAGTGCTACTGATAGGAGATTTTAATATGCCAAATGTTGATTGGCACATTCCTGCTGCAGTATCATCTAGAAGTAAGGAGATCCTGGTTTCTCTACAGGGAGAACTATTCAGGCAATTGGTAACAGACCCCACACGTGAAGGGGCCATACTGGACTTGGTGCTTACCAATGGTGAAAGTGTTTCTGATGTTGTAGTGGGAGATCATTTTGCATCCAGTGATCACCAGATGGTGTGGTTCAATATTAGGACTAGGGCTGTTAGAATCCATTCCAAGGTGAGGATCTTAGACTTTAGGAAGACTAACTTTGCGAAGATGGGCCAATGCCTCAGGGAGTCGTTAGTGGGATGGGAACAGCTGGGGGATGTAGAAAAACAGTGAGCAAAACTGAAAGGGGGTATTTCAAGGGCAACCAACCTTTTTGTTAAAATGGTAAATAAAGGCAAAAGGAAAAGGAGACCGCTATGGTTTTCGAAGGAAGTAGCTGAAAAAGTGAAGAAAAAGAGGGAGGCCTTCATGAAATACAAGAGATCACAGAGAGAGGAAGACAGGCATCTGTATTTGGAAAAACTTAGAGAAGCTAGCAAAGTAGTCAAGAAGGCAAAGATTCAAAAGGAGGAGGAAATAGCCAATGCAATAAAATGGGGGGATAAGACATTTTTCAGATATATTAGTGAGAAGAGGAAGGGCAAAAGTAGTATTGTCAGACTCAAGGGTGCAGGGGGGGAATATGTAGAAGCAGATAAGGATAAAGCAGAATTGCTTAACAAATATTTTTGTTCTGTGTTCACAGATGAAGAACCAGGAGCAGGACCTCAGAAAACACCCACAAATAGGAACAGAAGCGAGGGACATCTTGAACAATTTTCAGAAGACTGTGTTCATGAGAAACTAGCTCAACTTAAAGTAGACAAAGCGATGGGACCGGATGGGATACACCCTAGAATACTGAGGGACCTTGGGGACGTTCTAGCAACTCCACTGACTGACCTTTTCAATGCCTTGTTGGAGTCGGGAGTGGTGCCAAAGGACTGGAGGGAGGCTCATGTGATGCCTTTACACAAAAGCGGAAGTAAGGATGTGTTTGAAAACTACAGGCCAGTTAGTTTAACTTCGGTGGTGAGTAAATTATTGGAAACGCTGCTGAAAGAGAAAATAGTGAGGTTTCTGGAGTCCAGCGGATCACAGGATCCGAGGCAGCATGGATTCACCAGAGGCAGGTCTTGTCAGACAAATCTGATTGATTTCTTTGACTGGGTGACCAGGGAGTTGGACCGAGGGAGAGCTCTAGATGTGGTGTATTTAGATTTCAGTAAAGCCTTTGACACTGTTCCTCACAGGCGACTTATAAACAAACTGAGCACCCTAGGGATGGACCCTAAAGTTAATGCTTGGGTTAGAAATTGGTTGGGTGGGAGGCGACAAAGAGTACAAGTAAATGGAGCTCACTCTGAGGAGAAGGATATTACCAGTGGTGTGCCCCAGGGATGTGTCCTTGGTCCGATTATTTTTAACATCTTTGTTAGTGATATAGTGAAAGGACTGTCGGGTAAGGTTTGCCTCTTTGCAGATGATACCAAAATCTGCAATAGAGTAGACAACCAGGAAGGTGTAGATAACATGAGGAGGGATCTAGCTAAGCTTGAAGAATGGTCTAGAATTTGGCAACTGGGATTTAATGTTAAAAAATGTAAGGTCATGCATTTGGGCTGCAGCAATCCAAGGGAGCAATGCAGTATAGGAGGTGAAGTACTTTTGTCCACTAAAGAAGAGTGGGACCTAGGCGTGGTTGTGTCTGATGATCTTAAAGTAGCTAAACAGGTAGAAAAGGTGACGGCAAAAGCTAGGATGCTTGGGTGCATACGGAGAGGAATGGCTAGCAGAAAAAAGGAGGTGATAATGCCTCTGTATAAGTCTTTGGTGCGACCTCATTTGGAGTATAGTGTGCAATTCTGGAGACCGCACCTGCAAAAGGATATGAACAGGATGGAGTCAGTGCAGAGGGTGGCTACTAAAATGATTAGTGGGCTTCATTATAAAGCATATGAGGACAGACTTAAGGATCTTAATATGTACACCTTAGAGGAAAGTTGGGATAGAGGTGATATGATTGAGATGTTTAAATACCTCCGTGGCATAAATGTTCAGGGACAGAGCTTCTTTCAATTGAAAGCAAGTTCTGCTATGAGGGGGCATGGGATGAGGGTGAAGGGAGATAGATTCAGGAGTTATATGCGGAAATATTTCTTTACGGAAAGAGTAGTGGATCCATGGAATAGTCTCCCAGTGGAGGTGGTAGAGATGAGGACAGTAACTGAATTCAAAAAAGCATGGGACCAACACAGAGGATCTCTAAAGGTAAAAAGTGGACTGTTGTAGTTGTTGATATGGAAGGACAGACTAGATAGGCCATGTGGTCTTTTTCTGTCATCATGTTTCTATGTTTCTATGAACCTGATGCCACAGTCAGCGATCACAGGGGCAATGTAGATGACATGATGGCACCCTGGCTGTCACATGGTCCTACCTACAGATGTGCTGTGGCGACAAGGAAGACCCTCATAGAGATGCACTTTGTTTGAGGTAGGCTGCCTGTGCCACTGGTGGGTGGCAGGGCTGGGCATCAGATGGCAGGCCCCACCAGCCTGATTCCATCCTGGATGTTCTGGCCCTCTGTGCGCCCAGTTGGAACCGGACGTACTGAGGGAGTCGCAATTATGATCTCATGGGACATGGCTAGCCACAAAGGACCAGAATCATGGACAGGCCTGTATGTGCAGGCCAGGTCTGCGATTCAGCCCAGCCTGCGCGAACAGGCCCTCCCAGGCTACATATTTCTGGCCTATACAATAGAGCTACATCACCTTTGCATCCAGTTGCCATGACACCACTGCTCCACTGAACGTCTGCAATCCCCAACATATAAACATGGCAGGAAACATTGTCCATACAGCAATGGCCATTGTGGCCCTGTGCTATTCTGGTCCACCCCACTGATGGGCACCTGGTTATGGGAGGCTTCACTCCCATGTCCTAGGTGACATGGGAGTGAGGCCCCCCACTGTACTGCACTGTGTGAAGGACCAGAGGTCACCCCTGATGCCCTGTAGGTACTCTGCTATCTGTTCCAGGGGCCCCTCTGCTGCAAATGTCTGCTCAGATGCCCCATACTCCCCCCCCTATCCGCCTTCAACCCCTTGCTCCCTCCCATCCTCTCCCTCCATGCCATGCCCCCTCCCATCCCCTCCCTCCATGCTCTCCCCCTCCTCTACCCATTGGGTTTCCTGGGTGGTGTGGCCCTGAGATCCCCCTCCTCCATGGAATCTTCTTCTTCCTTCCCCTGTTTGTCAGGGCCACCCACCCAAGGGTATCCTGCCTCTCCACTCTCAGTCCCTGCTATGCCTTGGGTCTAACACCATAGGGTGCCCCACCCAGACACCATAGTGCTTTACATTCCCTTCCCCTCAGGGGAGTTGGGCACCTCCATGAGGTTGAGGGTGACAACCTCATCCCCACTCTCCCCTGATGGGAAGGTGCTGTATAGCACTATGGAGCTGGCTGTGGATGGGCTGTCTGCCGTGGGGGGGAGGGCCTGCGTGGGCCAGCTGTTGGTGGCCACTTCTCCTCCCCCTCCTCTGCCTCCATGTCCTCCTCCTCACCATTGTTGTCATCATTGCCACTATCTTCCTTTTCCTCTGCTGCAGTGTGGTGTGTGTCCTCAACCGGGATGTAGAGAGGTGGCTGTTAGTTTCAGTGGATGGGGGTGTCCGGCTGCCATGTCCCCATTGTCAGATGCCTCCCCATGCTCTGACTGCTGTTGCTCTTGCGATGCCCAGCCACTCCAGCCCTGTGCCATGTTGCATGTTATGGCCCCATTCATGTGCCATTCCTCCACACTCACCTTGCTCCCGCTGCAGCTGCCATCGGATGCATGTCAACAGTTGTGGGCATGTGCATCGTATGGCACGGTATTGTACCCTGTATGCTTCGATCTCCCGCAGGACATGGAACCATCTGTGGAGGAAGGATGGAGGTGTTTTACATATGCATGTTTCTTTCTCCCCCCAGGTTTGTCGCTTCAGCTGCCCACCTGCCTGCCATCCACCACCTGCATACAATGGACCCCATCACAGCATGCTGTCACATCTCCAGTGCTGCCTCACCCTGGTCTGGGTCTTACCCTGGTCCCCTGGGTCTCCTCTGTCCTGTGCGTCTGCCTTGTTGACTGGCCAGGCCATGAGCTGAGGGGTCACAGGGACAGTGCTGCCTGCGACATTCACTCCCTGCTGAATTTGCTGCCTGCCCTGTGCTGCACATCATGGACTTGGCATACTAAAGTCAGATCTGGCTGCTGACATGTCCTGTTTTATGGTTGGTGTGCAGGCATTTGGGCTGCCACTATCCAGATGGGCACTATCATGTGTGTGGTGTGGTACCTCTGTACACAATTCAGGGGTGGGACCAGACCATGATCATATCTGCTGTTCTTACCAGGACTGGTCAGGTGGGCCGAGCAACAGCGGATGGTACTGGGATACCTGGGTGCATTGGGTGAGGTATGGACAACGGTGGACAGTGACGAGTGTGTCTCTGTCTATAGTGCATTGTGAAGGTATTCTTCCCCTCTGGGTCTGTCCTGTTTTGTCACATTCCACCCTGTGGACGGATACTCTCATCTCCACTGTGGATCTTTGCAGCTCCTTCTGTGTTCTCCTTGGTGTCCTTGTGGCATCTCTGCATTATGCCTTCCTTGCCTAGTCTGAGGGTTTTGGTGGGCAGCCTTCTTTTGTCAGGCATGTTGTGGTGTCATATTCGTTATATTTTGTTTCAGTGCAGTTCCTGTTGTTTCATGGCATCCTCCGTCTTTAGGATAGTGATTTGTGCAGCAGGCCTGGTCTCTACGTCTCCATACCTTTGTTTCAGACCTGTTTGGGGTGCTCTTTGGTCATCCTGTTGCTCGCTTGGTGGTGTTGCAGGGTCCTGCCCTTTTGTTTCAGGTATCTTTGTAGAGGTGTCATGTGGGGACGTGCAGCCCCACAATTTGTTTTCCTGAATGAGGGCCTTAATTATTTGATTTCTTATTTTTTTCCTGTTTATAGTGAGATACAGAAAATTAGATCACACCATCATTAAAAATATTGCAATACATGAATATAGAAGCATTTTAAAGACATAAGTACAGCTGAGAAAAAATAAGCTAAACAGAATAAAACTAAAAACATACACAAAGAGGCTTATATTCATTTACAGGATATCTGGTGAAAGAATCCAAACTAAGTGTGCTGATGAAAATTACAGTCTAAAGTTTGCTAGATAAAATTATCCATTTAACTTTAGCACAGTAATGATTAAAGCAGATTTAACCAGTTATCTTTAACAGAATAATGATGTTAACTGCAATCCTAGCAGAGCTCTGACTCCTCCCAAACATAATCAGTTAGCCCTAAAACTTCAAAAGGACAGGTTTGTCAGGTTAATAACCGGATACGGCGGACCCACGCTTTCCGCCCATAACCTCTTACCCCTTTCCCCCATCCGCCCCCTTTACCTAATCCATCACAAAACAGACCAATACACATTTTGGACTCCAACTGGTCGCAGCTTTATTACTTCAAAACAATAACAATTTACAAACTAAAACACATAACTTAACCCCCCCCCCACCAGCAGAGCGAGCCATCACCAGCCGTATTATTAGCAAGGTGATGCCGCTTCTGCCTCAAGCGGGTACAAGTCCTGAGTAAATCGCTTCCCCCTCCCTCATCCGGCTTCACCATATTAGTAGCAAAAACCTGAGGGATTGTCCGGGTCGGTGGTACCCCACCCCCGCCCTAAATGCTTGCATCCGGCTCCGGACCCCGGAAACCTCCGGGATCCCGCCAACCCCCTCCAGCTGCAACACCCCAACAACCCTAACCAGGAACCCTAGTCAGCGTGGGAGGGCGGGTGGGCGTCCGGCGTCCCCGGCATCCAGCAGAAAGAGGCCGGAGCCACGCCGTCCCCACCACTAACCTCTCGCTCTCACCCTCCCATTGGCTCCCGCACCCCACAACAACTTGCGGGGCCAATGGGAGCACTCCTATCCGACACCCCGCCCCCCCCCCATGCCGGCATACTCTGATGGGGCGGCGCGAGGCCGCCCCCCCCGGTTAATGCCGGCCACGAGCACGTGGCTCGCGGCCTCGCTATAACCGGGTACGGCGGACCCACGCTTTCCGCCCATAACCTCTTACCCCTTTTCCCCATCCGCCCCCTTTACCTAATCCATCACAAAACAGACCAATACACATTTTGGACTCCAACTGGTCGCAGCTTTATTACTTCAAAACAATAACAATTTACAAACTCAAACACATAACTTAACCCCCCCTCCCCACCAGCAGAGCGAGCCATCACCAGCCGTATTATTAGCAAGGTGACGCCGCTTCTGCCTCAAGCGGGTACAAGTCCCGAGTAAATCGCTTCCCCCTCCCTCATCCGGCTTCGCCATATTATTAGCAAAAACCTGAGTGATTGTCCGGGTCGGGGGTACCCCACCCCCGCCCTAAATGCTTGCATCTGGCTCCGGACCCCGGAAACCTCCGGGATCCCGCCATCGGCTCAGGCCACCCTGGCATTGAGCCGCCCCCCCAAAGTCCAAGCTGCGACCAGCACGCATCCCCGCTATGATACACTCCAAGGCCTCCTGCCAATCGTTGAGGAGCAAATCCATCCCCACCGGAGACAGATGTACTCCATCCAACCGAAAGAGGCCAGCACAGTCGACCTCTACCCATGGGTGCAAGATTTGGCACCCCCCGTGCTCCCCCACCCATCTGCCAATTTGGCGATTAATCTTAGCCAGCCCTCTGGACCAACGTCGCTGCGCCCGGCAAGCAGGCCTTGGAATGATGTCAGACCATACCACCACTATGCCCGGGAGCATAGCCATAACCACCCCCAAGTCCTTGATCACCGCCCGAATCAATTGTCGGCAAGTCCAGGAACTCAAGTCGTTGCCTCCAAGGTGAATCAACAAGATATCCGGTTGCATCCGCAGCAGGCGTTCGTGGTGCCGTAGCAAAGGTAAGAGCTGAATCCAACACAATCTGCGCTCACCCAGCCATGAGACAGTCACCTGAGAAGCTTCCAAGCCAAGATTCGCTCCCACCGGCCGTGTTGCTGCTCACCGACCAGCCCAGTAAACGAAGGAGTGGCCAATCACCCAACAGCGACACAGTCCTGGCGCTAGATCTGTAACATAAATAGAAAAAGTTAGTCCCCCCCCCCCTTTATAACTGCACATAACCACGGAAGGCCTGGGACTTCCAACGACCAATCCGCTGGATCTCCTTCTCCGATAGCCCTTCCGCTGCCGCACTGGTAGCCGCACCAATCCGGAAGGAGTGCGGGGCATAACGACGCGGGTCCTCCCCTATACGCTGAAGCGCCAACCGCAATACCGCCGTAAACTGAAACCGGGTAAGCACCCGCGCGTCCTCATGCACAAACAAACAGCCTTCACCGGCCGGCCGGACCCGCAAATACTCCGTCAGCAAGGTGACCAGACACGTGGGAGAACCCGACACTGCCCGCAATACTACACAGGCCTCTTTTCCCCGCTGATCCGTTTTGGAACGCGCCAAAAGAATGCAAATCCATCCCTCCCCCACAGATACGTGCTGCACCTGTAAACCCCCACCTCTGAAGCGGCGACCGGACTCTTCCACCAATTCCCCAACCCTGAAGGCACCAAAAAAGGCTACAGAGAACACTGCCCTAAAAAGAAAGCCTTCATAGGTGGACGAGACCACCTGCATTAATACGCCGCATAACCGGCATAAAAGGTCATGCATTATTGGCTGACGCCCATCACCCAAAGATGGACAAGACCGCTCCCAGCCCCCCCAGGCAGTGCCCCACCCAACCGCCTGCATAAAAAATGAAAATCCAGCCAAATTCCTCCGCACCGAGGATCGCGAAAAACCCGCCGCTTTCACCGCCAGCACATACTGACCAAGCAGAAAATCTGAAGCGGGGCCTGGACTCCATCCCTGGTTCTGCAGGAACGCCACCACGCTGCTGCATCCCTGCTGGTACACCTCCCAAGTCGCAGCCGATACGGACTTCTTCAGCAAGTCTGTAAAGTCCCCAGGCCAATCTGCCATAGGTGCTCTGGGATCACAGCCCCTTCCTCTTCGGCATCCGGCGCCAATGCCCGAAAACGCTCCCACTTAAAACGGGAAAGAGCATCCGCAATTAAATTAGTATGCCCTGGAATGTGACGCGCTCTGAGCACTAAATTCAAGCGCAAACAAGCTAAAACCACCTGGCGCATTAAATCTGCTACCGGTCTGCACCGCAGGGCGTAATTATTAATCACGCTGACCACCGCCGCATTGTCGCACCACCAGACGACCTGTCGATTCCGTAACCGATCCGGCCACAAAGACAGCACTACCACAATCGGGAACAACTCTAAAAAGGTTATGTTCCTAGTGAGGCCAGCCGCGCGCCAGGACTGCGGCCACTCCACCGCACACCAAGCGCCCCCGAAATATACCCCCAAGCCCGCCCCACCAGCCGCATCCGTATATAATTGTATATAATTGTAAAGCCGCACTGGATATCGTCGCCTCACGCATAACCGTGACACCGTTAAAACCGCTCAAAAATTCATCCCAGACTCATAGGTCCGCACGCATGCTCTCAGACACCCTGATCCGATGTTGAGGTTTACGCAATCCCGCTGTAGCCAACGAGAGACGCCGCAAGAAGACCCTGCCCATAGGAATGACTCTACAAGCAAAATTAAGAGAACCGATAAGGGACTGCATTTCCCGCAACGTCATTTTTGAGGAGGCGAGCACGTTGGCTACCAATATTCGCAGTCGGAGCACCTTATCTGTAGGCAAACGGGCTACCATCAACTCAGAATCGAGCTCCACCCCTAAAAAGGTAATACGAGTCGTGGGGCCCTCCATCTTACCAGTCGCCAACGGCACCCCCCACTCCCGTGCCAGCAATCTAAATCCATCCAACAAGGCGTGACACTGCTCAGACTGAGCCGTCCCCACGAAAAAGAAATCGTCCAAATAATGGACGATCTGGCTACAACCCATCTGCACCACTAAAGCCCAATGCATGAAGGAACTAAATCGTTCAAAATAAGCACAGGATATCGCGCAACCCATGGGCATACACTTGTCAAAATAAAATTGCCCTTCAAAGCGAAATCCCAATAAAGGAAAAGCCGACGGATGCACCGGCAATAACCGGAAAGTGGACTCAATATCTGCCTTTGCCATGTAGCACCCCGGGCCACATTTTTTGACTAAAGCCAAAGCTTCATCAAAAGATGCATATCGCACGGCGCACAATTCCCACGGGATGCGGTCATTAACCGATGCACCAATGGGTGAGGACAAATTATGGATCAAACGATACTTTCCCGGCTCCTTCTTCGGAATTATACCCAAAGGGGAGACCACAAAGCCCTCAAATGGTGGCTCTATAAAGGGGCCAGCGATCCGTCCCAACTGCCTCTCTCCCGCCACCTTAACCCGTACAATGTCACTTAACCGCCGAAGTGATGACGAATTCCTGCCCTGAATCTCTGCTACCTTACCCACGACAGGAATTCGAAACCCACAGCGGAACCCTTCTTCCAAAATAAAACTGTCTTTCTGTTTTGGATACCGGCGCAACCATGGTTGCAAAGCTTGTAGCTTGATAGGAGTGGGGGCAATGCCCTCCCCACACCTACTGCTTAGCGGAGGGGGGGGCTCCCGCAACACCTTTTCGCACACATTTGAGGGCCGAATGTCCTCCGCCACAGACAGAGCAGGCGTGCCGGAATTTACAGTCTGGAAAGGGGCATGAGGACTTATTGAATCGCCAACAGACATCCCCAGTGCCTCCCCTCCCCCCCGCAGTTCTCTGTCCAACCGCTGGCATGCCCCCACGAAAGGGCTTCGCCGAGCCCACTGCCGCAACCGACCCCCCTTTTTGTCCCCCAGCCCCCCCGACGCTCTGCCGAACCGCCATCTGTGTTAGCCACAAATTGATATCTTGAGTCCCCCAGGACAACCCCTGATTTTCTTCCATCTTATCGCGGAATTTCTCATCATAGTTGAGCCATGCCCAACTGTCATGCGTCTGCGACGACTCTAAGATGGAATCAGCGTAAGCCAACATCATACCGTACTGCTCTGGGTGCACCTGACCCCAAACACTAGCTAACCGCAGAAATGCTCGCGTCCAATTCACCACGTTCCTCCCAACTCTCCACACCCTCCCGGCTTTTTCGTCTGACTTCCTCTTCTTCCTACTATCCCCTGACCACTTCCGACCCTCCAATAATCGGAAAATGTCTATGTATCTCCGCTTTTGTATTTTGCGCCGCAACCGCCTAGGCACGCCCTCCCACAACTCCGAAAACGCCACTACAGTGGGCTGGACCGTGCCTTTTTTAAGCCCCTCGGGCGGTGCTCCTTGGCTTGCTGTCGTACCACCCTCATCGGAGCATGAACCCGACGACGATAGGGACGAGGACGAAGAGGAAGACTCCGACCGTCTACGCCTATAACACAAATGTCTATGCTTCTGGCTTCGTTTTTTCCGACCAATGCCCGTCGTACCCGCTGCTTCCCCAACCCCCCGTAGTTTGGGCAACAAACAACTCACCTGAAGCGATCTCCACCGGTTCTCTAGCAGGATCATTCACTGGACGCTCCGCCTCTGTCTGCACGGCCGGGTCCTCAGCTTCGGACACTCGTCCCGGCACCCGACGTCCCTCGGAACCATTACCTGGCCGTGACGTACCCCACCAAGGGCTCCCCGCATATGGCCAAGCTTGTTAAACCTGTGGAGAAAAAACAGGAAAGGGCGGAGAGACACCTGCCATAGCCCAAGGTGGCTGCCAAGCTCCTAGCCACTCCGCACGGGAGGAGCCCTGTCCACCGCTTTGCCAGTGCTCCCAAGCGGCCGGAGGCCCCCGCCAACCGCCCCTTGCCAACCGTACGAGCCGGGGAACCCCCCCACTTCGCCGTTCCCGACAGAGCCTACCCTCCCTTCCCCGGGCATCGGGATAGGGCCCGAGTAGCTAATGGACTCCTGTCCCCTATCCGGACGTTCTACACTGTCTAAGCCCCGCCCCGTCAAGCCACCCCTACCGCCTCTATGGGACCGACGGTTGCCCGGTAGCACCCCACTCGGCACCGCAACAGCACCCACAACCGGCCCCTGCGTCTGTCCCCCTCCCGACCCGCAGCCCTGAGTCTGTCCCCTTCCGGAACCGCAGCCACCCCGCCCCCCAGTAACCGCAGAAAGCCCACTGCCCCTTTGCCACCAGCGGAGGCCTTCGTCCCCCCTTTTCCCCTCTTCCCACGCATACCTTGGGACCCCTCCCCTTGTGCCAGGGCAGTGCCACCCCCTTGCACAGCTCCAAGATCAGGCCCCAGCATCTCCACATCCCCAGGTGGCCCCTCCTCCCCCCTCACCCTAACAGGCCCCTTACCCTTGCGGGACCCCACTCCTTTTGCCTTACCATGACGTGGACCCCCCATGGAATGGCGCTGTTCAGGAATTAATACTGGTTATTCCTATTAGAATGAAGGTATCCCTCTTTGCCTTTGTTTTTTTTTTTGTTTTGTTTTTTTATCAGGTTCACCCGGGCCGACTCAAACCCCCCAGCACAGAGCCGTCTCGCCAGAGCCTCCAATTCAAGGCAGCCGCACAAAAGACGAGTGCCCTGATAAGCCGGTCCAACTGTCCCAATTAGGGTTTAAATATGTTCGTGGGCTGTCGGCACCGCCGCAGTAAACCCCTGAACCCGCTCCCTGCTCCTGCAACCGGAGGAACCAAATGCTCAGCGCGTGGAGCTCAAAACCCCCCGATCACCTAATCCCGATTAAGCCCGTTCCCAACAAACGCCGGAATAACCGAGGAGATCCCACCCGACCTGGTAACCACCAAATTAGGCCCAACACATTATCACCGCTGCTCCGACACGCGTCCGGCGTCCCTGGCATCCAGCATAAAGAGGCCGGAGCCACGTTGCTCCCCATCACTAACCTCTCACTCTCACCCTCCCATTGGCTCCCGCACCCCACAACAACTCGCGGGGCCAATGGGAGCACTCCTACTCGACACCCCGCCCCCCCATGCCGGCATACTCCGACGGGGCGACGCGAGGCCGCCCCCCCAGTTAATGCCGGCCGCGAGCACGTGGCTCGCGGCCTCGCTATTCCTGAAGTTAGACATATCTTTTGGAATCAGCTCCTCAAGTTATTTATTACTCTAATGATAATATAAAAATATTGCAAACTAAATGATACACCTCTATAGTTCCAACTACCTTAAATTTAGGATTACATAGCATTTTTTTAAATGCATGTGGCGATTGTAATTGAGACATCAAGGTCACGATGTACACAATTCTGACTGTATTTAGAAAAGGCTTTTCCAAATGTGGAACTTTTTCTAAAATATGTGTGGCATTGGAGCCAGTACATGCCAGTATGTGAAGCTGGAGGAGCCATTTTGCTAATCCAAATGTGGGAAAATTCAGCAGGGCAAAGATGGCAGAACCAGTATTGGTGGTGAGCAGCGGGTGCTACCGAGTGAGAGTGTCTGTGATTATGTAGGGCCCCATTGAGGAAGAAGAAATCTTCAGACGGATGAGTTTTAAGTGTTTACATTGAGAGAAGGACTATAAAAGTTGTGAGTCCGAGACATGATGTTGTATTGGGAGTATCTTTAAACTTTAAATATGTATCTAACCTGCAGATTTGCAGTTGCCACAGTGTGATGGATTATATAGAATTGTTTGCTGGGCTGGTTGTCAGTAAATTGGAAGCGGAGCTTTTTAATTATATGGTGCAATGGAAGCATGATTGGTGGAATAAAATATTGAACAAAGATTTTTTCTAGGCATACTTACTATATTTTTTACCTTTTACGTACTGTACCTCTTTTATTTTTGCATGATAAAATTTTAAGGGATGACAGCCTGGCTCTTAGCTTCTGAAAAGAGTGAGTAGCCAGAAATTAATTATTGATTGTTTAGATTGCCATAGGCAATTGAAGAGGATGCATTTTTGTGAAACTACCGATATCACGCACCTAATTGCAGCATTGGGAGATGAAAGATCTGGTCAAGTGAATCCCAGCTATTTGCTTTCTCTGTCAGGTCTTCCAAAACCACCTGTAATTAAATATCCATTTCTGAGAGATCTGCCATCTTTGCAAATTTCTTCCGTAAGCAGAGTCATCCTTACTGACAATAAAATGTATCTCTATCAAGCTGTATGACTATGTATGAGTGAGTAAGCAAATAGTTAATGAATAGTATGTGCCATGGCTACATTAATATAGATAATCATAAACACTGGCATGGGGGACTAGCCTAGTAAGCAAAGAGACCAGGGTTCAAATCCCATTAGCATTCCTTCTGGCCTTGGGCAAGTTGCTTAATCTTCCATTGCCTTAGCTACAAACATGATTATAAGCTTTCTGAGGACTTACCTTGAACTACTACTGGAAAGTAGTAGGTAGGAGTGGTCTAGTGGTTAGGACAAGGTACTTCAGGCCAGAGGGCCAGGGGTTCAAGTCCCACCTGGGGACAGCAATCTCAAGCTGGAGGGACTGGGATTTTTAGTCCTATAGGCACTCCTTGTGGTCTTGGGCAAGCCACTTAACCCTCCATTGCCCATGTTCCCTGTAAGTATTAGCATATGTGTCTCATATCCCCTCATGTTAAATGTATCCCCCAATTAACCACTTTGACCCAGTGAAAAGCAGGATATAGATACAGCTAAATAAATAAAAGTATGACAGAAACAAGATTAATAAAGCATGAAATATAAAAAGATAACAAAGCAACTTACAGGTGACAACTTCCTAATGGACTCCCCCAGACATCAAATATATATTTTTGACTAGTTTTTAAAAGCTATGTTTACTTAATGAGGTCATAGCAGCCTTAACCTGAAGAAGAGACCCTAGCTTTCAAAAATCAATCCCAAATTTATTAAGTTATATGAATAAAAAATAGAACCCACAATTTGTTTATCATTTTTTAAATTGCATATCAAAGTAGACTAACACAGTAGTCACACTGTTTTGTACAAGATAAGTAGAAAGAGGCACAGTGTATTTAGCTCATGCTGAAAGGGTGATCAACAAAGTATAAATAAATCTTAAACACAATTAGGAAAACAAGTGAGAAAGACGTATTTATTTCGCAGAACTTCAAAGAGTTTGAAAACATGTAGAAAATGAATTTTGAATGTTCTGACATTTGTTAGGGAGCAAAATCATTATTTAAATGATACAATTCCAAAAATAGCATGTAAAAAAGAAATGAGGTCTTTCAGACTGGCTTGTGTAGCATGAAAAATAGGAAAGCTTCAACATAAAGAATATGCGAGAAAAATTTTAGACTCAGATTTTTAGATTCAGTAAAAGATGAAGGTGCTTGCTCTTCCAGGATAATTAGAACTATGCTAGTGAATTTCAAATTATTCTGCTCATGCATTAAAGAATTTTAAAATTATCTTGGCATGTAACAAGATAAGTACTCTGTGTTAGGTGCCAAGTGTCATACACAGACTATACGTTAGTCTTTTAAACAACTAATTGATATTTAATGAACCAAATAGAAAAGTAATTAAATTTCAGTTGAAGAAATAAAATATCTTTATCAGGCAGACATGCTAATAAGACTATTTTCCATTAACGCATGCCATAATTTTATAATGTAATATCTTTTGCATACCAAATACATTAATCATAAAATTATAATTACTTTGTAAAGATTTTATAACATTTTATATATTTCTTAAATGGTAGAAAACAGTCACTTGAAAAAGACTTCCTTTATCAAAGCTATAAGAGTCTACTAGAGGATAATGAAAAAAAAATCAATCAAGACTTTCTTCAAATTTCTTTAAATCCAGTATTGTTATTGTTGTTAAGTGCTGGCGAGTCAGATAGTTGTCCTAAACTGTGTTTGGTCTTCAGTCAGGCGGCTCATTGTTGATAGAGTGGCACCCATAGCTGCTGTTATTGTATCGATCCATCTCATTGCTGGCCTTCCTCTTTTGTGTTGACCTTCTACCTTGTCAAGCATGATGACTTTCTCTAATGATCTCTCTCTTTGCATGATTTAATTAATTTAATTTAATTAACAGTCGCTTATATACCGCACCTTCCAAAGATCAAGTGCGGTTTACATTTAACAACAAAATAACAGTCAGTTGTCTGTTTTACAATGAACGTCTAAGAACAGTGGAAATTAAACAATTACAAAAAACAGAATGAGAACTATATACAATATTAGGATATGTGTGCCTTATATGATGCATGTAAGGACCTTGTTTAATGATGAATTTATGTACATAATGTGTGAGTCTATTCGATAAGCTGGCCTGTTGTTGTTGTTAAGTGCCGTCGAGTCGGAGTTGACTCATGGCGACCCTCTGGATAGCTATCCTAAATTGTGTTCAGTCTTCAGTCAGACGGCTCATTGTTGACAGACTGGTACCCGTAGCTGCTGTTATTGTATCGATCCATCTCATTGCTGGCCTTCCTCTTTTGTGTTGACCTTCTATCTTGCCAAGCATAATGTCTTTCTCTAATGATCTCTCTCTTCGCATGATGTGTCCAAAGTATTAAAGTCGAAGTCTTGTCATCTGAGCTTCTAAAGAAAGCTTAGGTTTGATCTCCTCTAGTACCAACTGGTTTGTTCTTCGGGCAGTCCATGGTATACACAGTATTCGCCGCCAGCACCATAATTCAAAGGCATCAATTTTCTTCCTGTCTATCTTTTTCACTGTCCAGCTTTCACATCCATATGATGTTATTGAAAATACCATGGCTTGAACAAGTCGAATCTTTGTATGGAGAGAGACATCTCTGCTCTTGAGAATCTTATCTAGGTCTTTCATAGCCATTCTGCCAAGAGCAATGCGTCGTCTGATTTCTTGACTGCTTGTTGCTTCTTTATTGATAGTTGATCCAAGTAGGTTAAAGTTGTTCACAATTTCAATTTCTTCTCCTTCAACGATGAACCTGTTGATTATGGCAGTTGTCATGATCTTTGTCTTCTTTACATTAAGGTGCAGGCCCATTTTGAGACTATGTTCTTTGATTGTGAGAAGCAAATGTTTCAGATCATCTTCACTTTCAGCCAGTAATGTGGTATCATCAGCATAGCGAAGGTTGTTGATGAGTCTTCCACCAATCTTCACACCTCTGTTGTCTTCATACAATCCTGCTTCTCTGATGATTTGTTCTGCATATAAATTAAACAGGTAGGGGGAAAGTATGCAGCCTTGTCTTACACCTTTGCTTATTTTAAACCATTCTGTTTCTCCTTGTTCCGCTCGAACTGTTGCTTCTTGATCAATGTACAGATTGCGCAAGAGAACGATCAGGTGTTCTGGTATACCCATGCTTCTTAATGTGGCCCAGAGTTTCTCATGGTTTACACAGTCAAAAGCCTTGCTATAGTCGATAAAGCACAAATAGATATCCTTTTGGTATTCTTTAGTCTTTTCAAGGATCCATCTCACATCCGCAATGATGTCTCTCGTTCCTCGCCCTTTCCTGAACCCTGCTTGCACTTCAGGTAGTTCTTGTTCCAGGTATGGTTGTAGTCTCTTTTGAATAATCTTCAGTAGAATCTTGATGGCATGTGGGATCAGAGCGATTGTGCGATAGTTTCCACAGTCAGTTGGATCACCTTTCTTTAGTATTGGTATAAACACAGATCTTTTCCAGTCAGTTGGCCATGATGTTGTCTTCCATATTTCTTGGCAGAGCCTTATGAGTACAGTAACAGTTGCATCAGATTGCTGCAATACTTCTATGGGAATGCTATTAATGCCTGGTGCTTTGTTCTTTGATAAGGCTTTCAATGCTGCTTCAACTTCTTCTTTCATCACCAATGGTTCCCGATCATAAGGTACAGGTTGAAACGGCTGTTGGTCCACTTGATCTTTATCATATAAAAACTCTGTATATTCCTTCCACCTTTTCTTGATCTTCTCAGCAGCATTCAACATAGAACCTTGAGCATCTTGTAACATTCCAATTCGAGGCTGGAACTTTTTCTTTAACTCTCGTAGCTTTAGGAAAGCCGATCTTGTTCTTCCTCTAATAGTTTCTGCTTCTATTTCCTTGCAAGTGTCATTGTAGTACTTTTCCTTGTCCTGTCTTGCTGCACGTTGGAAATCTCTGTCGAGTTCTGCGATTGTCTTTCTTTCTCCTCTGGCTTTAGCTTCTCTGCGTTTCTGGGCAATTTTCAGAGTTTCTTCCGTCATCCATTTTGGCTGTTTTTGCTTTTTCACCTTTTGTAGAGACTTCTCACTTTCTTCCAACACAACCTTCTTGATGTCATTCCATGACTCTTCCGGAGCTCTGTCATTTGTATCTAAAGCAGCAAATCAATTTTGCAGGCAGTCTTTAAATTCCAGTGGTATATTCTCAAGGTCATATTTTGCTGCATTCATGAGTGGTTTGCTCTTTTTCAACTTTAGCTTGAGCTTGCATACTAGTAGTCGATGATCTGTACCACAGTCAGCTCCAGGTTTTGTCTTTGTTGATGTTACAGAGCTTTTCCATCGTTGACTTCCACATATGTAGTCAATTTGATTTTTATATAATCCATTCGGTGAAGTCCATGTGTACAGTCGCCACTTGTGTTGCTGGAAGAAGGTGTTTGAGATGAATAGATCATTGGTCTTGCAGAATTCTATCAGTCTTTCTCCAGCTTCATTTCTGTTGCCAAGTCCATAGTTTCCAACTACTTTGCCTTCTTCTTTGTTGCCAACTTTTGCGTTCCAGTCACCCATGACTATCAGGATATCCTGTTTGCATGGCCTAGGTCATATCAATTTTGCATCTTTGCTATCAGGTAATGTTGTTATCCATTCTCTTGTTGTGAGGGGGAGTTTGTTAGTAGACCATAGTGTGCCATAAACAAATGTGTTTTTAGGTTCTTACGGAGCTCTTTAATCTCAATTATTGATCTAATTTCCTCTGGAAGGTCATTCCAAATAATGGGGGCCACATGGGAGAATGCTTTTTTGTTTGTTGTCTTTTTGCCTTTTATATATTCTTTTGGGGTCCTTAATTTGTTTGTTTGGTTTCTCCTGTGTTGGTTATTAGTTGGTTCTTTAGATATGAGATTGTTTAGGGTAGGTGGGGCCATGCTGTTTAGAGCCTTAAAGGTTGTTATTAGTGTTTTATATATTATTCTGCTTTGTATTGGTAGCCAATAAAGATTTGCTAGTATAGGTGTTATGTGATGAGATGGAGGGACCTTCATGATAGTTCTGGCTGCTGCATTCTGTGCTAGTTGGAGTCTTTTTATGTTTTGTTTAGTTACCCCTAGTAGAGTTAGGTTGGCAAAGTCAAAGTGAGGAGTTATTATTGCATGTATTATACTCTTGAAGTCTTGTATGTGAATTAGAGGGCGTAGCTGCTTTAAGATTTTGAGCTTGAAGTATATTTTCTTTGTTGTGTTTCTAATGTGCGTATTCATGATGAGATGTGTGTCCAGTATAACGCCTAAATATCGTACTTCATTTTTTAGTTTGATTTCATGGTCCTGAAGTATGATGTGTGATGGGGGAGAGTATGATTGATTTTTGGTTACAATTAGGGCTTCAGTTTTGGAGTGATTGATGATGAGGTTATTGTTATTTAGCCAGTTGTTTATTTCATTGAAGCATTCTGTCAGTAATTGGAGTGGTAGATTAGGGATCGTGAAAGGGATATACATCATTATGTCGTCTGCATACAAGTGATAGTATACATTGAATTTTTAAAATATGTTACAGACCTGTTTTATATAGATGTTAAATAGGAGGGCTGATAGAGCAGAACCTTGAGGTAGGTCAATTTCTTGTTTGTATGTGTTAGATGTATTGTTGCCTATTCTTACTGTTTGGGTTCTATTGCTTAAATATGAGGTGAACCATTTTAGCACTGTTGATTTTATTCCTATTTGCTTAAGGTTATTGAGCATTGTAGTATGGTGTACACTATTGAATGCCGCAGAGATGTCAATGAATAGGAGTATAAACGCTTGCTTGGGGTTATCAATCCCTCTTACGAGTGTGTCTATTAGAACAGTTAGAAGTGTCTCTACTCCATGGCGAGGGCGAAAACCGTATTGTTGATCATCCAGGGGGGCTGAGTTGTCTATATATTCCTGTGTTTGAATTTGAATAGCCTTTTCAATTAGTTTTGCCATGAATGGTATGCTTGAAATAGGTCTGTAGGAGCTAGGTGATGTTTTGTCAAGAGTGCTGTTTTTAAGAATTGGTCGAATCTGTACATGTTTTAGTGATGGTGATAGATACCCGTTTGTTAAGGATAGGTTGATTATTGGAAGAATGAATGGGGATAGAATTGGGAGGGAATTCTTTATCCAGGTTACTGGACAAGGATCAAGGTAAGACGTAGTGGTATTCAAGTTTAGTATTATGTTCTTGAGTATGTCTGTGGTTATAGGGTAGAAGTTAGACCAGTTATCTAAGTGATTGTGTTGGGTTGAGTTTGTAGTTTTTGGCAAGATTGGATGGTGCTTTGTTTTATTTATGTAGTGATTTGCCAAGGTCTGGGGGGAAATTTCCGTGATATCCTTGCAAGAGTTATGTTTGTTGTTCGTTAGATTTTGCATAATAGAGAATAATTCCCTGGGTCTGTTTAGCGAATTAGCTAGGATTGTTGCATGGTAATTTTTCTTAGAACTGTCTATTGCATCCTTGTACTTTTTAAGTTGGTTGTGATAGGAATCATAGGATGTGGTATCTTTGAGTTTCCGCCACTTAAGTTCCATGATATGTCCAAAGTATGAAAGTTGAAGTCTTGTCATCTGAGCTTCTAAAGAAAGCTTAGTTTTGAACTCCTCTAATACTGACCGGTTTGTTTTTCAGGCAGTCCATAGTATACATAGGGGCTTGTTTACAAAGCCGCGGTAGCGGTTTCTGATCGTTATTGGAGCCGCGGCCCCAATGAAATCAATGGGGCCTCGGCTCCGATAACGATCGGAAACTGCTACCGCAGCTTTGTAAACAAGCCCCATAGTATTCTTCACCAGCACCATAATTCAAAGTCATCTATTTTCTTCCTATCTTTTTCACTGTCCAACTTTTGTATCCCTATGATGCTAATGAAAATACCTTGGCTTGGACAAGTCAAATCTTTGTATGGATAGAGATAATTCCACTCTTGAGAATCGTGTCTAGGTCCTTTATAGTCATTCTGTCAAGAGCAATGCACCATTGGATTTCTTGATTGTTTGTTGTTTCTTTATTGATTGTTGATCCAAGTAGGTTAACGTTGTCAACTACTTCAATTTCTCAATCAACGATGAACTTATTGATTTTGCCAGTTGTCAGGATCTTTGTCTTGTTTACATTAAAGTGTAGGCCTATTTTAAGACTATTTTCCTTTATCTTGAGAAGCAAATGTTTCAGATCATCTTCATTTTCAGCCAGAAATGTAATATCTTACAGTAAATCCTATAGAGCATCAAATATGTTTAGGATCTATGGACGTCCATTTAGAAGCCTTGCATCAATTTTACACATGCAAATAACAGAGTTTACATGTATAAATGGCCAATGCATACAAATCATAATTTTATAAAGCCATTATTTATATGTGTAAAAGCCAAGGGACCTATAGTTGACAGTATGTTGTTAGTGGATTGTAAACTCTAAAAATGGAAAGTATGCGGGCAGGGTCCCGGTGGACGCCGGTAACCTGGTGATCGGCCCGGGCCCGGGGCCCTGCTTCGGGGCTTGGAGGGGGGAAGAAGGGGGAGTGAAGCGAATGTGACGCGGCTGACGCTGTCAGCGTCATTTAAAATCATTGGCTCCGCAGAGCGCGAGGAGCAGAGCCAATGAAGAGGAGCCGGCGTGCCCGAAGTCTTAAAAGAGAAGGAGGTTGGCGGTTTCCTTCTTTCCAGTGAGGGGCGTGCAGCGGGCTGGCTTCCCTCCCCCCTCCCCTTTTTATCTCTATGCAGGGATATGGTTTTTGTGGGGGGGTCACAGTTGGGGGGGCAAAAAGCAGGATCCCGGAGGTCTCTAGGGTCCGGAGCCTTTAGGACATACTTGGGCGGGGGCAGGGTGCCCCCGACCTGGATAAGCCCTGGCTGGCCTTTGCTAGTCACATGGCGAGGTCGGGGAAAGGGCGGTAGGAAGTTGGCCGGTAGCAGGACACGGCCGAAGCGGAGGCGAGGTCACTTTGCTAGTTATATGGCTGGTGAGGCATTGCTCCGCTGTTAGGAGATTGTTAAGAGGATTGTTATGGTTTGTAATGTTCAATTGTTTATAAATATAATAAAGCTGCGACCAGTTGGTTCTTCCCACTAAGAAGTTCTATGTGTAATTTTTAAAGAAGCAGAGGAGGGTTGGTGATTGGGGGGAGGGGGGGAATAAGGGGTTGTGTTGGGCTGGAAGGGTAGGGTACCGGGTCCGATCTACCACGGTTATACTGTCTCTCCTCACAAGGAGTCAAAAAATCATAAAGAAATCAGATCCAAACTCCTTATTAAACCAAAAACTCAGTCATAATCATATAAGTAATCACCACAGACTGTATATATAATGTGATGATGTGCATGCTGCAGAGCCCTTTAAAACTAGAAAAAAACACTGAAATTTGTTCCCATAAGCGGGGGATGGGCTCACTGAAACACAATTCCCACATAGAGAGTGAAACTAAGGCACACAGAAGCAGGGTTACCTTGAAGCCACACCCAGCCTCTAGGGCAGCTGCAAGCAGAGAGAGGGTGGGGCCAGGGAAGCAAACAATTCACAGAACATATAAACTGCGTCACACAGGAAGTGAGGGGAAACTGGAGGATCAGCTGGGAGTTGATTCTAGAGTTCAGCACACACGAGGACCATGCACAGGACAGTGCAGAGGCAAGTGCAATACTAAGGAGAAACTGGCAGACTCCCGAGGACGGAGTCTCTCTAGAAGATCAGCTGAGCTAACAGAGGACTCAGACACTGATCAAACAGGATCTGCTCATACACTAGAGAGACTGCAGAGAAGGACTGCTCAAAGGCAGGACAGGCTGCAGGCTAGGAGCCAAGTGAGAAGGCCGAGAGACCGGGAGAGGAAGCAGCACTTCAAGGCTGTGTCTTCTGGGGGGTCCAGGAGGACTGGTCAACACTTACAAGGCAAGTGTAAAGGGTGTGGGCATAGAAGGAGCTGGGAGAGAATTCAGGACTTTACTTCTGAGTCAGAATATAGCAGCTCTTGCCCCGAGCCTTTATACAGACAATGTAAAAAGTCTGTTAGAAGGAGAGTCACTGCCAGCCCAAAAGCTTATGCATTTCCTGAAGAGGATTTATTAAGAGGGAGAAAGGCAAGAGGTTCCAACCCGGTTATAAAGGGGAACCAGAAGCTAAAGTGGGGAAAACTTTTAAAGCTGTTGAAGAACGTACAACAGGTTGAGCCAAAGGTTACCCCAAGCACAGAGCCATATAATTCCCCAGCAGAAATGGATGTGGACTGTTTCTCTAATAATTCAGTGTCCTCAGCCGAATCAATGGATTGCAGTCTGTGTGTGACTAATATATAATGCTTTTACTAAATGCTGTGTGAAAGAAGTAAGAAGGCAACAGAAGTGCTAGAATCACTGTATGCTTGGAAAACAGACAGGAAGATATCCAAACCCTCATGTGTAAAAGTAGCTGGTTCTATTGCTGCTGTAACCTCAGCTAAATAAGCTAACGGTTTTAAACTGAGAGGTGGCACTCTGATTGATGTCTTGAACTTATGCCAGCAGAGAAAGTAAAGCTCCACTATTTCTAAGTTTGTGAATGATGCACAAATGGTATCTTTGCTGTATCTGTAAATAATAGAAGTACTGCTACCAAGAGTGAAGAAGTTTATTTGTAGAATTCACCTTGGACATTCTTTGGAGAAGAATCCTATTTTGGTTAATGTGATTTTGCCTTTTTCTTGAGCTTTTTGCCACAAATGATTTACTTGAAGAAAAACAAATAAAAAGCAATTTATGTTACAAATTGCCCTGTGCCTCTTCCATTCGGACTGCTAAATAAAAGCAAACCACAACTACATTAAAAGAGGTGATCTTCGTGTCCTATTAGGCGGGCGCCTGCACAAATACAACAGTAAGCGTCCAAAAGCAGAAACAATCTGCCTTGCCGGCCCTAGGGGGCGTAGGCACACGGAGTGGTAGGCCACAATAAAGAACCAGCTCTAGGCGAGGTAATATTAGAGGAAAAGACCTCAGTTATCTCCTGAGTCAAAACAGCTCAATTCAAGAAAAAAGGGGGAGAGTCAACTAGACCACAACTTGGCTGGCTCCGATTGTGGATTGTAGGCATAGTTGTATTACCAAAATGAATTGGGAAGGGGGACACATAACATGGCAGAACCCTGAGGGAGATTACCATGGGGAGGGTTGGGAGAGAGGAAGGAGGAGGAGTGAGTAAAGATCAAAGGATAGGGGCTTCAGGAAGGATTGGGGGTGGAGCAAACCAAGGTGGGAACTTAAAGGATGGAGAATAGGAGAGTGCACCTTGCGGGAGTTGTTCACCACGTTTTGCCACTACTCTTGGTTTTAATATGGTATTTTAGTGAGCAGTCTGAGGTGTGTGGAGGACGAGCATCCAGTAAATAGTTACAACTGCCAATGTTCTGGATGGAAAGTAAATGCATGAATGCATTTCTGTTTTTTTCATTTTGAATGCACATATATATTACAACATATGTACATCTGCTCTGAGGCAGGCATTAGTGCCAACTAATGGGACTTTACTAAAGTGTGATAAGTTTTTGACTTACTGTGAGTTGGGTACAAAGCCTGTGTGCTGCAGTTACAGCACATGAGAACATAAGATTTGCCATAGTGGGTCAGACCAGTGGTCCATTAAGTACAGCATCCTGTTTCCAACAGAAACCAATCCTGGTCACAAACACTGGGCAGGATCTCAGTTAGACATATTCCATGAAGCTTATCCCAGGAATAAATGGCAGATTTCCCCCCTCTTTTTGTGCCATTGAGTCAGTGTTGACTCATAGCAACCCAGCTACCTCTGGGTTTTCTTGGCAATGTATCACTGGAAGCAGATTGCCAGCCTTTTCTTTGGAGGCAATGGAGGGTAAAGTGACTTGCCCAAAGTCACAAGGAGTGCCAGTGGGAATTGAACCCTTGATCTTCTAGGTACTAGGCAGTTGCTCTAACCACTAGGCTACTCCTCCACTCAATGGTCCATTTTAATAATACCTTTTTTGAAACAAGTTACTTTAATAGCTTATATCATCTGGCAAATGAATTCCAGAGATTAATTAAGTTTTGAGTGAAAGAATATTTTATTTTATTGGTCTTGAATGTACTACTTTTTATCTTCATTGCATAGTCTACACTTTTTGAAGGAGTAAACAACTGGTTCATGTTTACTTACCCTACTCCACTCATTAAAGGCCTCTATGATATCTTCTCTCAACCATAAGAACATAAGATATGCCATACTGAGTCAGAACAAGGTCCATCAAGCCCAGTATCCTGTTTCCAACAGTGGCCAATCTAGGTCACAAGTACCTAGCAGTTTACCCAGAAGACACAGGTTTCACAGTGCTTGTATTGGGACAAGCAGTGAATTTCTCGGGTCCGCTTTAATAATGGTTTATGGATCTTTCCTACAGGAACTTGTCCAGACCTCAACCGTACAATTGGCAAGTCGGCCTCGAGTTTTGTCCCACCCCCACCCTATCCCTTCTCCCCCCTCAATAAGTCACCATGTTTCAAGCATTCTCTTTCAACAACACAATTTGTTTATTTATTAACCATAATGGACATTAACAGAACATAACAAACCAAAACCTTCTGCCCCCTCGAGAGACACAGCCAATCTCTATCAGTCCTTGCAATTGTCTGTAGGGAACTTCGCCGTAACAGCTTTTCCCTCAGTCCTTAGTCCTTTCATATCCTTCATGGGAAAAGAAGTTGCGCCCGCCGTTCAAGTTGCCTTCGCAACCCTTTTCCCTTGCTTTACCCCCCCTGCCCGCCGTCAAAGCGAGGCCGGGGCCATCTGCGCGGTGTTCTTGTTGCCTTGTCAATCTCACCGGGGGAAGGTCCATGTTTCTCCCCTGCAGCTCTCCCCCTGTTACAAAAACTGGGCTGTGTTCTCTCTCCTTGGGGTCGTTTTTCCTGCCAAACCCGACAGCAGCGAATCCTCGCTTGCTGGCGGGGCCCCACTTCTAGCACGCTGCTGTGGCCAACACCTGCTTCCGCCATAATCTTTCGACCGTGTCTCGTATGGCGCACAGGAAAGTGTCCATTCCTATGTCAGACAAATGTACTCCATCTACGCGATACAATCCTGGACAATGCTCCTCGATGAGGTCATGCCTAACGCTGCAGCCTCCTATTGCCTCCATGAAGCGGGCCATCCACTTGTTCACTTTTTTTTTTTTTTTTTACTTTTATTTTCATTTTGCAACAAACAAAAGAAACAACACACCAAAGGAGACAAAACAAGTATACAATAAGGAAAAGTAAACCCAATTACCCCCCACCCCCATGCTTCTTCTCTAGCCGATTATGTCAGCATGTGAGCGCTTCCAAACAACAGTGATTATACATCAAAACGATCAAAAGAGCATCTACGATACAAAATGATCATGGGACAGAAATATATACAAGTTTAGACAGGTGAGAACATTTAGCAGAATGTACATAGTCATTGAGCATCTTCCATTTAGACCGATGATGAGGAGTCTGAATGGGGGAAGCAAACATACGAGGTATTTGTTCATATTTACTGTAGAGACAGACATGATTCCACCATTCATTGGGGCTCAGATGGGAGCTATTTTTCCAGTATTTCGTAATTAGGGAAATAGCAATGCCAAGCATAAAGTCCAAAAGGAAGTAAGCCGTTTTTGGAAGAGAGGGGATCCCCGCTGCTGAGCGAAGTCCCACTATCCTCCAAGAAAGGGGCTCTTGAAAGTGCAAAATAGACTGAATACGACCCCAGACTCGACGCCAATAATACTGTAGTGCGGGACATTCATACATGACATGAGGTAGTGAGCCAATGGCCGCATGGCATGTCCAACAACTATTGCCCTGAGTAGTGTTCCATTTGGCTAATCTATCAGGAGTGTAAAAACACCGGTGGGCTAGAAAGAAGAGTGTCTGAGTGAGTGAGGCGGATCGGGAAACCCGTGTCACTTTACTCCAGACAAGGCTCCATTGCTCCGGGGTCAAGGTCACATGTAATTCTCTCTCCCATGCTTTCTGCGCTATAGGGGTATCTCTAGTTATAGCATTACATAAGGTTTTGTAAAAATTGGATGCTACACCCGGTGAACCACCGAAAGATCGGATAGTCTCCAACCAACCTTGTGTAGGGGATGCCGATGGCGGGAGCACCTTAGCACCCCGAAGGCAGTGCTCAAGTTGCACCAACTGAAAGTAGTGTTTCGCTGGGAGACCAAATTCAATTTGCAATTCACTAAAAGTTTTCCAGCGACCTTCATGGAACAACTGGTTAGGAATCCAAATGCCCCTGGTGTACCAGGGGCTCCACGCCATCGGCTTATTTTGTATTCGAAATCGAGTATTGTACCAAAGCGGGAGCCTGTCTAACGGACAGAGTCGGGAGTCTAAAGATTGCATAAGAGTATTAAAGGCACCTAAAGTGTCTAAAAGCATTGGTGGATAGTGGGAGTCTGGTGGGAGAGTCATACCAGGGAGAAAAGTAAGAGGAATCGGTTTGCAAAGGTCCTCTTCTATATCTAGCCACACAGGTCTACTCGGTGCTGGATCTTCCAGCCAACGAGCGCCTTGTTTGAGAAGAAAAGATTGATGGTACTTCAGGAAATCCGGGAATCTGACACCCCCATTTTCCTTAGCTGCTTGCAGCTTATGTTTCGCTATCCTAGGTGTCTTGTTTTGCCATAAGTATCTAGTCAGAAGGCCCTCAATATCTTTATATGTACGTCGAGGTAAGAGACAGGGCAACATTTCTAAAATATAATTCACTTTCGGAACAATCATCATTTTTATGGTGTCTAAGCGACCCCACCAGGTAAGTGTTAAAGGAGTCCAACGGTGAGTAAGCGCCCGGACCTTAGAGGTTAAGTCTTTGGCATTGAAGGAGATAGTGTCTTCCAAAGGAGAACAATAGTGAACCCCGAGGTATTTGACCATGCGAGATTGCCATAAGAAGGGGAAGGGTTGCATATCTGCCTGATGAAGCAAAGGATTTAATGGAAAAGCTACCGACTTGGTCCAATTTATCTTATAACCGGACAGTTGTGAGTATTTACCAATTTGCTCCAGGACAGCCGGTACTGAGTCTATAGAGACAAAAAGCATAAGATCATCAGCATACGCTGAAATTTTGATTTCCTATGGGAGAAGGGGATTCCATGAATCTCCTCCGATTGCCGGATTAGTAAAGCCAAGGGTTCGAGTGCAAGATCGAAAAGAAGTGGAGACAGTGGGCATCCCTGGCGAGTACCGCGTTGAAGGGGAAAAGGCTGAGACTTTAAAGCATTGGCACATATACTGGCTGTAGGCTGTGCGTACATGGTGCGGAGACAGCGGAGAAAACCTTCCCCGAATCCGTACCAGCGAAGGACTGCAAACAGGAAGGGCCACTCTAAACGATCAAAGGCCTTTTCAGCATCAAGTGAGAGGCCAACAAATGGGTGATCAAGATTAACTGCGGTAGTCAGTACATGGCATAAAGTCCGAGCATTGTCAGCAGTTGATCTACCAGGAATGAAACCGCATTGATCTGGGTGTATTAAAGTAGACATCCTATCAGAGAGCCGGGTGGAGAGAATGGTGGCAAATATTTTATAGTCCGCGTTTAGGAGGGAAATTGGACGATAATTAGCTGTTAGTTGCGGGTCTCTCCCCTCTTTCTCAAAGACTACTACATTTGCCATTGAAAAGACCCAGAAGGAGAACCCTCCTCGGCAAGAGCAGAAAAATAAAGTTTCAAAACTGGAGCTAAGTCAGCGTGAAAGGTTTTGTAGAATTCAGCAGGGAGACCGTCTGGGCCTGCGGCTCGACCTGAGGCACATTTCTTAATAGCAGAATGAATTTCTGATACAGTAAATGGTGTATCCATGGCCACTCTATCTTCGTCAGATAGGGTCGGTCTTTGTACCCCTGAAAGTAAGCGTTCAAATACTTCTGGCTCAAAATCACATTCAGATTGATAAAGCCGAGTATAAAAATCACGAAAGAGTTCTAAGATTTCTGTATCTTTAGTGACCAGGCCCCCCCCCGACGGATGACGGAGGGCGGTAACACGCTTGGCTTCTTTTTGACCTTTTAGGGCATTTGCTAATAATTTGCCAGCACGGTTATTTTCCCGATAATATAGCCCTTGTTGTGATTCAATATTTTTAATAGCAGCAGTGTACAAAAGCTGATTGTATTGAAAACGCAAGCGTTGTAAACGGAGTAAAATACATGGGTCAGTACGGGACGTGAGGAGGCGCTCCCCAGCTTGTATCTGCTGCTCTAGGATCAGTAAGTGCTGCTTTCTTTGTTTCCCCTGCCGAATTTGATAGCTAGTTATAGTTGCGCGGATAGATGCTTTAAAACCCTCCCACCAAGCCCAGCTCGCTGTGTCATGGGGTGAGTTAAAATGAAAATAATCTTGGATAGCGGCCTTTATATCAACCTGAAAATCTTTTTGACCCAGTAGGGATCTATCAAAAAACCAAGCCCGGGGAGAATCGTCCCGTGCAGTGACATGTAATGATAAAGATATGGCAGCATGATCTGAAATATGGAGAGGATGAGTCCTAGCTGTGTCCACTTGAGAAATCAGTGCTTTGGAAATAAGAAAGAAATCTATTCTAGATTGGGAGTGATGGGGGGCAGAAAAGAAAGTAAACTCTAAGTCGGAGGGGTGAAGCAGCCTCCATATATCTACCAGCGCAAGATCTTGCATCAGAGCTGTAAGGGTAGCAAGACTCTTGGGTGGACTACTCGTTCTAGGCGGCTGTCTATCTATCAAAGGGTCTAACACTTGATTAAAGTCACCACCAAGTATTAATGGAGCATTGGCAGAGGCCTGTGCCAACTGCGCAATACTTGCATAGTAAGCAGGGTTGTCTACATTCGGGGCATAAATGCAAATACACGTGAATTCACTATCACCAACCTTAAGATGTACACGGGCCCATCTACCCTCCTTGTCAGCGCTAGTATCAATTACAGTAGCTTGCAAAGATTTCTTAACCAGAATGGCTACCCCGCACCGTTTAGAAACGGCGGGAGAATAGGCAGCCACCATGTAAGGCTTAACATTGAGTTTCAGTGTTTCAGCAGAGTTTAGGTGCGTTTCCTGAAGAAACACTAAATCAGCATGCTCATGGCTAAGATAGCTAAGGATTTTCTTTCTTTTGATTGGACTATTAATGCCTTTGACGTTGAGTGATAAGATTTTACATAAGGCCATTCAAAAAAGTTAAAAATTCTAAGCATGATAGCGCACATAATGTCACAATGTCCCTCATATTGACTGTATCTGGCTGTACACATGACATAAAAGAAAATAAGCTGATATAATACAATGAAGCGCCCCACATTAAAAAAGAAAACCCGCAGTGTGGTAGAGAAGAAGCAGAACCCCAGAAATTACTGGCGACCATGTGTCTGCGGGGAGAAACCCCAGAGAAGGCCGAAATTGAAAAAACACATAACCTGTAGGACTGTACGTGCTCCGAATCCGACCGAGGCACACATCATGGAAGGATAGGAGACCAAAAAACAAAAGGGTCATATAAAGAAAGAAAGACAGTCCAGGTAGTCTCTGTGCTTGACTATGACCACCGCATCGGGCCCTTCAAAATGGCGGACAGAGCCGGCAAATAAAAGTCCAAGACTTTGGATTAGCGCATCTGCTCTGCTTCTTTGGAGTCCAAGAATGTTGATAGGAGATCAGGATCTTCGAATGTCCTGGTTTGGTTGTGGAGAGTCACTCGGAGCTTCGCTGGATACAACAGGCCAAAGCGGGCCTGTAGCTGTTGAAGTCGAGGGCGAAAAGCAAGGAGTTTCTTCCGACGGTCAACGGTAGGCTTTGCCAAATCAGGGAAGAAGGAGACTTTGTGACCTTCGAATTCCAAATGATGATTCGCCCGGGCAGCAGTTAAAATTTGTTCCACTTGTTGATATCGTAGCAAGCGAAAGATAATAGGCCGGGGGGTCGTTCGGTTGAGCGCCATGTGGGTAGGAACACGGTGTGCACGATCGATTTCCAGTTCTCCATGAAAAGTAATCTTCAGCAAGGAGGGAAGAGTTTTGAGCAGAAATTCTCTTATATCTCCCGCTTCCACCCCCTCCGGTATTCCAATGAGCCTAACATTGTTGCGACGGGCTCGATTATTGCTATCTTCTAACTCCTTTTGGAGATTCTGTATCTGGCACTCAGCCATGTCCAGTTTGCCCAAGCGCACCGCGTGCGAGTCGAGGACCCCCGCCATATTGTCCTGCCGTGAGGAGAGACTTTCAAGTCGGTCCTGGAGCACTCCAAAGTCTTCTCGCAGGGCTCGGAGCGCTTCTCCATTGGACTGCACCAATTCCTTCACGCCGCGTATTTCTTCTAAAATCTCCAGGTGCATTTCGGGGTTTTCCCGAAATGGAACCATCTTCTGTGGGGAGGACACCTCTGTTTTGGAGCGTTTTCCGTGAGAAGAAGAAGGAGACCCGAAGTCCAAGCGCGCTGGTTTATGGGCCGCCATCCCCCCCGAGGTACCCCGGTCAGCCCGGAGCGAAATAGTAAGTTTGTATAGGTATTAAGTCAGGATTCTTAGTAGGCCTCTCGGGAGCTTCAGCGCGAAGCGTCTTACCCGCTGGACATCAGGCTCCGCCCCCCCACTTGTTCACTTTTAATCTCGTCCTCTCCTGTGCCTTGTGCAAATTTTCGTCCTTCCACACTCGCCGTGGTGTGATGTGCGACCATGCCAGCAAATTCCCAGTGAAGGTGTTTGCCAGAGTCCGCATGTCACCTTGCGTTATTATTATTATTATTTTTTTATTTTTATTTTTATTTTTTTATTTTTTTTTATTTTTGTGAGCTCGACGCTGTGAGTAGACGTGAGGTCATTGCCCCCTAGGTGAACTACTATCGTCGCAGGATTCCCAGATTGCCTCTTCCTTTGTAGCAGGAACGGCACTAGCTGGTCCCACACCATACCACGTCGCCCCCAGCCATACCACAGAAACCTCCGCACCTGGAAGTCCCAAATTCAGCCCCTTTGGTCTGTACCGAGTCCGTTTTTGTGCCCAGTGAACATATCCAGGCTTCCCGCGGCCATTGGCGGTGACTTACCCCTGCATTGAATCACAATCAGAAAGGTACAATAATTTGCCAAATAAGGCATTGATTCACCAGGAAAAACACTAACTGCTACTGTTGACTTTCTCCCTCCCTTTATACCTTAGTAGTTTTTTTTTTTTTTGTAACCTCACCCCGTATTCATTCCGTTGGGCGTATATACAGTTATATCCCTTGACCTCTCAATGTTGTCTGCCGTAGAAGCAGCTCCGACCCAGCCAGTCTTCATTCCATTGGGCGTATATATAGTTTATATCTGTCCTTGCGCCACCTGCCTATATTCATAATCTGATCTTTTGACATCCCAATGCTGGCTGCCGTAGAAGCAGCTCCGATACAAAAGGATTGTGAGCCGTAAAAGCTCGCATCCCGTCCTGCTCGTTCTATAACCAGTTTGAGAACTTTGGCAAATTGAAAGTGTGATGGGGGGGGGGGGGGCGCCGTTCGCATGCAAGAACCATTGCTTTCCTCTGTCCGCTTGTAACTGGCGATATGCTATGGCATTTGTAACTGGGCACGAGAGGTCGTTGGGCAATGCCGACGACACCACCTTCGCACCCTTATTGACAGTGTCGTTTTGGATCTTCGCAAGTATATCACTACTGCCCCTGCGAAGAAGTCTACATCTCGCTTTTCGATCCCCCCATAGGCTGTTCTGCACTTGGAGGATGAGGATGCCACTAGCTCCTCTATCCGGAGTGCTCCATAAAATGCCCATGAAAAGGCACATCTAAACAGCCTAGTTTCATACTCAGTGTAGCATACCTGGCTAGTTGTCACCCTCAGTTTTTGTAGCATCTGATGAGTGATCGGGCGCCGTTGATCTACTGTACATGGTTGTCCTACGGACCACCCCCTCATTACTCTTCTGATGACGAAATCCGCTTTCAGACTCCTCTCACCCACAGCCTTTGCAAAAAATGCTAGTGCTGCTAAACGTGCTTGCACTGCTACCTTTGTGAACCCATTAGCCTTGCAAAACAAAATCCATCTCAGTATTGTCCCTACCTCCAGTCTGTCCTTGTGTGGTATTCTGGCATCTCTGCCAAAGTTTGGAACTGTTCCCCCATGCTGCGACGTATTTTCGCCTTGTTTGCTCTGCTAAGGAGCCCAACAGGAGCTGCCATACCTTGGTGGCAATGTTCCCTCTAATTTTCTGTAGGCTGTGTGCGCATAAAATATGAGCTGTGTGCAGATTTTGAAGGAAGGTTAAATTTTTGTGCGCTACATAACGACACTCGAAGTTATATACTTTAAAATTTGACTACATATCAGAATACAGTATGTACACCACATTGATTTTAATCAAATTAAATGAAAATAGACGATTACTAAATGAAGTGGGAAATTTCTAGTAATTACAATCATAACTTTTAAATTTTAAGACTTCTGTGTTGTTTTCTATCAGAATCAGAGCCGTAATTTTTGTGCGCTCTGTTGTAAAGTATGTGCGCTCTCTCGGCGAGGTATGTGCGCGCGCACACGCGCACAGCTTAGAGGGAACAGTGCTCGGTGGACCATACTCCCAGACTTGGCTGGGCACGGTTGTCTTGATCTTATCTGCCTCGGGGGCCAGTTGGTGAAAGAGCTTGATATTACAACAAGAAAGAGCATCTGTAATGTTCCGCTCTAAGGGTTATGCTGTGCACCAGGCATAGTAACAATTTTTCTTAACAGTGCCACTACCCTTGCGATCTCTGCTCGCATACTGTTAACCACCGCTAGATTATTGATATGGAAAGTGATAGCTCTGTTGGCGAGCTCAGGAGCCCAAATACATAAGGCTACCATTAGCGGGAAAAGTTCTAAGAAAGTGATGTCCCTGGTGGTCTCCTCAACCTGCCATTCCCTGGGCCATGTCTCTGAACCACGCTCCTCCAAAGTATATGCCGAACCCCATTCCTCCCGAGGCATCGGTGAAGAATTCTAGTTCCGCATTAGATACTAGGAGCTCTTGCCAGAATGCAAGTCCATTGATACGTGTGTAGGAATTGCAACCTGACCCGAAGGTCTTCTCGTATTTCCCTGTTGACACGGATGCGATGGTGGGTTTTTTTTTTTTTTTGTATTCCTCTAGTTGCCCATGCCATACGGCGGGAGAAAACCCGCCCCATTGGTATCACCCTGCATGCAAAGCATAGCAGGCCGAGCATGGACTGAAATTGCTGCAATGTAGGTTTTCTTTGACTGTGAAGTTGTTGAATATCTTTCTTCAACTTCAACACCTTCTCAGCTGGCAGACATGACCTGTGTGCCGGCACCTCGTGTTGTATGCCTAGGAAAGTGATGATCGCTTATGGGCCATCTGTCTTTTCTTTTGCTAATGGAATTCCAACAGACTGTGCCACCTGTTCAACGATATCCAATATCCTTTTACAGTCGTCATAGTCTTGTCCTATGCATCGGAAATCATCCAGGTAGTGTACAGCAGTGTTGGGGCCTGCCACGACTTCAACCACTCAGTGTCAAAAATGAACTAAATTGTTCGAAGTAGGCGCAGGACACCGCACATCCCATGGGTAAACATTTATCATAAAAGAAGTCCCCCTTAACCATACAGCCCAATAATGGGAAGGACTCAGGATGTACCGGTAGCAGACGGAAAGCGGATTCGATATCCGCTTCCGCTAACTGTGTCTGCTGCCCACTCTGGCATATTAGCATAACTGCCTGATCGATGGTTGCATATTTAACGGCGCATAAGGCCGGATCAATATAATCATTAACTGACCTCCCTTCTGGGTATGATAGATTGTGAATCAACCAGAATTGCCCCGGTTCTTTCTTTGGTATCACACCCTATGGAGAGAGTACCATGTTCTTACATGGTGGTGACTTGAAAGGCCTGGCTACTCTTCCCATACCTATTTCTTTTGCTATCTTGTTATGCGCTATGGAGTTATGTTTTCGTACTGATGTGGGGTTGTTTTTGACACGTGTTTTTGATTCTACTGATATTAGGGATGGAATGCGAAAACCGTAAGCGAAATCATTTTCACTATGCGCGGCTATATCCCGCTTTGGGTATGCTCGCAGCCACGGATGCATCCGTTCAAGTCTGATGGGCGTTGGGGCCAATACCCTCGTTTGAGCGTTGCTGCCCTGTTCTGACAGGCTTGGCCTCCCTTGATGCCCTGCCTGTGAACGTGGGATGTCCGCTTCCACATACTGCACAGGAATGTTTGTATTTACAGGGCTGCCATGTACAACACCCTGTACTGTACTGCCGGCATGCCCTTCGCACGGCCGACAGATTGGCTTGCCGCCCTTGCAAGTTCTGAAAAGGCTGCTGCCATTGCGTGCCTTGAAAAGATTGCTGCAGCCCGTCTTGACACCATGGCCTATTGGGTGCCATTTCTTCGGTCCACAGGTCCAATATCCTGTGATGCCATGCTAGTGTGGGATCTTCTGCCATGCTTCTCCTGAACTTTCACATCATAGTTCTCGTCTCCAAATCTTCTTTTTTATCTTTTTGGGCACTGCACTGGCCAATGAACTCACACCGCAGTGTGGATCGCTATCGGTATTGCGCCACTCGACCTGCGTTCTTCTGGCCGCCTCATTTAGTATGCTGTCCCGGTCCTCCCCCTTTTGACTCTGTCCTGACCATACCTGCCTTATAGGGTTGACTTGTTTTGATTTTCTATGTTTTAACCGCATTCTGGATGACATCAGCCAGTGTGAGGTCCCCATCACTATCTGAAAAGGATTCCTCTGATGACGAGGCTAACAGCTCTGGCGCCCCCCTTTCATACCCATTCTTACCCTTTGTTGTGCTCGATGATGACGTGCTATTGCTCGTGGACGGCTGTTCCCTGCTTTCTAAGCCTGGCATTCCAAGTCTTTGTCTAACTGCAGTCAGGCCGTGTTGGGTAACCTGATCCCGTATCATCTGTAGCAGCTCGTCCCGCTCCTGTTTCTGCGTAGGACCCGCACTGTTGCGTGGCTCTGTCATCTTTTCCCTATTGCTGTGCCTGGGCCTCACTGCTGCTGTCCTGCTTGTTACTTCCTTGCTAGCAGAAGTCGCTCTCCTGTTTGATCTCTTGTCTGCACGTGTTCGTGCTGCGGGTGCTTTCTTCTATCGCAGCAGCGCGTGACTGCTTAGCGCTGTGCACCCCGGCGGCTCTTCGGATTTCCTTTCGATGCATCTCTAGTCAAAGGTAAAACTCACTACCCAAGGTGGTGGGAAAACAACTAAATTAATATATGTCTTATATGCTTGTCTTAATCCCGTGCACTCCTGCATCCTAGCTCCTCCCGCCAGCTTATCCCCGAAATATCTCTCCATAATAGCATAAGGGTTGTTTTTTTTTTTTTAAATCATTGCTCCGCCTTTCAACATCAACTGTTCCCTACAAATAAATATCCCACTTTATTAAATAGGGGTTCCTCTTTTTTTTTTTTTTATATTCCCTATTTCTTTTTCACCGAGTACTTTCTTCATTTCATAATCCTTCATACTACCATACGTACCCCCCTGCCTTTTTTAGATCCTTCTTGTCCATTCTCCGCGCTTCCCAACCTAATTCCCTCTTTTTTTTTTTTTACAGTGAATTTCGCCTTCCACGTGCTTCCTGTTATCCTGTGTCAGGTCCACATGGTATCGCTGCCTGCCTGCACAGCATAGCAGTCCGTTCTGGTTGGGCGCGCACATGGCTCAATTTCTGGGATTATCTTCCCAGCCTCGCATGCCATGTCTGCCTCTCCTGCTTTCTCCCCAGTTTCACAGATATACATATTGTGACCAGCCGGAGATACAGCCCCAGGGCGCACATGGTGAGCCGCGGCGAGAGCAGCCCGAGGGCGCAAGCGTTGGGTCGCGCCAATCCTCCCTTCCCTTGGATGCCGCCATCATGCCATACACTTTACTGTTCTCCCCCCCCCCCCCAACGGGGCACCCACCAACCATCTCATTCTTGCTCTTTCTTTATGTGCTTAATATTGTACTTGCTGCCCAAGTTCACGCCGAGCCCGATACCGAAGCGGCTCCCTTGACGCTGTGCTGTCCTTCGCTTCGATATGCAGGACTGATCTTCGGCCTGCTACAGACGCGGCTCCCTCAATGTGGTGATGTCTTCCGTCTTTCCCCACTAGCGGAAGGAAGGGGGGAGTGGCGAAAGAGGCAGAGCCAGCGCTGAACGCGCTGTTTTATCTCTAGCCTCTCGGCCCGCCCTCGCCGCCCCCACCCACCCGCCCCCTTGCTCCCTCGGCCTGCCAATGAACGCCTGTGCCCGGCCGCAGTAATTCGCGACCGGGTCTTTTCTAAACCCAGTTACATTAACAGCTTTTACTATATCCTCCAGTAATGAATTCCAGAGTTTGATTACGCGTTGAGTGAAAAAATATTTTCTCTTTTTAGTCTTATAAGGGTTATACTGTAGCTTTATTGCATGTCCCCTAGTATTTCTATATTTTGATGGAATAAACAATTGATCTACGTTTATCCGTTCCACTCCATTCATTAATTTATAGACCTCTACCTCTACAGTCTCTATTCCAGGTTGAAGAGCCCTAACCTTTTTAGCCTCTCCTCATAGTGTATCCATTCCACCCCCTTTACCATTTTGGTGGCTCTTCTAAGTACCTTTTCCAGTTTAGCTATATCTTTTTAAGATATGGTGACAAGAATTGAACACATTATTCGAGGTGCAGTCACACTATGGAACAATACAGAGGCATTATATCCTTTGTTTTATTCTCCATTCCTTTCCTTATGATTCCAGCATTCTATTTGCTTTTTGGCAGCCACTGCACACTGGACAGAGGGTTTCTACGTGTTATCCATGATGATACCTAAATCTTTTTCCTGGGTGGTAGTTACTAATGTGGAACCTTGCATTGTGTAACCATAGTTCGGGTTGTTCTTTCCTGGGTGCATAACTTTACACTTGTCCACATTAAATTTCATCATCTGCCATTTGAATGTCTAGTCTTCCAATTTATTAAGGTCCTTTTGCAATTTTTCACAATCCTCTTGGATTTTAACAACTTTGAATAATTTTGTGTCATCTGCAAATTTGATTACCTCACTCATTATTCCCATTTCCAGGTCATTTATACATATGTTAAAAAGCAGCGTTTCCCATCACAAATCCCTGGGGGTACTCCACTATTCACTTTTCTCCATTGGGAAAATTGGCCATTAAGGCCTACCTCTGCTTTCTATCTTTTAACCAGTTCCTGATCCACAACAGTACACTGCCTCCTCTCCCATGACATTTTAATTTCGCCAAGAGTCTCTCATAAGGGACCTTGTCGAAGGCTTTTTGAAAATCCAGATACAGTATATCAACTGACCCACCTCTGTCTACCTGTTTATTTACACCTTCAAAAAAATATAACAGATTAGTAAGACAAGACCTTCCCTGGGTAAAGCTATGTTGGCTTTTCCTATTAAACCATGCCTATATTTAAGTTCAGAAATTTTGTTTGTAATAATGGTTTCTACCATTTTTCTTGATACTGATATCAGGCTCACCTATAGTTTCCTGGATCACCCCTGGAACCCTTTTTAAAAATTGGTGTTATATTGACTATCTTCCAATCTTCAGGTAATACTGATGATTTTAATGATAGGTCACAGACTCGTAGTAGGTCTTAAATCACATATTTTAATTCTTTCAACACTCTTGGATGTATACCATCTGGCCCAGTTGATTTGCTACTCTTCAATTTATCCATCTCTTCTCCAAGCTAAAGAGACCTAACCTTTTAAGCTTTTCCTCAAAGGCTTCCATCCCCTTTATCATTCTGATTGAACTTCTCTGTACCTCTTCCGATTCCGTTATGTCTTATTTTAGATGTAGTGACCAGAACTGCATGCAGTACTCAAGGTGCGATTGCATCATGGAGTGATACAGAAGCATTATTACATCCTTTGTTTTATTCTCCATTCCTTTCCTTATACTTTTTATATATCTATTCATTTTCTTGGCTTCCATTACACACCAAGCAGATGAATTCAATGAATTAGCCACAATGACACCTAGACACTTTCACTCAGGTTGTGGCTCCTAATGTAGAACCTTGTATCATGTAGCTATAGTTAGGATTCTTCTTCCCTAAGTGATTAACTTTGCACGTGTCCACATTAATTTTCATCTCCCATTTGGATGCCCAGTCTCCCAATTTTACAAGGTTCTCTTGCAATTTTTCACAACCCTCTTGTGCTTTAACAACTTTGAATAATTTTGTGTTGTCTGTAAATTTGATCACCTCACTCGTTCCCTTTTCCAGGTCAACGTATTAAAACGTAGTGGGCCCAACACAGAAACCTGAATTACTCTACTATTTGCATTTCTCCATTGAGAAAATGAACCATGTATTCCTCCATTCTGTTTTCTATTTTTTAATCAGTTCCAAATTCACTATAAGACATTGCCTTCTATCCAGTGGCAGAAATTCAAATTGAGGGCCCTAAAGCAAAATATATGAAAGCGCCCTCAGAGCAGAGAGAATCCATCTCAGAAGATGTGGAATGGCTATAAATGGACCTCCCTTTTTCTTTGTGTCCTCCTGCACCTCAGAGGCAACTTGAGTGGAGTTTATGCTACTGCTCCTATCCCATGACTTTTTTATGTAACCACAAGAACTTTGAGATCCTCCCGAGGAAAGTACTTGGCACTTACAAGAAAAACCAGGCTGTGGTTAGTATTTTTTTTCAAAAAAGTTTATTTAGCTATCTTGCTCCCCAGCTATGGAATGCTCTCTTCCCAGGATTTACGATTGGAAAGTTCCTATAAGTTTTAAGGCCTTTTTGAATGTCCTGGTTCTTTTCCAAGGCTTTTAGTGAAATTTTATAATCTATTTTTTGATTCCCAAGTTCTCAAATTATATTTATCAGAATGAATATTTCCTGGAGGCGGAGCCAGCAGTGGAGTAAGATGGCCACTTAAGTCTTTGCCCCACCGAATCCTAAGAGGAAATCCTGACTCCCCCTGTCGAAAGAAAGGAAACTTCCTTCCTTACGGTGGCAAGAGCTAACTGAGATGTCCACTTGTAAGCCCACTTGGTTGGATTACAGCGCAGTTGCAAACGCAGGAGTGAAAAGGGCAAAATCAGACCTTCTGTCTCCATATAAAATGGCGAGTGTGCGAGAAAACCCAGAGGGCATGCAGGAGATATTAGCGGAGATACGGGCTGTGCGGGAGATGGTGGCAGCGAATGGAGAAACCCTCAGTGGTGTGAAATGGACATATTAGAATTGAAGGAATTAAAAGAGCAACTGACCGGGCTCATGGATAAAATAAATGGAGTAGAAGCCAAAGTCGATGTGCACGAGGAGCGCTTGAAACAGGTTTCATTAAACAGCAAGCAGATTGTGAATTTGGAACGAAACTTGGAGGAACTAAATAACAGAACGAGGAGAAACAACATTCGCATCGTCGGCATCCCAGAGGGAGCAGAAGGAACAAATATGAAAGTGTATTTGGAAAAAGTATTACCTAAGGTGCTGAGAGTGGAATTTGGTCAGCCATTTGAAATTAAAAGGGCCCATCGGTTACCAATGCATCTTGGTCCTAACACAAGGCAATCGCGCCCGGTTATCATGCGTGTACTGTGACATACTCAAGTGGTACAGATAATGTCTGTGGCTAGAACACAGGCACCGGTCAAGCTCAATGGTCAAAACATAGTGTTTTACCCCGATTTTAACAAGGCAACGGTGGAGAGGAGAAAGCAATTCTTGATATTCAGGCCTCATTTGCAGCACTTACAGGCCCGGTATGGTCTCTTCTTCCCTTCAAGATTTTGGGTTACTCTGCACAATTAAACAAGAACTTTTGAAGATCCTGCGGCGCTCCAGATTTTTGTGGAGGAGCAAGAAGCTCTGTTGATGAGCTGAGAGATTTTATGCAATGGTGGAGTTGATCTGTGGAAATTGAAGAAATGGAACAGCAGGGTAATAGCTGTGAAGTGGAAGGAGAGAAGTGACATTGGAACACTCCTGTTTATTGATGTTTTAAGTTGGTTGATGTTTCTCTTGGTAGGTTCAGCTTTTAATACAAGGGGAAATGGTGGTGTAGCTGGTGAAGGAGAGGGGGTTGAAGCAATGTTCAATGTACTGGGGGCCTGGTTGGGCAATGTAAGTTGTAGGTGAGTTATGGGGCGATATGAAGGTGTAGAAGGAGAGGTATGGAGGGTGGTAAGGGGAATACTAGATGGTGAGGGGAGTGTAGTGTTTTTGGGTAAAGGGTGGGATTGGGTGGTAGTCTTACAGCGCTGGCTCACCCCAATAAAGCCATTAAAGGGAAAGTGAGATTGTCTCCTTGTGAGTTCTTTTTTGGAAATTCTGTAAAGGTATGGTCTGTGTTTGTGGAAATATTTATAGGGTCGAAGCCTATCTGTTCTCTTGTAAGGGAAACTTGTCCCATGGGTTCACTTAAATTCCTTTCTCTGAACGTGAAGGGCATAAATAACCCAATCAAATGAAAAAAAATTATGTTTTATTGTAAGAAGGAACAGGCCGACGTGGTTCTATTTCAAAAAACACGTCTGTCCACAGTGGAATCCAAAAAATTGGGTTTGGGGCAGTATGCTCTAGTAGGTCACTCAGTAGCTTGGCAAAAGAAAAATGGGGTTACTATTCTGGTGAAGAAAGCCCTGACACCTGTGGTTGAGCAAGCCCATGCAGATTTGGCTGGCAGATGGATAATGGATAAGAAACTGGATGCCAGGAAACCTGACATAGTGGTAAAGGAGAAAAATACCAGAACAGCATTGATAGAAGTGTCAGTACCAAGTGATTATTCTGTGAATTGTGTGGAGAGGCAGAAGATCTTGAAGTACCAAGAAATGCAATCAGAGACAAAGAAAATGTGGCAGAAAGATACAGAAATCTTTCCCATTGTACTGGGAACGACAGGCTTGATAAAGAAGAATTTCCAGGCACATCTTGATAAACTACCCATAGCTGTTACATCTTATGAACTCCAGAAGGAAGTTCTCTTTGGCACAATGCAGGTATTGTGCCGAGTATTAGCAGTATATTTGAGAGACTAACATCATACTCCACATACCCTGGCTTAGAAATGAGGTTCACAACTGTCATGGTATCTGCAAAATTAACCTATTTGGATAAAATGCCCCGAGATGGGATTTTTCTACTATGCTCATACAGGTCTGTTCTATATACCTCTCTGTCTTTCTCAGCTCCTCCATGTCTGCTACTCTAGCATTCAGAGATTGGACTAATTCTCTGTGATCCAGGAGCTGTTTGCATCAAGTGCGTACATATGACTTCTCACCCACTGGGAGATAAAAATATATGTGACACTCAATTCAAAAGACTGGATAGCCTCTATCTCACTGCTAGACTTCTGTCTGCATCTTTGTATTAGTGATTAGAAACATAGAAAAATGTAAACATAGCCAACAATGGCAGATAAAAACCATACAGACATTCCCATCCATAACACATCCAGTCTTCCCATCCATAACACATATTAAGTTCATCCAGTCTTCCCATCCATAACACATATTAAGTTCTATAATGCCTTACTCTACCTCAGGGATCCTCTGTATTTGTCCCATGCTTTTTGAATTCAGGTATAGTTCTAGTCTCCACCAACTCCACTGCGAAGCTGTTCCATGCATCCAACATCCTTTCTATAAGAAATATTTCCTCAGATTACTCCTGAATCTATCCTCTTTCACCTTCAGTCTATGGGCCCTCATTCCAGAGCTTCCTTTCAACTGGAAGAAATCCATCTCCTGTGAATTATCATATCACTCCTCTCCTGCTTTACTTCCAAAGTATACATATTGAGATCTTCACGACCTGTCCCTCCTGCAGCATGCCCTTTTTCCTACCCATCTGGCTGGTCATACCCTTGACCTCCTTCTGACCTCCTCGTCCTCCTCCCTACTACTTCATAATCTGTCCTCCCTCCATCTCCCCTGGACTGACCATTTCTGCCTCTTCTTCTCCTGTTCTTCCTCGGAGACTCTATCCTCGCCTTCCACCTCCTCAACACCTCCCCATCTGCGACACTCTCAGCTCATTACCCCACTCACCATCCAGCACTTTCCCCCTGCATTGCAACTTCTCCCCTCTGACTTCTCTTCTCTCTCCCCTAGTTCTCAGGCCTCTCTCTGGTTACCCATATTTTCCAACACCCTCAATCACTTAGCTCCTCTTCGGCCTTGTCCGCCAAGACACCGCCCCATGCAACCCTGGCTCCACAGTGGCCTTCGACTTCTCTGCTCCCACCTTCGCAGAGCCGAGTGCCTCTGGCGAAAGGCCCCCTCTCCAGCTACTCTCTCATCTTTCAAGGCACATCACTCCCATTATCGCTCCAAAGTACACCTGGCCAAACGAACCTACTTCTCCACCGCTATCTCTAACGCCCCCAACCAAACCCGTCACCTCTATACTACACTTAACTCCCTCACTTCCCTTCATCCTTCTACTCCTGCTCCGTCCACCCAGCCATCTCCCCCTCCTCCACTCCTCGCTACCTTTTTCAGTGACAACATCTCCTCTCTTCGAGCATCTCTACCTTCCTGTCCCCCTCCTATCCTCTCTCCCCCTCCCATCGCCTCACCCCCTCCTTCCTCCTGCCTCTCACACACATGGTCCTCCTTCTCCCTGACCACCACTGCTGAACTCCATCAACTCATCTCTTCATCCAACAGGACATTCTGCTCCCTCGACCCCATTCCTTCTTCCTGGCTACTCAACCCATCCCTGGCACTCCTTCCCTCTCTCCTCACCATGCTCAACTCAAGTCTCTGCACTGGGACTTTTCCCCGCTCCTGGAAGCACGCCCTGATTCGTCCTATCCTCAAAAATCCCTCTCTTGACCCCCTGATTCCATCTCACTACCGCCCAGTCTCCAATCTTCCTTTCCTGTCTTTTTTTTTTTAAATGGTAGTTTTTATTCAGTTTAAACATATAAAATAACGGTACAAACGATCATGATATAGAAGGATACAAGCAGATGCTATTGATCAAAATAGCAAAAGAATATAATAACTTGAACAAGACAGTACAATAACTTTAACAAGAACTAGTATCAGTCCATGCCAGCACGCCACCCTCCCTCTCTCCGTTCAATGTGGTTACAGCAGAGACCATTCCACAAGGCAGCCTCCATCAATCACGTTCATCAAACATAATTTTGTAAAGCTGACCATTTCTTACTTAGTTTACCAGACCATGGGTTTTTGGCTATATAGAGCTCTTCGTAGGTCTTGTGTAGGATTAAGAGACTCCACCAATGCTCGAAACAAGCTTTGTCGAGATTCTTCCAGTGTATTAGAACTATTTTAAGCGCTATCCCGAGCATTAAGTCCAGCAGTTTACTATCCCATTTCATCAGAGTAGGTTCCAGAGCTATGGATTTATATATTACTATCCGATAAGTGATAGGAGTTTGTAAGTTGAGGATTTGTGATATGCGTTCCCATACTCTGTTCCAATATATTTCCAGGGATTTACAATGGAACAACATATGTGCCAGTGTCCCAATTTCCATGTTACAGGACCAACATCGATTTCCCTCCTGTAGTGTCCATTTCATTTTCTTAGCCGGTGTAATATGCGCTCGATGTGCTATAAAGTACATAGATTGTGTGAGAGACGCTGCTCTCGTGGCACGTATTTGAGTTCCCCAAAAAGTGTCCCAATTTTCCGGAGTTATATCTTGACCGGTTTCAGTAGCCCACACCGACTGTATCTTAATACATGTCTTGTCACTTTTGGATCGGAGAATCGCAACACATCTCGAAACAGCTTTGGCATCTGTTTGTAATTCTTGAAGTTTCTGTCGCAGTGGCCATCCAGTACGTATCAAGACAGGTGACACACCCGCTTTGCTCATGCAGTGTCGGAGCTGACACCATTGGAAATAGCATGTATTAGGCAATCGGAATTCCGTTCTTAATCTGTCAAAGGTTTTAAATGCACTTCCATTGATTAGTTGTCCAATGGTTATAAGATCATGTTCCACCCATTTTTTCCATAAGACAGGCTTCCCTCCGATGATAAGGCGCGGGTTCAGCCATAAGGGCATATCTGCGGCGAAGTCATCCCCTCCATCGATACATGATGCCAATAATCGACAGGCATGCTGTGTTTCTCGGATAATAGCATTATGTGGTACAGTCTGGTCTACTACTGTGCCAACCATGAGCCATGTAGGTAGGGGGGAATGTATGGCCCGCTCCACACTCAACCATCTAGGTCCTTTATCCGTGTCGTCAGAGTCGACCCATTGAGCACCCTGCTTTAAAAGAGAGGCGGTGTGCAGCCAGCCGAGATCTGGGAAATGGACACCTCCTTGTGCATTAGGTAACTTCAGTTTCCAGGCAGCTATTCTAGGTACTCGGTTGTTCCATAAAAAGGCTATCAGTTGACTATTTATTTTCTTATAGAAGGCTGACGGGAAGCGTAAGGGAATCATACTTAATATATAGCTGAGTTTTGGTACCAACATCATTTTTATCGTTTCTAGCCTGCCCCACCAACTCAAATGAAGGGGGGTCCACCTGCAGACGTTATCATGTATAATTTCTTGACACATCTTAATGTTGATTGCGACAGTCTCTTCCAAGGTGGTGCCATAGGTCACGTCCAGGTATCTAAAGGATGACTTCTCATATTGAAAGGGATATCCACGCATCATTTCTTCGCTGACCTGTGCATTCAGAGGAATAATTGTTGTTTTATTCAGATTTACTTTATATCCGGATATCGCTGAATATGCATCTATGAGTTGCAGTGTTTCAGGAAGGTCTGATGGTTGTAGAAAAATGAGCAGGTCATCTGCATATGCTGACAATTTACAGGGACCATCAGCTAACTCAATTCCTTTTATGTTTTCCTTCTGTCGGATCGCTATTAATAAGGGTTCCAGGGCTAAATTAAAAAACATCGGTGACAGGGGGCAACCCTGTCTGGTCCCTCTTTGCAACTGAAAAGGGGCTGAGAGGTGTGAGTTGACCGCTATTCGAGCTGTGGGTTTGGTATATAACAATTCAACGCGTTTTAGGAACTTTTCTCCTATCCCAAACCACCGTAGGGATCGAAATAAAAAGGACCATTCCAGTCGATCAAAGGCTTTTTCGGCATCCAATGCTAGCCCTATCAGGGGCTCGGCCTTAGTCTTGGCAGATGCCAGTACATGTGCCAATAATCTTCCATTATCTGTAGTGGATCTGTTTTGTATAAATCCACATTGATCCTCATGTATCAAATCTTTTAAGATCCGTCCTAATCGGTTAGCAAGCACTTTAGCATAGATTTTATAATCAGAGTTTAGGAGAGAGATGGGTCTGTAATTCTCTATCTTTTGTGTATCCCTGCCCGGTTTCGGGTGAATTACCACCACAGCCTCTGCCAGGGCTCCAATCTCTGGAGATTCATCTTGTAGGCCACTGTAGTAGATCTGTAGCATGGGAGCCAATTGAATGCAATATTTATTGTAGAATTCCAGTGGGATACCATCTGGACCGGCGGCTTTGCCACGAGCCATCTGTTTGATCGCATCTTGTATTTCAGTTACAGAGATCTCTTGTTCCAGCGTTCGACTTTGATGACTGGTTAATGTGGGTCCTACTATATTGGAGACAAAATCTTCAAAGGCTTTGTCACTACATTGGGTATCCGAGCGATATAGTTCCTCATAGAATTCTTTGCAGCGGTCTAGTATTTTGTCAGATCTCAGGAGAAGGCCCCCGGAATTGTCTTGCAACGCCGCTATAGCGGTCTTGCTGGTCTTTGGTTTGAGCTGCCGAGCTAAGAGGGATCCAGAGCGGTTGCTTTCATAGTAGTATGTACTACGTTGTAGCTGGATACTACTCAGTGCTTCTTTGTTGAGGAGAGCATTATATTGGTATCGCAACTTTTGGAGTCTAATCAATATCATTGAGTCAGCTCTTTTGGCTAGTAACCTTTCCCCAGCCTTTATTTGGAGTTCCAGTTCATCTTTTTCTTTTTTCCTGGCTTTACGCCGTCTAATGGTGTAGGTGGTAATATGAGCTCGTATTGTCGCTTTAAAACCTTCCCACCAGCTCCAGATGGAGGTATCAGTAGGTGTATTATATTTAAAATAGGTCTCAATTTCCCCAGACAGTAGCTGTACAAAGGAGTCATCTGCTAGTAGGGATTTATCAAATGTTCATCTTGGCGGAAAATGTTGTGTAACGTTGGCATCCAGCACTAGGGAGACAGCAGCGTGATCCGATACCGTTGTAGCATATATCTCTGCGGACAACACTTGAGGCATCAGCTCTGTGGACAGTAGGAAGAAATCGATCCTTGTTTGGGTATTATGTGGGATGGAATAAAATGTGTAGTCTCTTTCTTGGGGATGAAGTAGGCGCCATGGGTCTACCAAGTGGAGCTCTGTTATGATTCCTTTAAGAATCGCCTGTGATTTGACTTTGTCTACAGCCCGATAGGGCGTGCGATCTAACAGTGGATCCAAGATGACATTGAAATCGCCCCCTAAGATGATATTGGTGTGAGCTGCGGCTGTAACTTCTTTAGCTATCAGTTTGAAAAAGTTAGGGTCATCGAGGTTGGGTGCGTAGATATTGAAGAATGTGTAAAGCTGTTGATTTATTTTCATCGTCACTCTGGCCCATCGACCTAGCGGATCAATCTGTGTGCCGGTAATGGCGGATTGCAGGAATTTGCGCACTAATATTATTACCCCCCCTTTGCGTTGAGTGGCAGAGGCCGAGGCCGCCACCTGGAAATATTTAGAGGTTACTTTCTGCGATTCAGTATCTGTTAAATGTGTCTCTTGTAAGAGGGCAATATCTGCTTTTTTTTGTTGGCAGTACGCTAAAATCTTCTTTCGCTTGACAGGGCCAGTAATACCTTTTACATTTAACAAAAGTATTAGGAGATCACTAGACATCAATGTTGGAATAAGCTGTCTTATAGGTGAAAGCTATCCTATGGATAGGTCTGCCGCGTACTTGCATTTTGCGTGTATGTGGAGGGTTTTGCACTGGACTGGACTGACACAAATAACTGCATAACTGGCAAACATTGAATCGCTAAGGTGAACACAATCCACTGAAACAGTAACCAACCCCGACCTCCCGTTGCCACCCCTACATTTCAAGCAGAAATATCTGGTTAATTAAAACTATTTAGAACAACAGAAATACAGTCAATGAGGTGTTTAACAAGGCTTAAGGCGTTCTAACATTTGTGAGAACGCACGGCCGCACCCCCTGAGTATATGCTGAGTTCTCTACACTGTGTGAGAGATCAGAATATTGACCTCAGGTTTCCATACCGCATTTTTCTTGTAGGAAAGTTTTCAGTTTTTCAGCTTCAACAAAGTTCCTCGTTTCATTATGCAGCGTGACCCGCATGGTTCCTGGGTAGTATAGCCCGTATCTTGCCTGTGCACTTTGTAGCATGGGTCTACAGGCCAGCAACGCTTTTCTCCGATCTACCGTTTGCTTGCTCAAATCTGGATAGAGTGCCACTTTGTGTCCCTGGATTTGCAGTGATCCGGCTTTCCGTGCAGCTTGAAAGATCTGCAGGACCTGTGGGTATCTCAGTACCTTCATTATGAGTGGGCGTGGGTATCGTGTGTTTTCAGCTTTGTGTGTTGGGATTCGATGGGCCCGTTCTAGTTCAAAAGGCCTTGCAAAGACAAGCTGCAGCATCTCCGGTATGGTTTTTTCCAGAAATCCAATCGGATCGGTGCCTTCAGCGCCTCCAGGGACTCCAACAAGGCGGATATTATTTCTACGGGCATGGTTGTTTTGATCTTCAATCTGACTTTCTATGTGCCGGACTCGTTTGACCAAAGGGCCCAGCTGTTCTAATGCAACGCCATGCTTCTGGGTTTGTAATTCAACTGCACTAAGTCGAGTGGTGATGGTGAGGAGTTTCTCTTTTACCTCCAGTTAGTCTTCTTGAATCATGTTCAGTGAACTAGAATTGGCTGCGATCATTTCTTTAACGCATTTCAATTCCTGTAGCACTTCACGTAGGCCACCGGCAGTCACTCCCTCCTTCTCTCCCGCGGCCATTTTCTGCGGGGAACCCACTTCGGGTTTGGATCGTTTCGCTGCTGAGCCGGATCCCTGCGGAAATTCCAGCCGGGCAGGCTTCAGGGATGCCATCCAGCTATATTTCGGTGTTATTGATGTAGGTAGGGGGTACAAACTTCAATTTAATACCGGGATATGTTCAGGATTCTTGGGCAGCAACGGGAGCAAAAATTCAGGCGTCCATTCTGTTCAGTGGCTAGCTCCGCCCCCTCCCTTCCTTTCCTGTCTAAACTCCTCATCATCTCGATGCCACTAACTTCCTCCACCCCGTCAGTCAGGCTTCCGTCAAGGTCATAGCGTCAAAACTGTTTTGCTTGCTTTCACTAATGCACTGCATGTGGCTCACGATCGCGGTGACATCTTGGTGGCGGTAGCCCTGGATCTCTCTGCTGCTTTTGAATTTGTTGATCAATCCCTCCTTCTTCTTCGCTTATGTGAAGCAGGCCTTTGTAGCACTGCTTTTCACTGGTTTCATTCTTTTCTTTCTTCAAGGTCCTGTGCAGTTCTTTCTTCTTCACCTTCTATCCCCACCTCTGACCCCTTCCCTCTACTCTGTGGGGTCCCTCAAGGCTCTGTGCTTGCACCTCTCCTCTTCAACCTCTTTCTGGCTCCACTTGCTCTGCTGATACAACAAACTGGGATTTCCGCTTTCTATTATGCAGATGATATTGTCCTCCTTCATCACACCTCCCCCTGTCATCCCAATCTCTCCCCACTCAACTTGTGTCTTTCCACTGTTGCAAGCTGGCTAACCCAAAACTGCCTTCACCTTAACCTCACTAAAACTATCGCAATCTGGTTCTCCCACGGCAGTCCTCCCCCCTCCGCTAGCCCCATCCTTCTCAGACTCTCCTATACCCCTGGTTTCTACCTTCCACTACCTAGGCGTACTCTTCGACTCCGATCTCTCCTTTCGATCCCACATCTCACATACAACTAAAACCTCCTTCTTCTTCCTACGTCAAATTCGTGCAATTCGCCCTTTTCTCACTCCGTTCGCTCTTACCACATTACTTTTGTCTCTAGTCCTATCTCACGTTGATTTCTCTAACTCCGTCTTCACTGGTCTCCCTAAATCCCAACTCAACAGATTACAAAGGATCCAAAATACTGTTGCTCGTATTGTCACTCACTCTTCCCAGCGTGATCATGTCTCACCCCTCCTTCTTCAACTTCACTGACTACCACTTCCCTTCCGCTCCCAGTTTAAACTACTTACTCTTGTCCACCGAGCCATCCACACCAGCACCCCACAATACCTGGCAGACCTCATCACCTTTCATACCCCTAGACACACACCTTGTTCATTCCATCTTAACCGTCTCACTCTCCCTTCCCCCTCTCTTGCTCATCTACAGTCCACCCGCTCCTCAGCCTTTTTCTTTGCAGGCCCCGCCCTTTGGAATTCCCTCCCCACCTCCCTCCGACTTGAGCCCCATCTCCCCTCCTTTAAGCGTGATCTAAAAACTCACCTCTTCTCCCTGGCCTTTGACCTTTCCTCCCCTTTTGTGTGATTCTAATCTCTAAGTCTTGTGTCGTATCCCTTCTTTCTCTTGCTTTCCTCTCAAAGATTGTAACTTCCTTTTCCTTCCCTCTAACATAGTACTTTCTTTAACTATTTGTATTTTGTGAACCGCTCTGCTTCCCCAGAAGGGCGGTATATCAAGTGAAATAAACATAAACATAAACATAAGCCTATCCCCATATGCCTTATGATGAAGATCATGGACCATTTTAGTAGTCACCCTCTGGACTGACTCCATCCTGTCCAAATCTTTCTGAAGGTGCAGTCTCCAGAATTTTACACAGTACTCTAAATGAGGTCTCACTAGAGACTTGTAAAAAAGTACTATTAACTCCAGCTGTTTAGCATTTTAGTCAAACATTATTTCCAACTAGGGATTTGTAGTAATTTGAAACATTTCCTATACTATTTCAAGTCATTTTTGAACAAACTTTGAAAGGAAGAAACCCAAAATCTGATCACATCCCATCTATTGTTAATAGTGTGCACTATTGCTCAGTAACATGCATTGAGATCCCACAATCACCTCAATCTACATCAGTAAATGTTTTTCCATCTCATGGTTAGGTGAGACATGCTGATGTCAGCAGGCCTGAATACAGAAAGGTGCAATAGGGAAGCACAGCTCATTCACTGAAAGCCATGTAGACAGTATATTAATGCTTTACCATAAAACACTAAGGGGTCAATTCTGAGTGCAAATAGCAGAGTCTGGACATCCAGCATGGATCTCCAGGCCTTGCTAGTCCCCCATTCGCAATTCCATACTATGAGCTCCCCACATGTACTTCCCAGTTGTGTGGGGAGCTCTGATCTTGGGTAGGAGGGGGCAGGCTGAGGGCAGACTTTGGGTGGCACCATGAGCTTGGACATACAGGGTTGATTCCAAGGTCAGCCCTGTATATCCGGGGTTGGCCATTTGTACGAGGGACTTATTCCACCTCGTAGGTGGAATAAGTCCCCCTGGACAGCAATGATCCGGACATACGAAGTAAGGAGGGGCAGGGGCCTCCCTGCAGACCGGCCCTGACCATGGCAGGCCATATCAGGGAATGGGCTGCAGAGGAAACATGTTTGGAAACTGCTGTGAATAGTGGCTTCTGCATGGAACTACCCTCCTTCATTTTGATCTGCTTCAGAGTCTTTATTTTTAAAGCTTGTTCATATCTTTCTCTTGCTTTCGTTTCAATGGTTATGGCTCAGTTTGTTATCTCCTCTCTGTTGACTTTCATTTTTGTTTTGCTGTGCGCAGCTAGTTTGACACATAATACTTTCTGTTCTACAAAGTTTATTCTGTTTGTGGTTTATGACCCCCTGCACATTTTAATGTGCACCCTTTTGTGAGATAAGAGTATCATTCAGTAATAGGTTCCTTCTGATATTTTAAGTAATGCTTTTTATGTAATAGTATTCACCTTTGAATGTAAGCAATATATGGTTTGTTTCCACTGTTTTATTTCACAGCATTGTCTGATAGTCATTCACCTCCGATCTGCACACCTTTTTGTGTACGGTTGGTCCAGCACATGGTTCTATTCGTTATATATGACAGCACCCTCATGTGTGTATTTCAAAGAATCTATATATTGTTACTTTCTCACCTTTGCTAGTTTACAGTGTTTCTTCATTCGCACCTTATAATCAGCGATACACTTCCTTTTTCAGCACACACTCTTATTTTGTCAACAGTTTATTTATATATTGTTAATAATAGTTCCTCCCTCCAGCTCCCCTTCCCCCTTCCTTACTACTCAAGAGGAGTGGAGGAGTGGCCTAGTGGTTGGGGCAAGGTACTTCAGGCCAGAAGGTCAGGGGTTCAAATCCCACTAGAGGACAGCAACCTTGGGCCAGAAGGACTGGGGTTTTCTAGTCCCACAGGTGCTCCTTGTGGTCTTGGGCAAGCCACTTAACCCTCCATAGCCCATGTTCCCTGTAACTATCTCCAAGTTATAATGTAATTTCAGCTTGTTCAATGTAAACTGCACTGATGCAGAATAGCGCAGTATATAAGAGAATAAAAATACTCCTCCTTTCCTCTCTCTTCCTATTCTTTCCCCTTCTTCCTTTCCCTCCCCCTTCCCCCTCTCTCTCTTCCCCCCTTCTTCTTTTCCCCTTCCCTCTCTCTCTTCCCCTTCCTTCCCTTCCCCTTTCCTCCCTCCCTGCCCCTCCCCTTTCTCCCCCTTCACTTTTCCCTCCTCCCCTCCCCTTTATCCCCCTTCCTCCACCCTCTCTCCCTTCTCCCACCTCCCCCCTCTCACCTCCTCCCTCCTTCTTTCCTCTCCCCTTCCTTCCCCAACCTCCCCCTCCCCCATTCCCCCTCTCCTTTTTCCTTCCCTATCCCCTCCCATTTCCCTCTCTCCCCCTTTTTACTTTCCTCTTCCCGTCTCCTCCCCTTTTCTCCCTCTCCTTTCCCTCCTTCCCCTTCTTGCCCTTCGCTCCCTTCCACCTCCTCCTCCTTCCCTCCTCCGTACCCCATTTCCACCCTCCCCCTTCCATTTTCCCACTCACCCTCCCTCTAATTCCCCTCCCTCCTAGGATGATATGCAAGTATCTTTGAAATAAATAAATAAATAAATATTTTATCTTTTTTGATCTATTCCATATATTACATTATTTCATGGTTTTATGATTTGTATAAATTGTTTTATTTTTCTTGTTCTGGCTGTATTATTTTTTTCATTTTATCTTTTAAACGGATGTGAATATTTTATGTTATAGAACAGGAAAGAGCTTTAGTAGCACTCCTGCCATTCTCCTCGAGATGGCCTCCTACCAGTTGTTGGTAATGTACCTGTATTTTTATTTTTTACCTGATGTGTTATTAATTGATATTCTTCCTGGTTTATATTTATGTACTGTTTTATAATTTGCTTTTGATTTTATCTATGTTTTTAGACCTCTGAGGAAGGCCTAGTGCCAAAACATTTTAAAGTTCGGTCCTTAATAAAGGCTTTTTAATTTTTCTCCCAGTGTGGCCTGGTCCTTCTTTTCCACCTGGTTCTTAGACTGTACCCATCTGCATAGAACACACTCTCTTTCTCTCCAGTTCTTTAGATAAGGCAATCCTACAGCTTGATTCTCTGGTGCAGACTCTTCAGCAGACAAATGTGTCGTTTATTAAAGATTCCCTAGTTTTACATGCTGGGGTGGAAGCACTAGAGAACTCGCTAAGGGCTCGAAATTTACATTTTCTTAGTTTTCCTTATACTGATCTTTTGTCCTCGGAGTTTTTTTTTTAAAGAAATATCTGACAGAGGTTTTGGCCATTACTGGTTCTATTGAATTTGCCAAAATGTATTATATAGCCTCTCGTAGCAGAGAGGTAGATTCAACTAGTGGGGGTTTAGATGTTTTGGTTTCTCCTGAGATTCACAATTTGACATTATTTTTAGAAAATTCGCAAGATATTACTTCTAGGCAAGCCACGTTGCTGGTTACTTTCTTATCTGAAACGGTTAAAATTCATATTTTGAAAGGTTATTTTAAAAAGAAAGATGCCCAATTTTGTGGACAGCATTTAATGATTTTCCTGGATGCTATGTAGGAAATAATTTCTGGAACTCAAGCCTCGGGTTTTATCCTTGGTGCAATATTTTACTTGTGGTTCCCCTGTAAATGTACTGTTATTTTCCAAGGAAACACGTTTGTATTCCAGGCTGTTTCCCATCTCGAGAAATTTATTTTAGATACGCAGAGCTCTTAGCGGGGGGTATGTTTAGTGAATGTAATTTGCCTCTCGACAAGATCTATCATAAAGGTATATTATGATTTCCTTGTTTACTGTATAATAATGGATGGTTCTAAGTTCCCTTGATGTGAGCTCATTGTAGTGGCTGTTTTTTCTTTTGTTTATCTTGTAAAATGATTATGGTTTAGCCTTTTGTGATGCAACACTTATTGCTTTATACGTTCAGCACAGCCGCTGGAGCATTAATAAAGCCGCGGGGGCAAAAGCAAATGCTCCCTCTGCTATATTAATGATCAGTACAGCCACGGAAGCCTTTGTTTTTCTCCAAAAGCTGTACTATACTCAATCCATCGGCACCACAGCTTGAGTATAGCACAGCCATGGGAGCAAACATAAATGCTCCCGCAGCTGTGATGAGCATTAATACAGCTGCAGGAGTAAAACCAAATGTTCCCACAGCTGTATTAGTGTTCAGTAAAGCCAAGGGAGCATTGGCTTTTGCTCTTATGTCTGTATTAATGTTTAATACAGCCGAGGGAGCAAAGGCAAATGCTCCCGCAACTATATTGCTGAAGGGAGGGGAAGGGATGGCTAACACTGAGGCTTTGGGGACTGGATATGGACTTGGGGCTGGAAATGGACTGATAAAGGGGCTGTAGGAGCTAGAACTGGGCTGGGAGGTTGGAAATGTGCTGGTATTGGGGCCATGGGGGCTGGAACTGGGCTGTGGGGCTCAAAATGGACAGATACAGGGACTGGGGGGGGGGGGCAACTGATACTGGTAATCAACTGATACTGGGAATGGAGGGCTGGGACTGGAAATGGGTTGATATTGAGCTGGGGGGGGACTGTAAATGGGCTGATACTACATCTAGGGTGATGGGACTAGAAGGGAGCTAATTCTCGAGCAGGGGTCTTGGGAATGAAAGTGGGCTGATGCTGTCAAATGCTAAGGTTGGAGTAGGAAAAGACGGAGATTCTGGGGGAGTGAGAAGGGAGAGGTGAAGGAATATTGTGGAGAGTGGGGAAGAAGCACATTCAACCAAGGGAAGGTTGAGAGGGAGGGATATAAGAACACATGATGGGGTAAGAAGGAGGAAGGACAAGTTTAATGAATATTGGAGAAGAAAGTAAATGGGTGGGTGCTGGGAAAGGGAGTAGGAAACAGGAGGGCAGGTACTAGGGACATGGGATGTGGGAAAGCAGAGATTATGACAGGTGAAGTTTGGATGAGAAAACAGAAAAAAGACTCTAAGATAGGCTGGGTATTGAAAGTTTAAAGTGTGGGAAGGGGCTCAAGGATTGGGTGGGATTCTGAGTGGGAACTTGGAGTTGCATGAACGGATATTGGGGACTAAGAAATCGACCAGAAATTGAGGACAGTGGGGAAAAAGTGATTGGGTGAAGGGTATAAGTAGGGTTGTGAGGACAAGTGCAGCAATATAGGGAGGGAAGAAGATTTGAAGGACGGAGTGTTTGGGGAGGAGAGGATTTTTTTTTGGGGGGGGGGGCAGTTGAAAAGGCTGGAGTGCTATGGAGTGGATGAGAGCTGCAGGAATGGAAGGTTTTCCTTGAAGCAGGTGAAAGAGGGTAGAAATGGGAGAAGTGAAAGGAGAAATGGAAGCCTGGATGGGACTGGGACACAAAGGGCCTGGAGTTAAAGAGAGGATGAGTGCTAGAGAATGAGTTGGAGCTGATGAAAAGATGAGAAGCAGAAGGTGGTAAATGAAACTGAAGAGGAGATGAGTACAGAGGGAGAAAATGACAAAATAGAAAATGGGTGACCAAAGAATTGGATCAGGAGAGAGTTTGAGATGTGATATACTGTACTTAGATGTCAGCAAGACTTTTGATACCATCAGCAACTTATAAATAAACCAAGGGAGTGATTTTAGAAGCCCTATTCACGATTTCCATGTCAGAAAACTCCCTTTAGATGCGGAAATCACATGGATGTCCCCTGAGACATTTTAGAAAGCCCCAATATACATGTGTCCAGCATAATCACATCGACGTTGCATGGGAGTATGATGGAAGTGTGGCCAGGGTGGGTCAAAATATATACATGTATGTGCACAATTTTAGACCCATGCTGCATGTCTTAATTTACTGCTGGTGATGTCCATGACTATACATGCTCCAGGGCGCGAATAGTGCTCAGCGAATTTCAGCAAACAAGCAATGTAAGGTGAAGAGGGAAATGCCCTTTACTCCCCCGATATTTTTTGTTCCTTCCAAAAAATGTGGCAGTAAGTGAAAAGGTATTTCTTCTGGCTCCCACACCATTGCATGTACCTGTCTGCAAGATAGTAGGGTGTGGCTTACATGGGGGAGAGAAATACACGTCATATTCTGAAATAGGGCCGTGGCTGCATCTATGTGCCCAGAATGACAAATTTCCATATCCAACATGTACAAGTTTCTGAAATTGTCCCAAAACCTGAATGTCTGACCTATTAGTCTGCATATCCCCATGTTCCCTATTATGTAGTGTAGAGACAGGCCAATTTTACAAGGTACTTAGATGTCCCTTTCTCTGTCATCCCCTCACTGAAGTTTGGATGTTTTGACTTGGACGCCCCAAATTTCACCTACACAAACTTTCTAAAATGTGTCTTCAAGTGCCCTTGGAATGGACTCTAAAGTGTCTGACTGGGTAAGAAACTGGTTCAGTAGAAGGTGATAGAAGGTAGTAGTAAATGGAGTTCACTCTGAACATAAAGATATTACCAGTGGTGTATCTCAGGGATTTGTTCTTGATCATGTTCTTATTGCAGAAAGTCTTCAGGAAAGGTATGCTTCTTTGCAGATGAAACAAAATCTGCAACAGGGTAGATACTCTGAAAGTGCCAATAATTTGAGGCGAGATGTAGCAAAGCTTGAAGAATGGTTGAGAATTTGACAGCAAAGAAAAATGCAAAGTCATGCATTTGGGCTGCAAAAACCCAAGGATGTGGCATGGCATAGGGGGTGAAGTACCTCAATTCATGAAAGAAGTATTGGATGATCTTAAAGTGGCAAAACAGGTAGAAAAGGTGAATACAAAGCCAGAAGGATGTTTAGGTGCATAAGGAGAGGAATGGCCAGCTAGAAAAAGGAGGCAATGGTGCCTTTGTATAAATCTCTAGTGTAGGGTTCTCAATCCAGTACTCATGATATACCTTAGCGTTCAGGGTTTCAGGATAACAATAAGGAATGTACATGAGAAAGATTTGCATGCAATGCCGCCATTGTATGAAAATCTATCTTCTACATATTAACAACTTGACTGGTTATGTGTGTTCTGAAGACTGATTTGGGAACCCCTGCTCTAATGAGACCTCATGAGGAGTAGTGTGTACAGTTTTAGAGACCAAACCTTTAAACAGGTTAGAGTCAGTGCAGAGGGAGCTACAAAAATGGTCAGTGGTCTTTGTCATAAAACATGTGTGAGTAGACAGAGATCTCAACATGTATACTTTAGAGGAAAGGTGGGATGTCATATAAATGCACAGGAGATGGCCCTCTTTGAATTGAATGGAAGCTGTGGAATGAGGGGTCATAGGATGAAGGTGAAAGAAGACAGACCCAGGAGTAATCTGAAGAAATATTATTTTATGGAAAGGGTGGTGAATTCATGGAACAGTCTCCCAATGGAGGTGCTGAAGATGAGAACTGTATCTGAATTCAAGAAAGCATGGAACAAGTACAAAGGATCTTTGAGGGAAAAGAATAGATTGTAGAATTTAATAGTTCTCGTGGATGGGTAGATTGGATAGGTCATATGGTCCTTATCTGCTTTTGTTTTCTATGTTTCTAATTGTCAGTGTTGTAGCTAGCATGAGAGCAGTTAATATCACCTCAGTGGATGGTATTAAGTGTACCTGCTTTAAATGTGAGTAATGTTATGATATGGCAAGGAATTTTTCTATGCTATAACTGCAGGGGAAATGCCAGGCATACCCCAACAGTTAGTACACAGCCTTTATTTTTCTACATGGTAATTTTTGCTCTTAACGTATGGTAAGTGCAAAATCTTACCACACTTTAATAAGCATTCCCCATAGTTTTAATGCATAAATGCCTGAAATAATAAAAAAATCACAAAAAATTGTAAAAGACTGAAAATTTTCAAAAAGCTAAAAGATTTGATTATGCATATCCTGGGCTTATTGGGAAAAAAGTGATTTTTTTTCTATTTTTTGGCTAAATTTATGTTTTATGGGAAATACTATTTCCAGTTCATATATAGATATGCCTAACCTGAAAATTTGGTTATTGTACTGTATGTTGAATGGTTCAAGAGTAAATGTGAACACTGATGGCTGGGTTAGGTTGGGAAATGTTCTTCTTTTTGTGTTGTTTTGAGTTGTATTGTTTTCTTTCTGAAAAATGTTAAATTTTGAAAGAGAGAGAGAAAATGTGAATGCTGAGAAGAAAAAAACAGTACTATACATAGCTGAGAATGGTATAGCTTACTATCAATTTACAGAAAAACAAACTAATGGCTCACTATTTAACCACAGTGATCAGCCATTTTATTAAATGCCAGCCACAGCAGTTAAAGAAAAAATGTATATCCAGCACTGGTCTCCAGTGGCTGACATCGTTCTTTTCAGCCGAATACGTTTTTTTCATAAGCTATCCTTTTAGCTATCTGAATAGTGGTGCTGAAGATCACTGTTATATAGATAACTTTGGTTTCTGCCCCAGCTCTTTCCTGGACTGCCTGAGCCCTATCCGGATTGAGACAGTTAGAGGGAATATTCAATGTCACTCAATATTCCATTTATTTATTTATTTTGCGATGCTTCCGCTTGGGCCCAAGAGCTTACAAGCAGGAAACAGCCTTATGTTGTCCACTTTTGAATAAAGCTTCCCTTGTTGTCACCAGATGTATTCTGGGACTTGTAGTTAGTTTATTCTTTAAGGACAAATTGTAGTTGTGAGTCGGTGGTTCAAGGCAGCAAGAAAATTTATTTTGTGGGGATTTCCAGGGCATTTAAGCTCAATACACAAACAAGGCAAAAAGGATGCTTCTCCAACATAAAGAATAAATCAGGTAACAGAGAATGACGTAACAAAAAACCTCTTTTCACTGTTCAGCTGTTCTTATTCCCACAAGCTTACACAGAGGACTGCCTCGTGTGGTCATTCAACAGAAATACAGATAAACTTGCAACAGCTGTGATTTTCTTTTCTCGAAGCAAACTTCTTCTAAGCACTGCTTCTTATTTATTTATTTATTTAACATTTCTTCTATACTGCACTATTATAATCAGTGCGGTGTACATCGAACAGAAACATACTACAATGCATACAGGCGACATTGAGCTTACAGTGAAACAGGATATTAAACATGGGATAAACCGGGAAAACTATGTACAGGCTAACTTTATACTATGTACACTTCTCTAACTCATCAAGTTGTTACATGTGCATTTGTGGGTGGATAGTACACGTGTGATGGTTAGCGGTGGGGCTTATGTGTAAGTTAACCATTTTCTGTTTGTGTTAGGGTGTTAGGGCGCCTGGGTCATGCAGGTAGCTTCAGAAGGCAATTAAGCTTAGTAAAACACAGTATTAGCTTTCCTTAATTCTAAGCAGTACTGCACTTATTCTCTATATTGTTTCTCAGTCTCTCAGCTCAGATCAATAATGCAGACTCTTCTTTTAAACACAATGAGCAATCCATTGGTACAGGATCACACTCAGAGCTTGGCAAACAGGAATCTATTTGCATTCCTTCTATGGCAACAGGATATATGGTATCTCTATCAAGGTTACAAACTCTCCCAGACTTTCTCTCCTTTAGAAATTCCTGGAACTGATTCCACAGCAATTCAGCTTGTAAAGGCACAGTTGTATTAGGGGAGTGAAATTTTCCCTCAGCAAACAACTCTCTCAGTGCTTCTAGCTTTGAAGACTCAGCTGTTCTGCTTTTATCAGGGCTATGACTTTCCCCATATGTAAAACTTTCCACCCACCTCTTAGCAGTAGACGGTGAGGGCTCTGCTTCCCGGACCTTAGCAATAGCAAACTGTTTCTCTGCTGATTTCTCAGCTCTGAAACTGCTGGCTTTACCTGGGGAAGGGTTCCTCAGACAAGCACTGATTTCTTTCTTCCTGGGATCCTCCAGGCTCTGAAATTCAGCCTCCTTATGTCCTTCTCCAGTCTCTCTTAGGTAGCTGCTTTCCTGGGAGTTTTCTTCCTTCTTTCTCCTCCAGCTAAGCTCAGCCTTGCTCTCTCTGTTGTCCTTTGCCTTCCTCCTTCCTCCCCCTTTCTGCTCTGCTCATGGTTTTAAGAACCATTGGCTGCTAAGCACTCCCTGTTCTCTGCACCTGTGTGACCAATCATCAGGCAAGCTTGTCTCCTCCCCTGAGCTAGGGCGTGGCCTGATCTTAGCAGGGAGCTGGGTTTTTTTCTGATCTGACTTGCAAGTCTTATGCACAAGTGAACTGTCATTCATTTCAAAGGGGAAACTAGTATTTTCTTCCACTTCCATGTCTTCCTGGGAGCTTTCATCATTACAATTTGCATTGGCTAACTGCAGCATTGAAATTATGCATGGTGCGGTATACAAAAACACAAAATATTGCAACAATCCAAATTAAAATAACATTCTTCCTCATCTTAAATTCAAAGAAAAGAGATCCCCCCTAGAACAACCCTTAGCCCGCCCATTTCTTCCAGGCATAATATGCGGAAATATTTTTTTACGGAAAGAGTGGTAGGTGCGTGGAATAATCTCCCAGTGGAGGTGGTAGAGATGAGGACAGTATCTGAATTCAAAAAAGCAAGGGACAAACACAGAGGATCTCTAAAGGAAAAAAGGGGACTGTCATAGTGGTTGATATGGAAGGGCAGACTAGATAGGCCATGTGGTCTTTTTCTGCCATCATGTTTCAATGTTTCTAAGTCTTCCTAAAAAGGAAGGTTTTCACCACCTCAAGAAATGATGGAAAGTCATCAAGAAGGCAAAGCTCATGAGGAAGAGAATTCCATAGCACGGCTGCCTGTACTGAAAAGACACTGTTCCTGTGCTGTACTTTCCGCATGACCCTATAGGTGCATATCACAAACAATCTATCAGACTGTGAGTGCAAAGTACAAACAGGAGTATAAAGTGCCAACCTGGTACTTAAATATTCTGGTGCCAAGTTATGTATAGTCTTAAAAGCTAACAAAAGAACTTTAATTTCAACCCGATATTTAACTGGCAGATAAGATCCTTTGAATGTTGATCTCTTAAAAACAGCAAAAAAACGCTTTGTGGTTAATATTCACTCCATGCAGTTAGGTGCTTAAATTGCCAACACCATGTCCACTCCCCTGCACATCCTTCTACATATCACTTTTGGCAGAGCCTTTGCTAAAATGCCATCGGAATTGCCCACGTCTCAACCTAGAAGTCTCAATTTCGATCTCCAGATACTATCTAAAATTTGCCTTTATGTGTGCACTTTGATATACCAACTTTTGGTTAGGTTCCAAACAGCTCCACAGTAGTCACTGAATGGGGGAACTGCCAGCCTTAAATGGAACTTCTGTTGCCTCACAAAAAAGCAAACTCTGAAACAAGTAGAACTTAGAAGTGAATGCTGCATGGGAAGGTATTTCAAACAACATTTGGACCGGAAATTTAAACAGACTGTGCTGGAAATTACATAAGGTCCTTTTCAAAGCTGGTAATTAATTTCTCACACCTTAGTACACACAATTATGATTTGTCTTGTGAAAGGCTTGAAATGTGTTTTATATATGCTCTCGTGTTATTTTTCCTTGCACAGTTATACATCTGATGTTGACAGAATTGTGGCATTAAAGCAGATGGGAAAATACTGAAGCAGGAAGCTTACGCAAATGAGGTTGAATCTGCAAAATGTTCAGTGGGAAGGTTATAATGGGAAAGGGCTAAAACCATTGTAACATAACAATAACTAGCTATATTAGAACTTAAGAAGATGTGCAATCTGTTGTCAAGTTTTAATAATTTTGAAATGTATCATTGCCAATTAATATGGGTTGTGATTAGATCCTTATGCTGCTTTTTAAAACTGCATCAGCCAATAATTTTATCATGTCTATGTCAGTTGTATCCAAATGATGGAGTAATGACATCACATTTATTTCATCTACTTTGTATGAGAAAGATATCATTTTCTTATCATGTTCTAATATATTGTACCATTTGTAACCTCCTTCAGCATGGTGCCTGTAGCTTCTTCACAGGATTATTATTAGTAGGGTTCATGCATGGGGACTGGCATAAGCCAGGAAGCCCTTGGCTCTGGACACTCTCATACTATTCTCTTCTCAAATAACTGAGTCCAGGCTGGAAATCGTGTTCTGAAGCAAGGGTTTATTAAAATTTGAGGGTCACTGAATAAAACAGCAGTAATAATTACCAGAAGCAAACAATAACTATGATACAATCAGTTAACTCCTTCTCCACAGTCCAAAAATTGGTTACAGTTTTCTTGCAGTTGTGGTCAACATTAATAGTATTCTTGCAGTTCAACCCTGTAATATGCAATATCTCCTAAAAAAATGTGAAATGGTTTTGGACTATATATGCACACATATTTGACACAAAAGAATCAAATAAAACAAGACCAATTAAAAAAGGAAATAGTATGAAATAGCATAAAAACTGGGACATTGCCAGGACATGATTATTGGTATCCTTATAAACAATTCAAATCAGTTCAACCAGAAGAACCACATTCCCATTGCAGTACAATTAAAGGCACCTGTGATCAATTGTCAGTACTCACATGACTTGAATCCACCAATTAAAGATTGCTCTAATGTTTAAAATGGCCACATTCACTCTCTGTTCCATTTTCACAATGTTGAAGTCAATCGAGCTGCCTGAGACCATCAGAAAAGTCATTAGCACCAAACTTCAAAGGGGTACGTGGCCATCTCCAAAGACCTTGGGATTCCTGTGTATACAGTTTGCAATGCTATTAAGAAGTTTTCTACCCATAGAACTGTCAACAACCTCCGAAGATGTGGTGGGAAGAGCAAAATTAATCCAAGAAGTCTTTGAAGATTAGTGCAAACTATTGGAAAAACACCACGCACAACATCCAAAGAGCTTAAGTCTGACCTGGAGCAATCTGGAATGGTGGTTTTAATCCACACCATATACTGGACACTAAACAAAGGAAAAACATCATGGGCGAAGGCCAAGGAGGACCCCACTGCTCACAGACAGACATAAAAAGGCACGCCTGATCTTTGCTCAAACCCATCTTAAGAAACCACAATCCTTCTGGGAAAATGTTCTGTGGACAAATTAAATCAAATGAGCACTTTGGCAATGCAGATTACTGATACAATTACAAGCAAAGAAATGAAGTTTATAAGGAAAAAATACCCTTCCTACAGTTAAATATGGTGGAGGTTCCATAATGTGTGGGGCTGTTCTACTGCCTTAGGAAATGGTAGTCTGGAATGTATTAAAAGAATCATGACATCGGAGGATTACCAAGGTATTTTGGAGCAAAATGTGTAACCTAGTGTCAGAAAGCTAGGTCTAGGTCGAAGGTCATGGGTCTTCCAGCAGGACAATAACCCAAAACATACATCCAAAAGTACAAAAGAAATTTTAAAAAGAAAAAAAAATAGACTGTTTTAAATTGACCATCAATGAGTCCTGATCTCAATCTAATCAATAACCTTTGGAAATACCTGAAATCTGCCATTGATAAAAGGAATCCTGGAAACATTCATAGAAACATAGAAACATAGAAATATGATGACATAAAAAGACCACATGGCCTATCTAGTCTGTCCTTCCATATCAACAACTACAACAGTCCCCTTTTTACCTTTAGAGATCCTCTGTGTTTATCCCATGCTTTTTTGAATTCAGTTACTGTCCTCATCTCTACCACCTCCACTGGGAGACTATTCCATGGATCCACTACTCTTTCCGTAAAGAAATATTTCCGCATATCACTTCTGAATCTATCTCCCTTGACCCTCATCCCATGTCCCCTCGTAGCAGAACTTGCTTTCAATTGAAAGAGGCTCTCTCCCTGAACATTTATGCCACAGAGGTATTTAAACATCTCAATCATATCACTTCTATCCTGCCTTTCCTCTAAGGTGTACATATTAAGATCCTTCAGTCTGTCCTCATATGCTTTATAATGAAGCCCATTAACCATTTTAGTAGCCATCCTCTGCACCAACTCCATCCTGTTCACATCCTTTTGAAGGTGCGGTCTCCAGAATTGCACACTATACTCCAAATTAGGTCACACCAAAGACTTATACAGAGGCACTATCACCTCCTTTTTTCTGCTAGCCATTCCACTCCGTATGCACCCAAGCGTCCTTCTAGCTTTTGCCATCGCCTTTTCTACCTGTTTAGCTACTTTAAGATCATCAGACACAACCACGCCTAGGTCCCGCTCTTCTTTAGTGGACAAAAGTACTTCACCCCCTATACTATATTGCTCCCTTGGATTGCTGCATCCCATATGCATGACCTTACATTTTTTAACATTAAATCCCAGCTGCCAAATTCTAGACCATTCTTCAAGCTTAGCTAGATCCCTCCTCATGTTATCTACACCTTCCTGGGTGTCTATTCTAGTGCAGATTTTGTTATCATCTGCAAAGAGGCAAACCTTACCCAACAGCCCTTCCGCTATATCACTAACAAAGATGTTAAAAATAATCAGACCAAGGACAGATCCCTGGGGCACACCACTGTTAACATCCTTCTCCTCAGAGTGAGCTCCATTTACCTGTACTCTTTGTCACCTCCCACCCAACCAATTTCTAACCCAAGCAGTAACTTTAGGGTCCATCCCTAGGATGCTCAGTTTGTTTATAAGTCCCCTGTGAGGAACAGTGTAAAAGGCTTTACTGAAATCCAAATATACCACATCTAGGGCTCTCCCTTGGTCCAAATCCCTGGTCACCCAGTCAAAGAAATCAATCAAGACCTGCCTCTGGTGAATCCATGCTGCCTCGGATCCTGTAATCCGCTGGACTCCAGAAACCTCACTATTTTCTCTTTCAGCAGCATTTCCAATAATTTACTCACCACCGAAGTTAAACTAAACGGCCTGTAGTTTTCAACCACATCTTATTTCCTCTTTTGTGTAGAGGCACCACATGAGCCTCTCTCCAGTTCTTTGGTACCATTCCCAACTCCGAGGCATTGAGAAGATCAGTCAGAGGAGCTGCTAGAATGTCCCCAAGTTCTTCAGTATTCTAGGGTGTATCCCATCTGATCCCATCGCTTTGTCTACTTTAGGTTTAGCTAGTTTCTCACGAACACATTTTTCTGAAAATTGTTCAAGATGCCCCTCGCTTCTGTTACTGTTTGTGGGTGTTTTCTGAGGTGCTGTTCCTGGTTCTTCATCTGTGAACACAGAACAGAAATATTTGTTAAGCAAGTCCGCTTTATCCTCATCAGCTTCTACATATTCCTCCCCTTCACCCTTGAGTCTGACAATACCACTTTTGCCCTTAAGAACATAAGAACATAAGATATGCCATACTGGGTCAGACCAAGGTCCATCAAGCCCAGTATCCTGTTTCCAACAGTGGCCAATCTAGATCATACGTACCAAGCAGTTTCCCCAAAAGACACAGGTTCCACAATGCTTGTACTGGGTCAAGCAATTATATCCTAGGTCCCTTCTTAATAATGGTTTATGGACCTTTCCTCCAGGAACTTGTCCAAGCCTTTTTTAAACCCAACTACACTAACAGCTTTTACTACATCCTCCGGTAACAAATTCCAGAGTTTGATTACACTTTGAGTGAAAAAATATTTTCTTTTATTAGTCTTAAATAGTTTACCCTGTAGCTTCATTGCATGTCCCCTAGTCTTTTTATATTCTGATAACGTAAACAATCGATCTACGTTTACCCGTTCTACTCCGTTCATTAATTTATATACTTCTATCATATCTCCCCTCAGCCATCTCTTTTCCAGGTTAAAGAGCCCTAACCTTTTTAGCCTTTCTTCATAGGAGTATCCTTCCATCCCCTTTACGATTTTGGTGGCTCTTCTCTGAACCTTTTCTAATATCGCTATATCCTTTTTAAGATACAGCGACCAGAATTGCACACAATATTCAAGATGTGGTCTCACTATGGAACGATATAGAGGCATTATAATATCTTTTGTTTTATTTTCCATTCCTTTCCTTATGATACCTAGCATTCTATTTGCTCTCTTGGCCGCCGCTGCACACTGGGCTGAGGGTTTTAACATGGTATCCACGATGACGCCTAAATCTTTTTCCTGGGTGATGGTTCTTAATGTGGAACCTTGCATCGTGTAACCATAGTTTGGATTGTTCTTCCCTAGGTGCATAACTTTGTACTTGTCCACATTAAATTTCATCTGCCATTTTGATGCCCAGTCTTCGAATTTATCAAGATCCTCTTGCAATTTTCCACAATCCTATTGGGTTTTAACAACTTTAAATAGTTTTGTGTCATCTGCAAATTTGATAACCTCACTCGTTATTCCCATTTCCAGGTCGTTATGAATAAGTCAAAAAGCAGTGGACCCAGCACAGATCCCTGAGGTACACCACTATTCACCTTTCTCCATTGGGAAAATTGGCCATTTAGCCCTACCCTCTGCTTTCTATCTTTTAACCAGTTCCTGATCCACAGTAGTACACTTCCTCCTAAACCATGACTCTTTAGTTTTGCCAAACGTCTCTGATGAGGGACCTTGTCAAAGGCTTTCTGAAAGTCCAGATACACTATATCAACCGACTCACCTTTGTCCACCTGTTTATTCACACCTTCAAAAAAACATAACAGATTAGTAAGACAAGATCTTCCTTGTCTAAAGCCATGTTGGCTGTCTCCCATTAGGCCATGACTAGCTACATGCTGAGTAATTTTATTCTTTATGATGGTTTCTACCATTTTTCCCGGTACTGACGTCAGGCTCACCGGTCTGTAGTTTCCCGGATCACCCCTGGAACCCTTTTTAAAATTTGGTGTTACATTGGCAATCTTCCAATCTTCAGGTATTAGAGATGATTTTAATGATAGTTCACAGATTACTAATAGCAGGTCTGCAATCTCATATTTCAGTTCCTTCAACACTCTTGGATGTATACCATCCAGCCCAGGTGATTTGCTACTCTTCAGTTTATCTAATAGTTGTAATCTCCCCCATACCTCTGTCCAGCGCTGCCTGCTCTTTCCCTGCTGCTGCTGCCATCTGTTTTTTTCATGGAGGCGCCAGCAGGAGGGAAAGAGCAGGCAGCTGGATGGAGGTATGGGGAGGAGAAGGGGGGCATGCACCCGATCTGAAAGGCACCGGCACTTTAAGCAGATCTGTCCCTCCTTGACATCGAGTCGGAGGAGGTAGGGACCAGACCTGCTTAAAGTGCTGCAAAAAGGCTTGGGGAGCGCATTTTGTCTGCCTGCTATTGTCCTGCCAGTGGCGGAAGGGCATCAGCAGACAGCCGAAATTCGCCTCCTAAGCCTTTCCGCCCTATGCGGCTGCACCACTTGCACAGGGCTAGGTGAAAGTAAGCTTGCCTGTACAGGGCGGTGTACACTATTAGACTGTAAAAGAAAACCTGAGAAAGAGTTAATTTTGTTCAGAACTTTGCTTAGAAATAAACTTTATATATTTGCTTACTAAGTAGGTGAAGAGGTACAAGGCCTGTAAATAAAGAAAAGGGGCAGGCTGTCCTCTAGCCATTCAGTCTCAGGGTTATGAGATATCAAGCAGTCAGCAGTAAACAGTTATGTCTTGGAATACATGTATGTCTCCTTATACTGACCTACACTGATTAGAAGTTGACCTATGATGTGATGAATACGTAATACCTGACGTGTCATAATAAAGTGAAATTATGCTGTATCATCCAAAATAGCCTTATAAATAAAGTGAACCATGGCTAACAGTTAGAGTAAACAAAGAGAACTTGGTTCTATTTGTTTCTCTCCACAAAGCTTTGGTGTATCTATATAGAAGTGTGTGGTATTTTATTGCTGTCTTTGAATTCCTTTCGTACTGCTTTGAATGTAGTTTTCTGTGACTCCAAGAGCCCTGCAGGTTGCTGGTGAGGGGGGGGGGCAATTAGAAGCCCATAGTTGGTGCCATGCTGGTCTACAGATTTCTCCATTCCTGGCAAGGGTGGAAGGTGTTTGTGAGTATTGTATAGTGACAGCAATGGGTAATCTGTTAGGTACATGTGAGTTATCTCTGTTGCGTGAATGGCATGACAAAGCTAAGGTTTTAGCTGTTCAGAAAGGTAGCCCTTCTTATTGTATGCGTGAGAAGTATGGGATATGGCTACTAATTATATTGTACACTGGTATGCAGTGACTAATGATAATGTGCTTTTACAGTTTCCTTTCCTTTGGAGGGAACATTTTCTATAGATAAACTTCGTTATCTGAAATGTGCTTTGCAGGCTAAACATAGATTATGTGATGCCCGTGAAGGGCTGGTGTTTAGTTGGTGGCAGCGAATGGCACATAATATGAAGAATGTTGGTAAAACGGGTGAACCACAGGAGAAGGAGAATGATAATGACCGGGCAGGGAAGTTCCCAGCCGTTCTTTCTCCAGAATATGATGCAGATGTGGCTGCATTGGTAATTGGAGCTGGAATTGTCCCAAGTGCATCCCAAACATCTCCCCCTGTTTCTTCTGAGAGTCATGTAGTATCTGGAAGGGGGAGGTTCACTCATGCAGCTGAATTAAGGGAAGAGATAAGGAATAAACAAAAGATATTGGGAGATGCAAAGATTGGAGATTATAGTAATTATAATATTTCTTAACTTAGAGAGGTGGATGCACTTCTTAGTCGTGAAATAGACAGTATTGTACATATGATAGAATCCTTAAAGAGAATAGTAAGGAATAATATTTCTGCTACAAAGGAATTGGGGATTTTTAGTAAGCTTATTGATGCTATTGAAAAAGATCTGGATAAGCTTTCTTTTACCTATAAGCAGAAATGTGATCAATTATATAGTGATATAAGTTTTCTTCAGACTGTTTTACGTCAGCATAATGATTCATGTTCTGTAACTGCAAAATCTGAAGGTGAAGATACAGTACCAACATATCCTTTTCGTGTATATCCAACAGGTCCTACAGGTGCAATGACTGTACCTGCAAATTGGAGTCCTAAAGAAGTATTTGATTTGGCTAAAACCTTTCCTGATTACAGGGAAAATTCAGGCAGATTTGTGTCCTTATGGTCTCAAATAATTAATAGTTATAATCCTACCTGGGCAGATCTAGATAATCTGCTTAGAGCTGTTTTTATTAATCCAGCTGATTTTGATAAGGTAACTCATCCAATTAGAGATTATAATTGGGTATGGCCACAGATAGACCCTGTAACAGATTTTCAAGACCGGATACAAAGAGATAATTTTGTTCTGTGTAGAGAGAAATTGTTAGAATCTCTTAAAGTAGCATGTAAATCTGTGAGAGATTGGTCAAAGCTTACTTCTTTAACACAGGAAAAGAGTGAGAAAGTTACAGCTTTCCACACGAGGTGTATGTTAGCATTTAAAGATTATTCTGGTGAGACAGAGGATACACCTTCAGGATTTACTAATATTTTTGTAAATGGTTTGATTCCATGAATAAAAGAAGTTTTGGAAACTTCAATAATAGATTGGCCTGCTAGATCAGCTGATGCAATTTTGGAAGGTGCACGGTACAGTGAATTGAAATATCTCAAGGAATTGCAGGAACAACAAGCCAGATTAGATGTAAAGAAGACTAAACTGCTTAATTTACAAATTGCTTCAATGCATCCAGCCCTGGGGAGGGGGCGGGGAAGAGGCAAGGTCAGAGGAAACTATGGCAATTATCAGCAAGGCTCTTCCCAGCGCAGGCGTGGACAAGCTAGACGAATACGAGCTTGTTATACATGTGGTAAGTGTGATCATTTACAGAGAGACTGTCCACAGAATCGGAATTTAGATGGCCAGAGAGCTGCGTGCCTTCCTCCCCCACCTGCTGAATTTACTCCTGTATACCAATGTTTTTCTAACCCAGAAGACTGTGATTCTTGGGATGCATGACTATTATTGAGTCTGAATGTAACTTCTCAGGGTGAATTAGAAGCTAAACTGGGAGGTTCTACCATGAAATTTATTATTGATTCAGGAGCCACGACATCTGCGCTGCGGTTACAGGATCTGCCAGCTGTTTATCAAACTCTTTTAACACATGCTCCAATAGTGCATTGTGAAGGGATTGAAGGTAAGATAATTCCTCACCGTAAATTTGAAGCTTTGCCTTTGCAGATTGGAGAGACTGTATACCCTACTAACTTTCTGGTAGGAGACACATTACCAGTGAATCTCTTGGGTCACGATTTTCTAGCTTTACATCATGCAACGTTATCCTGGATGAGTGGAAAGTTACATTTTCAGTTGTATTCTCTCTCTGAAGTGCAGTCTCCTGCGGATGTCACAGCTATTCACCCTGATCTCGAAAAACTTCCATCTACTTTGTGGGCAGTCCCTGGATCAAATGTCGGAGGTCTCTCAATTCCTCCTGTGAAGATTACCGTAAAACCTGGTGTATAACTTCCTAGACTCAAACAGTATCCACTGTCAGCAGCTGCTATAGATGGAATTCGACCGATAATTGAAGATTTACAGATGCAAGGTGTCATCTATCCTACTACGTCACCATGTAATACTCCAATTCTTCCTGTACTGAAAGCGGATGGTAAGACTTATCGATTTGTGCAAGATCTGCGAGCTGTAAATAAGGTAATTTTGCCAGTCTTTCCTTTGGTACCTAACCCACATGATATCTGGGCACAAGTACCTCCAAAATCTATGTGGTTTTCTGTTGTAGATTTGAGTTCTTCTTATTTTTCAGTGCAAATTAGCAAAGAAAACCAATTTTTATTTGCTTTTCATTTTGACAATCAGCAGTACACATGGACTAGACTATGTCAGGGCTATACAGACAGTCCTGCATACTTCTCGCAGGCCCTAAGAACTGCGTTATTAGATGTGAGGCTTGACCAATCCTCTTTAATTCAATATGTGGATGATTTGCTTTTATGTTCACCAAGTTATGAGATCTGTTTAGCAGACTCATTATCTCTGTTAGCTCATATTGCCAAGTTAGGATTGAAAGTCAATTTGTCTAAATTGCAATTTGTATCCCAAAATGTAACTTTTCTGGGTGTTGTTCTAACTCCAGCTGGTCATGAAATTACTTCTGCCAGATTGAAACCAATATTGTCATTATCTTTCCCAGTGACACCGGCATTGTTACGTAGATTTCTGGGATTATTGATTTTCTGTAAACAGTGGATAGCTAATTTCTCAGACCTTTCAGCTCCGCTTTATGTGTTGATTGGGAAAGAGGGTCCACAGGGTCTCATTGTACCCACGTTATCCCAATGGGAAGCTTTTGTGAATTTAAAGACTGCACTAAGCTCTGCACCATGTTTGTCTTTTCCAGATTATTCATTAACCTTTAAATTGTATGTGGCTAGTTCAACTATATCTGCTACATGTGTGCTTTTGCAAGCATTTCCAACTGGTCGCAAGCCGATAGGATATTTTTCAAAGCGGTTTGATTCAGTGACTTTGGGACTCCCGCCCTGCTTGCGCAGTTTGATCTCAGTGGCATTTGCAATTGAAATTACAGATTTTTTAGTGCTACAGCACCCTCTTGAGGTATATGTGGCACATTCCATTTCTAGGTTGCTCCATTTAACTAAAACACAACCTTTGTCTTCCACATGTTTATTGACTCTGGAATTGATAATTTCTCAGTCTCATGTGAAAATATATACTACATCCATATGCAATCCATCTACACTCCTGGTTCCTTTGGCAGATCTGGTGGAGGAGGATGGGTCCCATGATTGTTTTCAAAGTATTTTAACTTCTTCCCGTGCTAGACCTGATCTCTCACCTGTGCCTCTGCCAGCACCAGATATAACGTTATTTGTGGATGGTTCAGCCTTCAGAGATGAAATGGGAAAGCTTCGTGTGGGCTATGCAGTAACTACAATTGATGACGTGGTTGAATCAGCTTCCTTACCATTTTCTAGTGCCCAGTTAGCAGACGTTTTTGCACTGATGCGTGCTCTTGAGCTCTCTAGATATCTTCTAGCAAATATATATTCAGATAGCTCCTATGCAATGAGTGTGCTATGGGATTCTGGTAATATCTGGCTGCAACGAGGATTTTTTTTTTTTACTTTTTATTTATAAGTTTAATAAATCTTGAACATCCACACATTATCCATGAATGAAACAGAAAAATGGAAACAACCACCAAATTTTTCAAAAGGAAATAAACTATCACCTACTCATCTTTCCCATTTTAGACCCCAAAATTTAAGAAATAGGGGAGTACTAGGAAACATAGAAAATAATGACACAGAAATCCTAGCCATTACACAAATAATCATAACAGGCGAATGGGAGACTCATACGTCAGCTGTATGAGAAGGTAAAACAGCCTCAATATCGCTTCTTTCCCTAAGTTCCAAAAATGCTAACAGCTGCTTAGGGTCGAAGAACAAATACATCTTTTGTTTAAAATTAACATAACATTTAACAGGAAATTTAAGTTGGAAGGAAGCACCCAGGGCCAAAGTCCTAGTGCGAAGAGCCAAAAACTCTTTCCTTCTCATTTGGGTAATACGTGATAAATCAGGAAATACCCTAACTCTTGAACCCATAAACTCTTCATTAGCATTTCGGAAATACATTTTAAGAATAAAAACTTTATCTGTCTCTAAGGCAAATGTGGCAAGGAGGGTAGTTCTTTCCACTGCAATCTCCAAGGAACTCTCAAGGAGACCCGTGAGATCCCCCAAACCGGGATGAACAGGGGAGGCCTCCCCTCCTCCACTTCCACTACCCAAGGATAAGTACTGAGCCCTAGTCAAGGGGGGATACTGCTCCGGGGAGATTTTTAAAACCTCCCTAAAATACTTCCGCAGCATCTCAACCGCTGATAGTATTGGAGACCTGGGGAAACTCAGGAACCGGAGATTACAACGCCGGACCTGGTTTTCCAGGTACTCCATTTTCCTAGCAGCCACAGTACTATCCTTCAGCTGGGCATGAAGCAAGTTACGCACCTCCCCCACCTCCTTCTCTAGGGTATTAACCCTACTAACTTGCTCTTCATGAGCCCTAGATAAAGAATCACATGAATCTCTAACCACATTAAGTTCAGACTGAAACGTCCCACAAAGTCTATTCATAGAGCGATTCAATGAGGCCAGTCCTTCCCATAGCGTTTCCATTGTATATGCCGCGGGTCTCACCAAATCTGGAACCACAGGGAGCTCTCCTCTCTTTGTCAGGACTGCAGGCACAGATCTCTCCACTGGTTCACCCAACTCACTCCTCGAACCTCGTCCTGTATCCACCAAAGGAGAAGTCAACACGGCGTTCGCACCTTCTAGACCCTCACGTGTCGGCGTACTCGTAGAGACCGACTCCGGGATCAAAGCGTTAACCGAGGACAAGCTTCCGGGTCGCGGCGGCGGCATGCGTTCCTCTGGCGAGAGCCAAACGCCCGACACGCTCTGGGGCGACCCCACTCCTTCTGCCCCAGCCAAAGACGCTGCTCCAACGCAGGGCTCAAAGCCACACTGCCCAACGTGCGCTGACCCGCAGAACTTGCTGTTTTTTCGCCCGGAGGTATGGCGACTTGCTTCCGCTTTCTCCGACCCATCACACGGATGCCGCTCCACAAGGTCGCAGAACTCAGGGCAGCGGCTCACCACTCCACGCTAGCATCCGCCATCTTGATTACTCCCCCCTGCAACGAGGATTTTTAACTTCTGCTAATAAACCAATTAAACATGCTGAACACATCCACCGCTTGTTACAAGCCGTTCTTTTGCCAGCACAGGTTGCAGTTTTGAAATGTAAAGGACATTCCTCTGCTGATGATTTTGTTTCTCAGGGCAATCGTTTTGCAGACCAAGAAGCAAGGAAGGCTGCTCTTCAGGCAATAGTGTCACCGACGCTGCTGTATTTAAAGCCTTCTAACGTGACTTTGTTCTCCCTGTCCTCTCTTTTACAGCAGTATAAAGACACTTCCCTTGAAACTAAAATTCTATGGAATTCATGGGGTGCATCCTGTGATACGCAGGGCTACTGGAAGAAGGAGCACCAACTCATTTGCCCTGACTCTCTTTTGTTTCTACTTGCTCTGTTCCTGCATCATAAACTTCACTTATCCGCTGCGGCCATGACTCATGCCTTTGCGGTTTTGTGGTATCACCCAAAGTTTGTTTCTGTGGAACAGGCCATGTATGCTGCTTGCTTGGAGTGCTTACAGGCTGGCAGGGTGGGGCCCCTTCTGAAGGTTGCTGCTGCCCTTCCCCGGCCTTCTGGCCCTTTTCTGATTTTGCAGCTTGATTTTACAGATTTGCCCTTTGCCAGAGGAGGGAGGCGGTATTTGTTGGTGATCACCTGTCTTTTCTCTGGTTGGGTGGAGGCTTATCCCACTACCAGTATGACAGCTGGGGTTGTCATAAAATTGTTGCTCACTCAGTTTATTCCTATCTGGGGTGTTCCTTTTGTTCTTTCTTCCGATCAGGGTCCAGCCTTCATTGCACGTGTCTGGGAGGATATTGAAGATTGGTTTGGTATTAAAAGACAGTTCCACACGCCCTATCATCCGCAAAGCTCTGGCCAAGTGGAGCGGATGAATAGGACTCTCAAAGGTTTCTTATGCACTATGACACAGGATTGGGCTACAGATTGGACAGAAGCCCTTCCTTTTGCCCTTATGGCAGTGCGTAACTCCCCCCAGCGCACTCGAGGAAGTCTGACACCATATGAAATAGTTACTGGACATCCAGCTACTTCTCCACATGCCTTGGCAGTTTTCCCAGACCCCCAGTTGTTGCGCAGCGATATCTTGACTTATTGTGCACGATTGCACTCATCCCTGTCTGTTTCCCCTTTATTGAAGGTGAATCCTCAACAAGATGTTCCTCCAGAATCATCCCATCCGGACGTGAAACCAGGGGATTGGGTCCTGATTAAGAATTTGCATCCAAAGACGCTTCTGGCTCCGAAATTCCTAGGTCCATTTCGTGTACTTCTGGTGGGATATTCAGCCTGTAAAGTGGAAGGACATTCTCGTTGGATACATCTTACGCAGTGTAAGAAGGCTCCCTCCCAAAATTCAGAAGATTCCCTGCATCCATGATTCAAGAAATACAACGCAGACTTCTCGAACAACAGTGATATTGCAGAAAAGACTTTTTAAAGTACTTTCAGTGAATAGAATGGTGTCATCACAGAAGAAGATTATTGTATTAAATAGATTCTGAATGGACCATTCAGGCAAAATGCTCTTGTTTGGCATTTATAGTATTGCTTAGAGGGATGAGGTCATTTTAGATTAGCGTTTTTCCTGATATATATGTAATGACCTTTAGGTACTTAACCTCTACTTCATAAATTTATTGAGCCTTAGAGGCTAATCATAGCTACAATATATACCCTCATTATATACAGGAAAGTATTAAGAAGGAGTATTAAGAAGAGTAGGTATATTTTCAGTTTTGATTTAGTATATTTTGAAGCAATTATAGTTTTAGATATTTAAAAGTTTTTGCTAAGTTTTTTTTTAATCTAATCTTAGTTATGTTGAGGCATATTAGTAGTAGTAAAGCGGTGTTGCAGTTAGAACCTTGGGAATGTTATGATGAATATTCAAATATTTTTGAGTCACAGGTACACTCAGTGACAAAACATTTTAATTTATCAGATTGTGCAGTGTGTCTTCCATCTGTGACAGCTACCCAGCATGGATTTCTACCTAGGGTTAGGTCTAAGACCTTTGAGGAGTTTCGTGACATAGCTTTTAATCTAACTTCTGTACAATGAACTCATACAGGCCCAGAACCTAGAATAGTTAGTCCTATGCCTCTGCAACATCCTCCAATATGTTTTATGGCTCAGGGTAAGGGAAAAAAGGTAGGAGACACTCCATGGAATGTTTGTAGAATAGTAATGCTGCATAATTCTTCTATCTGGTATAAGAAGTCCCTTGTAGGAAACTCTTATATTTCAGTGGTACAATTAATGTCAGTTCATGGGAATCAGGTGCATGACTATGAAGTACTACAATATAATAGTTCTGGCTACCCTTTGAATGCCTCTAGTTCTGACCTAGGCATACCTAACTGGAGTTTCCATTTACTAGGGTATTATCATCCCTGGAAACGTAATTTGTCTGGAGGGCTTAATGAAATGGCCATGACTCAGTGGGCTTTGAATAATTGTATCCAGAATATATCTTGTCCTCAGAATTTGATAATCTGGGAAGATGGCTTAGTGGCTTTAGAAGGAGATTATTTTGTGTGTGGTACGTTTGCGTATACAGAGCTTCCCAGAGGTTGGTCAGGTACTTGTTATATAGCTCAATTAGATACCCCATGGCGATTTGTACCTTACCAGAACATTACTTTATTATCAACCCTGAACAATTTTGTTAGAAGAAAAAGGGATGTTTCTTCACAGGATAAGGCCATAGAGGCTGCCCAACAACTGGTAGACACTACAAAACCTTTGACTAAATCTCAAATAGATGCATTCACAGGTACTGTGTGGCTTTCAACACTTGAAGCTATAGCACCTACTAGAGAATATGGTACCCAGATTATGCGACTACAGGCGGTTGTTGAACTTACAGTCCTAGACCTCACTGAGGCAATTAGTGTTTTGCAAGGTGCAGTAAACAAGGTGTCAGCCTATGCAGCCCAGAACCGAATGGCTTTAGCCTATCTCCTAGCAAAGGAAAATGATGTGTGTGGAGTAATAGTTGGTTTTTGTTGTAGTATGCTTGATAATAATGGAAAAATAGTAAAAGGCCTATTGGATAGAGTTAAGAACCGTACTTTTGTTTCAAGTGATAGTTAGGTAAGTTCTTTTTCAGCTCTATTTGATTCTGTTTCTTCATTTTGGAATTCCTTATCCAGGCCTTTGCAAGGCTTATTAGCATCATTGGGGATTCTCATTTTAGGAGCATTAATTCTCTGTGTACTAACAGCTTGCTGTAAGAAATCAGTGGAATCACTGACCCCTGCAATGATGTTACAGATTGACCCAGAAACTAGTTTTAATTCCACTTCAATGGCAATGTCTGAGTTTCCTTACTTTGAGAATGCTTCTTTACAGAATCAGAGGAGGGACTGAAAGTAAGCTTGCCTGTACAGGGCAGTGTACACTATTAGACTGTAAAAGAAAACCTGAGAAAGAGTTAATTTTGTTCAGAACTTTGCTTAGAAATAAACTTTATATATTTGCTTACTAAGTAGGTGAAGAGGTACAAGGCCTGTAAATAAAGAAAAGGGGCAGGCTGTCCTCTAGCCGTTCAGTCTCAGGGTTATGAGATATCAAGCAGTCAGCAGTAAACAGTTATGTCTTGGAATACATGTATGTCTCCTCATACTGACCTACACTAATTAGAAGTTGATCTATGATGTGATGAATACGTAATACCTGACGTGTCATAATAAAGTGAAATTATGCTGTATCATCCAAAAGAGCCTTATAAATAAAGTGAACCATGGCTAACAGTTAGAGTAAACAAAGAGAACTTGGTTCTATTTGTTTCTCTCCACAAAGCTTTGGTGTATCTATATAGAAATGTGTGGTATTTTATTGCTGTCTTTGAATTCCTTTCGTACTGCTTTGAATGTAGTTTTCTGTGACTCCAAGAGCCCTGCAGGTTGCTGGTGAGGGGGGGGGGGGCAAATAGAAGCCCACACTAGGTACGGTCCCATTTTCACACCAAGGAACTAAAAGACAGCAAGAACTAACAGCACAGTTTATAAAACTAAATTATAACTCATTTTTATTTTGTTGTTATAAACTACATTATGGTTCTTGCTTTTTCTTTTTCAACATATATTTTGCATCCACAGTAGGTGCAGAGCAGAACCAGGACATTCACCCACGGAACTCAATATTAAAAAAAAAAAAAATCTGATTCTGATCATCTCACTAACAACAACAACCATTATTCTCCAGTACCAGGCATATTGTGAACTAATACAAAACCCTAGAACAAAGAGCAAAACTACCATACCATACCATATCAGCACAAACTTCCAAAACTCACATAAGGAACCCATCCAAAAAAAGCATCACTGTAAATACTACAGTGGGCCTTGGAACATCCATACACCTATTTGAAAAGCTGAACAAGTCAAATTACTAGAGTACAGTATAGATCTTTATGTACAAACTCCATGTTAAAAGAACACCCGAACTCAGTCACACACTTGCAACATCGACCCTCACCAAGTACAGAATAAGTAACCACAATATAAATAATAATATGTAGACTAAATTTAAATTGAAACCCCAAGAAGCCAGAGTCCACATGCAGTGCAACATCAGATAAATAAGAGATGCAGCTCCCCAATACTGTGTAAAATATAAAAATAAAAATGGCACAAATTCCAACTTCCTTTGGGGGTGGGACAAAACTGCACGTGGTCCTTCACGGAGGTGAGAAGGCTCTGCACCAGTTTCCTTTCTATTTAAAACTGACACTGCAGATGATAGCACAGCAGCCGCGGTTCTCTAAGAGGCAGGGAGCCGCAGCTGCCAGGAAAAGGAGGGTGAGTTTGCCGCTGTCGAGAAGCGGACTCGGCAGCGGCAGCAACTTGAGCACTTGTTTTTTGCTTTTTTTTTTTTACTTTTTGAAGGCAAAGTGAGGTGGCTGTTTTGGGGGCATTTTTTCCGCCCTCAAGATTTTGCCGCCTGAGGCAGCCACCTCACTTCGCCTCATTATAGAGCCGTCCCTGCTTCTTGCTTTTGCTGTCACCATTTCTACCTGTTTAGCCACCTTAAGATCATCAGAAACAATCATGCCCAGTCCATTCTTCTTTCACCCCCTAAGCTGTACTGCTCTCTTGATTTTTTGCAGCCCAAATGCATGACCCTGCATTTTTTAGCATTAAATTTCAGCTGACAAATTCTCAACTATTCTTCAAGCATAGCTAGATCCCTCCTCATGTTATATGCTCCTTCCTGAGTGTCTATTGCAGATTTTGGTATCATCTGCAAAGGGGCAAACCATACCTGACAGCCCTCCTGCAATATCACTAAATAAATGTTAAAAAGAATTGGACCAAGGACAGATCCCTGTGGCTCACACACCACTGGTAAGATTCTTCTCCTCAGAGTGAGCTCAATTTACCTATACCTGTTTTCATAATCTCCGTTTAAGAATTAAATGGTACAGTAGTAGATTTATTTCTAATGTCCTACTTCTATTCATCATGACAAACTTGTATGGACAAGCATACTTGCTGCATTAGCAAAGATTGAAGGATGGAGAGCTTTAATGAGGTAACTGTACGAGTGCTGGATGGGGTGAAGATCTGGCACCTGAAGTCCTTTGGTTCAGCCAGCCTTGTCGGTAAATGGACAGAATGGAATATCGGTGGTGGTGCTGGACTGTGCTGGACTGTGCTGGAGGGAGACTATCATTGATAGACTAAAGAAGACACTCCCCAACCAGACTGACTCTGAGACCATACAGAGTAAATGCCAGTGTCAAATCAACAAGTCTAGACATTGCTGAAAGGAATGTTAAAGCTACCCAAGTCACAAGAAGAGATCAGCTAACGAGTAGTTAGTGTTATGGAACCCCCACCAAGGGGCATTACTGGGACCTTGCAATGTGGATGGGATGTTGTAGTGACTCATTCTCATATTTGCATGAATAATAGGTAATTTGAAGAGGGTGGTTGTATAAGAAAGATAATGCAGTAAGGTACTGAGTGAGATGGAATGGCAGCAGGCGATACATTTTAGAAGAATGAGAATAAGATGACAATGTGACTGGGAGATCAGAAGACACTGGTGTAATGAATGGGCAAGATGGAGGGTGAGGTCTGCTGGTTAACAAAGGGGAACAAAAAGGTAAATAACAGCCACTGTTTGTGGAAATGGTAAATGTTTTTTTTTTCTGCCTGTTTTACTTCATACAAATTGTTGAGGGCTGATATATTAATGTCTGTCCTCTGAGCTGGACAATAGTCACAAAAGGAAACCCTTAGGATCTTTACCTTTGAAAGATTTTAAAGGGGAAATGAATGGATAGTGGTATCAGGGAAGGGGTGTGTAGATGGATGCCTGGACTGCAGAGAGACCCTAGGACATGAATGGAAAAGTTGTTTGGAGAGCAATGCAGATGTATATATGGGTATGGATGTGGTGAGAATGGTATACATGGAGATTGCTGGGTAATGGGGATTTAAGGGGAAGCAGACTAGTGGTGAGGAAAGAGTGATTGCAAAGGGGGATAGGGAGGGGTATATGAACGAGCAGTTATGGCCTTGCAAGCAGAAGAAGGCATACCAAATAATGAATCCTTGGGATTTTGCTGGGATATACTGAGGATAAAAAAAGAGAGAAGTCTTAGTCAGCAGCAATGTTAGGAATTGTGGCCACCATAAACATAGAAACATAGAAATTTAACGACAGAAAAAGACCACATGGCCTATCTAGTCTGTCCTTCCATATCAACAACTAAAACAGTCCCCTTTTTACCTTTAGAGATCCTCTGTGTTTATCCCATGCTTTTTTGAATTCAGTTATTGTCCTCATCTCTACTACCTCCACTGGGAGACTATTCCACGGATCCACCACTCTTTCCGTAAAGAAATATTTCCGCATATCACTCCTGAATCTATCTCCTTGCACCCTCATCCCATGTCCCCTCGTAGCAGAACTTGCTTTCGATTGAAAGAGGCTCTCTCCCTGAACATTTATGCCACGGAGGTATTTAAACATCTCAATCATATCACCTCTATCCCGCTTTTCCTCTAAGGTGTACATATTAAGATCCTGAAGTCTGTCCTTATATGCTTTATAATGAAGACCACTAACCATTTTAGTAGCCATCCTCTGCACCGACTCCATCCTGTTCACATTCTTTTGAAGGTGCGGTCTCCAGAATTGCACACTATACTTCAAATTAGGTCACACCAAAGACTTATACAGAGGCATTATCACCTCCTTTTTTCTGCTAGCCATTCCTCTCCGTATGCACCCAAGCATCCTTCTAGCTTTTGCCATCACCTTTTCTACCTGTTTAGCTACTTTAAGATCATCAGACACAACCACGCCTAGGTCCCGCTCTTCTTTAGTGGACAAAAGTACTTCACCCCCTATACTATATTGCTCCCTTGGATTGCTGCAGCCCAAATGCATGACCTTACATGTTTTAACATTAAATCCCAGCTGCCAAATTCTAGACCATTCTTCAAGCTTAGCTAGATCCCTCCTCATGTTATCTACACCTTCCTGGGTGTCTACTCTATTGCATATTTTGGTATCATCCGCAAAGAGGCAAACCTTACCCGACAGCCCTTCCGCTGTATCACTTGCAAAGATGTTAAAAAGAATCGGACCAAGGATAGATCCCTGGGGCACACAACTGGTAACATCCTTCTCCTCAGAGTGAGCTCCATTTACCTGTACTCTTTGTCGCTTCCCATCCAACCAATTTCTAAACCAAGCAGTAACTTTAGGGTCCATCCCTAGGGTGCTCAGTTTGTTTATAAGTCACCTGTGAGGAACAGTGTCAAAGGCTTTACTGAAATCTAAATACACCACATCTATGGCTCTCCCTCCAATGTTCCCTCTAACTTTCTGTAGGCTGTGTGCGCATAAAATATCAGCTGTGTGCAGCTTTTGAAGGAAGGTTAAATTTTTGTGCGCCACATAACGACACTCGGAGTTATATACTTTAAAATTTGACTACACGTCAGAATACAGTATGTATACCACATTGATTTTAATCAAATTAAATGAAAATAGACGATTACTAAATGAAGTGGGAAATTTCTAGTAATTACAATCATAACTTTTAAATTTTAAGATGTCTGTGTTGTTTTCTGTCAGAATCAGAGCCGTAATTTGTGTGCGCTCTGTTGTTAAGTATGTGCGCTCTCTCGGCGAGGTGTGTGCGCACGCACACGCGCACAGCTTAGAGGGAACAGTGTCTCCCTCGGTCCAACTCTCTGGTCACCCAGTCAAAGAAATCAATCAGATTTGTCTGGCAAGACCTGCCTCTGGTGAATCCATGCTGCCTCGGATCCTGTATCCGCTGGACTTCAGAAACCTCACTATTTTCTCTTTCAGCAGTGTTTCGAATAATTTACTCACCACCAAAGTTAAACTAACTGGCCTGCAGTTTTCAACCGCATCCTTACTTCCGCTTTTGTGTAAAGGCACCACATGAGCCTCTCTCCAGTCCTTTGGCACCACTCCTGACTCTAACGAGGCATTGAAAAGGTCAGTCAGTGGAGCTTCTAGAACGTCCCCAAGTTCCCTTAGTATTCTAGGGTGTATCCCATCCGGTCCCATCACTTTGTCTACTTTAAGTTGAGCTAGTTTCTCACGAACATAAAGTGGGTTTCATTGAATGCTGATGGTCTTTATTCTCCAGTAAAACAAAAAATATCATTTTATTTTTGAAAAATCAAGACCAAAATAGCCTTCTTACAGGAGACATATTTACTAAGTGGGAATACCTCAAACTGCAGAAGTAGATCCTTTATTAGGTGATAAAGGCTCCGGAAGGTCATTTTCTTACCTGGGCAGGTGCTTTATGAGGCATTGAAGTGGCACTGGTAAACATCTATGTCCCTAGTATTAACCACCATGGATTTTTATTCCACTGTGCTAGCTAAGGGAGAAGAATTTCCTGATTATTTAAAGATAGTTGTGGGACATTTCAATTTTCCTGTGGACTCATTGATTGACTGTAGTCCCTCCGAAGTAAGACCGAAAGACTTTTAGAACAAACGGTGAATTTTATGGTTACTGAGTTAGACTTAATTAATATTTGGAGGACACTCAACCTTTCCATTGTTGAATTTATCTTTTACTCAGCCCCCATAAGACCTACTTGTTGAATAGATTATTTCTTTGCTTGAGAAAATTTGTTTGAAAAGGTGGAACCAGCTAATAGAATAATCTCTGATCACTCGGTGATTTTGGTGGATATTCAGTTGGGAGGGAGAACAAGTGATTTTATATGGAAAATTAACCCAACTTTATATCAGGACAAATAGATCCAACAATATCTTAGGGAAATTTGGAAAGAATTTCTGAAGGAAAATCCAGTCGCTAAAAGTTGTGCTTAGGGAAAGAATTATTGAATACATAAATGGGAAAAGGAAGAGAAGTGACAAGAACTAATAACTAAAATGCAGAAACTGACGGAATTAAGAGGTGTTCACATAATCAGAAGGTCAGAAGAAAGGCAGAAGCAGATAATGGAGATTCAAAAATAAATTTAAATCAAATCAGAGTATAGTTTAGCACAGAAAGTAAAATAGACTGACCAAAATACCCGAACCAGTCTGCCCATCAGAATTTCAAGAGACTACACACTCAGCTAAGGCTTTCAAACTCTACCTGTTGCATATAGTTTTTTGGGGATCTTCATCCTGCCTACGTTCAATGCATAGGCTTTAAATCAGATATCTGAGTGTGCCCTCAGTTCACAGAAGGCCTACTGGCCAGGGACACCTTAAGTCCCGCACACCCTACCTCTCACCCTACCCACCTGTGGGTTGCATTGTCTATATAGTCATCATATACATTGACTTCTGTCCTATAATTAGGTGTTACATCCACTTTTTCTTCTTTTCTCCTTCTAGGACAACTGAGTCAGAATGTTGTGTATTCAGTGCAATAACTGTGGTGCTTTCATTCCAAGAAGAATAATTTGGATCCTAAGAGCTTGCCCTATATGCCTCAAGTTAGCTGCTATGCATAAAGAATTGACTCTACTAAGGGAAGAATTAGCTGCAATTAAACACATCTCCTGTAGGTTACAAACTGAACAAAATCCACACCGCTTCCACAAAGAACCAAACAGCCCAGGAACAGAAGCATCACAGTGGGCTCTGGTAGGTTGCAGCCTGTATTGCAGAGACACCCCACACATCAAGTGATATCCCTGCTTAATGCCTTCTCTGTCTTGGATAATGAGGGTGCCCAATTGATGGAAACTGAAGTGCCCTTAAATGATAGACTTAATGTGAAATCTACTGATAATGTACCAAATAGGAAGAAAAAATCACAAAACAGAAAACTACTACTCATTGGAGATTCCATCATCAGAGGCACCAACTTGGGAACACAGCTCAAAGGAGAGGATCTTTAGCCAGCAGAAATGCAAACCAAATTGTTGATATAGTTAGTGCAGAATGTGAGCACTCCAAAACTGATATTGTCATCCACTTGGGTACAAATAACCTGGCTAGAAACAGTGCCTCTGCAGTTCAAAGGGACTTCCAGTCTCTGGGAGAGAAACTCAAGCCCATTGCTAACACTATAGTATTCTCAGAAGTTCTACCTGTTCATGGTAAGGGGGCAGAAAGGCTGCATCGCATAAACAACTTTAATATATGGCTCCAAACCTGGTGCAAACAAGAAGGATTTAGATATATAGGCGACTGGGGAAACATATGGATCAACAAGAGACTATACTATTCTGATGGACTACATATTTCTGCCCCAGGGAAAAGGATCCTAAGTTAAAAATTCAAACATTATGTGGACAGTAATTTAAACTAGGGAAAGGGGGTGACAAATGGAGAAGGACAAGTTCATTATGTCACTCCCAGAAAAAGAAAAACCACATTGGAAACAGCCACACACTTGAACAACACATCAATGGCAATCGGGAAGGGGTGTGTAGAACAAAACTAATGCAAAAGGCAGGCAAGCCATTCAACAAATGCTGGAAAGCAATGAGTACAAATGCACGAAGCCTAGCCAACAAAGCTCCTGATCTGGAAGCCCTAATGGTGGAAATGGACTTGGACATTGTGGACATTACAGAAACATGGTTTAATGAGTCACATGAATGTGATATAACCATAGCTGGCTATAATCTATTTAGAAGAGATAGAGAGGGTAGAAAAGGAGGAGGAGTAGCCCTGTATGCCAAAAGTAATATTAAAGCTGCTGAAATGCAGCGGATGTGGGGAAAAGAAGAAGTGCTCTGGATTGGGTAGGAAAGAGGAGATGGCACCGTCACCCATGCTGGTGTGGTCTATAAGCCTTCAACTCAAACCAAAGAAATGGATAGCAAATTGATTGTTGATATTGCAAAGATAGCCATGAAGGGGGAAGTGATCATATTGGGTGACTTTAATCTACCCAATGTGGATTGGAGTGTTCCTTCTGCAAATCTGGAAAGAAGTAAAAAAAATCGTGGATTCCTTCCAAGATGCATTACTTAAACAAATGGTGATGGAACCGGCGAGGAAGAGTTCCATGCTGGATTTGGTGCTCACCAATGGAGATAGCATGTTGAATATTCAGGTGGGTGCCCATGTGAGCAGCAGTGATCATCGCATGGTATGGTTTGAGATAAAAGCCAAGGTGGAATCCAATCATAGCAAACTCAAAGTCTTAGACTTCAAAAATACTGACTTCAGTAAAATGGCCAAGTACGTAAAGGAGGAGTTGGTAGGGTGGGAGGGGTTAAGGGAAGTGGAATTGCAATGGGCTAAACTAAAGAAAGCAATAAAAGCTGAAACAGATACATATGTAAGGAAAGTAAATAAAAACAAGAGGAAAAGAAAACCTATTTGGGTCTCCAAAGAAGTGGCTGCACAAATAAAGGCAAAATATCAGAGCTTTCACAAAATTCAGAAGCTCACAAACAGAGGAACACAGAAAAGAATACAAGATCAAAAGAGACAAAAAGAGAAATAAGGATCGCAAAATCAAAGGCAGAAGAAAAGATAGCTAAAAAAGTGAAGTATGGCGACAAGACTTTTTTCAGGTATATTCGGGAAGATCAGAGGTGGAAAATCAGGTGGAATTGCAGGCCTCAAAAGTGCTGGGAACAAATTCATGGAAAGTGACATTGAAAAAGCGACAGTGCTAAACAAATACTTCTGCTCTGTTTTCACTAGAGAAAATCCTGGAGAAGGACCACCTGTGATTGACAAATATACAAATGGGAATGGAGTAGATACCACACCATTGACAGATGATATGTTAGAACAGCTTGCAAAGCTGAAAGTGGACAGGTCTATGGGACCAGATGAGATACATCACAGGATACTGAAAGAGCTCAGAGAAGTTCTTGCAGGGCCTTTAAAGGATGTTTTTAATAGATCAATGGAGACAGGAGAGGTTCCACAGGACTGGAGAAGGGCTGATGTGGTACCTCTCCACAAAAGTGGTAATAGGGAAGAAGTGACAAACTAAAGGCCAGCAAGCCTTACCTCGGTGGCGGGAAAAGTAATAGAGTTGCTCCTGAAAGAGCGGATCGTGGACTTCCTCGAAACAGGTTGCATGAACCGAAGCAACATGGCTTTACCAAAAGTCAATCTTGCTAAGCAAATCTGATTGAGTTCTTTGACTGGGTGACCAGAGAGATAGATCAAGGGCATGCAATGGATGTGATCTACCTAGATTTCAGCAAAGACTTTGATACTGTTCCTCATAGGAGGCTTATCAATAAACTCAACAGCTTGGGGATGGGTCCCAAGATGGTGAACTGGATCAGAAATTGGTTGACTGACAGAAAGCAGAGAGTGACGGTAAATGGAACTCAGTCAGATGAAAGGAAGGTGATTAGCGGTGTGCCCCAGGGTTCAGTCTTGGGACCAGTAGTGTTCAATATATTCGTGAGTGATATTGCCAAAGTGCTGAATGGAAAATCTGTCCTTTTGCAGATGACACCAAAATTTGCAACAGAGTGGATTTCCCCTCAGGGAATGTGAAAAACGAGGAAAGATCTACAAAAGCTGGAAGAATGGTCTAATGGCAGTTAAGATTTAATGTGAAGAAGTGCAGTGCCATGCACTTGGGAAGCAGAAATCCAAGGGAATTGTATGCGATAGGTGGTGAGAGATTGATGTGCACGGACTAGAAGAAAGACCTTAGTGTGATTGTTTATGATGATCTCAAGGTGGCGAAACAGTGTGACAAGGTGGTGGCAAAAACCAGAAGGATGCCGGGTTGCATACAGAGAAGAATTACTAGCAGATAGGAAGAAGTACTAATGTCAGTGTACAAGCTGCTGGTGAGGCCTCACTTGGAATATTCAGTTTTGGAGACCGTATCTTGCAAATGATATAAAAAGCCTGGAAGCAGTTCAGAGGAAGGCGACCAAAGGAGCCTGCATCAGAAGACTTATAAGAAGAGACTTGAAGACCTAAATATGTACACTCTGGAGGAGAGGAGGGACAGGGGACATATGACCTTTAAATACTTAAAGAGTATTAATGGACAAACAAACCTCTTCCAAAGATGGGGAATCTGTAAAACTAGAGGGCATAACATTAAGCTGCAAGGGGGTAAACTGAAAGGCAATGTCATGAAATACTTTTTCACTGAAAGGGTGGTGGATGCTTGGAATGCCCTCCTGATGGAAGTGGTGGGGGCAAACACAGTGACAGATTTCAAAATGGCATGGGACATAGTGGATCCCTTTATTGCAACAGGATAAAATCAAAATAAGCATAACTATCTCTTAAATCTAAACAAATAGAGGTGACCTACATGGAACAGTGGGTACATCCCTAAATCAAGGCATGGGGAGATGTGACCAGCACTGAGCGGCAAGTGCACTTACTCTTGCCTCCTTGCTGGACAGAATAGATGGACCATACTGGTCTTTATCTGCCGTCATATGCTATGTTACTATGCTACATAGAACTCAAGATAACAGTGAAACATTTAACTTCCAAATAAATTTACCTGAAATGATATTTACAGTTTAGATCAATGATGATCTGTTTGCATAAAGAGTATATACAATAAGGTAGAGACAGAGGTGAGGGTAGGGTTCATGCTACATTATTACTATTGTATTTGTTGTAACTTTGGAGTCTATGATATGGGGTGGAAGTGTTTATGCTATTGTTAAGTTATAATCATTACTGCTGATTATATTACCACAGTGGTTAACAAATAGGTGGGTTTTAAGTTCCTTTTGGAAGGTCTGTAGGTCTTTAAGTGCTCTTAATGTGTCAGGTAGCACATTCCAGAGGATAGGTGCTACATATGTAAATGCTCTGTTGCTTGTTGATTTGTTTGTTTTATGACAATTGTTGGGGATTGCTATTGTGTTTTGTAACCGGAGATCTGCACCCGGCGCTCTCCCTCTGCCTTACCTTTTCCCATTATTTGAATATATCACTTGAAATAATTACACAAACACTGTATTCTTTGGGAAAACACCAGGTCACAGCTTTATTGCCCAATAACAGAACAGTTTAACAATACAACAGAACAACCAATTATACCCCCCCCCCCCCCGAAGCGGAGCGATACGTCACCCACCATACTACTAGCAAGGTGACCTCGCTTCCGCCCCCTGGCCTGGTCACCACCAGTCTAGTTACCCCCACCCCTGCCGACTTCGCCATATCACTAGCGAAAGTCAGCTCGGGGTTCTCCGGGTCGTGGGCACCCTGCCCATGCCCAAGCAGCCTCCGGCTCCGGACCCCGGAAACCTCCGGGATCCCGCCTACTTCCCCCCACCCAGCTGTGACACCCCTCTATCCCCCCCCACACTGACCTTCCCAATAATGGGCAGGAGGGCGGGACTCCTTTTCTCTCTCCGCTCCTCGGCCATGTGCTGACGGCGCGCTCCAGCTGCCCCAGCACATGGCCCGCTTCCCCCACATGATTGGCTCGCGCCGCGCGCGTCCTCGCGGCAGAGCCAATCATTTTGAATGATGCCCTCTATCCTGCCTGCTTGATTGCCTCGCTTCTCGCACCCCCCCCCCCTCAGCAGCCGCTTCCGCCCTAACAGCCGGACCCGCGCCGGGGCCGCCACCGGTTAATGGCGGCCTCCGAGACCCTGCTCTGCAGCCTTCTAGTAACCGGAGATCTGCACCCGGCGCTCTCCCTCTGCCTTACCTTTTCCCATTATTTGAATATATCACTTGAAATAATTACACAAACACTGTATTCTTTGGGAAAACACCAGGTCACAGCTTTATTGCCCAATAACAGAACAGTTTAACAATACAACAGAACAACCAATTATACCCCCCCCCCCCGAAGCGGAGCGATACGTCACCCACCATACTACTAGCAAGGTGACCTCGCTTCCGCCCCCTGGCCTGGTCACCACCAGTCTAGTTACCCCCACCCCTGCCGACTTCGCCATATCACTAGCGAAAGTCAGCTCGGGGTTCTCCGGGTCGTGGGCACCCTGCCCATGCCCAAGCAGCCTCCGGCTCCGGACCCCGGAAACCTCCGGGATCCCGCCACCGGCATAGTCACGCCCTGTGACTTTGCCGCCCCCCAATACCTTGGGCTCAAGCTGTGACCTGTCCACTTTGACCCCCCACAACCTGCTCCAACGCTTCCTGCCAATCATTGAGGAGGAGGTCAACCCCCACCGGTGCCAAATGAACACCATCGCTCCTGTATAATCCTGGACACGCAACCTCCACCCAATCGTGGTGGACCTGACATCCCCCATGCTCTACCACCCACCTCCCAATTTGCCTATTGACCTTCGTCAAACCCCGAGACCAGCGACGCTGCCCCCGGCATACCGGTCTCGGGATGACATCCGACCAAATAAGCACCACCCCCGCGAACATTCTCAATATTTGGGCAAAGTCCCGTTTTGCTGCATTGATCAACTGCTTGCAGGTCCAAAACATCAAATCATTTCCTCCCAGATGCAACAGCAGAAAGCCAGGTGCAGTCCGTACACGTGCATGGTGGCGCAGCAAGGGCAGCAGCTGAGGCCAGAGTAGCCCCCTCTCGCCCAGCCATAAAATGTTCACCACCGCAGGGTCCAACCCCAGGTTCCGCCCGACAGGCCTATTCTCTGCACGCCTGCCATCCCAGAACACAAACGAATGCCCCAGCATCCAACAGCCCCGTACACCTCTGCCCCGATCTGTAACAGAAAAAACAAATAGTTAAATATCCAACCCCCCCCCCCACCCACATGCTATAATCGCACATATGTCTGAAATGCTCTGGATCGCCACCTGCCAATTGCCTGAATCTGTGCGGCCGACATTCCCACGCTGGCCGCACTAGTCGCCGCCCCAATGCGGAAGGAATGGGCGGCAAATTGGCTAGCGTCGATCCCCATGCACTGCAGCCCCAAGCGCATAACCGCGGTCACCTGATATCTAGTGACCAGTCGAGCGTCCGCATGCACGAACAGCCGCTCTGTACCCCGTGGGTGTATTTCGAGGAAAGACAACAATGCTTTCACCGGGCACGTGTCTCCAGAAATCGCCCTCAGAACCACCCAGCACCCTCTGCCACGCTGGTCCGTTTTTGATCTCTGCAAAAAGACCGCCAAACGACCCCCCTGCACCTGCACATGCTGCCTCATCAAGCTACGCCCTACACCCCTTTTTGTGGACTCAGCTACTAATTCCCCGACCCGAAAGGCTCCGAAAAAGGCCACACAAAATATAGCCTTAAAGAGCCGGGCTTCGTAACCTGAGGCTGCCACCTCGGGCAACGCCGCACACAGACCCTTTAACAAGTCATGCGTTACCGGGCGCCGCCGATCCGGCATAAACGGCCTCGCCCGCCCCCATCCTTGCATAAGCTTCCTTACCAGAAAACCCTGTCCCACTGGGGCCCAACCAGCCGCTCTCGCGAAAAAGAGAAACCCGGCTAGATGTCCCCGCACCGCAGTCTGCGAGGCACCTTGCCTCCGCGCATGCACAATATATCCCCCTAATAAGAAATCCGTAACCAGCCCGCCACACCACCCGTGTTGTCGCAAAAAGTCCACCACCCTCACATATCCTCTGCAATATGCCTCCCAGGTTCTCTCAGCCACCGAGCCGCGCAGCATCTCTCTCATCTCTGCAGGCCAATGCTCCATAAACTCCAAGGGACCTCGAATCCCACCGCTGCGGCCTCTGGCGCCAACTTCCGGACACGATCCCACTGCAAGCGTGAAAGAGCATCAGCAATACTGTTATTAAGCCCTGGTATATGCCTCGCTCGCAAGGTCACATTTCTACACAAACAGTATAAAACGACTTTTCGCATCAATGCCGCCACTTGTCCGCAACGTGGCGTATAATTATTCACCACATTCACCACCGCTTCATTGTCACACCACCACATGATTTTTTTGTTGCGCAATTTATCGGGCCACAACTCCAACGCCACCAAAATCGGGAAGAGCTCTAAGAACGTAATATTCTTCAATAGCCCAGCCTCTTCCCATGCCGCCGGCCATCTCCCGGCACACCAGTCCCCTCCAAAATAGACACCTAGGCCCGTTCCCCCCGCCGCATCCGTGAACAACTGCAATTGTGCACTGGAGCGCTCCTCATCGATCAAGACCGCCGATCCATTGAATTCCGTCAAGAAGACATCCCACACGGACAAGTCCTCGCGCAAGCTGCGGGTGATTCGTATCCGGTGATGAGGTTTAGCCACTCCCGCCGTGGCTAACGCCAAGCGCCGCAGGAATACACGACCCATAGGTATGACACGACAGGCGAAATTCAATGACCCAATCAACGCTTGCATTTCTTTCAACGTGTACTTCGCGGATGCGAGGGCATTCGCCACCAATACCCTGAGCTTGACAACCTTCTCCGGGGGCAGTCGCGCCACCATTGTCACGGAATCCAACTCGATGCCCAAAAAGGTTATCTTAGTCGCCGGCCCTTCGGTCTTTTCCTCAGCTAACGGCACCCCCAATTCGCCCGCCATCTCCCCAAAACCCTCTAACAAGGCCCTGCAATGATCCGTCGTAGCTGCTCCCACAAACAAAAAATCATCCAAATAATGAACAACACTGGCACAGCCAACACGCCGCTCGACGACCCACTGCAAAAATGTGCTGAATTTCTCGAAAAAAGCACAGGACACTGCACAGCCCATGGGCATGCATTTGTCGAAGTAATATTCCCCTGCAACGTGGAAGCCTAGCAAATGAAAAGACGACGGGTGCACCGGCAGCAAACGAAAAGCGGCCTCGATGTCCACTTTAGCCATCAACGCTCCCTGCCCGGCCTTTCTCACTAGTCCGACTGCCTTGTCAAATGATGCATAACGGACTGAGCAGCATTCTCGAGGAATGTGGTCGTTCACCGATTCGCCCTCCGGATATGAAAGATTATGAATTAACCGGAACTTCCCCGGCTGTTTCTTCGGAATAACTCCCAACGGGGAAACCACAAAATTCCGAAATGGGGGCTCCGGAAAAGGGCCCGCTATCCTACCCAAGGTCAATTCGCTACGTAATTTAGTCTGGACCACATCCTCAAAACGCCGCACCGACGGCCCGTTCCTCCCCACCTTGCTCCCCACCCCCCCACTACAGGAATGACAAAACCTTCATTAAAACCTTTTAGCAAGACCTCCCCATCCCACTTTGGAGCCACTCCCTCAAAACCTGCACACGTATAGGAGAGGGGGCGACGCTGAAAGCTGGTCTCTCACTTGGCCCCTGGGAGCGCGCCACTACTGAGGCCCTTTTTGACACATTTTGTCGCGGAATGCCCACCCCCACAGTTCGCGCAAGCGTGCCGGAACTTGCAATCCGGGAACGGGCAGGAGGACTTGTTAAACCTCCAACATACATCCCCAACTCCGCCCCCTTGCTTGCTCGCCCCCCCAACCCCCGCCGCCCGAAAGGACCGGTTTCCGACAGCCTGGGCAGTACCCGTTAGTTTCACCGCCACTCCCCCTCCAACACCCACGCCCGACCTGATTGACATCTGCGTAAGCCACAAGTTGATATCCTGGCTACCCCAGGACAACAACCTGTTCTCTTCCATTTTGTCCCAAAACTTTTCATCGTAATTGAGCCAGGACCAACCTTCGTGCATCTGCGACGCCTCGAGAATAGAATCCGCATAAGACAAAAGCATCCCATACTGCTCCGGGTAACGTTGTCCCCAGACACTCGCCAAACGCAAAAAGGCCCTCACCCAATTCACCACCGTCCGCGCCACCTTCCGCACCCTTCCCGCTTTCTCATCCTCTTTTCTCTTCTTCTTGCTTTCCCCAGTACGCTTACGTCCCTCCAACAATCGGAAAATGTCAATGTACCGCCTTTTTCTAATCCGCCGCCTCAACTTCTTTGGGACCCCTACCCACAATTCAGACAAGGCCGTAACCCCTGTTGCCACCTCTCTGGAATGACCCGGCTCCGCACACGTAGCCCTTTCTGACGAGGATCCCGTGGACGAACTCGAGGACGACGACGAGGAGGAGTCGGATCCTCGCCTGCAATGACAAGTATGCCTCCGCTTGCGATTCGCCTTTCCCACCTTCTCTCGACGCACCCCCCCATCCCCCCCATCCGCTTGTGCCCTGTGCAACTCACCACTGACTGCAGCCTCTGGGGACTCCAGGACTCGCTGTGGATGCACATCCCCGGACCCAACATCCACCGTTTGCGGCACACATACGTCGAGCGCTGCTGATCCACCCGAGGGGCCACCGCATGCTGGCGTTGCCTGCACCTCGCCGCTCTCTGTCCCGTCCTGGTGCACTCCAGAGAGCCGTGCCCCGATGGAAGCCATAGCCGGAACCTGCGGAGACAGAAATGGGAGAAACGCAGGGGGAACAACAGAAGGCCACACTGCTGGCCAGGCCCCTGCCCAGTCCGCCCTGGAAGGCCCTTGCCCCCCTCGTGTCCAGTGCTCCCACCCATGCTGCCCCGTTGCCCCTCCCCCTCCAGGCCCCCCCCAATATATCTCACTCCCACCCACACTTGGAGGAACCCCGTAGCTCGTGCCCACCTCCCGCATTCCACCCAGGTATGGTACCCGGCCCAGCTACAGGCCCTTCTGCCATCCCAGTGGCCCCCTCTCCCCCTTCTCGTCCCACCCCCGAATCACCCTCTGCACGCTGCCCCCTTACGACAGCCCCACGACCCCTACCCCCCCCCACTCCTGAAGTAGCCCGGGCTTGTCTTCCCCGCCCTAAACCACCACGCTGCCCGGTCCTTGCCAGCCCAGCCCGACCCCCACCTATAGGCCCCGTTGATCCCACTGCTCCCCGTGGCCCTCCTAACCCCCGTTCTGCAGGCCCCGCTCTTACAGACCTCCCTCCTCCTTTTGCCCTCAGCCGCTGCCCCTTGCCCCTGCCTTTGCATGCCGCACCTGGAGTTCTTTGCCCTTTTCCACCCCTTCCTCTCTCCACGCCCCCCCCACTGCTCCGTTTGCTGCCCGGCATGCTCAACCGCGGTAAGTGATCAGTCCGGTGTCTTTTAATCACGTACGGTCCGCCCCCCTGAAGACCCGTTCCGTGGTCCTCCCGTCTACTCCGGTGACTGTTAATAGAAGGAGTAGGTGCGATTTTGAAGCCCCCCCCCGCACAGCCGCTTGCTCCCGACCCGAGAACTACCTACTCCCGACCGCCGCGGCTGAACAACTGCACCCCGCCGCTCCTGCTAACGTCCGCCGCACCTCCCCCGAAGCCGCAAAGCAATTACCGACCAGGCTCGCCGTCCCGTATCCTGCCAAGTCTCTGCTGCCCGAAAAACACTCCTTTTCTCTCTCCGCTCCTCGGCCATGTGCTGACGGCGCGCTCCAGCTGCCCCAGCACATGGCCCGCTTCCCCCACATGATTGGCTCGCGCCGCGCGCGTCCTCGCAGCAGAGCCAATCATTTTGAATGATGCCCTCTATCCTGCCTGCTTGATTGCCTCGCTTCTCGCACCCCCCCCCCCTCAGCAGCCGCTTCCGCCCTAACAGCCGGGACCCGCGCCGGGGCCGCCACCGGTTAATGGCGGCCTCCGAGACCCTGCTCTGCAGCCTTCTAGTGTACATCCTCTTCTCCTCCTCTCAATATTTGATATGTTGATAAGAGAGGATAGGTAAGAGGGGGCAATGTTATTGAATATTGTAAAGGTTATCATTAGCGTTTTATATTGGATCCTACTTGTGATTGGTAGCCAGTGTAGATTATATAGGATGGGAGTAATGTGGTCAGATCTATGCGAGTTGCATATAAAACAAGCTGCAACGTTCTGGGCAATTTGGAGTTGAGGTATTATCTTCTTTGGTAACCCTTGCAGTATACTATTACAGTAGTCGAAATGCGGCATGATCAACACTTGGAGTACTGATTGGAAATCATTTTTGTCAAGTAGTGGTTTAGTTGTTGTATCATTCTTAACTTTTAAAATTTTGCTCTAGTGACTAGTTTTATATGAGACACCATGTGCAGGGATTGATCAATGGTAATCCCAAGGTACTTTACTTCATTTTTCACTTTAAGTTGGGCTTCATGTAACATGAGGATTGGTGATATAGTAAGGTTTTGATTCCTGTTAATGTATAATACTTCAGTTTTATTGAAGTTTATATTTAGATTATGAGCTTTCAACCATTTTACTGTTTCATTGAGACATGATGACAGCTTCTTTAATGTGGGATTTACTATATCCACGGAGATGTATACCATTATGTCACCTGCATAGATATGGTATCCCACTTTGAATTTTTTAAAGATTTCACAAATAGGTTGGAGGTATAAGTTGAAGAGTAGTGCTGATAGCGATGATCCTTGAGGTATGCCTTGTTCCTGTTTAAATATTGTTGATTTTTGTAGGCCTATCTGAACTAGGTTCCTGTTGTAGCCAAAAAAAGCATCCTTCAGGAACTGGAAAAAGGAACCAAATAACAAAAACTGGAAACAGCATAAGCACTGGCAAGTTAGATATAAGACATTGATAAGGCAGACAAAGAGAGAAATTGAAAAAAAGCTTGCTGTGGAAGCAAAAACACATAATAAAAACCTTTGTCAAGTACATTTGTAGCAAAAAAAATGTGAGAGTGTCAGTTGGACCATTGGTTTATAGAGGGGTTAAAGGGGCACTCAGAGGGGACAAGGCTATAGTGGAGAGACTGAATGAATTCTTTGCTTCAGTCTCTATTGTGAAAGAGATTGCAGACCTACTATTTGTAACCTGTGAACTATCCTTAAAATGATCTGTAGTACCTGAAGATTGATGAATGGCCAATGTAACACCAATTTTTAAAAAGGGTTCAAGGGGTGATCCTGAAAACTACTGATCGGTGAGCCTGACATCAGTACCGGACATAATGGTAGAAACCATTATAAAGAACAAAATTACTGAACATGAAGATAGACATGGTTATTAATTGGAAAAAACCAACATGGATTTATTCAAGGAAGGCCTTGTCTTACTAATCTGTTATATTTTTTTGAAGGTGTGAATAAACAGGTAGACAAAGGTGATCCAGTTGGTACAGAGCCCAATTCCTGAAGAGGGACGTACAATATGTTCCCACGGAAGCCAGAATCGGGCCTGTGGATGGCCAGCCATGCCCCCTCTGCCTGCGGGGGTATGCCTCTAAGGAGGTATGTGCAGTATGGCCCCGCAAGCCCCGTGACCTGAATCAGCCCTGTATATGCTGCAGGGTGACCCGCCCCGCTCTGCCCCTGATCTCGCTCCCTCCCGGCTGTCCCTGCCCTGAAACACAGGACGTATAGGGAGAGCCAGTGCGGGAATAGGGATTAGGTGGATTGCGGGGCTGCACGTTCCAGTGGGACATGCAGCCCCGCAACCCACAATCGTGAATGAGGGCCATAGTGTATCTGTATTTTCAGAAAGCCTTTGACAAGGTCCCTCATGAAAGACTCTTGACGAAATTAAAAAGTCACGGGATAGGAGGCAGTGTACTATTGTGGATCAGGAACTGGTTGAAAGATAGAAAACAGAGGGTAGGGCTAAATGGCCAATTTTCTCACTGAAGAAAGGTGAATAGTGGAGTACCCCAGGGATATGTGCTGGGCACGCTGCTTTTTAACACATTCATAAATGATCTGGAAATGGAAATAATGAGTGAGGTGATCAAATTTGCAGATGACACTAAATTATTCAAAGTTATTAAAACACAAGAGGATTGTGAAAAATTGCAAGAGGACCTTGATAAATTGGAAGAATGGATGTTCAAATGGCAGATTAAATTGAATGTGGACAAGTGCAATTTTATGCACCCTGGAAAGAACAACCCAAACTATGGTTATTAGATACAAGGTTCCACATTAGGAACCACCACTCAGGAAAAAGACTTAGGCGTCATCATGAATAACACATTGAAACCCTCCGCCCAGTGCGCAGCAGTGGCCAAAAAAGTACATAGAATGCTGGGAAAGGAATGGAGAATAAAACCAAGGATATTATAATGCCTATGTATCATTTCATGGTGCAACTGCACCTTGAATACGGTGTGCAGTTCTGGTTGCTGTTTCTTAAAAAGGATATAGAACAGCCAACAAAATGGTAAAGGAGATGGAAGGATATTCCTATGAGGAAAGGCTTAAAAGGTTAGGGCTCTTCATCCTGCAAAAGAGACGGCTGAGCGGAGATATAATAGAGGTCTACAAATTAATGAATAGAGTGGAACGGGTAAATGTAGATCGATGTAGGTAGAAAGACTAGGGGGCATGCAATGAAGCTACAATGTAACCCATATAAGACTAATAAGAGAAAATATTGTTTTACTCAATGTATAATGAAACTCTGGAATTTGCTACTGGAGGATGTAGTAAACGTTGTCAGTGTAGCTCGATTTAAAAAAGGTTTGGACAAGTTACTGGAGGAAGGGTCCATAAACCATTATAAAAGAGGATCTGGGAAATCTACTACTTGCCCTTGGACAAGCATTGTGGAACCTGTGTGCTTTTTTGGGAACCTGCCCAGTACTTTTGACTTGTTGGAAACAGGAAACTTGGCATTGATCTTGGTCTGACCCGGTATGGCATATCATATGTTTGTATGTTCTTAAATTGATGAAATATTAAATGTTACAGCCCAGAGCAGTATCCAATTGTACAAATACAAATTGTATCAATGGGGAAGTAAGCAGGCAAGCTAATGACAAACCTGGTGAAACCACGAATGATAAAGTTATACATAGCAGGAGTTTGTGATGCCAGAGAACCTCTTATCAAAAAAACACAACAACAACCCAACAACATATAGTTGAAGCTTTTGTGAAGTATTATTAAGCGTTGTACTCCAAGGGGGAGGGTCAAGAGAGGGATAGAGAAGAATTTTTCCAAGGTCTGAAATTATTGCAAGTGTCTGGGGAGCATTTACAAACGATAAACTCTCCCATAAGCAATCAGGAAATGTAGAAGGTGATTCAGAAGCTTAAGCAGCTAAAATGCCAGGACCTGACGGGCTGGGAAAAATATTCTATAAAGTCCTGGGGGAGCTGGTAGTTCTAGAATAAAGCTATATGAGTAGTAGTCTAGGATGACAGACAAAGTAAAATCGAGAACAATGTAAATGTAGTAGTCATCCCAAAACTAGGTAGAAATTGAGAGTTGGTGGGCTCATATCAACCTATCTCCTTAATTAACCAAGACTTAAAATTATTGGCAATGGTTTGGATGAACAGACTTGAAGGAGTGCTACCAGAATTGATGCACCCTGATCAAGTGGACTTTATCAAGGGAAAATATGGATCCACCAACTTGCTAAAAGCTTTTACATTTTATTGAGATGAGGAGTCAGTTGTGATTGGATTAGATGCTGGAAAAACATTTGTCATAGTCCTATGGAAGTTTCTGTTCTGGGTCTTACAAAATATAAAATACAGGGAGTTTATATAGTAAATAAGAGCACTTTGTAGGAAACCTATGGCTCCGTTGCTGATTAATGGATGACTGACTAGTCGTTTTGAGCTAGGTAAAGGTACTAATCAAGGCTGTCTCCTCTCACCGCTACTTTTCATTCTCATCCTGAAATCACCAGCTCAGTATCCAAGCGGTTAAGATGGAGTACTGCAACAATCTTTTTTCAGATGACATGTTGATGATTGGTAGAAATAATTAGAGCTATTGAAAAATTTGGGAGGTTCTCGGGCTGAAATTTAATTATGATAAATCAGAAGCTCTAGACTTATCCTAGTCATAAGGGGGAACAAAGTGAGAACATTTCCTCTTACCATGCACAAAAGTGCAGCTGAAGTATTTAGAGATACAGATAGACAAAAATCTGGGCAATGCTTATCATAAGAACATAAGGCCTGATATTCAGCAATGCTGGCTACTGCAAGTACAGTGCCTAGCTGTTGCCCGCTGATGAGCTAACCTGGATATTCAGTGCTGGGACCATATCCAGCCACCGGCACTGAATATCTTGGTTTGCTGTGGAAGCTGGAAGCCAACCAGGCAGTGGCGAAATTCAGCCACGGCCAAGTTACCTTCGGCAGCTTTTGCTGCACTTAACTTTCACCAATGAGGGGTAACCAGGCAGCAGCTGAATATTACTGCTGACTGTTTCTCCCAAGGTAATGCCCCCGGAATGCCTTTATGCTGGCTGTGTAGCATCAGGGTGTATAGCGGCGGTATCTGGGGATATTCAGTGGCACTAACCATGTTAGTGCCACTGAATATGCCTCTTAGAAGCAGTTAAACAGTTTACAGGCTTATAAACCATATAGCTGTCTTTGAATATCGGGCCCCTAATTACTAGAACTACCATTATCCATACTAGAGAAGGTACTGTAGCTCTGATTAAAATGGTGATTATGCCGAAATTACTGAATCCACTACAGATGCTGCCTGTATGGGTGAGAGTGGTGGATGAAAAATTACACTGGTAAACAAAATCCAAAAACTTTTCTGTCACAGAAATGAAAATGGCTGATTCTAGTACTGCTTTTGGTTATGAACTCGGATATGTACTTATAAATTCTCCATCATGTAACATTTTTGAGTGACATGTAGTTTAAATTTAGACTATGTTGCTCATATTTACATTAGATGTATATAGATGTATATTGTAACGTAATGTCTCTTAAAAGTTAGTTGTATATTATTTTCTGCTGTATTGCACCTCAAGAACGTCCCTCTTAAGGGTCCAACAATAGTCTGCAAGCATACTGGAGCTCCACTTGCCCTGGTACCTATTTTCCATTACCAAAATGTCCTGATGAAACCTTTCCCCATGTTCATCGCTGACTGCTCCTAGATTTGCAGGAAAAAATCCAGGTGTGAATGCAAGAAGTGCATTTTCAAAGACATGTTACATCCCAGTTTCTGGTAAGATTTTAGTAGAGTATCCACTGATTCTGCATAGTTGTCTGCCTTGTTATTTCCCAAGAAGTCACAGCAAACAGTCTTAAAGGACTCCATGCAGCTCTTTCAGTTTCATTCAACTGACCGTCAAAGTTTTCATCTTTCATCAGTTTTCTAATATCATGTCCTACAAAGATCCCTTCTTTGATCTTCGCCTCACTGATTCATGGAAATGTCTTTCTTAGAAATGCAAATCCAAGTCCACTTCTATCCATGGCTTTTACAAAGTTCTTCATAAGACCCAACTTTATATGGAGTGGAGGTAGATACTTTATTCGGCTCCACAAGTGGGTCATGTGCAACATTTTTCTGGCCTGAGACTAGTGATGTTCTCTTTGGCCATTGTTTCCGGATGTAATGATTTTTCCTGTCCCTGCTGTCCCACTCACACAGAAGCAACAATACTTTGTCCAACCAAGCTGTTGTCCAAGCAAAAGGGCAATTACTTTTAAATTGCCACAAATATTCCACTTGTGTTCTTCATACTTGATATTTGTTAGCAGGAGATGCATACTGCTGTAAGTTTCTTTCATATTGGGGGCATGAGCTACTGGAACTGATGGTAAAATATTTCTGTTGTGGGAAAGCACAGCTTTTAGGCTATATTTAGAAGAATCAATAAATAGTCGCCAATCCTCTGTTCTATAATCTGGACAAAGTGTTTCCATCAGGGATTTAACTTCACAACAAAAAGCAATTCCATCTTCAAAGGCAAAGTAATCCACAAACTCGGTATGCCTATTTCTAAAAGTGCACACTTTGGTTTCTTTCTGAAGAAGATTCCAGCCTTTCAATCATGACCCTAACAGTTCTGCTTGTCACTTTGAAAGATTCAAATCTCTGACGAGATCATTCAAATCACCTTGGTCCAGTAAATGTGGTTCAGAAGAGGAACCGGATGCCTCAAAGCTTGGATCCTGCATTACAGCATCGCCATCATCGTCAACATCATCAGCATTCATTGGTTCTTCTTCTTCTTCATCCTCATTCACTGTAAGATTTTCTGGAGGTTTTGGCACTGGCAATTCTTGACAGTGAGGCTCAGGCCTCATGGCAGTTGCTAAATTTGGGCAATTTACAGTGTGTTTTGATTTTGAAGTAATGCCTGCAAAATTTGTAAGGCAAAAGTAGCAATCTGTCAAGTGATCTCTTGGTTCCCTCCAGATCATTGGAACAGCAAGGCCGCGGAGCCTTGTGCACGTGGCCGGCATTAACCGGGGGGGGGGGGGCGGCCACGCTAGTGCCCCGTCGGTGTATGCCGGCATGAGGGGGGGTGGGGGCGGGATCGAAGGTAGGCAGTGCTCCCATTGGCCCCGCGAGTTGTTTGGTAGTGTGGGAGCCAATGGGAGAGAGAGAGTGAGCAGTCGCTGGGGGTTTTGGGTGGAGGTGCGGCGTGGCTCCGGCCTCTTTTTGGCGGATGCCGGAGACGCCGGACGTGTGAGGAGAGCAGCGGCAATAGTGACGGAGGGCCTGGGGACTTGAAAGGAATTTTGAGCGGGTTTGACTTGGGGGCGGGGGCGCAAGTTACCGGGCTGGGAGCGGGGGACGAGGAGCGGGCTGCTGCGGGTCTCGCGCTAAACGCGCTGAGCGCATCATTTCCTCCAGCTTTGAAGGAGTGGGGGGCGAGGATAGTAGTACGGGGGAGGCTGGATCTAGGTGGTGGGATTCAGGGCTGTGGAGCGAGAAATTTTTTTTTTAGCGGGAACGGGGGATGAGGATAGTTGGACACGCGTGCTCTTGTCTGGCTGCCTCGGGGTGAGGAGCTCATGGTAGCCATTTTTGAGCGTGCTTGGCTGGCCCTTGTGAGGCAAATACAAAAAAACCAAAACAAAGGACAGTAAATTACAAAGTAAGCATTACCCCTTTACAATGAGTCGTGGTAATGCAAAGGGGGGGGGGGGGTTCCAGCAAGGGAAAGGGGCCTAGCAGGGGGAGAGGGGTTGAGGGGACACCAGGGGATGGGGGGCCGGTTGGGCCCAATAACGGAGCTGCGCAAAGGGAGTGGCGTCGCCCTTGCGCAGGGTGGTAGGTCAAAGGTACTGCAACGCGTGGGAGCAGGGGCGGGGGGGGGCTAAGGCCTCCGCTGGTAGCAAGGTTAGACTGGGGTGGGGGGGGGCAGTGGGCCTTCCACAGGAAGTAGGGGACGGGGGGGCAGCGGAACTGAAGTGGGGCAGGCTCATGCACCGGTTGTGAGTGCTAGTGTTGTGCCGGTGGGTGAGCCATCGGGCGAAGGTCGGTCATCTAGGGGCAGTAGGGGCTGCCTGACCGGTCGGGTCTTAAGCAGTGCAGAATGGCAGGGTGGGGGGCGGGGGTCCATTGGGCGCTCGGGTGCAGTGCCAGTTCCCGGGGAAGGGAGGGTAGGTGTGTTAGGGGACGGAGATATGGGGGGGTTAGCGGGTCCGTTTGGTTGGCAAGGGGATGTTGGCGGTGGTTCTTCGGCTGCCTGGGAGCATTGGCAGGGCGGGGGACAGGGCTCCTCCAGGGCGGAGTGGCTTGGAGCTTGGCAGCCACCATGGGCTATGGCAGGTGTCTCTCCGCCCTTTCCTGTCTTCTCTCCGCAGGTACCACCGGCTTGGCAGTATACGGGGAGCCCTTGGTGGGGGGCATCACGGCACGGAGATGGCGTGCTGTTCAGCTCTGGGGGACATCAGGCTCCGGGACCAGCGGCTGGAGAAGCAGAGGCAGCTGTTCAGATGGCGTCAGAGCGTCCGGAGATTGATGTCTCTATGGGAGCGGTGGAGAGCACTTCAGGTGAGTTGGTAGTTGCCCAAAGTGTGGGGGTTGGGGAAGCAGCGGGTACGAGTGGCATGGGAAGGAAGAAAAGAAGTCGGAAGCGTAGACAGTCGTGTTATAGGCGTAGGAGATCGGAGTCCTCGTCATCGTCATTGTCCCTATCGTCATCTGGTTCGTACTCAGAGGAGGGAAGTAAAAGTTCAAACCAAAGGGTGCCGGTGGAGGGAACGACAAAAGGTGCGGCACTGCCCATGGTGGCGGCGTTCTCGGAGTTATGGGAGGGCGTGCCTAGGAAGTTGCGGCAGAAAATACTAAAGCGGAGATATATAGACATTTTCCAATTATTGGAGGGTTGGAAGCAGTCTGGGGACAGTAGGAAGAAGAGGAAGGAGGACGAGAAAGCAGGTAGATTGCGTAGAGTTGGGCGGAGCGTCGTGAATTGGACGCGAGCCTTTCTGCGGTTAGCTAGTGTCTGGGGCCAGGAGCACCCGGAGCAGTATGGTATGATGTTGGCCTACGCTGATTCCATCTTAGAGGCATCACAGACGCATGACAGTTGGGCATGGCTCAACTATGATGAGAAATTCTGCGATAAGATGGAAGAAAATCAGGGGTTGTCCTGGGGGACTCAAGATATCAATTTGTGGCTGACGCAGATGGCTGTCCGATCGGGCATCGATGGGGCTAGCGGGCCAAAAGGGGGGTCGGTTGCGGCAGCAGGCTTGGGAAAGCCCTTTCGTGTGGGCGTGCCCTCGGCAGGACAGAGAACCGCGGGGGGGGGGGGGGGAACTGGGGATGTATGTTGGCGATTCAATAAGTCCTCGTGCCCTTTCCGGACTGTAAATTCCGGCACGCTTGCTCTGTCTGTGGTGGGGGACATTCTGCCCTCAAATATGTTAGGAAGGGAGTTGCTGCCCCCCCTCCTTCTAAGCAATAGGTGCGTGGAGGGTATGGCTCCCACTCCTATTAAGATACAAGCCTTGCGTCCATGGTTGCGCTGTTATCCCAGGCGGAAAGACGGTTTTATTTTGGATGGTGGGTTTCGATGTGGGTTCCACATTCCCGTTGTGGGTAAGGTGGCCGAGGGTAAGTCTCGGAATTCGCCTTCGATTAGGCGTTTTGCAGATATTGTATGGGATAAGGTGGCAGGGGAGATACGGTTGGGACGGATTGCTGGCCCCTTTGCACAGCCGCCATTCGAGAACTTTGTGGTCTCCCCTTTGGGCATAATACCGAAGAAGGAGCCGGGAAATTATCATTTGATCCATAATCTGTCATGCCCCGCGGGTGCGTCGGTTAATGACCACATCTCGCGGGAATTGTGTGCTGTGCGATATGCATCTTTTGACGAGGCCATGGATTTAGTCAAAAAATGTGGCCCGGGGTGCTTCATGGCAAAGGCAGATATTGAATCCGCTTTCCGTTTGTTGCCAGTGCACCCGTCGGCTTTTCCTTTGTTGGGATTCAGTTTTGAGGGTCAATTTTATTTCGACAAGTGTATGCCGATGGATTGCGCGATATCCTGTGCTTATTTTGAGCGGTTTAGTTCCTTCATGCATTGGGCTATCGTGGCGCGGATGGGTTGTAGCCAGGTAGTGCATTATTTGGACAATTTCTTTTTCGTGGGGACAGCTCAGTCCGAGCAGTGTCGTGCCTTGTTGGATGGCTTTAGACGGCTGGCACAGGAGTGGGGGGTGCCGTTGGCGGCCGGGAATACGGAGGGCCCTGCGACTTGTATTACTTTTTTAGGGGTGGAACTTGATTCTGTGTTAATGATAGCACGTTTACTGGCCGATAATGTGATCTGGCTACGAGTACTGGTAGCGAACGTGCTTGTTTACACGAAGATGACGTTGCGGGAGATGCAGGCCCTCATCGGTTCTCTTAATTTTGCATGTAGGGTGATTCCCATGGGCAGTCTTTTTGTGGCGTTTAGCATTGGCTATGGCGGGGGTACGTAAACCTCATCATCGGATCAGGGTGTCCCAGAGCATGCGGGCGGACTTAAGGGTGTGGGATGAGTTTTTGTGCGATTTCAACGGGGTCACGGTATTGCGTGATACGGTGATATCCAGTGAGGCCTTACAATTATATACGGATGCGGCTGGAGGGGCAGGCTTGGGGGTATACTTTGGGGGCTCCTGGTGTGCGGCGGGTTGGCCGCAGTCCTGGCGTGAGGCTGGCCTTACTAGGAACATAAACTTTTTGGAGTTGTTCCCAATTTTAGTAGTGTTGTCCTTGTGGCTGGATCGGTTACGGAATCGCCAGGTCGTGTGGTGGTGCGACAATGAGGCCGTTGTCAGTGTGCTGAATAATTATGCCCCACGGTGCAGACAGGTAGCGGATTTAATGCGTCAGGTGGTTTTAGCTTGTTTGCGCTTGAATTTAGTGATCAAAGCACGTCATATTCCTGGGAGTACTAATTTAATTGCTGATGCTCTTTCCCGTTTTAAGTGTGAGCTTTTTCGGGCATTGGCGCTGGAAGCCGAAGAGGAAGTGGCAGTGATCCCAGAGCACTTATGGCGGATTGGCCTGGGGACATTACAGACTTGCTGAGGAAGTCCGTGTCGGCTGCGACGTGGGAGGCGTACCAGAGGAGCTGCAGCAGTGTGGTGACTTTCCTGAAGGACCTGGGCTGGAGTCCAGGCCCAGTTTCGGATTTCCTGCTTGGTCAGTATGTGCTGGCAGCGAAAGTAGCGGGTTTCTCGCGGTCCACGGTGCGGAGGAATTTGGCGGGATTTTCATTTTTTATGCAGGCTGTGGGGTGGAGGGCCGCGGGAGGGGGATTTTTAACTCGCAGGCTCTTACAAGGCTGGGAGCGGTCCTGTCCATCGTCGGGAGATGGGCATCAGCCTATAACGCATGACCTTTTGGGTCGGTTATGCGTCGCATTAATGCAGGTGGTCTCGTCCAGCTACGAGTGCCTGCTTTTTCGGGCGGTGTTTTCCGTGGCCTTTTTTGGTGCCTTCCGTGTGGGAGAATTGGTGGCTGAGTTGGGTCGCCGCTTCAGGGACGGCGGCTTGCAGGTGCAGCACGTGTCGTTGGGAGAGGGGTGGGTTCGCATTTTTCTGGCGCGTTCCAAAACGGATCAGACGGGAAAAGGGGCCTGCGTAGTCTTGCGTGCGGTGTCTGGTTCCCCCACGTGTCCGTTTACCTTGCTAACGGCGTATTTGCGAGTTCGGCCAGCCGGGGCAGGCTGTATTTTGTGCATGAGGACGCGCGGGTGCTTACCCGTTTTCAGTTTACGGCGGTATTGCGGATGTCGCTCCTGCGGATAGGGGAGGATCCGCGTCGTTATGCCCCGCACTCCTTCCGGATTGGTGCGGCTACCAGTGCGGCGGCGGAAGGTTTATCGGAGCAGGAGATCCGACGGATTGGCAGATGGAGATCCCAGGCCTTCCGAGGTTACGTGCGTTTATAAGGGTGGCGGGGGGTGACTAACTTTCTCCATTTATGTTGCAGATATAGCGCAAGGACTGTGTCGCTGTTGGGTGATTGGCCATTCGTTCGTTTACTGGGCTGGTCGGCGAGCAGCAACATGGCCGGTTGGCTTGAATCTTGGATTGGACGCTTCCACGGTGACCATCTCATGGCTGGGTGAGCGCGGACTGCGGTGGATCCAGCTCTTACCTTTGCTGCGGCACCACAAGCGCCTGCTGAGGATGCAACCGGATATCTTGTTGATTCACCTGGGAGGCAACGACTTGAGTTCTTGGACTTGTCGGCAGTTGATTCGGGCGGTGCTCCAGGACTTGAGGGTGGTTTTGGCTATGTTCCCGGGCATAGTGGTGGTTTGGTCTGATGTCATTCCAAGGCCTGCTTGCCGGGTTCAGCGGCAGTGGTCCAGAGGGCTGGCCAAGATTAATCGCCAAATTGGCAGATGGGTGGGGGAGCATGGGGGGTGCCGAATCTTGCACCCTTGGGTGGATGTCGACTGCGTTGGCCTGTTTCGGTCGGATGGAGTACATCTGTCTCCGGTGGGAATGGATTTGCTCCTCAATGATTGGCAGGAGGCCTTGGAGGGTATCATGGATGGGATGCGTGCTGGTTGCAGCTTTCACTTTGGGGGGCGGCTCAGGTCAAGGGTAGCCTGAGCCGGTGGCGGGATCCCGGAGGTTTCCGGGGTCCGGAGCCGGATGCAAGCATTTAGGGCAGGGGTGGGGTACCCCCGACCCGGACAATCCCTCAGGTTTTTGCTAATAATATGGCGAAGCCAGATGAGGGAGGGCGAAGCGATTGACTCGGGACTTGTACCCGGTGGAGGCAGAAGCAGTGTCACCTTGCTAATAATACGGCTGGTGATGGCTCGCTCTGCTGGTGGGGGGGGGGGGGTGGTTAAGTTATGTAGTTGATTTTGTAAATGGTTATTGTTTGAAGTTAATAAAGCTGCAACCAGTTTGAGTCCAAAGAAGTGTAATTGTCTGTTATGTGATGGATCAAGTAGAGGGGGCGAGTGGGGGGAGGGGGAAGGGGTATGGGCGGGAAGTGTCAAGTCCGCCGTACCCGGTTACAGCAAGGCCGCGGAGCCTTGTGCACGTGGCCGGCATTAACCGGGGGGGCGGCCACGCTAGCGCCCCGTCGGCGTATGCCAGCATGAAGGGGGGTGGGGGCGGGATCGAAGGTAGGCAGTGCTCCCATTGGCCCCGCGAGTTGTTTGGTGGTGCGGGAGCCAATGGGAGAGAGAGAGTGAGCGGTCGCTGGGGGTTTTGGGTGGAGGTGCGGCGTGGCTCCGGCCTCTTTTTGGCGGATGCCAGAGACGCCGGACGCCCGCCCACCCTCCCATGTTGACTGGGGTTCACGGCGAAGGGTGTTGGGGTGTTGCAGCTGGTGGGGGTTGGCGGGATCCCGGAGGTTTCCGGGGTCCGGAGCCGGATGCAAGCATTTAGGGCGGGGGTGGGGTACCCCCGACCCGGACAATCCCTCAGGTTTTTGCTAATAATATGGCGAAGCTGGATGAGGGAGGGCGAAGCGATTGACTCGGGACTTGTACCCGGTGGAGGCAGAAGTGGTGTCACCTTGCTAATAATACGGCTGGTGATGGCTCGCTCTGCTGGTGGGGGGGGGTTAATTTATGTAGTTGATTTTGTAAATGGTTATTGTTTGAAGGTAATAAAGCTGCGACCAGTTTGAGTCCAAAGAAGTGTAATTGTCTGTTATGTGATGGATCAAGTAGAGGGGGCGAGTGGGGGGGAGGGGGAAGGGGGTATGGGCGGGAAGCGTCAACTCCGCCATACCCGGTTACAGCAAAATTCATGTGTCAAACACCCTTTACCCAACCTGTTAGGATTCTGACACAGGTAATACAGCAGACGTGAGGCACCCAATTTTTGTCCTGGTCACCAACTTGACATCCAAAGTACAGCTTATAACATGTCTTAACAAGCAGAGTAAAACGTCTTCTCTGCTTCTTAAAAGTAACCTCACCGCAAATGTAGCAAAATGAATCCGGACGATTAACACACTTTTGAGACATTGTTAAACAACTACAAGCGATAACTGTAATATTTATTAACCAACTGCTGTTAATGAAATAGATTAATGCAAACTCACATCCATTCAGATTCTGTTTTTTTCAAACAATACAAACCACAATCGCTGACGGCAACAGAAAGCATACCAATACATGACTCAGAGTTTTCTGCTTGTATCAGCCGGACCAGTAGGGCAAGGGGCCTGGTTAATTATATTATAACTACATGACTCAGCATTTTTGCTGAGCTGGTACAGTATGTGGGTGAATAGAAATAATGGTTATGGGGTGCATGAGTGACTGATGGGTATGTGTGTGTGTACGTCGAGAATGGGTATGAGCACGTGTGTGGTTATATGAGTGTGGGGGTATGTGTATACAGGATGGCCCAAAAAAAGTGAGAACATCTCGTGAATTAAAAGCTTAAATAGTTTACTTATTTACCTTTTTTAGCTATATAACGTCTTTATTTCAACAATTTCTGGTCGCCATCTTTATTTTAAAATTTGTCAATCGTTTATATCTGTCTTTTTTTTTTTAAATTCTTTATTTTCGTTTTATAACAACAAAGGAAAAGGAAGACATACAGCTAAAAGACAAATACATAACGTGTAATACATACACCAAAGTAAACCCCTACCACCCCCCTCCCCCCTGCTTCTTCTCTAGAAAACTAAGCATTCCCGAAGCGGGCGTGTACTTACATTATTGTGTTACAAAACCTAACGGTGATCTAAAACATGATGAGTGCACATTATACAGGCATGTTGGAGCAATGAGCAGATTGTACATAATCATTAAGCATCTGCCATTTAGACAAGCAAGAGTGAGTTTGGACATGGGGAATAGCTCTCCGAGGTATCTGCTCATATTTACTATATAAGCAGACGAGGTTCCACCATTCATTGACAGTAAGTCGAGAGCTATCCTTCCAATTCCTCGTGATTAAGCATATGGCTATACCCAGCATGAAATCAAGGAGAAAGCGACCCTTCTTAGGAAGAGAGGGGACCTCCGCCACAGAGCGGAGTCCCACGACCTTCCAAGAGAGAGGTTCATGAAAGTGTAAGATAAATTGAATACGACCCCAGACCCGCCCCCAATAGACCTGCAGTTGAGGACATTCATAAATAACATGAGCGAAGGTTCCCACAGCAGTATGGCAAGACCAACACAGGTCCCTAGCATTTGGGTTCCATTTGGCTATTTTTTCTGGGGTATAAAAGCATCTGTGTGCAAAGAAGAAGAGAGTTTGGGTAACAGAGGCAGACCGGGAAACCCGCACTACTTTACTCCAAAAAACGCTCCATTGCACAGGGGTTAAAGTGGTTTGCAGTTCGCGCTCCCAGGCTTGTTGGGCTCTAAAAGTGTCCATGTCTGTACCCTGACAAATTATTTTATAAAAGTTAGAGGCTACCCCATGTGTACTACTAATGGAGTGAACTATCTCTAATAGCCCATCCTCAGTAGGGGCAGAGGGCGGCATGATTCGAGCACTTTTGAGGCAGTGTTGAAGCTGCATCAATTGAAAGTAGTGTTTCGCTGGTAACGCAAATTCCTTTTGTAAATCAGAAAAGGTTTTCCAACGAGCTGCAGAGAAAAGCTGTTGGGGTGTCCAGATCCCCCTGGAGTACCAGGGTTTCCAGGCTATTGTTCTATTTAGGACTTGAATTCTGGGGTTATTCCATAGCGGGAGTCCGTCCTGAGGACATACATTCGGGCCCAGTGATAGAATGAGAGTGTTAAAGGCCGCAAGAGTATCGACAATCATTGGTGGATGGCGGGTGTCTACTTGATAGGACATACCGGGGAGATGGGTCAACGGAATTGGGCTACTAAGCTCCTCTTCTATGTCAAGCCAAACTGGTCTGCTGTCTGTTGAGGCATCTAGCCATCGGGCACCTTGCTTAAGTAGAAAGGCTTGATGATATCTAAGAAAATCAGGAAATCTGGTACCCCCTCGTTCCTTTGCAGACTGCAGTTTATGTTTAGCTATCCTTGGTGGCTTGCCCTGCCAGAGATAACGGACGAGAAGGCCCTCAATATCTTTATAAGTATGTAACGGAAGTAAGCATGGCAGCATTTCTAAAATGTAGTTCACTTTGGGGACTATCATCATTTTCACAGTTTCTAAGCGGCCCCACCATGTGAGAGATAAGGGAGACCAACGATTTGTGAGTTCACGGACTTTGGAGACTACCTCTTTGGCATTAAAACTGATAGTGTCTTCTAAAGGAGAACAGTAATGGACCCCGAGATACTTCACCATGCGGGATTGCCAAAGGAAGGGAAAGGCCTGCATGTCAGCCTCATGTACCCAGCGGTTCAGTGGGAATGCTACAGATTTGGTCCAGTTAATTTTATAGCCCGATAATTGTGAGTATCCGTCAATCAAATCCAAGACAGCTGGAACCGAATCGAGGGATACGAAGAGCATAAGGTCATCTGCATATGCAGAGAGTTTAATCTCCCTATGACTAAAGGGGACACCTCGAATACGTGCAGACTGTCTAATAAGGAGGGCTAGGGGTTCAAGAGCGAGATCAAAAAGCATTGGTGACAGGGGGCAACCTTGACGCGTGCCTCTTTGGAGGTTAAATGGCTGAGATTTGATGGCGTTTACACAAATACTGGCGACGGGTTGAGTATACATGACTTGGAGATATCGGAGGAAGCCCTCTCCAAAGCCATACCATCGGAGAACTGCAAATAAGAAGGGCCATTCTAGACGATCAAAGGCTTTTTCGGCATCCAGGGAAAGACCCACCCATGGATGGTCGAGATTGGCAGCACTAGATAGCACATGGCACAAGGTCCGAGCATTGTCAGCAGTTGATCTGCCGGGTATAAAACCGCATTGGTCGGGGTGAATTAGGGTAGCCATCATGTCAGATAGCCGGGTGGCCAAAATCGTTGCGAAGATCTTATAGTCGGCATTAAGTAGGGAGATTGGACGGTAGTTGGCGGTCAGTAGCGGGTCTCTGCCTTCTTTCTCAAATACAACCACATTAGCTGCAGAAAAGGATCCCAAAGAGGATGTATCTACCGCAAGGGCAGTAAAATAGAGTTTTAAATAGGGAACTAAATCTGCACTGAACGTTCTGTAGAATTTGGTCGGGAGACCATCGGGCCCTGCGGCACGGCCCGAGGCTGTTCGTTTTAGGGCAGATTGAATCTCTGAAGTAGAGAAGGGTTCATCCATCGCATCCCTATCATCTTCAGAGAGGGTCGGCCGCTGAATGCCAGAAAGCAATCGCTCGAATGTCTCTGACGAGAACTCACATTCAGATTGATATAGGCGGGTATAGAAATCCCGAAAGAGCTCTACAATGTCGGAGTCTGTGGTCACTATGCCCCCTCCCTGTGGAGCTCGAAGGGCCGCAACGCGTTTGGCTTCTTTTTGACCTTTCAAGGCATTGGCTAAGAGTCGACCAGCTCGGTTATTTTCACGATAATATGTCCCTCGCTGAAGCTCAATACTCTTAGAAGCTGCAGTTGAGAGGATTGAATTATATTGAAAACGGAGACGCTGTAATCGAATTAATACACATGGGTCAGTGCGTGAAGTTAGAACTCGTTCGCCTGCTTTTATTTGTTGGTCTAGTATGAGCAGCTGCTGTTTACGTTGTTTCCGCAGGCGGATTTGATAGCTAGTGATCGTTGCCCGAATGGCCGCTTTGAAGCCCTCCCACCAAGCCCAATTCGCAGTATCTTTGGGTAGATTAAAATGGAAGTAATCCTGTATGGCTGCTCGAATTTCTGACTGGAACTCTGGCTGAGTTAACAGGGCTCTATCAAAGAACCAGGCTCCCGAGTTTCCCTGGGGTGCAGTAGTGTGTAATTGAAAGGAAATGGCAGCATGATCTGAAATATGTTGGGAGTGAATCTTTGCAGTGTCCACCTGAGGAACTAACAGTTTTGAGATTAGAAAGAAGTCTATGCGAGACTGAGATTTATGAGGGGAGGAGAAGAAGGTGAAGTCAAGCTCATTGGGGTGTAGTAACCTCCATAGATCAACTAAAGCAAGATCCTTGATCAGGGAGGTAAGCGTGGCGTGACTCTTGGGGGGACCACTCGTCCTAGGCGGCTGTTTGTCAATCAGGGGATCAAGGACTAGATTGAAATCCCCCCCAATGATCAATGAAGTATTAGCAGAAGCCTGCGCAACCTGAGCAATGGTAGCAAAAAAGGCAGGGTCATCAACATTAGGAGCGTAAAGGCATATACATGTAACTTCAAGGCTACCTATCTTGAGGTGAACTCTAGACCATCTACCTTCTGTATCTGAGCTAGTCGCAATAACAGTAGCATGCAAAGATTTCCTAACCAGTATGGCAACCCCACATTTCTTAGAAACGGCTGGGGAATAGGCGGCCACCATGTAAGGTTTAATATTGAGTTTAAGAGTTTCCTTCGAATTTAAATGCGTTTCTTGGAGAAAAATCAGATCCGCTGCTTCCTGACTGAGGTAGCTTAGGATTTTCTTCCGTTTTATCGGATTATTGATGCCTTTTACGTTCAATGAGAAAATCTTACATGGTGCCATCAATCGGTAATAGACATTTTAGGTAAGGGCGCTTGATAACATATAACATAAGCAGAATCTGTACAACAATGTCATAATCACCGAGTATTCTGGCTAATACACCCCATATTGAAAAGTATGTACCAACGTATCTTAGAGAAGAAGCAAAACCCCCAAAGAATATGGCGACCATATGTCTGCGGGAGGAGGCCCTAGAGAGGAAATAGAAAGACATGTAAAAAAAAGAAAAGAAACACCAGAGTCCATAATAACACTGTCTCTGATACTCATCGAGGCTACTGTGGGTAGATGGAGTCGGGGCACAGATACCATCAAGAGTAAGGCAACAGACCGCCCACGCCAGACTCTTTGCTAGGCTGCGGCAGATCCAATATGGCAGGTACAGCGGATATGAGGAGACTTGCAGGAATATTCTGGAAGTCAGCGCATCAAGTCGGCTTCTTTGGAATCCAAAAACTCCGCTAGTAGATCAGGGTCCTCAAATGTTCTTGTCTGATTGTGAAGCGTGACTCGGAGCTTGGCCGGGTACATCAGGCCATAGCGTGCTTGTAGTTGTTGAAGCCTCGGCCGGAATTCCAGAAAGCGCTTTCGGCGGTCGACCGTGGGTTTAGCCAAGTCGGGATAGAAGGAGATCTTGTGGCTCTCAAACACCATATGGCCCTTTGCCCGAGAGGCACTGAGAATTTGCTCCACGTGTTGATATCTCAATAGTCGAAAAATGATAGGCCGCGGGGTTTTCCTGTTGAGCGTTATGCTTGTGGGTACACGATGAGCGCGATCAATCTCCAAATCTTTGGTAAAGGTGATTTGGAGCAGGGAAGGGAGGATTTTGCATAAAAACTCTTTCATATCTCCCGATTCCGCTCCCTCCGGTATGCCCACGAGTCGTATGTTGTTGTGGCGCGCTCTATTATTGCCATCTTCCACCTCTTTCTGCAAGGCCCGCACCTGTCGTTCAACTTTGTCGAGTTTGGACAACCGGGCCGCATGGGAGTCCAATGTGCTCTCCATTTTGTCCTGACGCGAAGAAAGCCCTTCTAGCTTGCTTTGCAGCACACCAAAATCTTCCCGCAGCGCTCGGAGTGCTTCACCGTTTGCCTGCACAAGGTTTTTGACCCCTCTAATCTCTACGAGGATTTCCTGCTGCATTTCGGGGCCCTCGCACAAGGCCGGCCCCTTCTGCGGGGACGGAGGTTCAGTTTTGGAACGTTTGCCGTGAGAAGCTGCTGGAGATCCAAATTCCAGGCGCGTTGGTTTGGTCCCCGCCATCTCACCAATGCGCCCCGGCAAGATCAGAGTAGAAGTTCCAAGTATGTGAGGTGTTAATTCAGGATTCTGAGTAGGCCTCTCGGGAGCCTCAGCGTTATGCGACCATCCCGCTGGACATCAGGCTCCGCCCCCCTATATCTGTCTTTTTGAATTTTTAAATAACTTATATGCTACGAAATGATCTCACTTTTTTTGGGCCATCCTGTATGTATCAGAGATAGATGTGTGTGTGTTTGACAGGTATGAATATGTGCGGGGGGGGGGGGGGGTCTACCTTAACATTCTATTGATTTTTCCTCCATGAATTTGTCCAAACCTTTTTTAAACCCAGCTATATTAAAAGCTTTTATCACATCCTCCAGCGACAAATTTCAGAACTTAGTTATGTGTTAAATGAAAATATATTTTCTCCAAACTGTCTTAAATGTACTACTTAGTAACTTCATTGCATGTCACCTAGTCTTTGTACTTAGAAAGAATAAATGATTTGCGTCTACCCATTCAACTCCACTCATTATTTATTTTATTTTATTATTTTATTTGTAGAACTTATATACTGTCAATGGCATATACATAACCAGGGCATTCACACTTCCCTCCATTCGCCCCCTATCAATCCAAGAAATAACTCTACACAGAGAGGTGCATTGGCAAACAATTTGGCCGCAGCTTTATTTAACATCTGAAACATTTAACAACAATATCTCCAAGCAATCAATATCAACTCCTGCCAAATGAGGTTGGGCTAGACGGTGTCATCCTAGCCCCTCTTTAATTCATATTCCCATACTTTCCTCTCCCACCAACCCCCAACCCCCCACTTCTCAGCCTGTGGTGATGCCAGGCTGATACTTGCTTCACCCTCTGGAGTCTTAATGTAACTGGGGGACTGCACATGGTGGTGATGTCCATGCTGCGGTAACCCCCCCCCCCCCCCCAGGGCTCCCATCCCTGTCTTCCTCCCCGCCCTTTTGAGGGGTGGGGAAGAAATGAACCCTAAGGGGGGAGGTTAGGTTAGGCACCTCCATTATGCCTCATCTGCCCCTAAAGCTATGCCGAAGAATCCTCCCTTCCCGATGGCCCACCCACCGCACCACCCCAACCCCCCCAACCCCATTCAAGGGAGGGCAGGCGGTGCCACCGCCTGCTCCCTGGCTCTGCCCGACTGAACCTGCCAATCCCAGGTACCTCATTGAACCTTCGCTGCCTCACTCCCTACACCCCCATTATCCATTTCTTCCCGCCAACCCCTACCCTCACTTCCCACCCCACCCCCTAGTTGAATGGATGGCAGGCTCAGCCTGGTTATCAGCCCCGCTCCCCATTTGTCCAGTGGGTAGGAGCTGGGGCCTCTTTTATGGTGGTTTACAAAACCCATGGTTTGATTGTCAGTAATATTAAGACAACCCAAGGACAGGACTGAAAGAAAAATAGCTAGGACAAATCAGGAAGAGAAAAAGGGATAGCACACTGACTTCAGACCTGAGGACAGTTTGATTCTGAGCACAGTCACAAAAGGAAGGGGGGGGTGGGGAAGTAATGAGGAAAGCAACTAATCACTCTCTGAAGGCCTGGGTGAAAAAACAGGTTTTCAAACCTGTCTTAAATTTTGAATATGACGATTCTAAATAGAGTTTCATAGGGAACGAATTCTATAGGTAGATGCTCGGATACATAAAAGCCATCGATCTGTAGGTGAGTAGATGCAAGACATTCTTTGTTGGAATAATCAAGTAATTACCAGATAAGGACTGAAGAATACATGTTGGGCGATAGAAAATGAGATATGAATGAAGATAGGTGTGTAAACCAGAATAGAAGGAATGATGGGTGAGAGCAAGGGGATCTTATATTTGAAATGAAAGGAAAGGGGACGCTGGGGTTGTTCACGCAGAAGAGGCATGGCATAATCAAAACATTTAGCGTTGTAAAGCAATTTAACAGCAGTGTTCTGCATTATTTGTAGTCTTTTTATTTGAAGTTGGGAAGAACCTATTAGTAAAGAGTTGTAGTAATCAATTTTCTCAGCACAAATGAGTGAAGCAAGGTTTTGAGGGCCTGGCTATTAATGAATGACTTTATGGCTTTTATTCTTCTTACAGAGAAAAAAGCATTGTCTCATTAATCTGAGGGGAGAAGGAGAGCTGCTCATCTATTACTACACCACAGATCAGATGGATTTCTTAAAAGAGAGAAGTGAGCCTGATATTGCGGGTTGGTAAGGGAATGCTTTGTTATTGTAGGTGATCCGGAGGTCCTCAGTTTTACTTGAGTTTAATCTTGTTTTGGGAGACTTAAGCTGGATCGCTTTTGTATGAAGTTTCTAATCTAATTCTACTTAGATAGAAGGTGGTCAAGAGTCATGGCAATGATTAATTGAATGTCATCAGAACAGAAATATGAAGAGGCAGAGGGGAGATAAATAGATTAAGAAGAGTGGGAGTAAGAATGGACCCCTGAGGGACGCCGCAGGATTGAGGGAAAGAGGTGGATAACTAATCATCAATATATAACTGAAAAATATGTCCAGAGAGATATGAACAAAATCATTTCTAAGAGTTATAAGTTATGTCTGAATCTTTTAGCTGGTCCAGTAGGAGAGAGTGACCTATGACATGAAAGGCAGAGCTTAAATCTAGTTGAATGATCATGACATCTTTGGAGTTGTCCAAGTGCAATTTCATTTATAATTCCTAATAGAGTGGTCTCAATACTATGATGTGGATGAAAATAGCTGTTGGATTCCCAATAGTGTTAAGACTTGTTAAAAAACAACTTTGTCAAGAATTTTGATAAGAAATAGGAGATTACATATGGGGCAATAAATGCATTACAGTGATAGTTCCAAAATTTTGCTGTTTCTCTTTTTCTTTTTCTTTTTTTAATTTTTATTTAATGCTTTTCATGATTAGAAACGATTAAGAAAGGTAAACTTAACAAAAATACAATAATAAATACAGAAAAGAGAATTATCACATAAGTAAATCACATCAAGGAGATACAATCAAAACCTACTCATACACAATCAAGCAATAAAGAGTGATTAACACTCCACATAAGGGAGCTTAAGAGAAAACAAAACCACCTATCTTCTTCTCAGCCAATTCTTTATCAGACAAAAATTTCTGCAACTGCATCACATCAGTATAAGCATAACTTTGCCCCTGGTAAGTTACCAGGCAGAGACAGGGAAATTTAAAAAAAAAACATTTTCCGGATGTTGGGCGCTATTCAATTTAGACGCAAACAGTTTTTGGAGTTAAGATCTAGAGTTGTAAATTTTGCTGTTTCAGAATCAGCCAAACTATAGAATGCATCCAGCACAGAGGAATAATTCATTTTGCCAAGCTCTCATTTATTAAGTCTAAAACAATTGGTGAAAAGGTGATCCCAGCAAGACTTAAAGAGTTGGGATAAAATAGGATTGGCCAGTGAGTTGGATGGATTCAGGGAGTCCATAAGCTTTGTAAGATGGAATTGTGTCAAAGGAATAAATGATGAGAAACTGCAAGGTGTGATACCTGAGACAGTGTCAGGCAAATGAACTAACGTGGATAAAGGAAGGTGATGAGAAAGTATGAGCCATAGAGTCTTGTTGATCATGGTAAGCTAAGATCTTAGTGTTTAGTTTTTGGAATCCTATGGGCCTAATATTGAGTTAGGATAGCTAGGGATAGAAGAATGTATTGTGAAAAAATTGTGGTGTTTTTTTAAGGTAGATCTTTGGTGGATTCCATTCAATGACCAAAACACAATTTTCTAGCCCCAGCCCCCCCACTTTCTCTAAGCCACAGCAACAGAATCAACCCCAGTCCACCCTTTTCCAAGACCCAGCCACAGCATCAACAACATCCTCCCTTCTCCAAGCCCCAACCTTCCCCAAACATGAACATAAACCTCCTCTTTTCCCAGTTTCAGCCTCGTCCTCCTACATTCGGTACCGACGAAGCCTGTGCGGGAACGCTCCCCAGCTTCCCAAAAAGGAAAGCTTTTGGGAGCATCCCACAGCGCCTGCGTGTTGCCTTCCCGCCTTTCCTAACCAACTCCCCTCAGTTCGAGTTTAAAGCTGAGACAATAGAGAGAGAGAGGAAAGGAAAGATAGAAAAGAGATACAACTCCTAGGGGAGGTGGGTGGGTTGTGAAGACTTATTCCTGCTGTTCCCAGAGATCACCTGTTACAGGTAAGTAACTGTGCTATCTCCAGGAACAAGCAGGAATGAGTCTTCACATATGGGGACTCCCTAGCTGAGATGCCTGGGAGATCCCCAAGGATATGAGACCCTGAAAGGGGTCTGCGTCCTCCTATGGATCTCAGGCATCCATCCAGGGAAGGAGGGCAGGAGTTGTTTAAGAATGGAACAGGTGTCTGAGGACAGCCTGACCAAACAAGGCATCCCGGCGGGAATCCTTGTCCAAGCAGTAATGGGCTGTGAAGGTATGAACAGAGGCCCAGGTGGCTGCTCGACAGATCTGGTCGATGGACACAGAATTTAGATGAGCCATAGAGGTGGCCATGGCCCTCACATTATGAGCTGTGACATGGCTCTCCAGAGAAAGGTTCTTACTCTGGTAGGCGAAAGAAATACACTGAGCAATCCAATTGGACAGTGTTCTCTTAGAGACTGGAAGTCCCAAATGAGAAGGATCAAAAGCAACAAAAAGCTGGGAAGACATTCTATGTTGCTGTGTCCTATGTAAGTAAAAAGCAAGAGCTCTTTTACAATCCAGAGTATGAAGTAAGCTGGGCTCCTATCTTTCCATGCTGCTTTGTCCAATTCTTATGCTGATATTCAATGAGGGCTTCAAATGCAAGAGCAGACACTTCCTGTTTCTCGCAAGACTGCAGGAAGAGCCTATGCTCAGGTTTTAAACCCTCTCATGGTGCTGGCAAAAAGACAGATGAAGCAGCATAGAGCAGTAGGACAGAAAAAAAGTTCCCACTGCTGGAAAGGGACATTGGTGGTAGTGGCCCCTCCATTGACATCATCCAGCCATGACAGCAGGTGTCGGATGATGTCTTCAAATGTCTGCAGAGTATATCTAATTTCAAGGATTTTCAGTTATAACTGAAAACTCCAATTTTCCCATGGAGTGTGGGGGGGGGGGATCAGTGTTTCCAATTGTTACTGAAAATGTAAGCCTTGTCTATAACATTACCCCCTGAAAATGTAATCACTCTCTCAGCATATCTCCAACTCTGCCCAAAGATAATCAGATGATGTTTATCCGGCCAATGACTTTGCTAGACAAAAATTAGTGTGATAGGTGGGACGAAGGGACGGGTTGTTTAAAAACAAAAGATTTATCTAGGTAACTCCTGAAGTTACCCAGACAAATCTTTTGAACATTGACTTCTCTGCATCTAACTTTCCTTGTCTGTATCTTTGGACTAATAGTATTTGTTTTTTCCACTATATATTAAATCAAGTTATACATATTTAAAATAAATGAATAAAATAAACTATTGTAGGGCTTCTATTTTCAACTATGCTTTTGAATATATCCAAATGCATAGTTTTGACCTAATGGATTCCTACCTCCCATTCTTACTGTTTTGTTGTATAGCTTAAAATAGATTCACAATGCTTAACCAGCAAACTTACTTTCTTCCTGACTTACATGAATAAGTGGGCTGAAAATTACATGTTTTCAGGCTGGTGTTATTGGGGAAAAACAAATTTACAGTTGCACTTCCCATAGCAGCATTTGCTGCCTAAATGGTTACCTCAAAGTAAAAGCAATACAAGCACAATATGGTGTTGACATTCTTAAAAAAAAAATCAAAGAGCAATACTGCTGTACATAGAAAGTTGCAGTGAACCAATATAGACAGGATACTTAAACTGTTAGAACGAACGATTACATCTCAAAGAACTCAAGGATGTGTAAATGTTTTTCTTAAATCCCTTCTGTTTAATGAATATGCTGTACCTCTGTTTACTAAGAATCATGGTTGCTGATAAGGATCTCAAGAATAAAAACCAAACTGGATAAACTTGCGGATTTTATTAATCTTCCAAATCTGTGTTTGTTTTTAAATTTATAACATTTTGGAAAATTAATACACAGGAATAAAATTGCTATAGAAATGGAAACATCTTCTCAAATATAAAATTATAAGAAAATAACGAACCCTTATCAATTCAACTAAAGAACGATACTTCTACTAGTCCTCAATTAGAGAAGAGATCAAGGCAATATCATAAAAAAATAATACTGAAGAAATAAAGCATAGATGCATCACAGAGTAGAAACAATTCCCAGATCATTAGCAGGTTCTGATGGTTCTTGGGACATAGCCTTCATCATCTTATTCCTAAAAAAAGGAAGCAACTGAGTCTCAATAAAAAACATACTTTACCCCCTGAAACGTAACTAAATATTTGCATGGATAACAGAAGTAAAAAAGACCAAATGGCTGACCTTAGCCTTCAACAAGATAAATTGTTTCCTCTGTTTCTATGTTTATCTTTGAGATGTCAGAGAATATTCTTATACTAGAGTTCACAAACATGTCATCTTTAAATCTGAAGAAAAGTATCAGAATCCAGTCACCATCAGACTGTAAAGCCACACAAGTAGAGTAATATATCTTTCGCAGACCGATCTATCTTGGACTCTTCCAGGAACCCTATAAGATCCAAAGAATCAAAAGAAAGCTGCAGGGATGAGGTTTGTTCAGTGGGGAAATAAAACACTCTAGACATGGGATAAACTCATTCTGATAGAATTGTAAATACATGGGTGGCACACTGTTTAAACATTTCAAGGGGAGAAATACAGTTCTGGTCAACATTATTGGCACCCTTGCAGTTGCCAGTGAAATGGCTTTGGACTATATATGCACACGTACTTGACACACAAAAGAATCAAATAAAACAAGACCAATTAAAAAAGGAAATAGTATCAAAAAGCATAAAAACTGGGACATTGCCAGGACATGATTATTAGCACCCTTATAAACAAATCAAATCAGTTTGAACAGAAGAACCACATTCCCATTGCAGTAAAATTAGCCACACCTATTACACAGGTACACTACCAAAAAACTGCCTCCAGTTTTGCAACTGATTCCTATAGATTTTGGGGTGCTGAATCCAGGAAAAATAGCCAAAATGTTCCATCACGTCACATTTTCTTGCAAAATTAGATTTCTTACCCATATAAGGAATGTTCACATAATTTCTTTTGAGCCGACTGCAGTTTATTTTCTTGGCCCAAAATAGAGGTTGTAATGGTTAACTAACTAGAAACACTCCCTCATGATATTTTAGAGTGTTTTGTATTCATTTTATACATTAACAGGACAATTGGGAGGCGGGGGGGCTAAATCCAGTACTTGCGCTGGCGCATGTTCTTTCCTGTTCGCCTCGCCTCGTTCGCTTGCTCAAACACGGTGGTTGCGACATGAACGTTCCTGTCAAATTTCAGTTTCTTGCAAGTTCATTATTACCTTTTGTTTGCTCAGTCGTAATCCAGCTTTATTCCGAAGTGGTTCACTACAGTTGTAGTTTGCAGTGCTGTGTATTTGTGATGGCTCACAGAGCCAGAGGTTGCGTCAACTCTCCGGACAGTTTTTGTTTTATTTGTGGGGAATATACCGTGAAAAAGCGGCAGAGGAACATTTCTGCATTTATTAAAAAAGTATATTTCGCCTATTTCGGTTTGAAGTTAGGCAATCAAGACAAACCGTGGGCTCCTCACAAAGTGTGCAAGACATGTGAGGAAGATCTACGCTTATGGATGAAAGGTAAAAGCAAGCATTTCGTTTCGGAATACCTATGATGTGGCGTGAACAAAGAGACCACAGCAGTGACTGCTATTTTTGCTCTTGCATTGTGAAGGGATACAACTTAAAAAATAAGAACGTAATAAGTTACCCCAACCTTCCCTCAGCAATTAGGCCTATGCCTCATAGCAACGAAGTACCTGTGCCTGAACCACCAAAATCTTTGGATCATATTTGTGTGAACGGTTCTGATCATGATGAGACTCATCAGATGGCTTTTCCCGATGAGTCCAGTACTTCCGAGTTTGAAACTGAACCAGATCTGAAACCTGAACTTTTCTCTCAAGTTGAATTGAATGATTTAGTCCGGGATTTAGGACTCCCAAAAGATGCTGCCCAACTGCTAGGTTCTCGGCTTAAACAGAAAAATCTATTGTCACCAGGAACAACTTTTTATTGGTACCGCAACCGCGAGACACAATTTTTGAAGTATTTCAGCAAAGAGGAAGATTTGGTATTTTGCAATGATATATACGGAGTGATGGAAAAGTTTAAACTCAAGTATGATCCTGCTGAATGGCGGCTGTTCATTGATTCGTCAAAAGACAGCATAAAAGGTGTTCTTCTTCATAATGGCAACACATTCGCTTCAGTTCCTATTGCTCACTCTGTTATTCTCCAAGAAAAATACGAGAATTTGGCCCTGATTCTTCAGAAGATTCGTTATGATGAGCATAAGTGGATGATTTGTGGAGACTTTAAAATTCTATCCATGCTATTAGGGCAGCAATCCGGTTTCACCAAATATCCCTGCTTCCTTTGCTTGTGGGATAGCCGGGCCCGCGACCTACACTGGGGGAAAAAAGACTGGCCTATTCGGGAGTATTTGAGACCCGGTGAGAAAAATGTTCTTCATGAGAGCTTGGTACCTCGTGATAAAATTCTATTACCACCTCTCCACATTAAGTTGGGTCTCATTAAGCAATTCAACAAGTCCCTTCCAAAAGATGGTGAGTGCTTTCGGTACCTTTGCTCAAAGTTCCCCCGACTTTCTGAAGCAAAGCTAAAGGAAGGAGTGTTTGTTGGCCCTGATATAAGGAAACTCATTTCAGATGGAGCATTCGCTGAAACAATGTCTGAGAAGGAAAAAGAAGCCTGGGATTCCTTCAAGGATGTTGTTCTCAAATTCTTGGGGAACAGGCGGGATGAGAACTATAAGGATATTGTTGCCAGGATGCTTAATGCCTTCAAAGAACAAGGCTGTAACATGAGCCTGAAAGTCCATTTCTTGCACTCCCATGTGAACTACTTTCCTGAAAACTTGGGGGCGTACAGTGAAGAACAAGGTGAAAGGTTTCACCAGGACATCAAGGACGCAGAGAGAAGGTACCAAGGAAGATGGAACACCACTATGATGGCTGATTTCTGCTGGTTGCTGCTGCGGGAAACCCCAGATGAAAAATACGCCAAGCAGCGCACCAAGAGAAGCATTCGGGGGAAGAAGAAACGGGCCCACCAGGAGATTGATTGACCCAAGAATGACTTTAAAATCTAAACTGTGTTGACAAATATCGTGTTTTTACTAAACTTTGAAATAAAAATTTGTTAGTTATTACCACAGTGTCGGATCTCATTTATTAGAATTTTATTTTCACACCATCGGGTGTTTGTCTTCATGTATTGCAATGGTGCGGTTTGCGTTTTCTATTCTTACATACATACCTGTACAACATTTTTGCACATTTCTTTGCTTTGCTTTGTGTCTAACCTCGCTCTTATATGCTCAATGTTTGTGCACATGTATGTGGCTGTTTTAAGTGCAGACAATTTTGCTACCATCACAGTGTGTTTTGTTGACATTACTCTATTCTTATGTGCTGCCTTGTTACAATTTTCTTTATTCTTATTTGAATAACTACTAAACAATTAGTATAAAGAAGTCATCCAAGAAACTTTTATCTCGATCGCACTCAATCTGAAACGTTCACCTCAAACTGCTAACCCAATGTAGCAAAAAATCTGTACGTGATGGAGCAAATTGGTTACCAGATTTGGATTCAGCGCACCAAAAAACGTAAAAATCAATCGAAACATTAGAGGCAGTTTAAAAAAATTTTTTTTTAGTGTACCTGTGTTATTAATTGTCAGTACTTACTTGACTTGAATCAACTAATGAATGATGACTCTAATGTTTAAAATGGCCACATTCACTCCCTATTCCATTTTTACATTGAAGACAAGAGAGCTGCTTGAGACTATCAGAAGGCCATTATCACCAAACATCAAATTTCAAAATGATACAAGGCCATCTCCAAAGGCTTTGGGATTCCTGTGTCTGCAGTTCACAAAGTTATTAAGAAGTTTTCTGCTCATGCAACTGTCAAGAACCTCCGAGGACATGGTGGGAAGAGAAAAATTAATCCAAGAAGTCTTTGAAGGTTATTGTGAATTGTTGGGAAAAAATATGTACAATATCCAAAGAGCTTAAGCAATCTGGAGAGGTGGTTTCAACCTGTGCCATATGCCATGCACTAAACAGACTTCATAGGTGGATGCCAAGGAGGACCCCACTGCCCAAAGAATGACATAAAAGACATACTTGATCTTTGCCCAAACCCACCTTCAGAAACCACAATCCTTTTGAGAAAATGTTCTGTGGACAGATGAAACCAAACTTGAGCAATTTGGCAATTCAGACCAGTGATACATTTACAGGTGAAGAAATGACGCTTATAAGGAAAAAAAACACCCTTTCTACAGTTAAATATGGTAGAGGATCCGTAATTTTGTGGAGCTGTATTGCTGCTTTGGGAACTGGAGGCCTAGAACATATTAAAGGAGTCATGAAGTCAGAGGACTACCAAGGTATTTTGGAGTGAAATGTGCTTCCTAGTGTCAGAAGGTCATGGTTCCTGGGTTGAAGGTCATGTTTATGCTTATGTTTATGTTTAATAAAACTTGATTGACCAATAAAAGCAGAGCGGTTTACAATGCATAAAATCCATTAAAAATAGGGCACAAAGCCAGTAAAGGAAAAGGAAGTTACATATTAAAAAAAAAAAAAGAGAGACAGAAAGGGCAAGAGAGGGTAGGGGGAGAGGAGTAAGGCTATAGAGAGGGGGGAGAAGTGGGGAGGTTAAAGGCTAGGGAAAAGAGGTGGGTTTTTAGCTGCTGTTTAAATGCTGAATGGGAAGACTCTAATCGGATAGCAGAGGGGAGGGAATTCCATAGTGCGGGACCTATAAAGAAGAAAGCTGAAGAACGAGTAGATTGTAAGTGGGCAGCAGAAGGAGGGGGAAGGATGAGCCGGTTTAAGTGGAATGAGCGGGGGGTATATCTGGGAGTGTGAAAGTGGATTAAGTCAGCTAGATATTGTGGGGAGTTGGTGTGGAGGGCCTTGTGAACCAGAGTAAGTAATTTGTATTGAGAGCGGAAGGGAACAGGTAACCAGTGTAAGTGAATAAGAAGAGGGGTTATATGGTGAGAATGAGATGAGTGAGAGAGAAGGCGGGCTGCGGTATTTTGGATTCTTTGAAGACGGTATAAATGAGAGGAGGCCAAACCAATAAGGACAGAATTAGCAAAATCAACCCTGGACATAACAAGAGAGAGAAGTAGGGTAGATAAGGCGGAAGAGGAAAGAAAAGGGCGGATAGCACGGATTTGACGCAGAAAATAAAAGGAAGTCTTTGTAATGTGTGAGATGTAAGCGTGAAAGGAAAGATCTGAATCAAAGAGAACACCAAGATAGCGGAAGGTAGTGACTAAGGATATGGGAGTGTTAGAAAGGGATGGAGCTAACGAGGGGGGGGGGGGATGACCATAGGGGAACCAGATAGCGGTGGTTTTGGCTAGATTAAGGTGAAGACAATTTTGGGTTAACCAGTGGGTGACAGCAGTGAGGCAGTTGTTAAGAGGAGTCAGATCAGGGAGGAGTGGGGAAATGTGGTGAAGAAGAAGGATGTCATCGGCATAGTAATCGGCATGGTTCCTCCAGTATGAAATGATCCAAAACATACATCCAAAAGTACAAAAGAATGGCTAAAAAGCAAAAAATGGACTATTTTAAATTGGCCAGCAGTGAGTTCTAATCTAAGTCCAATCGAGAACCTAGCACTCCTTGTAGCCTTGGACAAGTCACTTAACCTCCCATTGCCTCAGAAAATTCCAAGTTATCAATGTCCCTATTTGTACATTGTTAAGTTTACGTTACAATGTAAACTACTTTGATTGAAATGATAAAGCAGTATTAAAAAACAAAGTGCTAAATAAATGAATAAACAAACCTTTGGAAAGAGCTGAAATCTGCCATTTGTAAAGGGAATTCTGGAAACATCCATAAGCTGGAACAAATCACAGTTGAAGAATGGGAGAGACTACCAGCAAACAGATGTACGAAACTTATAGATGACTACAAGAAACATTTGAAGGCTGTCATTACTGCTAAGGGTTGTGCAACCAAATATTAATGAAGGGTGCCATTAATCCTGTCCAGGTCATATTTTGGTTTTTTTTTCTCAGAAATTACTAAGTTGCACAGACATCTTTTTTTTGTTGTTGTATACTGTACTTTTGGATATACTATTAAAATATTATGATGACATACAGTTGGACTATTTCCAATTGTTTCTCAATTTTTATAGAATATACCTAAAAATGCAAAGGTGCAATAATGTTGACCACAACTGTAGTAGGCACCCAAGAAAAATTAAAAAGCCAGAGATTCCTCTTCCTAGTGGAATTCTCCAAGGGTTCCAATTTGTGATGAATAATACGTGTGTCATTAATTCAAATGCCAGACTGGGATGCCACCTAAGTACACTTAACTCCTACAGCCAATACATGCAATATGACCCAAATCCTGCTGTTGTCTCTCCACAGACTCATGGAACATGCCCCCAGAACTAATGCAAACTGGGTAGAGATTGAAATTTCCAAGGCAATCAAGTCTTACGAAAGCATTTCAGTATTAATAAGGTAGGCATCATCAACGATGTCTTCATTCTCAAAGGGTTTATACTTCCTTTTGAGGAGTTTTTCACTGAAAAGCCAACAATCTACTTTTGGAAAACCTCCACTTAATTTGGAAAATCAGAAAAATGCTGTGACTACTGCTAATCATTAACCGGGTAAGGCGGACATGTCGCCTCCCGCCCCTCCCCCCACCTCAATAACTTACCCTGAAAACCACAATATTCAGCACAAAACACATGACACCTCTTGGTCTTAACTGGTCGCAGCTTTAATACCTTTTTCTTATAACAAACCAAACAATACAACTTAACGCATTATAACTCCCCCCCCACCCCCAAAGCAGAGCGAGCCCTCACCAGCCATGTTAGTAGCAAGGTGACGCCACTTCCGCTTCCCCGGGCACAGGCCCAACAAATTTTCCACGCCCTCCCTCTTCTGGCTTCGCCATATTATTAGCAAAAACCTGAGGGATTAACCGGGTCGGGGGTACCACACCCCCGCCCTCATGCTTGCCTCCGGCTCCGGACCCCGGAAACCTCCGGGATCCCGCCAACCACTTCCCCCCCAGCTGCAACAACCCACCACCCCCGAAAAACACCTCGCGTCCCCCAGCAAGGGTGGGAGGGAGGGCGTCCGGCTCCTCTCGCCTCGGCCAACGAAGAGGCAGAAGGACGCCGAGTCCCCGCACTACCTCCCCCCCCGCCCGAGGTCCCATCTCCCCATTGGCTCCCGCCCATTCAAAAAACGCCAGCGGGAGCCAATGGGGATTACAGACGCCGCTCTCCTGCTGGCATCCTCACGCGGCACGAAGCGCATGGGCGCGAGCGAGCCGCCGCCCCCCGGTTACCGGCAGCCGCGTGGACAGGGGCCCGCGGCCTTTCAATAACCGGGTAAGGCGGACATGTCACCTCCCGCCCCTCCCCCCACCTCAATAACTTACTCTCAAAACCACAATATTCAGCACAAAACACATGACACCTCTTGGTCTTAACTGGTCTCAGCTTTAATACCTTTTTCTTATAACAAACCAACCAATACAACTTAACGCATTATAACTCCCCCCCCCCACCCCCAAAGCAGAGCGAGCACTCACCAGCATGTTAGTAGCAAGGTGATGCTGCTTCCGCTTCCCCGGGCACAGGCCCAACAAATTTTCCACGCCCTCCCTCTTCCGGCTTCGCCATATTATTAGCAAAAACCTGAGGGATTAACCGGGTCGGGGGTACCCCACCCCCACCCTCATGCTTGCCTCCGGCTCCGGACCCTGGTAACCTCCGGGATCCCGCCACCGGCTAAAGTCAGCCATGATCTGAGCCGCCCCCAAAAGGTAAGCTGCGACCAATACCTTCCAAGGCCTCCTGCCAATCGTTAAGGAGCAAATCCAACCCAATCGGGGACAAATGAACCCCATCCGGCCTATAGAGGCCAGGGCAAGCCACGTCAACCCAAGAGTGAAGGATCTGCCTGCCTCCCTGCTCCCCCACCCATCGACCGATTTGACGGTTAATCTTAGTCACCCCCCGTGACCACCGTCGCTGAGCCCAGCAAACCGGCCTTGGAATGATATCCGACCAAACCAAAATAATGCCTGGGAACATCCTCAACACCACCCCCAAGTCCCTCTGCATGGCTCAAATTAACTGTCTGCAAGTCCACGAAACCAGATCGTTGCCTCCTAAGTGTAGCAGCAAGATGTCTGGCACGCCTCTCGAGCGCTGGTGGTGCCGAAGCAAAGGCAAGAGCTGGATCCACCGCAGTCCGCGCTCACCCAGCCATGTGACGGTTACTGCCAGCTCCGTAAGTCCCAGGTTCAGCCCTATAGGCCTCGCCGCTGCTCGCCGACCGGCCCAGTAGACATAGGAGTGGCCAATCGCCCAACAGCAACACGAGCCGTGCCCTTTTCCTGCAACAGAAAGGATAAAATAATGTTAGTGCCCCCCCCCACCGCCCCTACAAACGCACGTAACTGCGGAAGGCCTGCGACCTCCATCTCCCGATCTGCCGAATCTCCTGCTCTGGCAGACCCGCCGCTGCAGCACTAGTCGCTGCCCCAATCCGGAAAGAGTGAGGAGCGAACGCCCCCGGATCCTCGCCGATACAGCGTAACGACAACCGCAGCACCGCCGAAAACTGGAAACGCGTAAGCACCCGCGCGTCCTGATGTATAAAAAGACTACCGGGAGTATCAGGGCATACACGTAAGTACGCTTTTAGTCGGGCAACCGGGCAAGAGGGAGAACCCCGTACCGCGGCCATTTCCACCCACATGCCTCTCCCCGCCTGATCCGTCTTGGAACGGGCAAGGAGTATCTGAACCACGCCCCCAGTCCATCGCACTTGATGTACTTGAACCTCTCTCCCATGGCAAATCCGACCCGATTCCGCCACTAATTCCCCCACTCGAAACGCACCGAAAAAGGCTAGCGAAAAGACAGCCTGAAAAAGCACCCCTTCATAAGGGGACGAAGCCATCTGAGGCAATGCGCCACACAAACGTCGCAGCAAGTCGTGCGTTATAGGGCGCCGCCAATCCCACAGCGAAGGGCAGACCCACTCCCAACCTTGCAGAAGTCTACGTGTTAAAAAAACCCCGCCCGCCGCCCCCCACCCTACGGCCCACACAAAAAAGGAGAATCCCGCCAAATTCCGACGGACGGTAGCCCGCGACAGTCCCGCAGCCTTCGCCGCCGACACATACTGACCCAACAGCTGATCCGAGGCTGGACCATGCTGCCATCCCTGCAGCACCAAGAAGGACACCACACTGCAGCAGCCCCGTTCATACGCTACCCAAGTTGCCGATGATACTGAGTTCCTCAGCAGTTCCATCATGTCCCGAGGCCAATCCGCCATAAGTGCTCCGGGACCGATGTCCCCTCCTCATCCGCATCGGGCGCCAAGGTCCGAAACAGCTCCCACTTAAAATGGGACAGAGCATCGGCAATCTTGTTATGACTCCCTGAAATGTGACGAGCCTTAATCACTACATTCAACTGCAAACACGCGAGAACCACATGCCGCATCAGATCGGCTACCGGCCTGCATCTCGGGGAATAATTGTTGATCACAGACACCACTGCTTCATTGTCGCACCACCAACGCACGGTACGATTCCGCAGCTTATCAGGCCATAACGACAGCACCACCATAATGGGGAACAACTCCAGAAATGTAATATTCTTCGTAAGCCCGCCATCCCGCCAGGACTGCGGCCAACCTGCCGCGCACCAAGAACCCCCAAAGTAAATACCCAAGCCCAAACCCCCTGCTGCATCCGTGTACAACTGCAAATCCACAGAAGTCATCTCCCGGGCTCGCAAGACCGTAGTACCATTAAAGTCTCTGAGAAACGCATCCCATATCCCCAAGTCTGCCCGCATGCTGCTGGACAACCGGATCCGATGGTGGAGCTTAGCAACGCCGGCGGTAGCAGCGGCCAGCCTCCGCAAGAAGACTCTCCCCATAGGTATAACTCTGCAAGCAAAACTAAGTGAACCCAACAAAGACTGCATTTCCCGCAATGTCAGCTTGCGGGAAGACAACGCATTCGCCACCAACACCTGCAGCTTCGAGACCTTCTCTTGCGGCAGCCGGGCTACCATTGCTACGGAATCCAACTCAACACCCAAAAAGGTAAGGGTGGTCGACGGGCCCGCAGTCTTACTAGCAGCTAAAGGAACACCCCACACCCGGGCCAACTGCACAAAGCCCTCCAACAACGCCATGCACTGCCCCGTTCTCGCGGCACCAACAAAGAGAAAGTCGTCTAGGTAATGCACCACCGAGGCACACCCCACCCAGTCCACAAATGCCCAATGTAGAAACGAGCTAAACTGTTCGAAATAAGCACAGGAAATCGAACAACCCATAGGCATGCACTTGTCAAAGTAAAATTTGTCTTCGAAGCAAAACCCCAACAAATGAAAAGCTGATGGGTGCACTGGTAACAAACGGAAGGCCGATTCAATATCCACCTTCGCCAGCAAGCACTCAGGCCTGCACACCCGCACCAACTCCGCTGCCTCATCAAAGGAGGCATAACGCACTGCGCACAATTCCTTAGGAATGTGATCATTGACTGAGGAACCAATGGGGAAGGAAAGATTATGTATTAAGCGATACTTCCCTGGCTCCTTCTTCGGAATGATACCCAACGGAGATACCATGAATTCAGCAAAAGGCCGATCCCTAAAAGGGCCCGCTACTCTGTCCAACGCAATCTCACTGGCCAATTTCTCCCGCACCACCTGCGCAAAATGCCGAACGGAAGGCAAATTCCGAGCCTGTTGTGCCGCTACCCTACCCACCACAGGGATTCGAAACCCCTCCCTAAACCCCGTCTCTAAAATGGCGCCGACCTTTTTCTTAGGATACCTCTTAAGCCACGGACTTAAAACACCAACCTCAACTGGAGTGGGCGCCAAGCTCCACAAACCCCTCTTACTTGCGTGGCAGAACCGGGGCTCCCCCGACACTCTTTTTGACACATTTGAGTGCGGAGTGATCCCCATTACAGATGGAGCAAGCGTGCCGGAATTTACAATCCGGAAAGGGGCAGGTGGACTTGTTGAACCGCCAGCACAAGTCCCCAGATCCCCCCCCTCCCGTATTCCTCTGCCCCCCTGGGGGCACGCCTGATCGAAAGGGCTGGCCCGCACTCGAGGGAACCGACAGCCCACCTCTGGTCACGCTCGAACTTCCGCCTGCCGGTCTGATCGCCATCTGCGTCGGCCAAAGATTGATGTCCTGCGTTCCCCAGGACAGCATTTGATTCTCTTCCATCTTATCATGAAATTTCTCATCATAGTTGAGCCAAGCCCAACCCTCATGAGTCTGAGATGCCTCTAAGATGGAATCTGCGTAAGCCAGAAGCATACCATACTGGTCCGGATGCCAATGCCCCCACACACTAGCCAATCGTAAGAAGGCCCGCGTCCAATTCACGACATTCCGCGCCACTATCCGGACCCTACCAGCCTTCTCGTCCGCCTTACGCTTCCGCCGACTGTCCCCTGACCGTTTACGACCTTCCAGTAATCGGAAAATATCCAAATAGCGACGCTTCTGAATTTTCCGCCGCAGATTTTTTGGCACTCCCTCCCACAACTCAGAGAAAGCCACCACCGTAGGCGCTGCTCCAACCTGTCCTGCCCCACCCGCTTCCCCCATGACGTCCCGACCACGGTCCCGTTCTTCCGATAACGAACTCGACGAAGACTCAGTGGTTGAGGAAGAGGAAGATCGAGAATGCCGACGCCGATGACATGAATGCCTCCTACGCTTTTTAGCCTGCTTCTTACCCCGAGCGGCCAACCGAGTATCACTTTCTACTGCCGTGCCAGCATCCCGCAGCGCAGCACCAGCATCCAACTCACCTGCAGCCGTTGACGCCACCTCGGTAGACACGCCAGTCTCCTGTCGCATCGACTCCACGCTCGGCTCCAGTCGCAGCATCGTCGAAGCTTCCATTCCTCCCACTGATCCGCCAGGCAAGGGAGTCCCGTCAATGCTCACCGTCATGCCGTCCCTCTGTCTGGAAGCACCCATCCAAGGATGCCCCCCGTAGGGGCCGCCGGTAGGTACATGTGGAGAAAAAACAGGAAAAGGCGAAGGGACACCCGCCAGAGCCCACGGAGATCGCCACGCCCCTAGCCACTCCGCACGGGAAGAGCCTTGACCCCCTCCCTGCCAGTGTTCCCAAGCTGGCGAATAACCACCCCCCATAGCACCCCCTAAATCCCCTGGGTTGGGAGGCGCAAACCCGCCACCACCCCCGTGCTGACGTTCCCCCTCCCCGCCCTCCTCAGGGACCATACCGCCCCCCGAGGCTCCCACATACCCATGAGCCTCCCCCGGCCCTGATGAACCACTTGCCAGGCCCCTAGACCTGCCTTGCCTCCCTCGAACTACCGGGATGCCCGAATCCCCCCGCAGCACCTGCCCCCCGCGTCCTAATCCTCCTGGAGAGCGAGAGCCCCGTCTGGGTGCTCTGCTACGGCTAGGTGCTCGGCCCCTGGCCCCCCCCCCGCCCCCTGGAGCCCGCAGCAAGTGACCCAGGAAGCGCCCTACCAGGCCCGGACACCCCTTCTCCCACAGACGCTTGAAGCCCATCAGGCCCTAAAGAATTAGCCCACATACCCCAGCGCCACTAACTATGCCCTTACCCGACCCTTTTCCCCTTCTTGGGCCCCCTCTTTTTCCCCTGCCTGACATCACTAACCCAAAGGCTTAAGGTGCCTTCCTTAATGTGTATATTAATTCAATTAGGTTTTGTTTTGCCTTTTTTTTAAAATTAAGCCCTGCACCAACACAGCCAACTAGCCCCCCCCCTCCAACTCACCGCTGGCACCACACCGACTCTGCTCCGGCCTGGATAGCAGCTGACGCCAGCCCATCCCTGCAGCCAACAGCCTCAACGCTGCCACGACGCTGTCCCACTCTGCCGCGGCTGACAGGCTCCCGTAAAAAACACCGGCCACCCCCACGCTGCCCAGACAGCAGCCAGCAGCAGAGCCAGGCAACTATTTTAATTTTAAGTCTAAAATTCTTTTGTTAACTGTTTTTAATTTATGACTGGGCTCTCCGTCCTGCCACACGTCCGGCTCCTCTCGCCTCGGCCAACGAAGAGGCAGAAGGACGCCGAGTCCCCGCACTACCTCCCCCCCCCCCCGCCCGAGGTCCCATCTCCCCATTGGCTCCCGCCCATTCAAAAAACGCCAGCGGGAGCCAATGGGGATGACAGCCGCTGCTCTCCTGCTGGCGTCCTCATGCGCCGCGAAGCACATGGGCGCGAGCGAGCCGCCACACCCCCCGGTTACCGGCGGCCGCGTGGACAGGGGCCCGCGGCCTTTCAATTCTAAAAGTGCTTTCAGGTGTATGAAGTTCTGACCAGACACATATAAGAGAGATGCTCCCCTAGCCATAGAGCTCACAAACCAGTAAAGATAAACATATATGATGAACAAGAGATTCTCTAGCAGTATGTATTATAAAGAAGCGGTCAAGCTATAAAAGCAACCTCAAAAAGGTGACAGGTCAATACTGAGCCACAGTGGTCACCATTTTTTTAAACACTTATTGCCACAACTAAAATCTTCCTAATATTTAGTGCCAGTATTTGGACAGTGTCTGGCTTTAAATATCCACTTAGCACTACTATTATCAGTATAATGATAATGTTCAACATTGCCATATGCATAACCTATCAAGATAGCCTTATGTTAGCTTTTTCTCTCCTAAGAAATCTGGATAATTATCTGTATAGTAGCAATGAATATCCCAGCTACAGAGATAATCTCTGGCTTTGCCCCCAAACTGGCTATGCACCACCACTCTGGTACTATCCAGAAAGAGCTAAAGTGGTCTGTAAGGATATTCATTGGCACTATCTATTTAGTACCCAAAAGGTGGTATATCAAATTTTAAATAAACCATAATATCCTTATCAGTGACACTTACCTAGTTAGTGCTGCTGAATATTGACCCAAGATTTTAGTCTGGATTGCAGGAAGTCTGTTCAGGCCTAAGTACAGCAAGGCTGAAAGATCAGAGAGAAGAGTAAGCAATGGAGAAGAGCATAAATTAGAGTGACTTGCCGGATGAATAGAGTTCATTAAGATTAGTATAGAGAGAGAGCAGTAATGAGGAGTTCCCAAATGAATGAATTTATAGGTGAGCAAAAAAGGTTTGAGCTGTATGCAAAAGTGGATGGGGAGCCAAAGAAGTGACTTGGAGAGGGGTTACATATTCAAAGCAATATTTAAGGAAGATAAGTTGGGCAGCTGTATTTAGAATACCAACTACTACAGTCCCTTTTATTCATTTAGAGATCATCTATGTTTGTCCCATGCTTTCTTGAATTCAGATACAGTCCTCATCTCCACTACCTCTATTGGAAGACTATTTCATGCATCTAGTACTCTTTCCATAAATACATTTGTCTGTGTATTACTCCCATAGGGGTGGAGGAATAGTCTAGTGGTTAGAGCAACAGTCTAGCATCTAGTAGATCTGGGTTTCATTCTCAATGGCACTCTTTGTGATCTTGGGCAAGTCACTTTATCCTCTATTGTCTCAGAAGAAAAGGCCTGACAACCTACTTCCGGTTATACCTTGTCAAGAAAAACCAGGAGCTGCTGGGTCACCAGGAGTCAGCATTGACTTGAGGCACTTATAAAAAAAATTACTCCTGAGTTTATCACCTTCCTCCTTCATCCTATACCCCCTCACTGCAGAGCTTTCTTTCAACTGAAAGAGGCTCTCCTCCTGTGCATTTATGCCATGGAGGCATTTCAACTTCTCTGTATCATCTATCATCTCTTCCTTCCAAAGTATACATATTGAAATCTTTAAGACTGTCTCAATATGCTTGACCATTTTGATAGTCACATTCTGTACTGACTCCATCCTGTTTATATCCTCTTGAAGGTGTGGTCTCCAGAAGCGCACAAAATTATCCAAATGAGGTCTCATCAAAGACTTATCAGAGGCACTATCATCTCCTTTTTCCTGCTGGCCATTCACCCAATCATCCTTCTGGCTGTCACCATCACCTTTTCTACCTGTTCAGCCATGTTAATATCATCAGAGACAATCACACCCATGGCCCACTCTTCTCTCATAGACACAAGTATTTCATCCCGTGTACTGTACTGCTCCCTTGGATTTTTGCAACCCAAATACATGACCTGTATTTTTTAGTGTTACGTGTAAAACTCAGCTGCCAAATTCTCAACCATTCTTCAAGCTTTCCTCCTCATCTTATCTACTCCTTCCTGGGTGTCTACTCTATTGCAGATTTTGGCAAACTTTACCTGAGAGACCTTCCTCAATATCACTAACAAAAATGTTTAAAAAAAATCGGACCAAGGACAGATCCCTGCAGCATACTACTGGTAACATCCATCTCCTCAGAGTAAGCTCCATTTACCTCTACCCTTTGATGACTCCTACTTAACCAATGTTTAACCCATTCACTTTAGGTTCCACCCCTAGGGTGAACATAAGAACATAAGACATGCCATACTGGGTCAGACCGAGGTCCATCAAGCCCAGTATCCTGTTTCCAACAGTGGCCAATCTAGGTTATACGTACCTAGCAATATCCCCAAAAGACACAGGTTCCACAATGCTTGTACTGGGTCAAGCATTGATATCCTGGGTCCCTTTTTAATAGTGGTTTATGGACCTTTCCTCCAGGAACTTGTCCAAACCTTTTTTAAACCCAGCTATACTAACAGCCCTTACTACATCCTCCGGTAACAGATTCCAGAGTTTGATTACACGTTGAGTGAAAAAATATTTTCTCTTATTTGTCTTAAATAGTTTACCCTGTAGCTTCATTACATGTCCCCTAGTCTTTCTATACTCTGATAGCGTAAACAATTGATCCACGTTTATCTGTTCCACTCCATTCATTAATTTATAGACCTCTATCATATCTCCCCTCAGCCGTCTCTTCTCCAGGCTAAAGAGCCCTAACCTTCTTAGCCTCTCTTCATAGGAGTAGCCTTCCATCCCCTTCACCAATTTGGTGGCTCTTCTCTGTACTCAATTTATTGATAAGTTGCCTGTGTGGAACAGTGTCAAAGGTTTTACTGAAGTCTACTTACCCTACTTATACCAAAGGTTTCCATAAAAGTTAACCAATCATCCATCAATGGGTCATTTTCGAACTATGCTCCTAGGTGTTGGAACAAACTCCCTCCCAACATCAGAGCAATTAAGGACATTAAACAGTTAAAAAAAGCCCTTAAACACCACCTTTTCATCACACACTTTATACACCTAAACACCCCTTCCCCTCCTCCACCCTCTCAACCTCATACCTACCCTAACTGCACAGATTATATAGTACCTACATGTATTTTGCTAGAAATGTATATGATTTCCCTGTTTACTTCCATGTTAATATTCCTGTTATTTGTAAAATAGGTCTGATATATCTGACCAGTGTTATATTGTTTCAATGTAAACCGCACTGATGACAAATAGCGCGGTATATAAGAAATTTTAAATAAATAATAAATTAAATAAATAAGTCCATCACATATTGTGCTCTCCCTTGGTACAACTCTCTGGTCACCCAGTCAAAGAAATTAATTAGATTTTTCTGAAAAGACCTGCCTCTAATAAACCATGCTGACTCAGATTCTGCAATCCATTGTACTCAGGAAACTCACTATCTCCTATTTTAGCGGCATTTCCATTAATTTGCTCATCATAGAGATCAGACTATCCGGCCTGTAGTTTCCAACTTTATCCTTACTTCCACTTTTGTGTAAAAGGACCACATGCACCCTTCTGCAGTCTTCTGGGATCACTTCTGACTTTAAAGAAGCATTGAAAAGGTCAGGCTGTGGAGCCACTAGAAATTTAGGGAGATGCTCTGGAATAGGAAAGAGGCAATGAGTGTTGTGGCCTGAACTGGAAGGTCTGGGAGAGCAGGGAGTCCTGATCCTGTCCTGGCAGCACAGCTGGACCCTCATATGTACTACAAAGGCAGGATCACAGTAGCATAACTAGATGTGCATATCTTGGCTCTCCTGCACAAGGAACTCCAGAGATGTAGTGGAACTTCCTGAATCTAGAAGTACCTTCAGTATAGGCTAAAGTCAAAGCATCGGAAGATTCAGAAAGTGAGGGCAAAGAAGTCAGACATAAGAGTATAAGACTTTCACATGTACTTGCTTCTTTCTTCTGAAGGCCAAGAGATGTTTAGCTGAATTATCCATAAGAACATAAGAGATGCCATTCTGAATCAGACCTAAAGTCCTTCAAGCCCAGAATCCTGTTTCTAACAGTGGGCAATGCAGATCACAAGTACCTATCAATTCCCAAAAAGTAGACAGATTCCATGCTGCTTATCCTAGGGTAAGCAGTGGATTTTCCCAGTCCACTTTATTAATGGGTAATGGATGTTTCCTCCAGGAACTTGTCCAACCCTCTCTTAAACCCAGCTACACAAAAGGCTTTTACTATATCCTCTGGCAATGAATTTCTGAGTTTGATTATACATTGAGTGTAAAGCATAGTTACTCACCTGTAACAGCAGGAATTTAGTCTTCACATATGGGTATCATCGGTACCGACGGAGCCTGCGCGGGAACACTCCCCAGCGTCCAATTAGAAAGCTTTTGGGAGCATCCCACAGCACCTGCGTGCTGCCTTCCCGCCTTTCCCAACTGTCTCTCTCCAGTTGAGTTTAAAGCTGAGACAAAGAGAGAGAGAGAGGGAAATAGAAAAAGAGAGAGATAGAGAGATACAACTCCTAGGGGAGGAGGGTGGGTTGTGAAGACTAAATTCCTGCTGTTCCCGGAGATCACTTGTTACAGGTGAGTAACTATGCTATCTCCAGGAACAAGCAGGAATGTAGTTTTCACATATTTATTTATTTATTTAACAAGAGCTTATATACCGCTACCTTCCAGAAAGATCAGGTGCAGTTTACAATAGAACAATTTTAAACAGGGTAAAACATTCTGTTTTTTACATGGAACATAGGAAACTGTAGTATACATTACAATGAACCTTTTAAACAAGGTAAACATAAACATAAACTTTGGTTATACATTAACAATTCTACTTGTGATATATCAACTATGTACAGATCAAATAACTATAAGCAAAGGTTTGATTCTCCATTGATTTAAATTAGTATTACATGTTTAATTTCCTATTATATATAGGGTAAGGTTTGAAGAAAGAATGGTTCTTTAGATGTCTTATTGATAGTGATAGGCTTATTTGAAAGTTAAGATAAACTTATTTTAGGTATAATTATATGCGAAGAATGCAGGATGTAGTAGAGTGTTACTCCAAGATAATTTTGTTGGGATTGTAATATATGGCTCTGTTTTAATTTATTATTGTTCCTTTAGAGAAACATTTATCCATTTTCAATGAGTGGAGGAGTGTTTTCCATTGAGTCAAAGTGTATTCTGAACATGTGGGTTTTTAGTCTTTTCCTGAGTTCTTTTAGGTCAGTAAGTTTTCTTATTTCTTCCGGAAGTGAATTCCAGAGTGATGGGGCTGCGTGGGAGAATGCTTTTTATTAGTTATCTTTTTAGCTTTGGTGAAGTCTTTTGGACACTTTAATTTATTGGCATGGCCTCTCCTTTGATTATTGTTTGTTGAGTCTATATCTATGAGCTTGGTTAGTGTTGGTGGAGCTAAATTATATATTGCTTTAAAGGTAGTTATTATTGCTTTATAGTTTATTCTGCATTGGATTGGTAGCCAATGTAAGTTGGCTAATATTGGGGTTATATGTTCAAATGGGTGTACTTTCGTTAAGATTCTTGCAGCTGTATTTTGAGTGATTTGAAGCCTTTTTATATTTTGTTTTGTTGTGCCCAGGAGTGTTAGATTGGCAAAATCGAAATGGGGTGTGATGATCGCATGTATTATGCTAGTGAAGTCCTGTATATGTAAAAGTGGACGTATTTGTTTTAGTATTTTTAGTTTGTAGTTAATTTTTTTTATTGTGTTACTGATATGTGTGTTCATAGTGAGCTGAGAGTCTAGAGTAACTCCTAAGTATTTCACTTCCTTTTTTATGTAGATATCGTGGTCTTGTAATGTTATGTGGGTTGGAGGAGTGTAGGATTGGTTTTTTGTTACGATTAATATTTCTGTTTTAGAGTGGTTAATGTGTAGGTTTTGTTCTGTTAGCCATTTTGTTATTTCATTGAAACTCTCGACCAGTATATGTATTGGGAGGTGAGGTGTTGTAAATGGAATATACATCATTATGTCGTCTGCATATATATGATATTGAATTTTAAATTTTTTGAAAATATTGCAGACGGGTTGAATGTATATTAAATAGGAGGGCTGAGAGTGCAGATCCCTGGGGAAGGCCAGTTGTTTGGTCATAAGTGTTGGATGTTTGGTTTCCAATTCTTACTGTTTGTGTTCTGTTATTTAAATATGATTTAAACCAGTTGTAAACTGTTGAGTTTACTCCGATTTGTTGTAATCTGTTTAACATTATCCTATGGTTAACGCTATCAAAAGCAGCGGATATGTCGAGAAAAAGGAGGATGAAAGCTTGCTTGGAATTATCAATTCCTCTTTGCAGTGTGTCTAGGAGAACTGTCAGGAGTGTTTCCACACCATAACATGGGCGAAATCCATATTGTTGGTCATCGAGGGGGGCTGATGTGTCTATATATTCTTGTGTTTGGGTTTGTACAACTTTTTCAATAAGTTTAGCCATAAAAGGTATACTTGATATGGGTCTGTAAGAATTGGGTGAGGTTTTGTCAAGCTTATTATTTTTGAGGATTGGGCGTATTTGTGCATGTTTTAATATTGGTGGGAGGTAGCCTTGCATCAATGACAGATTTATTATTGGTAGGATAAAAGCTGATAATGTGGGAAGAGTGTTCTTTATCCATGTTACAGGGCAGGGGTCTAGGTTAGATGTCGTAGTATTTAAGTTTGAGATGATGTTTTTCGGTGACTGTTTGGTTATTGGGTGGAACTTTGACCAGTCATTTGCTTGCTGGAAGAGGTTGTTTGTGGTGGTTATTGGTAACAAGGCATATTGGTTTGATTTGTTTTTGTAGTGGTTAGCTAATGTTTGAGCAGATATTTCTGTTAAGTCATGACTTGCATTGTGTGTGTTGTTGGTGAGGTTTTGGACCAATGAAAACAATTCTCTTGGTCTGTTTAACGATTTGTTTAGAATGTTTGTATAGTAATCTTTTTTAGCATTAACAGTTGCATCCTTGTATTTTTTAAGATGGTTATGGTATTTATCAAAGCTAAGGGTTGATTTAGTGCTGCGCCATTTTGATTCTAGTTTTCTTAGTTCCCTTTTCAGTAATTTCAGGCTATTAGTGAACCATGGAGACTTATCTACTTTGGATTTGTTGTTCTTTTTTAAATCATGCTTGTGGATGGCTGCTTTATTGATTGTGTTATGCCAGGTTGAGACTGCTTCATCTAAGTCAGTAGGTGATAGAGACAGATAGGGAATTGTTGAGTCGAGAAATTCTTCCTCATTGAATCTTTTAAATCTTGTTTTAGGGGCTGTTTGATTTTTGTTATTATTGTTTGGCTCGGTATATGTAAGGTTGAACTTAATTAGATGGTGGTCTGACCAGGGGATTGGGGTACATTCCAGAAAAGATGTGTCAAAAAGTTTATAGAGTACATCAGGGAGGAAAACTAGGTCAAGGGTTCCACCTTTATTGTGGGTTTTTTTGTTTATTATTTGGTGGTAATCCATATCAGCAATTGCATCAAGGAATAGAGTAGATTGTTGGGTTGGTAGGGATGGGAGGTTAAAATCACCTAGCAGTATTATTGGATTGCATTCTGTTGATGTGCTAAGGAGTTCTAATAGAGTATCTAGGTTTTCTGCTTTATTATCAGGTGGTCTGTATGTAAGGCATATTCTAATGTGAGCAAATTTTATGGTGATTGTGTCAATATTATTGGGAGAAGTAGAGGGTAATGGTTTTGCTTTTAGGACTTTTTTAGTCATTGTGAGTACACCTCCTCCTTTTTTGTTATTTCTATGTGTGTATGATATGTCATAGTTATCGTTTTTTAATTGGTTTAGGTATACAATATCAGTGTCAGTTAACCAGGTTTCAGTGACAAATAGAATATCTGGGTTATAGTCATTTAACAGATCGGTGAAAATAGTGAGTTTATTTTTCATAGATCTTGCATTTGTTAGAATGCATGACAGTGAGGTGGGGGTTTTTATTGTTTGTTGGTTGAGAGAATGAGATGTGGCGGTGGGTTTTATCTGTATCAGTCTGTGATGATTTGCTTTTAAATTAAGTTCTGTGAAAATATGTCCATGTGGAGGTCCAGAGCGAGTTATTCTTTGTATTATAGGGATTGGTTTATTTTTATTATTGTGAAGACTGTTAGTTAGTGAGATTAGTGTTATTAAGATAATACATATATATAGCATTCTTAAGCAATAGGTATTTGATGGAAACATTTTAAGGCTAAAAGATTGTGATAGGGGTAATGAATGGGTCTAAGACAGTTAGCAATAGTGGATGTGATTATTGGTAACAGTGAAGTGGTCGAATATTGATACAAATTCTGGTGGATATTGACAATCATAGAAGCATTGCAAAAGTGGGAGCAGTGTTGTAAGAGCGTTTTACAATAAAGAGTATGGTTACTGGTAACAGTAATGTGATTGGTTATATAAACACAAATGTAGGTTACTAGCTATAGTATATGTGAGACAATATTACAGACTGTGTAATTGCTTGCAGTTGTAATAGTCTACTGACAATAGAAGTATGTTAAATTAATTGACAGTTCTGTAATTTACTAGCAATAGTAATATAGTTAAGCAGATCTATTAGCAATAATAGGTGTGGCTAACTTCAAGGGAAAGGCTGTCCATATTAGAGACAAGATTAGATTCAATTATTTAGGAATTACTAAACATTGAACTTTTAGGCTACTAGTAATTGCAAGCTTAGTCAGTAAATATTACTAAATTACAATTAGAAGTAGGTATGGTTATTAGCTATGGAGAGTACAAGTTACTGACGACAGTAAGGTTGCACAAACTAAAAGATGCTCGTTGAATGATAGAGTCAATTATAGGCAGGGTACTGACAACAGTAAAGGAGGACAATTATTTGCAGTTAATTTGAGACTAGTGATAATGTTAATATGAGCAGATTATCGGTGAATTTCTCTATTCATATAGGGGTGTATACTTGCTTTGGTTTCTGATGTAGTCGTGTTGATGGTGGGAGCGAGCTCAACCCTAGGGGAGCTCAAGCTTCTGATGGTTGGGGTGAAGAAGATGAGTCGTTGAGTTTCTGGGCGTCGCTGTGATGGCCGTTGCCTAAGGGCCGTGCCAAAGGGCCCTCTTGCGCGGCCCTCCGGCGCGGGCCCGCACAGCGCGGGCGCGCCTGTTCGCGCTCCCTTTTAAAGCAAGGAGCCCTGCCCCGATTGGGCCGAGGTAATCAGCGACGCGATGTTGCAGAGGTGGAGCTTGGAGTCGCAGTTCTCTCAGGTGAGCTCCTTTGAGAAGCCGCGTGCTTTGTTGAAATGCTGCTTCAGCTGCTTCAGCCACTAGTCTCCCAGCAGGAGTTGGCTCTTCTCCGATGGTGAGGAGGCTTCCGTGGGCAGTACAGCTCCTCCTGGAGCAGTGCAAAAAGAGGGGACTCCCTAGCTACAGATGCCAAGGAGAAACCCCAGAAGTTGTGTGCCCTTTCGAAAGGGCTCCACTTCCCCCCATGGATCTCTGGCATCCTACCAGGGATGGTGGGTAGGAGTTGATTAAGTATGGAACAGGTGTTGAAGAACAGCCTGACCAAACAAGGCATCCCGGCAGGAGTCCTTGTCCAAGCAGTAATGGGCTGTGAAGGTATGAACCGAGGCCCAGGTAGCTGCTCGACAGATGTCGTCGATAGACACAGAGTGAAGATGAGCCATAGAGGCTGCCATGGCTCTCACATTGTGCACTGTGACATGGCCTTCAAGAGGAAGGTTCTTACTCCGATAGGCAAAAGATATACACTGTGCAATCCAGTTGGACAGTGTCCTTTTGTAGACTGGAAGCCCTAAATGACTAGGATCAAAAGCAACAAAGAGTTGAGAGGACTTTCTATGTTGCTGTGTCCTTTGCAAGTAAAAGGCCAAAGCTCTTTTACAGTCCAAAGTATGAAGATTCCTTTCTGCATTAGAGGCATGAGGCCTTGGGAAAAAAAACAGGAAGGTAAACTGTTTGGTTTAAATGAAAATGTAAAACCACCTTTGGCATAAAGTGAGGATGAGTCCTAAGGACTACCTTATCATGATGGAACCTTGTATAAGGAGGAACAGTGACCAATGCTTGCAATTCACTGATGCGATGTGCTGATGTGATTGCAATAAGAAAGATAACCTTCCAGGAAACGAATTTCAAAGAGATAGTAGCTAATGGTTCAAAAGGTGGCTTCATGAGCTGGCCAAGAACCAGATTTAAATCCCATGCCACCGGTGGTGGCTTAACGGGAGGCTTAGTTAGAAGAAGGCCTCTCATAAATCTTGCTATGATAGGATGAGAGGAAATAGGTTGCCCATTTAAAGGTTTGAGAGAAGCTTCAATAGCACTCAAATGAACTCTCACTGAATTGGTCTTAAGCCCTGCATTAGACAAATGAAAAAGATATTCCAGTAATGATTCCAGAGGTATTGCAAGAGGGTTAAGACCCTTCTGCGAGCACCATATGGTAAACCTTTTCCACTTGAAAGCATAAGAGCGTCTTGTGGATGGTTTCCTGGAAGCATAAAGGATATCCTTTACTTGCTGAGAAAGGTTAAGACTATGAAGTTCTAGGCTTTCAGCAACCAGGCCCTGAGATGTAGAGACTGGGGATTGGGATGCTACAGCATCCTGTCCTCCTGGGATAGGAGATCTGGAGCAGATCCTAACTCCAGAGATGGAGCTTGAGAGAGATGTAAGAGCAGAGGGTACCACACCTGTCGTGGCCAATGTGGGGCTATGAGAATCATATGGCCTCTGTCTCTCTGAAGCTTGAATAAAGTTCTGGGAATTAGGGGAATGGGTGGGAAGGCATACAGGAAGTCCCGACCCCAATGGAGGAGGAAGGCATCCCTGGCCTGACAACCCTGAGCCGGAATTCTGAATTCTGGAACAGAACCGGGGAAGTTTGGCATTCAGCGGACTTGCAAAGAGGTCTATGTCCAGGGTTCCCCAAAATTGGAAAATTTTGGCCACCTGGTCTGCATGGAGAGACCATTAATGTGGAAGCAGAACTCGACTGAGTCTGTCTGCCCAAGAGTTTTGAATGCTTGGAAGATACACTGCAAGGAGATGAATCTGATGCTCTCTGGCGAGGGCCCAAAGTCGCAAAGTTTCGTTGCATAGCGACAGAGAGCCTGTTCTGCCCTGCTTGTTCACATAGAACATGGCTACCTGGTTGTCCGTTTGAATTAGGACAGTTTTGTAGCTGAGTTGGGTGTGAAACACTCGAAGAGCAAGGAAGATTGCTCTGAGCTCTAGGATATTGATGTGTAGATCGGTCTCCTGTGGAGTCCAGGTACCCTGGGTAGAGAGGCATTGCAAATGGGCTCCCCAACACACCTGTGAGGCATCTGTTGTTAGAGTTACTTGGGGTGGGGGTTGCTGAAAAGAGAACCCCACCAAAAGATTCTGGGGTGACTGCCACCATTGGAGAGACAAAATAAGACGATCTGAGGTTGCTATTTTGTCTGACAGGCAACCTGACGCCTGAGTCCACTGAGTGGATAGAGTCCACTGGGCTGCCCTCATATGGAGGTGGGCATAAGGGACCACATGCATGGTGGATGCCATGTGGCCTAGCAATTGTAACATTTCCCGAGCAGTGAGGTGAGACTTTAGCATTGCTTGGGAAGCTAACTGCACAATGCGAAGGCAGCGGGCTTGTGGAAGATAGGCCCTTGTCTTGTCTGGTATCCAGCAGGGCTCCTATGAACTCTAGAGACTGAGTGGGAGCTAGGTTGGATTTTGGGAAGTTTATGACAAGTCCCAAATATTGAAGGATACGCATTGTGCGAGATAGAAAAATCGTGGCCTCTGGCTATGATGGGACTCAAATGAGCCAATTGTCCAAGTAAGGGAAGACAAATATTTTTAGGGTGCGGAGAAATGCTGCCACCACAGCCATGCATTTTGTGAACACCCTTGGTGCTGAGGCCAGGCCAAAAGGAAGAACCCTGTATTGGTAGTGCTTCCCTTGAAATAGAAAGCGAAGAAACCTTCGGTGAGTTGGATGGATGAGAACATGAGTGTATGCATCCTTGAGATCTAGAGAACAAAGCCAGTCCTGATTCTGAAGGTATGGCAGTAGAGTTCCCAGAGAAATCATTATGAATTTCTCTTTGAACAGGAATTTGTTCAATTCTCTGAGGTCCAAAATGGGTCTGTGCCCTCCTGTTTTATTTGGAATAAGGAAAAAAGGGGAATAGAACCCTGCACCTTGTTGATGAATAGGTACTTCTTCTATTGCCCCTTGGGCAAGAAGCAGACTGACCTCGTGATCTAACTGGGAGAGAGGTCTGAGAATTGAACTGTCTTACCATTGTAGGAGGGGGCATGCTGAGGAAGTGAAGCTTGTATCCCTCTCTTACAATGGACAGAGTCCAACTTTCTTCTGTTATCTGCCCCCATCTGGGGGCAAAATAACATAACCTTCCTGGAATGGTGGAAGGCTCTGGCCCGTTCAGGGCCAGGAAGACAAAGTTCTCTAGATGGGAGTCAAAGCCCCTGTGGAGGCTGAGTCTGCTGAGCCGGTTGAGGTTTAGCAGCCTTTGTTTTTCTTTGTTTTGGTTGTTGCTGACCCTTTTGGGCAGACTGACCTGAACGATGCCCTTGCTGGGTATAGGAGGGGTAGAACTTCTTTCTAGTGAAGAATGGTTTTTTGTAGGACTTTTTCCTTGCAGGATCAGCTGTAGATTTTGATAGTCTATCCAAGGTGAGATTACCAGCATCTAGCTCATTAGCTTTCTCTTGCCAATTTTTGCCAAAGAGATTCTCTCCTGTGCAAGGAATATTCCCCAGTTTGTCCTGTACCCAAAGTTCCAAGTCAGATGCCTGGAGACAGGCAATCCTACGTGCGCCTATGGCAATAGCAGAAGTTCTTCTTATGCACTCAAAACAATCAAAAGCTACACAATTTATGAATTTGGAAACATCCTGAGCATGTTTGATAAGTGCAAGATAATCTTGTCTCTTATCATCAGGAAGGAGAGGGCTCATAAGCTCTAGATCTCCTGTAACTTCCTTAAGGAACATTCCCATATATAAAATGTAGGAACTAATCCTGGCAGAAAGCATAGAGGCCTGGCATCAAGAGTTCTACATTCACGTCCTGGAGGATTAGATGCATGCCTTTTTCCACTCTTATCTTTCTCATAGCTGATTCCACCAACATGGAATGGTGGGGCAGCTGAGTTTTTTGACATCCAGGACAGGGAGGAACTCGATACATGGTATCAAGCCTACGAGAATGAGGAGAAGTGGTGAGAGGTGTTTCCCACATCCTTAGCATGAGATCATGCAAGATCTCATGAATAAGCAAAGTAGCTGCCTCTTTGGGAGCTTTAGGATACTGTAAAATCTCCAATTCCTTCGCCCTAGGCTCTGTTTCAGGAGCCACTGTGATGGAAAGACCTCGAGCCACATCCCGGATAAAATCCTGGAAGGATATATCCTCTGGAGGAGACATCCTACATTTAGGAGAGGAAGAATCCTCAGGTAGAAGTACTCTGGTATCGACAGAGCTGTCAGAGTCTTCAGATTCATTGGAGGATTCAAAGTATCTCCTGCTGGGGTAATCGTGCAGCGCACGATACCGGTACCGATCAAAGTCAGTATAGACAGGGTCCGGTACCGACTTGTCAGTACCGTAGGGCACAGCAGGCGTCAGTACCGGTAGTCCACCTGCCGACGTCAATGCCATTGGCCCTGGTACCGATGTAGGTGCCGGTACTGGTACCGGTACTGGTTGAATTATCTGAAGCAGTTTCGGGGGCATCGATGCCAAGAGAAGAGCCACCAGACTGCGTTCAATAGCCAAGAATCTCTGGTCTATCGACACCACCGATGCCTGGGTATCGGTACCGGACAAAGCAGTCGGTACCCCAGAGCATGGCACCAGTAGTTCTGCCAAGGTTGGGGCCTCGAGAACATCCTGGAGCCACGATAATGCTTTGGAAGCCGAAGCCTCCCGCCGGGGCAATTTTGCCGGTGTGAGTCCCTCAAGGACAATGCCAGAGGCATCTCGATACTTAGAAGGAGATCTACCCTTTGAGGACCGGCTAGACTTATGTTTAGTTACCTGAGATCCATGGGAGGAAGACTAAGCCCTGGAAGATGTTGATGCCACAGATGCTGCATCGGAGGGAAAAAGGGCGCTAAGTTTAGCAGCTCGGTTTTGCCGACCCCTCTTCGACATCATCCCACAGGCAACACACTCGGAGATAGAGTGGTCAGGGCCTAAACATTTGAGGCACTACTCATGGGTGTCGGTGACGGAGATGGTACTACCACAGTTGGAACTCTTTTTAAAACCCGAAGCGGGTTTTTCCATTGTAGAGGAAAGTTGGGCCTAGTGCCCAAAATGGTGCATGGCACCAGAGGAGAAAAAAAAACCTGGAAAAGATGTTTGTTTTTTTTTACAAGGAAAAGAAAGAAAAAACCGGCAGTACCGGTGTAGCGTCGAAGGAAGGCAGACGCGACCACAAAAAAGAGAATAAAAGGGATATTTTTTGCGGTGACAGGAAGTGCGACCTGCCGGCTCCATGGAAAATGAAGAACTGGAGAGAGACAGTTGGGAAAGGTGGGAAGGCAGCACGTAGGCACTGTGGGATGCTCCCAAAAGCTTTCTAATTGGACGCTGGGGAGCATTCCCGCGCAGGCTCCATTGGTACCGACGATACCCATATGTGAAGACTACATTCCTGCTTGTTCCTGGAGATAAATATTTTCTCCTAATCCACAGTGGCAAGCACCTGGCACTCTACTTAGAATATGGACTCCTGACTGGATGGGTGTAGTTCTGTCATGCTGCTTACCTTTTCCTTGAGGTCCTATGCTTACCAATTATTGTGGTAGACCACATTTATCTTTCACATATGGACACATATATCTTTTTTTTGATGCAGGCACTGCTTTTAAATTTTTTGCTTTATGAGATTATTATTTACATGTAGAGGTGCCACTAAGTTTAAATGCTGACTCATTGGACACAGCTTTTTTGGATATCAGGGTTTGTAAAATTATGCTAACTTTTATACTTTACAGCCAATTTCATTTACAAATGACTATCTGAAATGTAAAGATGTCTATGGATATTGGCTTGATGCTCCTAATTGCTGCATCAGGCTGCAGGTCCTCCAGCGAGAGAGCCTTAACTGGCTCGCCCTAATTATCTAGCACACAAGAAGTGTTGCTTTTCTCCTTCTTGTTTTACAAAAAGGTATTACTATGTGGGATGAAGATATTTTTGGAGTCTTTGCTAGGAAATTATATTTCCAGAGGAGGGAGGGAGGAAGAGTTTGCGATAGATGGTTTCAGTGAGATTTGTGCATGAATGTTGGTAGTATTAAATGGCATATAGAACATGATATCATCTGCGTAGAGGTGAAAGTTCATGTTCCATTTCCTTATTAGATTACAGATGGTTTGAATGTATATGTTAAATAATAAACTGGAAAGGGACGAGCCTTGAGGGATACCTTGGGTTAAATTAAAAGGTTTTGAGTTAGTGGGACCGACTTTTACTTGCATGGTTCTGTCAGAGAGGTAAGATGTGCATCATTTTAGTGTGATGTCTGTCAGTTCAATGTTACTGAGCCTTTCTAGCATGATGTGATGAGATATCCAATCAAACGCTGTGCTGATGTCAAGGAATATTATCACATATCCTGTCGAGAATGTTTTAGAAGTATTTAAGTTAGAATTCAGGTCTTTTATTTATTTATTTACATTCTCTTATATACCACGCTATTCTGCATCAGTGCGGTTTACATTGAACAAAGTGATATTACATTGAACAGGGCATTATAACTTTTCATTATCAAAGAGTCTAGCTTAATGAAACTGTTCTCACAGCTTACTGTTTCCTGGAGTCTTACTGAACCGTTCACTTCCTTATTACTTCTCAAATGTAGCATTACCTCTAACCAGACAGTAAAATCTGATACTTTTAGGACACAGATAGGACAAGAGAGTCGTCCTGCCAAGGGAAGGTGTGGCATCCAATCTGCTGAAATTTTGAAGGTTAGGAACAAAAGCCCAGAGAGTGTAACTACCATATATATATAAAGAAGGAAACCCTAAAAAGGCAAGCAGTAAGATTAGTTCATAGTATTTTTGTTGGATGATGTGCCGGGAGAAGGGAAATCCCACTTTCACAAGATGCACATCCTGTTTAGTCAATTTAAATTTAAGAAAAATGAAAAGATTTAGCTGAAACAGCGTGAAATGGCATTAAATGGATAACATATGCATTCACACTCACCATCCATTCACTCACCAGCAAACCATGAAATAACACTCCCTGGAGAGGTTCGAGGTGCTTGGCAAACATTGGCCGTAACTTGTATTCAACATCTGAATATTTAACAATAATATCTCAAAACAAGTGATATCAATATGTGCCAAAGAGTCAGGCTAGATGGTGTCATCCTAGACCAGCACTAGTCCATATTTCCGTACTCTCCTCTCCCGACAATCCCCCCCCCCCACTCACTCACCAGCCTGTGGTGACTCCAGGCAGAGATTTGCTCATCTTATGGGTGTCTTAATGTAACTGGGATCACACATGGTGGTGACGACCATGCTGCGAGAACCTCCCAGTGCTCCCATCCTTTTCTTCCTCCCCGCCCTTTCGAGGGGTGGGGGAAGGAATTAATCCTAGGGGGAGGTCAGCCACCTCTAAATTCCGCCCCTAAGTTGCAACAAGAAGGGCCTCCCCAACTGCGCTCCAAAACACCTCTCTGCCCCCGCCCCTCCCAGAGCACCTCCCATCCCACCCCCCAGGGAGAGAAGAGTGGGCGACTGCACCGAATCTGCTCTTCCCATCCCTCTACTGCCGAAGCCCACCAAAACACTTACTCAGCCTGGTAAGTCTGCACCGCTTTCACCCCACCTCCCTAACCCTCCCCCCTTTCCTTCCCACTGGCACCGGTTCCCTTTGCCCCCCAAGTGAATGGATAGTAGGCTCAGCCAGGTTACCCACCCCACTCCCCATTTGCTTGGAGGCGGTGAGAGCTGGGGCACTGTAACTTGCTGACATGGAAGTAGGAAGCCATTAGGGTAAAATCATACATCCGATATTCTTCTCATTTTTTGTTACAACTAACACAATTACTGGATCTGCCAGAGAAGGTTTTACTTGTTGCATTGGATGTAAATGTCCTTTATACTAACCTTGATCAAGAGGAGGCTTTAAAATTACTTTAAACATGGTTTGTTTTGTCTCCACCTAGAATATCAAAGGACTTCTTATTAGACTTTATTATATTAGTTTTGACTAAAAATTATTTTCGATATGATGACCACTTCTATCTTCAGATTTTTGTAATAGCCATAGAAGAACAGCTGCCCCATCTATTGCAACAATTTATATGGTTGATATGGAGGAGACTAGTGTTTATTGAGCACCTCGGGGACTTCATACAACATTACAGGGTGGCCCAAAAATGTGAGAACATCTCGTAAATTAAAAGCTTAAATAGTTTACTTATTTACCTTTTTTAGCTATATAATGTCTTTATTTCAACAATTTTTGGTCGCCATCTTTTTTTTTAAATTTGTCAATCGTTTACATCTGTATTTTTGAAATTTTAAATAACTTATATGCTGCGAGATGTTCTCACTTTTTTTGGGCCACCCTGTATATAGGAAACTGGTGCAGCATAATAACTTATTACGCTACCCTATTCACCACCCTGGATTTCTTTGTAAGGGCCTCCCGTTTGGGCAATTTCTTACATAAGAACAGAAGAAATGCCTTACTGGGTCAGACCAAGGTCCATCAAGCCTGATATCCTGTTTCCAACAGTGGCCAATCCAGGTCACAAGTACCTGACAGGTTCCCAAAGAGGCACACAGGTTCCACAATGCTTGTCCCGGGGCAAGCAGTGGATTTGCCGGGTCCTCTTTAATAATATTTTATGGACATTTCCTCCAGAAACTTCTCCAAACCTTTTTTAAACCCAGCTACACTAACAGTATTTACTACATCCTCCAGTAGTGAATTCCAGAGTTTGATTATGTATTGGGTAAAAAAGTATTTTCTCTTATTAATTTTAAATGGGTTGCATTGTAGTCTCATTGTGTGCCCTCTAATCTTTCTACTTTTTGATGGTGTAAACAACTGATCTACATTTACCCGTTCCACTCTATTCATTAATTTATAGACCTCTGTTATATCCCCCCTCAGCCATCTCCTTTCAAAGCTGAAGAGTACCAACCTTTTCAGTCTCTCCTCATAGGAGTATCATTCCCTTTATCATTTTTGTTGCTCTTCTTCGTACCTTTTCTAATTCAGCTATATCCAGATATGGCAACCAGATCTGTGGTCGCACCATGTAATGGTACAGAGGCATTATAATATTCTTAGTTTTAATCTCCATTCATTTCCTTGTGATTCCTAACGTTCTATTTGCTTTCTTGGTTGCCGCTGCACATCCACGATGATGTCTAAATCTTTTTCCTGGGTGGTGGTTTCTAAGGTGGTACCTTGCATCATGTAACAAATAGTTTGGGTTGTTCTTTCCTAGGTGCATAACTTTGCACTTATCCACATTAAATTTCATCTGCCATTTGAACGTTCAGTCTTCCAATTTATCAATGTGATATTGCAATTTTTTCACAATCCTCTTCCGTTTTAACAACTTTGAATAATTTTGTGTTGCCTGCAAATTTAATCACCTCACTCATTATTCCTATTTCCAGGTCATTTACGAATATGTTAAAAAGCAGCAGGCCCAGCACAGATCCCTGGGATACTCAACTATTAACCTATTTCCATTGAGAAAATTGGACATTTAGCCCTACTCTCTGCTTTCTATCTTTTAAGCATTTCCTGATCCACAATAGTACACTGCATCCAATCCCATGACTTTTTAATTTCACTAAGAGTTTCTCATGAGGGACCTTGTCAAAGGCTTCCTGAAAATCCAGATATACTTTGGGGCCCAGTTCTGCAAGGGAAATGGCAGGGCTGTATGTCCTGGTGGGATGTGCAGCCCCCACTAGCTGTCCTGACCGAAAGCCTCTCTCCCCGCACATACAGAGCCACTGTGCGTGGAAAGCAGGACAGGGGCAGCATGGGGGTGGAAAGTGGGTGGAGCATGGGTGGGACAGGCACCCAGACATACAGAGCCAATTTAAGTCATGGTCCTGGAGGACACCCAACTTATTCCACCTTGGAGGTGGAATAAGCATAATGTAGCCCTCGACATCAGCCAGGCTTACCTCCCGATCTGGGCCCTGGCTGCCCCCATTGAGGGTTATGCAGCGGGGAACTGTGGGTAGGCATTGCAGCAGACTGGTGGTGAGGAAGTGAGGGCTGCAGGGGCATGCCAGGCCATCCCAGTGCTTGATCCTGCACCCACGGGAACATCTAGCTCCCATAGTGCAGAATTTGGTACTAATGGAACCATCCTGTTTGGGGGCATTCCTGCTTCGGGTTCCACATCAACCAGCTCACTTTTGTCTACCTGTTTATTCACATCTTCAAAAAAATATAACAGATTAGTAAGACAAAACTTTCCTTGGCTAAATCCATGTTGGCATTCTCCCATTAAACCATGGCTATCTACATATTCAGTAATTTTATTCTTTATAACGGTTTCTATCATTTTGCCCATTACTGATGTCATGTTCACCAGTCTGTAGTTTCCTGGATCGCTCATCTTTATGAGGATTTCAGACATGGGTAACTTCCCTACTACATCTTCTTCATTAAAAACTGAAGCAAAGAATTAATTTAGTCTTTCCACTATGGCTGTGTCCTCCCATAGTGCCCCTTTTACCCCTCTATCATCCAGTGGTCCAACAGACTCTCTCGCAGGTTTTTTTTTTCTATGAATGTTCTTAAGAAAGGTTTCTATTATGTATTTTTCCTTCCACAGCAATTTATTTTTAATTCTCTAATATGATCTTGAGAATATACCACTGGAATTTAAAGACTGCCTGCAAAATCAATTTGCTGCTTTCGATACAAATGACAGAGCTCCAGAATACTTATGGAATGACATCAAGAAGGATGTATTGGAAGAAAGTGAGAAGTCTCTACAAAAGTTGAAAAAGCAAAAATGGCCAAAATGGATGATGGTTGAAACTCTGAAAATTGCCCAGAAATGCAGAGAAGCTAAAGCCAGAAGAGAAAGAAAGACAATCACAGAACTCAACAGAGATTTCCAAAGTGCAGCAAGATAGGACAAGGAAAGGTACTACAATGACACATGCAAGGAAATAGAAGCAAAATCTATTCGAGAAAAAACAAGATCAGCTTTCCTAAAGCTATGAGACTTAAAGAAAAAAATTCCAGCCTTGAAATGGAATGTTACAAGATGCCCAAGGTTCTATGTTGAATGATGCTGAGATCATCAAGAAAAGGTGGAAAGAATATACAGAGTTTTTATATGATAAAGATCAAGTGGAACAACATCCATTTCAACCTGTACCTTATGATCCGGAACCATTGGTTTTGAAAGAAGAAGTTGAAGCAGCATTGAAAGCCTTATCAAAGAACAAAGCACCAGATATTGATGGCATTCCCATAAAAGTATTACAGCAATCTGATGCAGCTGTTACCATACTTACAAGGCTCTGCCAAAAAATTTGGAAGACAACATCATTGCCAACTGACTGGAAAAGATCTGTGTTTATACCAATACTAAAGAAAGGTGATACAACTGACTGTTGAAATTATTGCACAATTGCTGTGATCCCACATGCCAGCAAGATTCTACTGAAGATTATTCAAAAGAGACTACACCATACCTGGAACAAGAACTACCTGAAGCACAAGCAGGGTTCAGGAAAGGGTAAGGAATGATTGACATCATCACAGATGTGAGATGGATCCTTGAAAAGACTAAAGAATACCAAAAGGATATCTATTTGTGCTTTATCGACTATAGCAAGGCTTTTGACTGTGTAAACCATGATAAACTCTGGGCCACATTAAGAAGCATGGGTATACAGAACACCTGATCGTTCTCTTGCACAATTTGTACATTGATGAAGAAGCAACAGTTCGAATGGAACAAGGAGAAACAGAATGGATTAAAATAAGCAAAGGTGTAAGACAAGGTTGCATACTTTCCCCCTACCTGTTTAATTTATATGCAGAACAAATCATCAGAGAAGCAGGATTGTATGAAGACAACAGAGGTGTGAAGATTGGTCGAAGACTCATTAACAACCTTAGCTATGCTGATGATACCACATTACTGGCTGAAAGTGAAGATGATCTGAAACATTTGCTTCTCACAATCAAAGAACATAGTCTCAAAATGGGCCTGCATCTTAATGTAAAGAAAACAAAGATCACGACAACTGGAAAAATCAACAGGTTCATCATTGAAGGAGAAGAAATTGAAATCGTGAACAACTTTAACCTACTTGGATCAACTATCAATAAAGAAGCAACAAGCAGTCAAGAAATCCGATGACGCATTGCTCTTGGCAGAATGGCTATGAAAGAACTAGAAAAGATTCTCAAGGGCAGAGATGTCTCTCTCCATACAAAGATTCGACCCAGACAAATCTTTTGAACATTGACTTCTCTGCATCTAACTTTCCTTGTCTGTATCTTTGGACTAATAGTATTTGTTTTTTCCACTATATATTAAATCAAGATCTACATATTTAAAATATATGAATAAAATAAACTATTGTAGGGCTTCTATTTTCAACTATGCTTTTGAATATGTCCAAATGCATAGTTTTGACCTAATGGATTTGTACCTCCCATTCTTACTGTTTTGTTGTATAGCTTAAAATAGATTCACAATGCTTAACCAGCAAACTTACTTACTTCCTGACTTACATGAATAAGTGGGCTGAAAATTACATGTTTTCAGGCTGGTGTTATTGGGGAAAAACAAATTTACAGTTGCACTTCCCATAGCAGCATTTGCTGCCTAAATGGTTACCTCAAAGTAAAAGCAATACAAGCACAATATGGTGTTGACATTCTTAAAAAAAATCAAAGAGCAATACTGCTGTACATAGAAAGTTGCAGTGAACCAATATAGACAGGATACTTAAACTGTTAGAACGAACAATTACATCTCAAAGAACTCTAGGATGTGTAAATGTTTTTCTTAAATCCCTTCTGTTTAATGAATATGCTGCACCTCTGTTTACTAAGAATCATGGTTGCAGGAAGAAAATTGATGCCTTTGAATTATGGTGCTGGCGGCGAATACTGGGTTTACCATGGACTGCCCGAAGAACAAACCAGTCGGTACTAGAGGAGATCAAACCTAAGCTTTCTTTAGAAGCTCAGATGTCAAGACTTCGACTTTCATACTTTGGACACATCATGCGAAGAGAGAGATCATTAGAGAAAGACATCATGCTTGGCAAGATAAAAGGTAAACACAAAAGAGGAAGGCCAGCAATGAGATGGATCGATACAATAACAGTAGCTAGGGGTACCAGTCTGTAAACAATGAGCCACCTGACTCAAGACCGAACATAATTTAGGATAGCTATCCAGAGGGTTGCCATGAGTTAACCCCGACTCGACGGCACTTAACAACAACAACCCTCTCAATCTTTAATCCTATGTGACTCAATACCCTCTCTAACATAGAGTGCAACCCTTCCACCAATTTGATCCACTCTATCATTGTGATATAATTTGTACCTAGGTATCACAGTGTCCGTTGGTTGTCCTCCTTTCATTGGATCTCTGAGATGCCAATCATATCTAACCTTTCATTTAATGTTATATATTCTAGCTCTCCCATCTTATTTTTTAAACTTCTATCATTTGCATATATGCATTTTAGAGATTGTATTTTATTCATATTAATCTGGATATCAGTTGTTAGGTGTAATTTGAGAAGAGGGGTTATGTGAGTGTATAACCCCTCTTCTCAAATCACTTCACTGTCTTTCCTTATATTTCCATATCCATTTCAAACTTCTTCTAACCTATAAATGCATTCACTGTATTCCCCCTCATTACCTTTCCTCTCTCCTCTCTCCCTACACCCCTCCTCATGATCTTTGCTCCTTCTCTGGCTTTCTTCTCTCTATGCCCTTTTCTTCTACTGCAACCTCCAGATTTCGATCTTTTCACCTTACTGCTCTTTATGCCTGGAACAAACTTCCTGTAATCTTTATGTCAAGTCTCATCTCTCTCCCTCTTCAAATCCATGCCAAAGGCTTACCTCTTTGAATCCTTTTTTGGATCCTAATCTCTTGTTCCCTTGTGTCTCCTCTCCCTATTGAACTTCTTATTTCTTTGTTTTGTGCTGTCTGTCTTAACTAGATTGTAAGCTCTACTAGCAGGGACTGTCTTCTATACGTGTTTGTACAGCACTGCTTATGCCTTGCAGTGCTTTATAAATCGTTAATTTTAGTAGCAGTAGTAATTTGGAATCTTTTGGCTCTGTACTTAAGGCATCTCGGTTACTTGTATCTTTGTTGGAACCTCTCTGTCGAGATATCCTAACTTCCCTCTTTTGCTAGTATTCTTCAACATACATACAAATATCTCACTGACATCTCCGATCCTCAGTCCCACTCGAATAACGAGCACCTCAACAATAACAGTAGTCAACTAGGCAAGCCCTCGCAACAGGCGTCCCCTACAATGTAAACACCAAACATTATCCTTTCTCAGTACACCTCATATGTATATAGTGTACCCTTTTTCCAAGTTGCATTTCCTGTTTAATGTAATGACCAGACATATTTAAGTTGTCGGATGTTTCTGTTCCATGTGAACCGCGCTGATTGCAAATAGTGCGGTATATAAGAAATATAAATAAATAAACACATCCTTCCGAACCATTCACTCCTGGGCAACTGTCAGCTTTCCCCTACTTTCTAGTTTAAAAGCTGCTCTATCTCCTTTTTAAAGGTTAATGCCAGCAGCCTGGTTCCATCCCGGTTAATGTGGAGCCCATCCCTTTGGAAAAGCCCCTCCTTTCCCCAGAATGTTGCCCAGTTCCTAATAAATTCAAAACCCGTTTCTTTGCACCATCGTCTCATCCATGCATTGAGACTCCGGAGCTCTGCCTGCCTTATGGTTCTGCATGGGGAATAGGAAGCATTTCAGAAAATTTAACCCTGGAAGTTCTGAATTTTAACTTCCTATCTAAAAGCCTAAATTTGGCATCTAGAGCCTCCCTCTCACACTTTCCTATGTCATTGGTGCCAACATGTATCAAGACAGCAGACTCCTCCCAAGTGGCGCGTCTTCGCATCAAGCAGGCATATTACCAGTCGGTCCTCACGTCCTCCAGCCACCCAGCTATCTACATGCCTAATGATCAAATTGCCAACTATAAGAGCTGTCCTAACCCTTCCCTCATGGAGACACCTCCTTGGTGTGAGAAGGTTTTACATCTCTTGGCAGACTTAAATGTATCGGCTCAGCATCTGATGTATTTCGGTCTCATGCGAGAGAGCTTGTACAGAGGCTATCTGATCAAGGATACCAGCATTTAAACGAGCACGTCACATTCTTAAGGAATGGCTGTTTTCAGACACAGTTGAGCCCACTTCAGAGTCTAAAATAGATAAGATTGTGAGGGTTCTTCTATTTATGCAGAATACTTCCCAGGTGATGCATTTATTATGGAAGCATTGGTCTGTTTTAAGCTTGCTTTCCTCTTTCTGTAAGCCTTTAACTATTCTCACACTCATGGGTCTAATATTCGGGACAGACTGGTGCGATCTGCTGTTAAAAGTGACTGCCCTCCTGAGGACCATGAAAATCCTGGCCATTTTACCTGTTATGGGTGTAACGTTTGTTGCAATAATCTTGAAGTGCCCCTAATTCTGGTAAGACTTTTCTATGTGATTGTACACCACTTGTCTATCTAGTTGTGTGGTTTATTTACTTTGGTCCCTTTGCAATCTTTTATATGTTGGTCGCACCACCCGTTCAATAAAAACACGTCTGGGAGAGCATGCCTCAAGGATAAATACTTCCACTACGACAGCTCTGATAGTGGACCGCTGTCTTCAGAACAAACATCAATTTTGTGCTTTGAAATGGAGAATCATAGATTATGTTCCCATATACTCTCAGGGAGGTGATTGTGTTTTTAAACTACAGCTGGCAGAACAGTGCTGGATTTTTGTTTTTGATACTGTGAGCCTAATGGGCTTAAATTTAGAACAAGACTGATCAAGCCTATTTTGAGTCCACCAATCAGACAGGTGGTTTCTGTTCCATAGTTTCTCACCTCTGCCCTGATTGGTTAATTCAGAGGACATATCTTTGTGATGTCATTCAGCTATGACATAAAACTGGAGTAGGAGATTTTGGCATTTCATTGGCATCTTTGTTTCAGGAATCCATTGCTGCACCTGAAGCAGGGCCATGGAGAAGACCCGGAACATGTGCATGTTGTGCCTGGATGCTCAGCAAGCTACTCCATTTAATTAATTTTATTTATTTATTTAACAGGTTTTATATACTGCTTTATCATTTCAATCAAAGTGGTTTACATTGAAACTTAAACTTGGCAATGTACATTAAACAGGGACATCGATAACTTGGATTTTACTGAGACAATGGAGGGTTAAGTGACTTGTCCAAGGCCACAAGGAGTGCTAGTGGGAATCGAACCCTGGTCTCTGGGTTCCCAAGCCAGTGCTCTTAACCATTTCACGCCATTTCAGCTAAGTCTTTTCATTTTTTCTAGTATTTAAATGGATTAAAAATTATGTGTAGCTTGTGAGAGTGGGATTTCCCCTCTCCTGGCACATCATCCGACAAAAATGCTATGAGCTAATCCTATGCTTGCCTTTTGTGGATTTTCTTTTTTTTAATAGAAACTTTGAAAGAAGCAGTGTAAGGATGTGCATTTTTGTATTGTTCCATTCCATATCTAATAGTGCATGTCATTTCATTTAGCACTAAATAGTATGAGCTATTACTAAACCGAGAACACTATTACTAGATAGGTGCACTATTACACAATAATGGGCACAGTTAAAAACAAAACGGAATAACAAAAACAGAATGAAACAGAATAAAAAGAAATGAACACTTTCTGTTTTAATGCCCTAGAGCAGAAGCAGTAGGGAAAACTAGTCATTAGTCTAGAAGAATAAGGGAGCAGGTACTTTTCAGTAGACAAGGGCAATGCAGGGAAAAGCAGTTAGGGCAGTCAGCTGACTCCATGAGATATGGACCAGGCTTATTCAGTCACAGTTTGACTATGTTGCCTGCATGGATTGCAGTTATAAATCTACCATTGAATTTCCTCAAGAAATCCAAACTACATCTGTTGTGCAATAGGGGAGAAGCAGGACCAGATGAACCTATTCCTTATAACACAGAATCAGGTGGCCATCCTAAACCTTTCCCCTGACCCTGACCTATCCCCTTCAGCTTTGCCATGCAGCCACTTTGTACTCTTTGTAGATGTACCAGAATAGAAGTTTGTGAAATCAACAAATGAATTAATAGCCAAGGTAGGTTACAGAAAGATGAAGAAGCTAAGACTATGACCAAAGTGAGCTGCTCTGTCTACACAGGCTGCAGAATGTCTGAAACCTCTTGTGCAAGCTGAGCCCCAAGGGATTGTGGAAATTGACTTTGAACCTGTCTTAAAACAGCTGCATTCTGGGCACAGTTGCTATAGCACTACAGCTGGGTGGTACTTAATGGGTAAGAATATCAGTCCCCTTCAAGTAGGTGAAGTCTATAGGTATCTGCTGATCAATGTGAACTCTGGAGAAGTGGGGGTGGGGAGGTGTAGGCTGAGGTGTATACTAGAGGGAGATCAGGAGGCCCAACTTCCTAGCTGGTGTTCTACCTGACCTTGTCAACTTCATTTCAGTAGAACATGTGAGGAATGTATAAGCTTACGGTTGTATGGTGTGGAAACCTTTCAAGTTGTCATGCTGTGCAGTGCCTGATGTAAGTTCTGCTCTGTATTATGTCTGCAGGAGAACCTTGTGAAATAGAACACTCTGTGCATGTTGTGTATCTGAAGAGCACAAACCAGTGCTTAATGAAAATGCACAAAAAAAGCATAGTTACTTACCTGTAACAGGTGACCTCCAGGAAAGGTACAAATTTAATCTTCACATATGGATGACATCAGGTACCAATGGAGCTCATGTGGGAAGCTCCCCAGCTACCAATAGGAAAGCCTTTGAGAGTACTCCACTGCACCTGAGCTACTGCCTTCCTGCTCTCCCAACTCCCTCTCCTCAGTTGAGTTTGTAGCTGAACAGAAGGAGTGAAAAACAAAAGCAAAAGACAACTCTACAAGCCAAGGGAAGGAGGGTGAGTTGTGAAAACTAAATTCCTGCTGTTCCCAGAGATCCCCTGTTACAGGTGATTAACTACGCTATCTCCAGGAACAAGCAGGAATGTAGTCTTCACATATGGGACTCCCTAGCTCTCCAATCTCTGAAGAGTTGGACTGGATCAGAAAGTTGGACAAGGTCATATGAACCTTAGACTTTCCTGCCAAGGAGATCTGGCAAGAATAGTGGGGTGGGGGGAGGAGTTGTTGCTATGCTCCAAAGAGATGCTGAAGGATTGCTTGGCCAAAGGCTGCATCCCAGTGGGAGTCCTTGTTCAAGCAGTAGTGGGCAGCAAACGTATGGGTGGAGGACTATGTTGCAGCCCAGCAAATCTTGTCAATGGCTACTGAATGGAGGTTGGCCACAGATGTTACTATTGCTCGGACATTATTTATTTTATGTTACACTTTTCTACACCGCCCCTCCAGAGATCACAAACGGTTTACAGATAATCAACATGTTACATCTAACAGATGAGAGAACTTTTTACATGATAATTTTAACAGGAGAACAGCTTAAACAGTAACTATACATATTAACTATATATATTAACATTATGTGCGGTAAAATGACCTGTGAGGATAAATCCTGCTTTGTCATAGGCAAAAGATATACAATCCGCTATCCATCTGGAGAGCATGTGTTTTGTTACAGGAAGACCCAGGTGATTAGAATCAAAGGACACAAACAATTGGGAGGACTTTCTAATGTCCTGCACCCTTTGGAGATAGAAGGCTAGAGCCTTCTTGCAGTCAAATGTGTGCAGGGTTGCCTCTGCACGAGATGAGTGAGGTCCTGGGAAGAAGACCAGAATGATTACTGACTGATTAATGTGGAAAGGTGACACCACTTTAGGTAGAAAGTGGGGATGTGTGTAACAGATGACTTTGCCATGATGAAATCTAGTATAAAGTGGATGCACCACTGATGTGCCTGCCTGAGGTTAAGGCGATGAGGAATAAAACCTTCCAAGATAAATAACACAGGTGTATCATAGCTAAGGGCTCAAATGGAGGCTTGAGCAGTTGAGCTAATACCACATTAAGATTTTATTTTTATTTATTACAGTTGCTTATATACCGCACTATTCGGCATCAGCGCGGTTTACAGTATAACAAAATGACCAAAACACACATTCTGTTTGGTTTTACATAGAACAAGGGTATGAACTTGGATAACAGGGGGGGGATGAACTATATACATGAATTATATACATGAGATAGGTTACATGCATGACGCAAAAGATCCCATGCCACTGAGGATGGCCAAAGGGGTGGCTTGGTAAGAAGGATACCCCTCGTGAAACGTGCCACTAGAGGTATTGTGGAGATGGGTTAATCATCCACCGGTTGATGAAATGCCAAAATAATACTGAATTTGTTTTGAGTTCTAGAGAGGACAAATGTAACAGGTATTGAAGAAGTATCATACTGATGTTTCAAAAGGATTGTGATTGTTTGGAGAGCACCAAGCTGCGTAACTATGCCATTTGAAAAAGTACGTCCTCCTGGTGGAGGGCTTTTTGGAAGAAAGGAGGACATCTTTTACGACAGTTGATAGTGATAGATGTTGAAACATCATGCTCTCAGCATCCAGGCTGTCAGTCGGAGGGAATGAAGATTGGGATGCAGGAGTGTTCTGTTGTCCTGGGACAGAACACCCAGCTTGTATCCCAATGGAATCGGAGGAGTCTGTGTCGACCAAAGTAGGAGTGGAAACCAAGGCTGATGGGGCCAGCGAGGGGCTATGAGTAACAAAGACCCATTCTCTGCTTACAGTTTGAGTAGGATTTCAGGATCCAGGGTATGGGGGGAAAGGCATGAAGTAGTCCTTGACCTCAGTGAATCATGAAGGCATCTGATGCCAGACTGAATTTGGATGGTATCCTGGAGCAGAACTGTGGAAGTTGTGAATTTTGTGGAGTAGCAAAGAAATTTATCACGGGGGTTCCCCAGGTTTGGAAGACTTTTGCCACTATCTGTAGATCTAGGGTCCACTCATGAGATTGTAAGATCTGACTCAGCTTTTTTGCCAAGTGATTGGATTCTCCTGGAATATAGACTGCCCAGAGGTGCATATGATGCAGAATGGCAAAGTTCCACAGGTGGCAGGCTTTCCTGCAGAGAGGGAGAGAGCCAACCCCCCTTATTTGTTTATATAAAACATTGCCACCTGTTTGTCTGTCCTGATCAGTATGTAGTTGTTAACAAGGTGGGACTGGAAAATTTGGAGAGCATTCATTTCTGCTCGAAGCTCAAGGAGGTTGATTTGTTGGGGGGGATTCCTGAGCTGTCCACAGGCCTTGTGTGGAGACGGAATCCAGATGGGCACCCCAACTGAGCTTCGACACATCTGTAATCAGGGTATGTTGAGGTTGGGGCATCTGAAAAGGTGACCCTATGAGAAGATTTGTTGGAGTGTACCACCAGAGGAGTGATTCTCTCAGAGGGTATGTTACATGTATGATATCTCAGAGATTCCCTATGGCTTGGGTTCACTGGGTTGAGAGAGTTCATTGTGCTATTCGCATGTGTAGTTTTGCATAAGGGACCACATGTACTGTGGATGCCATGTGGCCCAAGAGGCACAGAAAGTCTCGAGTCATGGCAGTCTGTTGATGGATGCATGTGGGTGGCTAGATCCAACAACCTGCTCATGCGGTCCATAGGGAGGAAGGCTCTGGATTGCTGAGTGTCCAGTACTACCCCTATAAATTCTAACCTTTGGGTTGGGGTGAGTTGGGATTTTGGGAAGTTTATCGCAAATCCTAGATACTGCAACTGTGCAAGAGTTTGTTGATGAGATGAGCGGAGTTCTCCAAAGGAGTCTGCCTTTATTAGCCAGTCATCAAAGTTGGGGAAGACAAAGACTTTGTTGCTTCGAAGATATGCTGCTACAACAGCCATGCACTTTGTGAAGACCCTTGGTGCAGACTCCAGACTGAAGGGAAGGACCCGGTATTGATAATGGGTTTCCTGATAAGTAAAATGAAGATACTGTCTGAAGTCTGGTTAAATTAGAACGTATGTGTAGTGTGGTGAACAGCGCCCTCCTGAGGCTATGGAGACGGATGAAAATCCTGAGGTTCAGCAGGATTTATGCCAATTTGATAAAGCTGGAAGGAAAGAGAGACTCTATTCCACGGAGCTGAGCATGGAGACCAGCCCAGGGGAGGAGTCCTGCGGTCATGATTGGGCACACCCTGTCCTTGGAAGGGGCGTGTCCAGAAGAGAACGTGGTTTTAAACCAGAGTATGGCTTTGCTAGTCAGAAGGAGAAGGAGAGGAGGATTAAGGAGAGACGGATAGAGAAGAAGCATGAGAATGATTGGAAGTCCAGAAGACAGTATGGTGATACTTGGGAACCTGGCATTAAAAGGAGACCTGCAAAGATCTATTCAGAGGCAGTGAGTAGAAGTCCCAAGGAAAGTGGACCTAGCCCTGGAATAGACAACCGCTGGAAGGCACAGCCCTGGGAGTGGAAGCCTTCAAGGCAGGTACGAGAGAGAAAACAATCATTCTGGGAATTACCGTTTGGGCCAGAGAGGCACGGACATTCTCACAGCTGGAGAACATCGGAGCCATCTGAAGTAAGAGGGGCTTGGCAACAAATAAGTGATTTGCCACAGAGTTTCCAGACTGAAGGTAAAGCTAACTCTCCTGTTTTTGAAACATTAGCAAAAGAGCCTAAGAGTTACTCTGACACAATTAACCTAAGAGAGGAGAAGAGAAACAGCCTTAAGCCAGAGGGAAGTTTTATAGCTGATAGCAATTCCCTATCTCACAAACAACAGGCTGAATTGCTCCTACAGGGTTTTAAAGAGTTTTTAGAGCTACAAGCTAAAAGACAGCCAGTGTTACAAGAAGCCAATAATTCCATACAGCTTGAAGAATTAGCACAAGATAGTTCTGACTTACCTGATTGTGAGAGCATGGACTGTACGGTCTGTTGTGTGGAGATGCCAAGCTGAAGGAAACTGGTTTTACCGTATATGAATTGAATACTACGGAGCTGTTGTGCTGCCTGGCTAGGAAAGCTCTAATTACATGCACCTGTAATCCCCAGCACTGTGAACGTAACAGTGGCTGAAAGAGGCTGCAGTTAAAGTGACTGACCTCTTGGGGCAAAGTGAGTAATTTGCTTAGAAGTGAAAAGAAGCAGTTATACTTTAAGTTGCCTTTATCCTAAGTTTTCCTGTTAGCATTTGAAGCACCTATTTTGTTTGCATTTATTTGCCATGTGATGGAACAATATCCTTTACTATAATAAATATACTGGAAGCCCCATAACTACAACTCTTTATTTCAGAGCGAGAGGAGCAGGAACTACAATACCCAGCATTCCCTGGATACAGGTTACTCTCCTTCCTCACGAAGCATCAGACCGCCGCTCCTGTCTCTAGCCCCAAGGCTGGGCAGGAGCGCCGCAGTAGGCCTCTTTGAGGTCTAGGGAACAGAGTCAGTCGTATTCTTGCAGATATGGAAGTAGGGTTTCCCAGAGAGGTCATTCTGAATTTCTCCTTTACAAGCAACTTGTTTAATTCCCTGAGGTTGAAAATGGGCCTGTAGCTTCTTGACTTCTCTGGAATGAAGAAGTAGGGGGAGTAGATACCTTTTAGCAGTTAGTTTGGAGGAACTGATTCTATAGCTCCTTGAGAAAGGAGATTGTGGACTTCCTGCTTGAGCAGAGCATCTAAGGAAGGTTGTGTGGGGAAATCTCCCCTGAAGAGGTGAGGGGGAAGTTCCTGAAAATTTAGTTGGTAACCTTTTTGAACTATGGATAGAGTCCATTGTTTTGTGGTGACAGAGTGCCATCGATGTACAAAGTGGCAAAGTCTCCCTGGAATGGTGGTGGGTTCCAGAATGCGCAGGAGAAGACTGGCTGTGCTCCCTATGTGGGAGTCAAAAACTGGGTGCTGTTGGTGCTTGGGTGATTGGTTGTGGCTTGGCTAATCTGTTCTTTTTTTTTTTTTTGCCTGCTTAGGACCTTGTTGTTTCTACTGGATCCAATAAGCCGGTTGGGAATAGGAGGGGTAGAACCCTCTCTTCTTAGGGTATTTTTGACTGCTGCCTTCTTCTTGATATGGTCAGCAGTTTTTCTGGATAGCCGTTTAAGGGTTGTGCCATCCATTTCCAGCTCTTCCAAGTCTTCTCCCTCCAGTTCATAACGAAGAGTTCTCTCCAGTGCAGAGGATATTGCCCAGTTTATCCTGGACCCATTGTTCCAGGTCCGACGCTTGCAGCCAAGCCAACCACCATGCACCAATGGCAATGGAAGAGGCTCTAATGGTGGACTCAAAGGCATCAAATGCCTCCCTATTCACAAATTTTGACACATTTTGGCTATTTGCCAGAACATCTTGGAAAGCAGGTCTCTTTTCTTCTGGAAGGAATGGAAGGAAACCTTCCCAGTCCTTACTGAGTTCCTTGAGGAACATCCCCATATAGAGGATGTAAGAGTTAATCCTGCTGGCTAGCATTTATGCTTGGAAAGATCGGCAGGTGAAGTAATTGAGATTCCTGGATTCCCATCCTGGAGGAATGTAGGAGTAGTTTCTGCCACTTTTGATGTGACGCATCACTGATTCAACCACCATAGAGTGGTGTGGAAAATGTGGTTTCTAGAAACAAGGACACTCCAGTACCCTGTACATGGTATCTAGTCAGTGGCTAATTGGGGAAACTGTTAGAAGAGTCTCCTACATCCAGAGCATCAAGTTGTGGAGGTTCCAGTGTACCGGGAGGACTGGGCCTCCTTCGGAGCTGTGGGATACTGGAGTATTTCCAGCTCCTCTATTCTCGGTTCTGGTTCTGATGCTGCTGGATCGATAGGCCTGCCGCCATGTCTCAGATAAATTCCTGAAATGACATGACCTCAGGAGGGGACTTTCACCGAGTACTGATTGATGGAGGCAAGGGTTTGGAGGTGATGCCCTAGAGGTCCGTGGAATCAAAGGAACAGTGGTTGAAATCTGAGGTATCCAAATCTGACACCAGTAAGTATCAACAATGCTGACGGCAGCATGAATGGCATTAATGCTCCTCAATGTCCTCAGGGCCTACACCATGGCTGGTCCATGGGATTTCTGTAGTTGATACTGATACCAATGTCGGTATCGAGACTTCGGTTCTTGATGTGGAGTGCATTGGTGCCGAAGGCGGTACTGATACTCAAGCCTGAATCGGAGTTGATGAAGTCATCAATGTCGATACTCCAGGTTGCAGTCCCACAGCTATTGGTGAAGAGGAACCAAAGCTGGGCTGCTAAAGTTCTCTTCAAGGACAGCAGCAGCTGATCCAAGAAGGTTGCCTTCATCTGGTCCAGAGAGACAACGGGGCTGGGCACCACCATACCAGAGCAAGGTATCGGGGGCTCTTCAGAGGTCAAGGCCTCGGGTGCCTCCTGATTCCCTGTGAAGGCTTTAGAGGACTAGTCCTCCTGCTGGGGATGCCTGGGCCGATGGCCGGCATCGGAAGAGGTCCTGGAAGCATCCCGGTGCTTAAAGCAGGATCTTTCCCTCAATTCCCGAGACTTGCCTGAGGAATCCTTGGACCTTTTCTTCACTTCCTTTGACTTCTCTGAGGATTTTCGAAACTTTACCTTGTCTTTGGATGATTTTGAAGGAGACATGTTTTTTTTAGTCCTCTTCTCAGAGTGTTTTGACTCTTTTGAGTGCTTAGAACTGTGAGAGCATGAGGATGCTCTAGAGGAAATCGAGGCCACTGACATTGAGTCCGATGGAAAGAGTTCTCCAAACATTTTGGCCCGGTTTCCTAGGTCCTTCTTCATCGTCTGTTTACAGAGGGAGCAATTGTGGGGTATATGATTGGGACCAAGGCATTTCAGATACCAATTCTGTTTGTCTGTCACTGAAATGAGGCTGAAGCACTTGGTGCATTTTTTGACCCACTTGAGGGTTTTTCCATCATGAAGGTGGGCATGACACCCTGAGATAAAAATTTCTTGAGAAAAGAAAAGGAATTTGAGAGAAAAAAGAAAAGAAAAATGATACCGGAATCGAGTGATACCGGTGCAGAAAGGCAGAAACAGTTTTAGAAAAAAAAAATTGAAGTTCTTTTCTCTGTGACAGGATTTTGACTCGTTGGCTCCGTGGAAAAAGAAGAACCGAGGAGAGGGAGTTGGGAGAGTGGGAAGGCAGTAGCGCAGGTGCAGTGGAGTGCTCACAAAAGCTTTCCTATTGGTAGCTGGGGAGCTTTCCACACGGGCTCCATTGGTACCTGATGTCACCCATATGTGAAGACTACATTCCTGCTTATTCCTGGAGATACCTTGCTCCTGTTGCTTTTCTTTATAAGAATGCCTCTGCTTCCCCTGGCCCCAGGCTGTAAGGGCTGGCTGGTAACCATGCCATGCACTTTAAATTTCTCTCTATACTTTGTCCAGCTAGAAGATAGTTGCCGACAAGCTCCACCCCTTCAGGGATATCAGTAACTTTGCTGGCATTTACTTATGAAAAGCACTGGCTAGTGAAGCTCCATGTGCAGGTCTTTTTAAAATTAATTTACCGTGGACTTTTCTAAGGCTGTTTATTATTTGGTATTGCATATATAATCATAATGCTGTTTGAGAAAGAAGAAATATAACAGCTCTCTAGCAAGGCTCTCCACATTGTCTTTTCTTTTGATTTACTGATGCATTCTGGGACACACATAGAAAGTTGCCATTTGAAAAAAGCCACAAATGTATATCTTCAACCTGTGGTTCATTTAAGAGTAATAGTAAGTTTTTTTTTTTTTTAAACTTTTATTTTCATTTTGCAACAAACAAAAGAAACAACACACCAAAAGAGACAAAACAAGCATACAATAAGGAAAAGTAAACCCATTACCCCCCACCCCGATGCTTCTTCTCTACCCGATTATATCAGCATGTGAGCGCTTCCAATTAACAGTGATTATACATCAAACGATCAAAAGAGTATCTACAATACAGCATGATCATGGGACAGAGATATATACAAAGTTAGATACAAAGTTAGACAGTCAGATGAGAGCATTTAGCAAAGTGTACATAGTCATTGAGCAGCTTCCATTGAGACCAATGAGAAGGAGTCTGAACGGAGGAAGCGAACAGACGAGGTATATGTTCATATTTACTGTGAAGACAGGCATGATTCCACCATTCATTGGGGCTCAGATGGGAGCTAATTTTCCCAGTATACTTAATTAGGGAAACAGCAATGCCAAGCATAAAGTTCGAAAGGAGATAAGCCATTTTTGGGAGAGAGGGGATCCCCGCAATTGGGCGAAGTCCCACTATCCTCCAAGAAAGGGGCTCCTGAGAGTGCGAGATAGACTAAATACGACCCCAGACCCGACGCCAGTAATACTATAGTGCGGGATATTCATGCATAACATGAGGCAATGAACCAATGGCCGCAGGACGTGTCCAGCAACCATTGCCCTGAGTAGTGTTCCATTTGTCTAATCTGTGAGAAGTGTAAAAACACCGGTGGGCTAGAAAGAAGAGGGCCTGAGTGAGTGAGGCGGATCGGGAACCCGTGTCCCTCTACTCCAGATAAGGCTCCATTGCTCCGAGGTCAAAGTCACATGCAATTCTCCCTCCCATACTTTCTGCGCTATAGGGGTATCCCTAGTTATAGCATTACATAAGGTTTAGTAAAATTGGATGCTACACCCAGTGAACTACCGAGAGATCGGAAAGTCTCCAATCAACCTTATGTAGGGAATGCCGATGACGGGAGTACTCTAGTGCTCCGAAGGCGATGCTGAAGTTGCACTGACCAGAGTCGGGAGTCTAAAGATTGCATAAGAGTATTAAAGGCACCTAAAGTGTCTAAAAGCATTGGTAAATAGTAGGAGTCTGATGGGAGAGTCATACCAGGGAAAAGGTAAGAGGAATCAGTTTGCAAAGGCCCACTTCTATATCTAGCCACACAGGTCTACTCGGTACTGGATCTTCCAACCAACGAGCACCCTGTTTGAGAAGAAAAGATTGAGGGAACACTTGAGTAAAATCGCCACCGAGTATTAATGGAGCATTGGCAGAGGCCTAGGCCAACTGCGCAATACTTGCATAGTAAGCAGGTTTGTCCACATTTGGGGCATAATGCAAGTACACGTGAATTCACTATCTCCAACCTCAAGGTGTACACGGGCCCATCTACCCTCCTTGTCAGTACTAATATCAGGTACAGTAGCATGCAAAGACTTCTTAACCAGAATGGTTATCCCGTACCATTTGGAAACGGTGGGAGAATAGGCAGCGACCCTGTGAGGCTTAGCATTGAGTTTCAGTGTTTCAGCAGAGTTTAAATGCGTTTCCTGAAGAAACACTAAATCAACATGCACATGGCTAAGATAGCGAAGGATTTACTTTCCTTTGAGTGGACCATTAATGCCTTTGACGGTGAATGATAAGATTTTACATAAGGCCATTCAGAAAAGTTAAAATTCTGAGCATGATAGCACACATAATTTCACTATATCCCTCAAACTGACTGTATCTGGCTGTACACATGACATAGGAAAAATAAGCTAATATAATACAATGAAGCGCCCCACATTAACAAAGAAAACCGCAGTACGGTAGAGGAGAAGCAAAACCCCAAAATTACTGGCGACCATGTGTCTGCGGGGAGAAGCCCCAGAGAAGGCCTAAATTGAAAAAACACATAACCTGTAGGACTGTGCGTGTTCCGAATCCGACCGAGGCACACATCATGAAGGGATAGGAGACCAAAAAACAAAAGTCATATAGAGAAAGAAAGAAAGTCCAGGCTATTTCTGTGCTTGGCTATGACCGCCGCATCGGGCCCTTCAAAATGGCGGATAGAACCGGCAGATAAGAGTCCGAGATTTGGGATTAGCGCATCTGCTCTGCTTCTTTGGAGTCTAAAAATGTTGATAGTAGATCAGGATCTTCGAACGTCCTGGTTTGGTTGTGGAGAGTCACTCGGAGCTTCGCTGGATACAACAGGCCAAAGCGAGCCTGTAGCTGTTGAAGTCGAGGGCGAAAAGCAAGGAGTTTCTTCCGACGGGCAACGGTAGGCTTTGCCAAATCAGGAAAGAAGGAGACCTTACGACCTTCAAATTCCAAATGATGATTCGCTCGGGCAGCATGTAAAATTTGTTCCACTTGTTGATATCGTAGCAAACTAAAGATAATAGGCCGGGGGGTCGTGCGGTTGAGCGCCATGTGGGCAGGAACACGGTGTGCGCGATCGATTTCCAGTTCTCTGTGAAAAGTGATCTTCAGCAAGGAGGGAAGAGTTTTGAGCAAGAATTCTCTTATATCTCCTGCTTCCACCCCCCTCCGGCATTCCGAGGAGCCTCACGTTGTTGCGACGGGCTCGATTATTGCTATCTTCTAACTCCTTTTGAAGATTCTGTATCTGGCGCTCAGCCTTGTCCAGTTTGCCCAAGCGCACCTCGTGCGAGTCGAGGACCCCCGCCATGTTGTCCTGCCGCAATGAAAGACTTTCAAGTCGGTCCTGGAGCACTCCAAAGTCTTCTCGCATGGCCCGAAGCGCTTCTCCATTGGACTGCACCAATTCCTTCACGCCGCGTATTTCCTCCAAAATCTCCAGGTGCATTTCGGGGTTTTCACGAAATGGGACCATCTTCTGTGGGGAGGACACCTCTGTTTTGGAACGTTTTCCGTGAAAAGAAGAAGGAGACCCGAAGTCCAAGCGCGCTGGTTTATGGGCCGCCATCCCCCCCGAGGTGCCCCGGTCAGCTCGGAGCAAAATAGTAAATTTATATAGGTATTAAGTCAGGATTCTAAGTAGGCCTCTCGGGAGCTTCAACGCAAAGCGTCCTACCCGCTGGACATCAGGCTCCGCCCCCCCAGTAATAGTAAGTTTTAATAAGTTCTAATAGTTGTATCTAGAAATCTCAGTTTAAAGATATATTAGTATTGTAAGAAAACCCCTCTCATGTAGCAGTATATGGCATTAAGAAATAATTGTGTGTTGTGGGAACACTCCTGGAGAAGCTGCAAGCTGATAGTTTTTTGTTTCACCTTTACAGCAGTGTATTGTTCAACAAAATCTTATAATGGGAATAGCTATATTCTTAATATATACTGTAAGAGAAACATGAAAACTTAATATTTTCTGATACATTAGTTTCTGATACATTAAAGGCCAGGCAAACCTTTTCCCTCAGCTCATATCTGAACACTTTCCTATACCCCTCCCCTTGAACAAACACCAACATAGCTGTCTTTTTGTTTCCTCTTGTGTTCTCACAAAGGCAATTATGTTCAGATGTTATTGAATTTGTCAAACTTCTTATCTTACAAGGGGCCTCAACTGCTCTCCCCCCCCCCATTCCTATATCTACCCCTAGCTCAGTAAAGGTATAAGAAGGGCCTGTGTTTCTGGGAGGGGTTATCACACTTAGCTAGTCTGTGTAATCTTTGTTGCAACACATCAAATAAAGTGCTGTGCTTTGGCATTAGAGATAAAAATAAAGATTTGTGCTTCTGCATTTCAGATGGTTGGTTTCCATACATTTTCTTTTATTCTCCACTGTAGAACGGACCTGAGAAAGAGGAAGCTTAGCCAGCCACTCCCATGACAGTTTTGCAACTTCACCAGGACCCTCGCAGTCTATCTCTTCCAGGGCCGTACCAATCGTGAAATGCGCCCTCCATCCAGCCACTTTATGGGGGCGGGAGAGAAGAGGCACGCCCGATGTGCAAGTCGCCGGCACGCTGAGCAGGTCTGGTCCCTCCTGTGCCGCGAGAAGGCTTTAAGGGACACATTTCAGCTGTCTGCTGTTGCCTGCTGCTGCCGAGAGAAGAAAAGGTGGCGGCGGCAGGCAACGGCAGACAGCTGAAATGCACCACTTAAGCCTTCGCGCTCTGTGCGACCGCACCGCTGGCACAGGGCTAGGTACGGTCCTGATCTCTTCCTCAGACCTCGGATCTGGACAACATCAGCACGTGCCCTAACAAGGTCAGTTGTTATCAGGGAGGAGGGGGGTGTCTAGATCCCAGATCCTGTGGTTGGGGCAGTGAGTGAGAGGTCCTTTATAGAACCATATGTGTTGCAAATTTTGTTAGTCACCCTTAAACAGTGGGTCACCTGAGTGACAGTAAAAGCCTATAGGGTGTCGCCTCACTATAAATATACTGACCAGGTGTAAGGAGATTTTGTGAGGCAGGAATTACTGTGACTGGATAGGTGTCCTGATACCTGGGAATAGTCTCTCCCGCTATGTAAGGGTATAGAGGGATTGTCCACCCAGAATTACAAGGGACTTGACTAGAAAAGGACTTGAGACAGTAAGGGAAATTCTATATCTAGGGATCCCACTCCTTTAACATGCATTTTAAGTAATTGGGACCAGATGGGAGGTAAGCTGGCCTCTCCAAAGGTACCCTGACTAAATTATGCCAAGTTGCATGGCATCTTATACAGCTTCTGAGCCTCCAGAGAAAAGGTGGCCCTGGGAAAGCTCTCTTGAACCATTAACTCTTTCCACTTTGACAGAGCACAAAAGAAAAAAACAAATACACCTTTTTACAAATGCATTAGACTTTGTCCTAAACAGCAGGGCTCTTTAACTCAGGTGAAAACAGAATAAAAGCCCAGTTCCCCTCCTCCTTATGAGGATCCTGCAGTTTCCTTGCCAGTAAAACAGTATGATAACCCTGAAATGGCTTCTTTGAATGCTACAAATCAGCCAGAGCCTGATTTTAACTCCTTATGGTCTTCAGTAATTGCAGATAATGGGAAACAGGTTAGTTCTGAGAAAGAGCCTTTCACATTTCTCTCTCTTCTGCAAATTCTTTAGTAGAGAGCCATAAATTCTTTCCACTGACCCTGGTAGTACAGGATTGTCAGAATCTGTCTAGCCCTATTCCATCTTCACAAGAAAAACTAGGACTTGAACCCTTGTAAGATGTATGTGAGCACTGGGTATGTGGCCACTGTTCTATTTGTTCAGCATCTTTGGAACTCACAATGTTTTCAATTGGTGGGAAAGATTACCATCTGAAGAGATACACTACTTGTGATTCTAATTATGTGGTTTATGCAATACAGTGCCCTTGTGGACTGATCTATATTGGTAAGACAATTCGTTCTTTTAAAGTTCGACTGGGGGAGCATAAATGTAGGTTACATTGTAAGTGGCTGGAAGCCCCAATAGTTCAACACTGTTTAGATTTTTCAAATTCATTTTTAAATCTGCTCTGATTTGGTGTTAATAGTGTGTCTCAAGGGATGTATGGGCGCAGTCATGAGCAAAGTCTGGTGATCTGTGAACGACGATGGATTTTCCGGTTGAGCATGGTTTGCCCTGGCGGGTTGAATACTTAAATCGACTGGGGATTGTGTGTTTAATCTGTTGGGATTGTGTTGGTTTTGGTTTTTCAAGAGTTTGTGCCTTTAAGATAGTCTGTTGAGGGTGGGGAGAATTCCCCTGCTTAATGCGCATGCACGGCGTTTTTTGGTAAGATATGCTGTTTAAGAGTTGCATATCTTGAATTGTTTAGAATATCAAATGGAGGTATGTAGTGGGTTCTTCTCAGGTTTTTATTATTTTTTGGCAGCTGCTTTGATGGGTTTGTGTAGTGAATATGTTGTTTTAGTTTTTCATCTAGCCACGGTATTTAATTATCTCCTGGCGAAACACTTTAGTGTTTGGTCCGGTTTGGGCGTAGAGGAATAAAGGAATATACAATGTGATGCAGCTTAGTGCATTTAGAAGTTGCAACCAGATAAGTAACAGTGATTTTTGTATGTGAATCTGTCTCTACGATGTTTTGAGTGAGAGATTGAAAAGTTCTGTGCCGTGTGTGTAACTTTGAATAGTGGCTTTAAATGTAGCTTTGGGTCGGTGATGTTATGGGGTTGTGATGGGATTAATGTCTTAAGTGACGTCATTGACTAAGAGAGTGCTCTTTGCATGATATGCCCTGGTAATGCTGAGACCCATTGCTCTGATTGTTGAAATTGTATGCTGTGTTTCTAAGCCGCTGTTTTTGGTAAAAAAAATTGAGTGCTTTTTCTTGTTTATAGTATCAGAACTTTGCGGCCAGCTATCAGGTAAGTCTCTGTTTCCAGCTCTTTCATACAGAATCTTCATATGTCCATTTTACAAGTTCTTTCAATGTTCACTGTAAACCATCTTGTCTGTAATCCGCTATCCCGGACTGCAACTATCAACCCCTCAGTTTAAGTTCACCTCTCCTTTCACAATATCTTTGTGATTTATCATCCACTGGGTCAGCTGGAAGAAAGTGCACTTATATATGTGAATCAAATTAATTCTGATCCATATGTCGTAGGCTTCCTTTATTATATGAATTCATTAGGGTTCTCTCACTTGGTAAATGTTCTGACACATGTTAAAGGGCATATTTTACATTTAACCTTTCTGTTGGCAATTTTACTTTCTAGCATAGTTATTATATCTGTGACTCTTCTCCCTTGGATGGATCGTTTTGTAGCATACTGTACTTTGTTATTAATCTGGGTGAACATATTGTGAATGGCAAGGTCTCTGGTTTCTTTTTCTGAAAACAAATTGATTCTCAGACATTTGGAATCAAGTGGCCAGCAGACGATATTTTTTCTCAAAATGTTTATTGGCTTACTGGTGTTGATCAGATTATACAAATGTGGAATAATCAAGTTACTACTGTTACAACTGAAGCAGGGAGGCCAATAATTCATATAAGAAGGAACTAAGGAGAGTTGAATAGTTATGAGGAACTAACAGAACTTAAAATTCACATGAAATCTACACGTTTTATTAGCCTTGTATTGAGCTGCTACAGTTCAGGTGAAGAATTATTTTGCTAAAAAAAAATTCATGCATCAAATCAATAAACCTAGAGAACTGCTTACTGTTGTTCATAATTTAGTCATAGATGAAGGCACTATGAAATGTGTCCAACCTGTGACTACTGATAAGCAGATTTTGCCGATGCATTTGAGTCTAATGCTGACTCATTGGAAAGATTCTTCATTTTGGGAGGTACCTTGGGTACAAGGTAATTCTGGAGTCGTTTCCTTCTGGTGCTGCAATTGTTTTGCTACTTTAAAAAATAGCTACAACTATGTGTTCACTTGATTAGTGCGCAGTTAAAGTTATAAAGGCTAATAGAGATTTATTTAGTGATGCAATTTGTTTTTATTGCTTCCTCATTCTTGCTACAGGGAGTTTTCCTTCATTCTTAAAAATCTTATGCTAGGCCTATTTTAAAGAAGGCATCACTTGAACTAAATGATCCAGTGAGTTATCGATATATATTATGTTTGCCTTTTCTATCAAAAATGGTGGACAAAGTAGTTCTTCAGCAATTAGATTATTTTCTGGTGCAGTCTGATGAGTAAGATTTTCAGTATGGCTTTCATGCTGGGCATGAGACAGCCTACATTTATTAATGGATGCAATATTGAAAGATATTGGCACTAAAAATATTTCTTATTGCTATTTACCAATTAATTTTCTTTCTCTTACCCCCTAACTCCATATAGAAGTACATTGTTATTGGGAAACATTACAATGCCAGTCATGCTTGCAGATTGTTATTTTGGTTCTAGTGCAAGGGTTATCGGGTGAGCTAGGGAAACCTTTTGCCTTGTGCCATCCTTTCCCCATGATATCCTGCCCTTGTGGCCTTGGGCAAGCCACTTAACCCTCCATTACCTCAGGTACACTTAGATTGTGAGCCCTTTGGGGGTCAAGGGAATAAAAAATAAAGTGCCTGTTAATATACATGTAAACCACACTGATTCTAAAAGAGTGTGGTATAAAAAATAAATAAATAAATAAAAATATCCTTGAGTTTGTAAATAGAGAAAGAAGAAATGTGCCCTTTTGCCACACTGTATACTCTTTTAAACCTTTTAGAAATATGTTTGAACATTTTGTTTTATTTTATAATTATTTCTTGTCCATTATATAAATGACAATAATGTAAGTCAGGTGCTATATAAATATTTTTAAATAAATTGGACTATGGGAACTCCAGATACTGATCATCTTCTACATAAAAGATTTGTTGTGTAGATCCTTAACTTGCAAGTTTAGGTCATGGACTTTTGTGAAAAGGTACTAGTAAATATGAGAACATGCCCATATTCATAACATTTGAAAATTTAAAAAAACAGAAAGGAAGAAGTAAATACACCAAAAATGCAAACATAACAATAAGCTCTAGAACTCAGGTGAAGAGCTACATTCTACTACAATAACTATAGAATCATTGGAGTGAAGGCATGTAGGTCTATCTTAAATTCTTAGAGCTTCACCATAACCATGACAATAGTGCCTGAGCAGTCTCTCAAGCCTTGTAAGATATTTTGCATAGCTTGCAAGATTTGAGGGACTACCAGGACCAGAGGAGCTATAGGTCAGCTCCTCGCCCTCTGCTCTGCTCTGGCCGCCCTGTTGTACCTTCTCTATTTAGTCCTAACTTTCTTTTCCTCTTTGTTCTCTTTCTCACAATCATACTCTTTTTCCTCTTCCTCCTTGCCCTGTTGATGTTGTGACTATGCAGCAAAAGCTTTGACTGGGCAAACTGCAGAGAGAGAACACAAGCAACTGTAATGCATCAAAGTTGATGCACTTCTAGACTAACATAGACCTTTTGCTTATTATTAGAGGGGCCCTAGCATGCAAACTAGCATTGCTATGAGATCTGTAAAACAAAGATGTGGTACATTAAAGGGTCCATATGTGTCTTATATATTCATCCCATAGGTCAATGTACTCATATGATACAGTAGGTAAATGCACAGTACTTGGAGCATTACAGCATTATCCTGTAGACATATGCTATGTTTCCTTGGATTGTCTGAGTGGCATAGGGCGTCTAGGAAATCACAGTTCAGAGCCTATGTGCTGAGTTAGAAAAGAATGCAGTCAATTTATTGGACAAGATAATAGTGTCACAACTGAGTAGGTGATCTGCACAGATAATAAGATCATTCTGGCAACATAGTAAATGACAGCAGATAAATACCAGCATGATCTATCTAGTCTGCCCAGTAAGATGGCTAGTGTAGGTGTACCTGCCGCTCCATGCAGGTCAACCTCTCCATGCCTTCATTTAGGGTTGTACCCAACACTCCTTGCAGGTCACCCCTCTCTATTTGTTGAAGTATAAAAAAAATAGTTATGTTTATTTTGATTTTATCCTCTTGCTATAAAGGGATCCACTGTGTCTGTCCCATGCCATTCTGAATTCCATCACTGTATTTGTCCCCATCATCTCCATCGGGAGGGCATTCCAAGCATCCACCACCCTTTCATTGAAAAAGTATTTCCTGATGTTGCTTTTAAGTTTACCTCCTTGCAGCTTCATTTTATGCCCTCTAGTATTACAGCTTCCCCTTCTTTGAAAAGGTTTGTTTGTTCATAAATACCTTTTAAGTATTTAAACTCCGGTATCATATCTCCCCTGTCCCTCCTCTCTAGGGTAAACATATTTAGGTCTTCAAGTCTTTTCTCATACATCTTCTGGCACAGGCTCCAAATCATTTTGATTGCCTTCCTTTGAACTACTTCAAGTTTTTTTTATATCTTTTGTAAGACATGGTCTCCAAAACTGAACACAATGTTCCAAGTGAAGCCTCACAAATGACCTGTTCAGGGGCATTAATACCTCCTCCTTTCTGCTGCTTATTCCTTTCTGTGTGCAGTCTATGATTTACTGCTGACCTACTCAATGGATGTACTATGTCTCATGGAGACATGGCTCCAAGATGGAGAGGAGTCCTATCTCTCACACTATCTTCCCCCAGGCTATTCGGGCATCTCAGTCCTCCAATCTGGGCAGATAGGTGGAGGCCTGGCATTAATTCACAAGAACTTGTTTTCAGCCACGATGCTCGAACCTGATTTCCTCCATTACCAAGAAGCTCTGCTACTCAGGATTGCTGCTCCCAGACCTTTCCACCTACTGCTCTGTTACTGCACTCCATTCTTCACAATGACAACACGAGAGGTGTTCTATCAATCTCGCACCGAAGTTCTGCTTTCTTTCTCAAATCCCTTGCTCCTTGGCAACTTCAACATGCACTTTGATGCTCTCTCTCACCCAAAAGATGCATACTTTGCAACATTTACCACTGACCTTGGCCTCAAGCAATGTTTCCTTCCCCATCCATCAAAATGGGCAGTCCCTGGACTTAGGGGTATGTTTACTAAACCGCGCACACGTGCGCGGCGCACACGTGCGCGGCGCACAGTAGCGCATGGCAATGATGCACTTAAGTGCTTTTAAGTGCCCCGCACGCGTGCGCTTCACATTAACGGGTCCGCGCACGTGTGTGGTGCGCTGATGTGCGATAGAGGCGGGGAAAGGCGTACGGAGGGCGGAGGAAGGCCCACGAGGGGCGGAGAGACGGGGTAAATGGGTGGAAAGTGGGAGGGGAGAGGCTCCCCGCACAGGAGCGAGGCTGAAAATAGACCCAAAAATACCGCGAGTGAAAACCTCGCGTTAGAGACGATTTAAAGGGAAGAGAAACCATTTCCGTCAGCAATGTACAGCAAAACCGGGGAAACCAACAAAACGTGAGTAGTGTGATACATGTGCACAGAACAAACTCGCAAATAAAAATCAAAAATGAGCACAACAAAAATGTTAAAAATTACAATTCAGCTGGGCAATAGTGATAGCAATGGGCAACAGGGCCGGATTTGCCTATACGCCACGTACGCCGTGGCGTAGGGCCCACAGCTGGCAAGGGCCCACCGGGAATGTTTTTTGCACAGGGCCCCGCGTTTCAGGGGGCCCCGCGCAAAAAACATTCATTTCATCATTAAAATTAAAACAAAAAAAAAAAAAAGCTGTCGCTGCCTCTGCCGGGGCCGCCGCGGCAGAATCGAGTGTGCCGCGGGGCCCCCCCTGCCCAGCAGAGCCTGGCCTGCCCTCCCCGGTATCACCTCTTGAGTCTCAGCTGCCGGCTTTCAGAGCGCGAGGGAAGAGTTTTCCCTCGCTGCTCTGTTTAAGCCCGCGGGGGCTGCTGGGACTGCCCCTCAGCCCCCGCGGGCTTAACAGCGCAGCGAGGGATAAACTCACCTCGCGCTATGAAAGCCGACGCGTGTGACTGGAGGGAGGCAGCTGAGACTCGAGAGGTGATACCGGGGAGGGCAGGCCAGGCTCTGCTGGGCAGGGGGGGCCCCGCGGCACAATCGATTCTGCCGCGGCGGCCCCGGCAGAGGCAGCGACAGCTTTTTTGTAAAAAAAAATTCGCTGGGCTGGGGTGGGCTGGGGGGTTAGGACTGGTGATGGGCTGAGGGGTTAGGAGTGGTAATGGCTGTGGGCTGTTGGGGGGGTTAGGACTGGTGATGGGCTGGGGGGGGTAGGAGTGGTAATGGCTGTGGGCTGTTGGGGGGGTTAGGACTGGTGATGGGCTGGGGGGGTAGGAGTTGTAATGACTGTGGACTGCTGGGGGGTTAGGACTGGTGATGGGCTGGGGGGGGTTAGGAGTGGTAATGGCTGTGGGCTGTTGGGGGGCTTAGGACTGGTGATGGGCTGAGGGGGTTAGGAGTGGTAATGGCTGTGGGCTGTTGGGGGGTTATGACATGTAAAGGGCTATGGGGGGGTTAGGAGTGGTGATGGGCTATGTGGGGGGCTATGGGGGGGCTATGTGATATGGGGGAGCTAAGTCTATATGGGCTGATGGGATTAGGACTGGAAGTGGGTTGATGGGGGCTTAGGACTGGTAATGGGCTATGGGGGGGGGCTTAAACTAAAAATTGGGTGATGGGGATTAGGACTGGAAATGGGCTGGTGGGATTAGGACTGGGAGTGGGCTATGGGGGGCTAGGACTGGTAATGGGTTGGGGGATTAAGACTGAAGGTGGGCTGATGGAGTTAGGACTGGTAATGGGCTGTGGGCTGTTGGGGGGGGGTTAGGACTGGTAATGGGCTATGGGGGGCTAGGACAGGAAATGGGCTGATGGGAAGGGGTTAGGACTTGAGGTGGGCTGATGGGGTTAGGACTGGTAATGGACTGTGGGCTGATGGGGGGGTTAGGACTGGCAATGGGCTATGGGGGGTTAAGACTGGTAATGGGCTGTTGGCTGATGGGGGCTGTCTGATAATGGGCTATGGGGGGTTAGGACTGATAATGGACTATGGGGGGGGGGCTAGGACAGGAAATGGGCTGATGGGGAGGGGTTAGGACTTCAGGTGGGCTGATGGGGTTAGGACTGGTAATGGACTGTGGGCTGATGGGGGGGGGTTAGGACTGGCAATGGGCTATGGGGGGCTGACTGGAAATGGGTTGATGGGGGTTAGGACTGGAAGTGGGCTGATGGGGGGTTAGGACTGGTAATGGGTTATAGGGGGGGCTTAAACTGAAAATGGGGTGATGGGGGGTTAGGACTGGAAGTGGGTTGATGGGGGGGCTAGGACTGGTATTGGGTTGATGGGAGGGGCTAGGACTGGAAATGGGCTAATGGGGGGCTAGGACTGGAAATGGGCTGATGCAGGGACTAGAAGGGAATGGATGCTGGGTGAGGCTGGAACTAGAAGGGAGCTGGTGTTGGGGGAGGATTAGAATGGGATGGTGCTGGGAGAGTAAAATGGAGAGGGGAAAAATATTTTGTGTGGGAGGGATAAAAATCTACAATTGGCCGGGTATTGGGAGAGTAAGTGGGGATTGAGGATGGAGGGGTAAATTTTGAGTAGATGAAATAGGAATGAGGAAAGAGCAAAAGGAGAAAGATTAGTATGTTAAAGCAGATGTAGAGAGAGAATGGAAAAAAAAAACCAAGAAGACAGAAGAAAGGACAAATGGACAGCAGATGGAGAGTTAGCAGAAGACACAAAGAAACCAGAAGAAAGTGGCTGGAACAATTGCAACTGAAAAAAAATGCACAAAAGGTAGAAAAATATCTCTTTATTTTGAATTTATTAACTGGAATATGTCAGCTCTGGGAAATGTGCATCATTAATTTTTGCGCTTTGTTTAGTACAAGAGGAAATTAATTTATAGTTTTATTTCTACAGTGTTGTTGTATATTCCAAGTTTGGCTTTTGGGGTTCCCAGTTTAATTATTGTCTTCCTGTTTCTAAATTGTGATTCCTTGTTTGGTGATGGTCTATGTTGTGCATGTGTAACTGAGCTGAGGTATTCTGTTTATATAATTCCTATTTGACATTGCCACTTGTTCTTTCCCCAGTAGGTCATGTATTGTTGTTCTCTGAAATGTATTGGTTTAATATTTGCAGTGTTGCCTTTTGATAGTTAGGGTATGGTGCTTTGTGAGTCCTGGTAGTGCTGTTAGGATATGGCGGGTTTGCTATGGGTTCTAAATGGGCAGTGTTTGTAGTAGTTCCTAATGTGCCTGGCGGTTGGTACTGGATTATAGTAATGTAGAAACCTTTTAGTCTTTCTTTATCCATATACTCATTAAGAGGCATGTTTACTAAAAGTTAGTGTATGGCAGAGCTACTCAATTCCAGTCCTGGTGGTCCACAATCCTGCAGGTTTTCAGGATATCCCTAATAAATATGCATGAGATATATATGCATTGGAGATATCCTGCTTTAACCTTTCCCAGCATTCCCGGCTTCACAGAAACAGCCGCCAGCGTGAAGGAAAAGGCTCTTCACGCTGGCGGCTGTACAGAGGGAGCCGGGGCCTCGCGCGGGCTTCCCCGGCCCCCTCTGAAGCCCCACAGACAGCCGCGATGCTGTCCGGGGGGCCAGGACTGCATGGGGGGCCCAGGACTGCACGGGGCGGGCCAGGACTGCACGGGGCACGGGGGGGGGCCCAGGACTGCACCGGGGCGGGCCCAGGACTGCACGGAGGCACGGGGGGGAACACGGGGGGGCCCAGGACTGCACAGGGGGGGCACAGGACTGCACGGGGACATGGGGGGGGGCCCACAATTTTTCTTGGCGTAGGGCCTCACTCTAGCTAAATCCGGCCCTGATGGGCAACAATAAAAAAGACCCCCAGGAAAGCTCCAAAAAAAAAGAAATGATTTTTGGAAGGGTCTACGCTCTGTAGACGCTTTCAAAAATCATGTCATTTTATTGGAGCTTTCCTGGGAGTGTTTTTTATTGTTGCCCATTGCTATCACTGTTGCCCAGCTTGGTTATGGGTGTTTTCCCCTTTTTTCAAGGTTTTTTATGAGGTTTATTTGCCCGTTTGTCTCCATACAAGGTAAATGAGCCCACAGTAAAATTGTGCAGAGCAGGGTTTCTGACTCGTCCGGCCAGGTTTCCTATCTCCAGGGACTGCACTGTCTCTGTGGTCACAGTGTGGTGCAGAAGACACAGCCAGTGCTTGTAGGACCAAAGGGTCACAGGTTCAAATCCCAGCTGTGGCTCCTGCCAACCCAGTCCCCATAGTTTTACCCACCACTAAACAGTGATAGTAAAGACACTCCTTTATTGCAGAGAACATAAGCATGGTTCAAGCAACCATATTTTACCCTACACCGCACACAAACCATAACAATGGGCATTACCTACAGCCGAGTACCCCACATTCAGTCCTGGAGTGCCACAACTCAATCAGGTCATATGCTTTTTCCCAGATAAGGACATGTCTGCATGTTGGCGGAAGGGTACAGGTGGTGGAGGGGGCAGTGGCTGCAAGCCACAGCAGACAGTGGCCTAGGCCTGTGCAGGCTGGCACCATCCACCGCAACAGACAGGCTCTGTTGGATGTACAGTCATGGACTCCCCAGGGACTGCAGCATATCTGTGGCAACATGGTGGTGCAGTGCACACAGACAATGTGTGCAAGAACAGAAGGTCGCAGGTTCAAAGGCCAGCTGGGGCTACTGCAAATCCTGTCCACATAGTTTTCCCACAACTAAACCGTGATAGTAAGGACAAACGTTTAATGCTGAGAACATACGCATGGTTAATACGCCTATATTTTACCACACCAAACACAGACACCATACACAGGCGCATTACCTAGAGCAGAGTCTCCCAAATGCAGTCCTGGAGGGCCCCACACCATTCAGGTTCCATGCTGCCTCTACTAAAGATGCCTGTGCTGCATATCTATGCACCACCCCCATGGTATGCAGATGTAGCTCATGCATATTTATGAGGGACAGCATGAAAACCCGAACAGTGTTTGGCACACCAGGACTGGAGTTGGGAACCTCTGCCGTAGCAGCCAACAGGGGCAGACACACCCACACCCACACCCACAGGCCCCATTGGCTAATGCAGGGGTGGGGAACCCTGGTCCTGGAGAGCCGCAGACCAGTCAGGTTTTCGGGATATCCCTAATGAATATGCATGAGATATATATGCATTAGAGATATCCTGCCAACCTGACTGGTTTGTGGCCCTCCAGGGCTGGATTTGGAGACCCCTGCCTTACACCTCTGTCATTTAAGATTGTGAGTGGGCAAGGTGCAGATGTCCTAGACATCAAAAGGGTATATAGAATGTGTCACATTCCTCCTCGATTCTCACCACCACCAAAAAGTTGTCTAATAGACAATATTTTGGTGGTGGTGAGAAGTGAGGAGGAATGTGACACATTCTATCTAACCTTTTTGATGTCTTGGACATCTGCACCTTGCCCACTCACAATCTTAAATGACAGAGGTGTAAGGCAGGGGTCTCCAAATCCAGCCCTGGAGGGCCACAAACCAGTCAGGTTGGCAGGATATCTCTAATGCATATATATCTCATGCATATTCATTAGGGATATCCCAAAAACCTGACTGGTCTGCGGCTCTCCAGGACCAGGGTTCCCCACCCCTGGGCTAATGCCTCCTGGAGAGGCAGGACATTGGGCCCTGCGTGCATCTCCCAATACTACCACATGCATACCCTAGCAATGCCACCCTACACCTGGGTATATGGTACACAGCTATCAGACGTTTCCTATGATAACTGGCAGATAGCAAGTCCTACGTTAAGCACATTTTGCTCATTGAGCTCCATCATAACAATCATTCTGATGTCTGCGGTGTGTGCTGCAGGTCTGGTCTCCAACAGTGTTAACCCCCCTGGGGAGTGACCCACAACAGTATTGTGTACCATATCCATGCCTGTACTGTGCCCAGGACTGGTGTGGTGGGTATGGCTGCTGAACCCCTCTATAGTGGCACAATGCTGGCATAGGTGTGGGGGTGGCTGTCTGTCTATCCAGTGTGTGGTGGCTGCAAACACCTTCCACAGCCCACACTGCCAGCACTGTTGCCAGTATTGTGCTGCCAATGTGCATAATGAGGAGCAAGGTACCATGGGTATAGGCCGGACAGGGTGGCCTAGCCAGGGTGCATCTGCACAAGGCATAGGGTACTGACTGGGACATTTTACTGCCCGGCCACCACCTACACAGACAGGGTGACCTCAGTATGTCCCGCTGAGAGCTCACTCTCACCCTGACTGTGCAGTGACCACAGCATGGCTAGGCACCCCCATAGTGCTATATAGTTTTTCTCTAATGTGATAACTATGGGTTTCCTTTTGGGGTCCAGTCACTGATTTATCTGCTTGCTGTGTATGCTGACATCCCAGTTCTGGGTGCATGCATCTCCACTGGGAATATGCACTATGGCCTAACTAGCAGGCTGTTTGCAGCTGGTGTGTGTCTTGATGGAGTGGCTTGCAGGATGCAGTGGCTAATGCCTTGCTGCAGGAGAATATCAGATTGTGTTGGAGGTGTAGCTTACCATATCCAGGCCTAATGTCTGTCTGCTATTGTGTTATGGATTTGTATAGAGCTGCATTGACTGCCCTGTGGGGTGTATGTTCCTCAGCAGGACTGGGGTTGATGGTCCCCTCTACTGCCACCTTTGCAGGAAGGTGGATCTATTGATGGGAGACCCTGTTTGCCACCCTTGGCCCGAGGGGGGTGGAGTGGTGGTGGTGCATGCCCCACCTGGGTGTCCATGGGGGCTACACCTGACTGAAACAGACAGATATATCCAAGGTGTTTGTGCAGAAACTACATATCTGAAACTTTAACACTGCTTTGGACCTCCGGCATGGCCTCTTTCAGCCATGGAAGGTGTTGTGGACCTGGTCCTGGCCGCCTCATTGCACACTCAGGGTGAGCACAGTACCCGCACAATGTGACGGTGTGTAGCTACTCTGTGCTAGTAAAACACACGATCAGTACCACCTACCAGGCCGAGGTGCTGTGGGGGTGCACCCGGTCACTCCCCCCTACCAGGCCGAGGTGCTGTGAGGGTGCATTCCCCATCTTGTGTTCATCTGTGGACAGCTGATTTGCATGTGCAGTGCATCATGGGTACGGGTGGGCTAACCCTGTCCTGGTGGCTGCAGCAGAGTCTGTGTGGTGACATGCAAGCTCTCTACAGCCAGCCAGGGGCTTACTAGCAGCTATGGAGCTGTAGCCCAATGGTTGTGTCACTGTCTGTGAAGCCAGAGGTCATGGGTTCAAACCCACACTGGGGTTATCTGATAGGGTTGGCCATAGCATCATCTTTTTGTATGTACATTTTTGATGCCAGCAAAAACACCCTCAGCGTACTGTACCCATACGGTGCCTCTGAGGGCGCTTTATAGGGCGCCCTATAGGTCACCTTCTGGCTCCCGTCCATATAAGGTGCACTATACATTATCCTGTGACGCAAATTATAGGGTGCCCTATAGGGGACATGTTAGGGTGCCGTGGCGGACAGTGCACTTTACTATGTGCCTTATAGGACGCCTTATGTTGACACGCTTTGAGAGTGCGTTTGCTATTATTGATAATTAAAATATAAATAAAATGCCTCCTAAAGCAATCTTCCCCATAATACACATTGCCCCAGCCAGCCTTGTTCATTGGGCATTGTACCACTGATCCCTGCACCATTGGTGCATGCCTTAACCATTGTGCTGTGGCTCTGCTCTGCTGTTTACTCATCAGCGTGCCGCTTTATGCCGCCCCATATTGAGATGCCTCCTAGAAAATTAGCACGCCACCTTATGCCCATCAGCGCGCTGCCTTATGCCACCCATCATTCATATGCCTCCAAACACATTAGCGCACCGCCTTATGCTGCCCATTATTTCACTGCCTCATAAATTAACGCTGTCTTTATTGGGCTCTGTGGGAGATTGAACCCCTGCTTCTTGTACCATTGGTATGTGCCTTAACCATTGTGCTGTGGCTCTGCTCTTTTGCTTGCCCATCAGCGTGACACATATGCCTCCCGCGCAGCTGTCTGATGTGCTAAGGCGCGGGGCGCACAAGGGCGCCGCGCACCTTAGCGCATATGTAAATTCCGGCGTTTCTTCTTTAGCGGGGAATGCCCACTCCTTATATGGCGCCCGCACATTAGCGGGGATTTAGTAAACATACCCCTTAGTATTGCTCATACCAGCTCTCCTTTGCTCGTCTCAGAATTGTCTACCCTCTAGATCCTTGGTTCGATCATTTCCTTGTCCAATTATATCTATGCCTAGCAATCCCTTCTTGTTCCATTATAGCCTATCAGGAGTCAGTCACCATCTTTTGGTGGCACATCACTCCCATTACACTTGCATCACCCCCCCCCCCCCCCACACACACACACACAGATACCATCTCCTCATTCCTTGGAATCACTTACCCTTGATAAACAGGCCATAGCATGGAATGAGAACCTGGCTGCAACACTGGATATAGTTGCTCCCCTATCCTTTAAGACCAGAGTCTCACGTCCACATCATGCCTGGTTCCATTCTGGCCTTCATACACTTTGCCGAAAGGTGCACCACTCTGAAAGAGCCTGATGGAAGCATAAGACCCCTGATTTGTTAGCTAGATTCAGATCATGCTACAATCATTACGGAAATTCTGAACTTATAACAGGGTTTCATGACAGTAGTCCCATTGGTATCAATCACCTCAAATGGTTCAGGGGCTGATGATATTGCCCATACCTTGTCCACTTTTAATCCAGTCACCACTGCATCCCTATCTGAGATTATTGCCACCATCCGGAAAGTCAATTGTTTTCTGGACCCCATTCCCTCTCAGTGGTTAGGAGAGGCTTCATTGGATCTCTTTCCAATCCTTCTCACAATCATCAATAATAATCTATCTACTGGTTCAGTTCCTTCACTCTGGAAACAGGCCAACATTTGTCCCCTTCTCAAGCATAAATCATTGGACCCTGCCGAACCAGCTAACTACCGACCTGTCTCCAACCTCCCTTTTATTTCAAAAATAACTGAAAAGGCTGTACTCCCTCAACTCTGGAACTACTTAGAAAAAGCAATGTATCAATCCATGCCGGTCAGGATTCCAACTGGGTCATAGTACAGAAATCATCTTGATATCCCTACTTAGTGAACTGCATGGAGCCCTGGACAATGGAAAACTCACCTTAGCCATCTCTCTCTCTTGATCTATCGGCAGCCTTTGACCTCATCAAACACTCTACTGTTTTCTCATCTGGCTGCAATTGGCATCCATGATACCATCCATGTATGGTTTTCCTCTTGGGGATAAGACATTTTTCAGATATATCAGTGAGAAGAGGAAGGGAAAAAGTGGTATTGTCAGACTCAAGGGTGCAGGGGGGGAATATGTAGAAGCTGATAAGGATAAAGCGGAATTGCATAACAAATATTTTTGTTCTGTGTTCACAGATGAAGAACCAGGAGCAGGACCTCAGAAAACACCCACAAATAAGAACAGAAGCGAGGGACATCTTGAACAATTTTCAGAAGTGGAGTGCAGGAGTGGCCTAGTGGTTGGGGCAAGGTACTTCAGGCCGGAGGGTCGGGAGTTCAAATCCCACTAGAGGACAGCAACCTTGGGCTGGAAGGACTGGGGTTTCTAGTCCCACAGGTGCTCCTTGTGGTCTTGGGCAAGCCACTTAACCCTCTATAGCCCATGTTCCCTGTAAAATAGTTATCTCCAAGTTATAATGCCCTGTTCAATGTAATGTCAGTTTGTTCAATGTAAACTGCCTTGATATCATGAAAGGCGGTATATAAGAAATGTTAAATAAATAAATAAAGAAAGAAAGAAGACTGTGTTCGTGAGAAACTAGCTCAACTTAAAGTAGACAAAGCGATGGGACCGTATGGGATACACCCTAGAATACTGAGGGAACTTGGGGATGTTCTAGCAACTCCACTGACTGACCTTTTCAATGCCTCGTTGGAGTCGGGAGTGGTGCCAAAGGACTGGAGAGAGGCTCATGTGGTGCCTTTACACAAAAGAGGAAGTAAGGATGTGGTTGAAAACTACAGGCCGGTTAGTTTAACTTCGGTGGTGAGTAAATTATTGGAAACGCTGTTGAAAGAGAAAACAGTGAGGTTTCTGGAGTCCAGCGGATTACAGGATCCGAGGCAGCATGGATTCACCAGAGAGGAAATCTGATTGATTTCTTTGACTGGGTGACCAGGGAGTTGGACCAAGGGAGAGCTCTAGATGTGGTGTATTTAGATTTCAGTAAAGCCTTTGACACTGTTCCTCACAGGTGACTTATAAACAAACTGAGCACCCTAGGGATGGACCCTAAAGTTACTGCTTGGGTTAGAAATTGGTTGGGTGGGAGGCGACAAGAGTACAAGTAAATGGAGCTCACTCTGAGGAGAAGGATGTTACCAGTGGTGTGCCCCAGGGATCTGTCCTTGGTCCGATTCTTTTTAACATCTTTGTTAGTGATATAGCAGAAGGGCTGTCGGGTAAGGTTTGCCTCTTTGCAGATGATACCAAAATCTGCAATAGAGTAGACACCCAGGAAGGTGTAGATAGCATGAGGAGGGATCTAGTTAAGCTTGAAGAATGATCTAGAATTTGGAAGCTGGGATTTAATGTTAAAAAATGTAAGGTCATGCATTTGGGCTGCAGCAATCCAAGGGAGCAATACAGTATAGGAGGTGAAGTACTTTTGTCCACTAAAGAAGAGCGGGACCTAGGCGTGGTTGTGTCTGATGATCTTAAAGTAGCTAAACAGGTAGAAAAGGCGACGGCAAAAGCTAGAAGGATGCTTGGGTGCATAAGGAGAGGAATGGCTAGAAGAAAAAAGGAGGTGATAATGCCTCTGTATAAGTCTTTGGTGCGACCTCATTTGGAGTATGGTGTGCAATTCTGGAGAACTCACCTTCAAAAGGATGTGAACAGGATGGAGTCGGTGCAGAGGGTGGCTACTAAAATGATTAGTGGGCTTCATTATAAAGCATATGAGGACAGACTTAAGGATCTTAATATGTACACCTTAGAGGAAAGGCGGGATAGAGGTGATATGATTGAGATGTTTAAATACCTCCGTGGCATAAATGTTCAGGGAGAGAGCCTCTTTCAATTGAAAGCAAGTTCTGCTACGAGGGGACATGGGATGAGGGTGAAGGGAGATAGATTCAGGAGTGATATGCGGAAATATTTCTTTACAGAAAGAGAAGTGGATCCATGGAATAGTCTCCCAGTGGAGGTGGTAGAGATGAGGACAGTAACTGAATTCAAAAAAGCATGGGACCAACACAGAGGATCTCTAAAGGTAAAAAGTGGACTGTTGTAGTTGTTGTTATGGAAGGACAGACTAGATAGGCCATGTGGTCTTTTTCTGTCATCATGTTTCCATGTTTCTATGTTTCTATATTTTTACATACAGAAAACAATGAGAAATAAATATAAATGACTAATGACATGGATAAATGAACATTTAACATCACTTTTACCTTTATTGAAGACTCTTGTTGGCATATGGAAGACAGTCAATCAGCAAGAGAATCAAAATAAAGAAAATCCCACTTCTGGCCACAAGATGGTGCTCTATTTTCAACTGTATGAAAACCGAGACAATGTACGAAAACTGGGACAAAATCTCAATGAAAAAAGCAACGAAAACTGAAACGTATGAAAACTAGGGCATACGAAAACTGAGCTTTGCCTGTATACCATATTTAGTGCTCTCCCTCGGTCCTGTAGTTTCCAATCTCATCCTCACTTCCATTTTTGTGTAAAGGGACCATAGGCGCCCTTCTCCAGTTCTCTGGGACCACTCCCAACTCTGAAAAAGCATTGAAAAGGTCAGACATTGGAGCCACTAGAACTTACTTATGTTCCTTCAATACTCTGATGAACCCCATTCATCCCCATCCCTTTGGCTACTTTTAGATTAGCTAGTTCTTGATGAACACAGTCTTCTGGAAATTGTTCAAGGTTCCCTTCACTTCTGTTCCTATTTGTTGGTATTTTCTGACGTCCTGATCCTGGCCTTTCACCTGTGAAACAAAAGTGTTTGTTAAGCAATTCTGCTTTATCTGCATCAGTTTCAACATATTCCCTTTCACTCTTCAGTCTGATCATAGCACTTTTGCACTTTTTCCTCTCACTAACATATCTGAAAAATGTCTTGTCTCCCTATTTTACGGTATTAGTCATTTTTTTCTTCCATTTGTATCTTTGCTTTATTGAATATCTTCCTAGCTTCTCTTAGCTTTCCAAATATCGATGCTTACCTTCCTTTTTCTGTGATCTCTTGTATTTTATGAAGGCCACCCTCTTTTTCTACACCCTTTCAGCTACTTCTTTTGAGAAGCATAATGGCCTCCTTTGCCTTTTACATTTATTTATTTTGGGGTCTATTCTGTCCTGCAAATAGTGGGTATGGATGTCCCATTGGGACCTCCATCCCCGCTATTTGCTCCCCTTGCCATTCGCGACTAAGGAGTTTGTATGGGGAGGCTTAGATGCGGACGGGAAGGGGCAATGCGGAGGCAGAGTTAGGGTGGGCAGTGGGCAGTCTGTAGCCCTGGACATACAGGGCCGATTCCTCGAAGATGGAATAAGTCCCCCTAGATGTCGGTGGATGGGAGGCACGGCCCGGCTACTTTTTACATAGTGTGCCACTCCTCCTCTCCTCCTTGCTACCCTGTCCTTCCTGAATAAAGCATAGTCTTGTATAATTACATCCCATTCTTGGTTGTCCATGAACCATGTCTTTATAAGCATCACTAAATCAAAGTCAAACTTTTCTATTAAAGCCTCTATATCTGGGATCTTATTTTCCATACTACAGGCATTAATGCACACTGCTTTCCAGACGTTTCCCCTTTTAGCCATTTCTACAGAGGTATTTAATGTTTTACTTACACGAGGGCTTTTAATTACCTAAGGAACTGAAAACACATCTACGTATACAGAGACTATTTCAAAGACTAATACTCCCCCCACACACACACCCAGCACTGATCTTGTATTCTCCTCACATCTGTATATAAGTTCTTTAAACAGTGTAATAATTAGGTTTAAATTGTACTGAAGTTATACTAAGTTCTTAAGTTTCACATTATCCTTTCTATGTAAACCACTTTGATTTACTGACTAAGCAGTATAAAAAAAACAGTTAAATAAAATAAATAAATAAATAAGGGCTTTCTTCACCCATCCCCAATGAACCTATTTTAAGGCCCTTTTTAGTAAATTAACCAGTCTGCTGTGGAAGACACTTTGACTCTTCTTAGATAGGTGGACACTATCTCTGCTCAGCCACCCTTGAAAGATAATCCCATGGTCTAGGAAACAAAAATGCTCTTGATGACACCCTCCACGCAGCCATTCATTCATCTCCAGGATGTGAACCTCTCGGCTTTGGCCTTTACCTTCAACAGAGAGGATTGGGGAGAACACCACCTGTGCACCAGCTTTCAATTTCCGCTTGCAGAATAACTAGCTGAGATATGTGCCTGATCTGGAATACCATTGCAGAGACATCCATATTGGGGACATCTATGTTTCTGAAATCATCTCCAAACTTACATGTACGTGCTGTTTTTGGGTATGTTTTGGCTTGGATGTCTCAGATAGCACCTAGATTTCCTTTCTAAAATGGCCCTGTGAGAGGAAGAGCTGGAGTTGTCTCCTTGTGCTTCTTAAGGGGCTTCTTAAAAATAAGGAATTTCTTATCATGATACAAAAGGGGTGGCAAGAATATGTGTCCTTCAATGTCACAGATGAAATTTCTGCATTTACTCTTTGGGAAGCAAGTAAAGCAGTCCTCTACGGTCAATTGATGTCCCTTTCAAGTGGGTTCAAATAAAGGGAGGTCTTCAGATAGGAGGGATTCGTTTGGGGCAGTGGGGAGCTAGAAAAGCTGCACGTAAGGGCGGTGGACCCAAAGTATGGCAGCAACTGGTATGCAAAATGGGAGAATTTTATCGGCCTTGGAAAAAAGTAGGTAGCCTCAACCATGCTACATAGCAGGTGTCACTTTAAACATAGAAATAGGGCAAACCGACTGCTCCTGTGGCAGCTGAAGAGGCGAAGGACAACATGTAGAATCCATGCCCTACATTCGGCACACAGCAGCACACTTTATAGTTCCTTGGAGATAGCTGCATCATTTACTGAGTTTTACAGGGATTTATACTCTTCATAGTTAGCGGCCGAGAGGACTGAGATTTGAGATTGGCTGATGGCTGTGAACCCTCCCTGTCTCTCCTCAGAGGCACAGGAGGTGCTGGAGCACCCTTTCTCACTAGAGGAAGCGTGATTATCTATTCACAATTTAAAAGCTGCGAAAGTCCTGGGTCCGCATATGTTTCTAGCTGAAATTTACAAGACCTTGCTTGAGCTCTTCATCCAGAAAGCATTGCAAACCTCTTTTTACCAGGCTTCCATCATGATATTCCCCAAAGATGGTAAAGACCCACTATTGTGCAATATCTACAGACCCATTTCACTTCTAAATATCGATTATAAGATTTTCACCAAAATACTTTGTGCCCATATGGAATTGAAACTACCGGATTTTATCCATCCGGATCAGACGGGATTCATAAAACACGAGTATGGGTTCAAGAATGTCAGACGGTTGATAAATGTACTACATGGAATCAGATGCAGGGTAGAATGGTGTGTGATCCTATCACTTGATGCCAAAAAGGCCTTTTATAAATTTGAGTGACTATACCTGTTGGACGTACTACAACAATTTGGGTTTGGGCCAAATATATGCAGATGGGTAGAGGCAATGTATGCTAGTCCAATGTCTAAGGTATTGGTCAATGGCTTTCATTCATACTGCTTCTGGCTGGGGCTTGGAACCCAGCAGAGTTGCCAGCTTTCACCCCTACTCTCTACGTTTATTATTGAACCCTTTGCTTGCCACATTTGCAAAAGGGCTGTGGAGATGGACATAAGCCTTGGTGGGCAGGTTAACACTATATTCTTATACACCGACAATACCCTTATATCTTCGTGACCAGCCACTACGATCCCCCAAATAATGATCATTATTCAGAGGTTCTCTAGGGTGTCTGGCTTTATGGTAAACAAACAAAAAAAGCACTCTACTCCCTTGCTTAACTGAAGCGAGGCCTGCACAGATGACCTCCGGGGTGATTTTCACATGGTTGATCACTTCAAATCCTCGGCATCCACATCCTGTCAGTTCTCTCCTGGCTTTACTAACTGAATTACCGGGTACTCCTAGATCACTTAACAAGGAACTAGAATTTCTGCGTTCCTCTGCGGTGACTTGACTTGGGTGCATTAGCACAGTCAAGATATTCATCCTTCTGAAGTTCTTTTTTATGTTTCTTTTGGGATGCCCAGAGGATGCTCTTGGTCTGTGTATGGAATGGCAAGAAACCCCGCGTCAGTTGGATTATCCTCATGATGCCTAAAGATCATGGGGGCCTTGTTTTCCCTGATCCAGAGCTATATTATTGGTGCTCGTGTTTGCAAGCAGTATTCTTCTGGATGACTGACTCGGACACGGACTCGGACTGGGTATGTTTAGAAGGGGCATGGATGGCCCCCATCCCCCTTAAGGCAGTGCTCTTTCTAAAATAGACAATGGATGTCCATCGTATACTTTCCCACCCATTTTTGGGGCATGTGTGGAAGGTCTGGCATGCGATTTGTAAGAGACGGAAAATGCATTCCTGGGTATCCCCCTTCACTCAGAGACAGTTTTTGCCTTTGTTAGAGATTTTGGTGGGAGGGTTTCAAACTTTGGACAGACCCTGAGAATATCTTCTTTGTTCGATGGCTCCTTCTTTACCTCTAAGAGTTGTCTAGAAGTGCCATGGGGAGTTTCACTGAATTTCTTCCAATACTTTCAGCTGCAACATTGTTTTGGAGCTCTTCCACAGGCAACTAAAGTGTTATGCCTGCCTAAGCAGTGGGAGCAAGTACTTTTTAAAATCATTTGGTTAAAGTCCTTTCTGGCCCGGCTCTATAGAACTCTTGCTACAGACTCCCCATGCCTTAGTCAATATCTTTCTTATAGGGTTGGCTGGAAAACTGCACTGGCGTATAAGCTGGAGGAATTCTGGGAGAAGGAATGTCAGTACTCAAACTCTTGCTTGATATCGCTGTCTTTAATTAATACACAGCTTCTCATCTTGCTGCACATGCCAATAACTCAAGTGAGGGAGAGAAGATGACCTCCCTATGTTGGAGAAACTGTGGAAGATGAGGTGGTTCTGGTCCCAGGTATACGCCTGAATTTGTAAGGCCTTGGATCTGAAGTTCCCCTTTTTGCTCGACTCATATGTGCTGGGTACCTTTCTCCGGATCTTTTGGATGAGGCACTATGATGCCTCTCCAGTTGCCTGCTTATAGAGGCCCACAGTGTCATTGCTCAATACTGGAAGCAGGTCTTGGACATTTACCTATGGAGAAACTCACGGCAGATCTTCAAGGAAAGCCTGAGACGGTTTCAGAACTTTGGTATACTTTTCTTCTAACAGAGGCCTAGACCCTCCACTGAATAGGATGACTATCTGCTTGCTCTAAATAGATATTGGTCAAGATATTGGTTAATGGCTTTTATTCAAACTGCCTCTGCTAGGGTGTGGAACCTACCCAAAAAAATCACCAAAACAAACCCCAAAAAATTAAACAAAATTATTTTTGTCGGATGTTTTCAGGAAAGGAACATTGTATCAAAACTATGTTCACCACACAGTCACATCCATTTTATTATAAAACTTTGAAAAACTTCACTTAGCTTAATCAATTGCAGACTACTCAGGCACGCTCAGGCATGACGTGCACGTTTCGGGTGGAAACCCTGTTTCAAGTGCCGCCGTTAGTAAATTCATCTGTCTTCTGAAACGCCAAAACCTGCTGTTTCCTCAAAAAGGGTCTGATACTTTTTTGAATGGCCATCAATCGCTGTCAGTCAATACAATACAATGTTCCTTTCCTGAAAACATCCGACAAAAATAATTTTGTTTAATTTTTTGGAGTTTGTTTTGGTGATTTTTTTGGGTAGGGTGTGGAACCTGGCAGTATTGTGTCACTAGCCCTGAGCTGTTTCTATTGGCTCTCCCGTGGTATGCCTATGATACAGTATATTTATGAAATGATGTTTGGTTGGCATATGGTATGCTATTGATATGCTTATAGTATGCTTGTGACAAGTCAGTTCTAGAGGAAGGGAGGAGATGAGGGGTAGGAGGGATCTGGGTTAGATTGGGGAGGGGGTTGATATAAGAGAAGTGAGGGATGGGTGGGAGTGTATATTTTCACAGGAATATACATGCTCCTAGTTGGGGCCAGAGCTCATGGTCACCTCTTGTTGTTATCATACTCCTCTGAGTCTCATTGCATTTCCTAAGGGGGAGCCTCTGGTTGGTAGTTTCTGCCTTGATTTATGTTGCCGGGAGTACCTTTTTGCTCTGTTCCCCCCTGAGTTTGGGTTTTTGAGGGCAGGGTGTGGGGAGTAGGAGGGGGTGGGTGGGAGGGGGGTGTTCTGTCTATTAGGACATCAGTAGGAAGCTGATTGCTTCTCTGGATAAGGGATGGGTATACTCCCTGAAGAGTTAGTTGTACTTCATGTACGCATTTCTGTATAATATACATGGTCTTACTGAATAGATATTTAGGATGTTATAGGCTACATATCTGTTATTGTTTTTTTCTTTTGATGTGGAAAGTTTAAAATTACTTTATTGACAAATAAAAATGTTATACAGAAAAAAAAGAGATGCACCATATCTGCAGGGATATTGAGGCCCTCAAGTCGCTGTGCCATAGCTGCCCAGAGTTCCTGCAGCACAAAAGAGAAGATCTGGCAGCTGAACATGGTAAGATTGCATCTGCAATTATGGATATCTCTTTATGTGCAAGTACCTATTGCCATTTATGTTCCCTTCTGTTAAGGGGTTGTGTAAAGACCTAGGTGCTATGCCAATTATATTCCATAGACTTTACAACTCATGCTGTAAGTGTAAGAATGCAAAGTTATCACCTTGTTCTATGCCTCCTGTGGAAATGTATGCATCCAGAGAGCAACCATGTATTTTCAGTCTTCCTAATTAGCATAAGAGTGGATAACATATCTCTATTGTCTTTCATCATGTTGTTTCTTGTTGCTCCAAAAGAGATTGATTCTATTCTAAAAGATATGGTGAACTGTATCCACAGGACTGGTGCAAGGACTGGAGGCTCCCTAGGTAGGCCTTCTATCCTGCCTCCCTCCGTAGACCCCCCATACCCATTGCCACTACCGGTGCCGAAAGCGATGGCAATTGCTCCTGAAACCACGACACAGCACTTACCCTCTGTCTCTGGGGCTGCATCATGGTTTCATTCTCTCCATTTTGCCACTTTCACCCCGAACTTCGGGTTTTGTATAAACCTGAAGTCTGCGGCAGTGGGGAGGCCAAAGTGGCAGATTAAGAATTATCTGAACCAAGTGGATTTCTAGACTGTAATCCAATCCCTTGTACTATCCCCCATTGGTGTACTATAGTATCCTCTTCTTTGCACTTCCAGCCTAATTTCTGAGGCCATTACAAGGAATGCAGCAGTTCGGTTGTTGACAGGTGCCAGAATACAGGGGCATCTCTCTTCTCATCTACAAACTTCACATCTTTTGCCTTTTGAATACCACATCCATTTGAGGGTAACTATAGTAATTTTTAAGGTTTTAAGACTGTGGCTTGATTCTCCCCTGATGGTTCCCAGGGAGATTTATTGTCTCTCCCATGATTTAGAATCACAAGGAGAAGAACGGTTATCCTGCCCATCCCTTGCTCGAGTCAAAATTGTTTTTTTTGACTGTTGAATTATACTGGACTTGGCTGCTATTGGAATTTAGATTATCAGAGGATCTGTGAAAGTTTTGAGAGAGGCTGAAAGCTTTTTTTATTTTTGGTTGGCATTTTGTAGATAGGGGTATTGTAGAAAGCAGTGGCATACCAAAGGCAAGGTGGTGGGTGCGGCCCACCCTAGGTGCTGGCTGAGTGGGGGCTGTACCCCTGCCCTCTCCACAAAGGTAGCGTGACAAACTTACCATAAAGCTGGTTTGCCCTGCTGCCTTGTGCTCCAAGCCTGGCCATTCTTCTCTCCCGGCTGAAGTCTCATGAATCATGAGACTTCAGCCAGCAAAGAGCAGCCAGGCCTGGAGCACAAAGCAGCACGACGAGCCAGCTTTATGGTAAGTTTGTCACGCTGCCTCTGTAGGCCCAGATGGGGGTATGTGAATCACGGCATGCAGTGCTGTGCAGTCCAAGGTGGTGCTGGCAGTGTAGGGGTGGGCACCCGCCCAGGTGCCAATGGGACTGGGAATGCCATTGGTAGATGGCCATGATTTTTATCCCATTGAGCACTGAAAATGTCTATTTATGTCTATTTTTATTGTGTTCAATGTATGCTGTGTCATTGTTTTTTATTTTTCCTATGTTTTATTGTAAACTACAGTGGATGTTCAAGTTCCACAGTATATAAGAATTAGTAAGTAAGTAAGTAAATAAATATTAGTGGTGACTCTGCCATTATAGTATATAGTTTATTTTGTCTTGATATATCGCCCTTCGAGCCAGCAGCAGGGCAGTTTACAATATAATCATTGACTTAAGAATACTGGTAAGGAACTACAAATCAAAAAGGAAAGAGGTAGGAAGAGAAAGAATAAAGTTACTTGAATAGTAAACAAGCATTGTGGGTCATAGATAGGGAGCTAAGAATTGAGAGTTGCCGTCGTTGACCTACCATCATACTGTGTACATGCCATCTTGAAAAGCCTCAGTGAGCAAATGCATTTTTAGCCCAGATTTAAAAGCTTTATAGGAAGATTCCATGTGGAAGTGTGTTCCAGAGAATAGGGGCTATGAAAAAGCAGGCTGTATGCCTGGTGGTTTCCAACCCAGCACAGGAAGCCGATTATTGTGTACTGAGTGCAGGATTCTGGCTGACTCATGGAAGGTGATCAAGGAGGATACGTAGATAGGAGTATCTGTATATAGTGCCTTGTGGGTCAGAGTGAGGATTTTGAAGTTCATGTGATAATGAATAGGAAGCCAGTGTTGACGGAACAGAAGTGGAGTAACGTGATCAAATTTTCCTGCATGGTAGAGGATACAGACTGTGATGTTTTGTATAGTTTGCAATCTTTTCATCTCAGTTTGGAATAGACCAGCATAGATGGGATTATTGTAATCTCTGCAGGAAATAATGTAGCTAAGTGCAAGTTTGTGTTGTGCCATAGAATCCATAAAGGGAAGAAGAGCCCGAAATTGATAAAGTGTGTGGAATGAAGATCGGACTATATGACTAAACTGAATTTTGAAGGATAATTCAGAGTCCAGAAATCTGAACAGGCCACCCATTGAGGGTGGGGGAGAGTGAAGGGACTGCTGGGGAGCCGGGTGGCAAAGGTTTAGAGGTAGATACTCTAGCAAGACAGTTATTGAGTGCAGAAAGGTCAGGGAACCGAGAATCAGTAAAGGCAATCAGGAGTATATCATCCTCATCGTAGTAAAATTTGATGGGTGACTTGTGAATAAGGAAGGTAAGCAGACCTAGAACAATGTTAAATAGAAGCAAGACCGCTACAGAACACGGGGGACATTGCAAGTTAATGAGTGGGAGCCGTATAAACAGGATCCAGCTGAGACAGAGTAGGTGCGGCAGGACAGACATTGGCTATTTCCTCTTCCTTTTGAATCTTTGCCTTCTTGACTACTTTGCTAGCTTCTCTAAGTTTTTCCAAATACAGATGCCTGTCTTCCTCTCTCTGTGATCTCTTGTATTTCATGAAGACCTCCCTCTTTTTCTTCACTTTTTCAGCTACTTCCTTCGAAAACCATAGCGGTCTCCTGTTCCTTTTGCCTTTATTTACCATATAGTTATTATCTATAAAATGTATTTTTTTGTTAATATTTTTGGGTGTCTGGTACAGATTAATTGGATTTACATTATTTCTTATGGGAAATATTGCTTCAGTTTTTATACATTCGGTTTTAGTCAGACGTTTTCAAATGGATTAATCACGAAAACCGAGGATCCACTGTAGTTAGATTTCAGTAAAACCTCTGACACTGTTCAACATAGGCATCTTATAAACAGAGTGTCCTGGGGTTGGACCCTAAAGTATCTGACCGGGTTAGATATTGGTTGAGTGGGAGGTGACAAAGGATACAGGTAAATGGAGCTTACTCCAAGGAGGAGGATGCTACCAGTGATGTGCCACAGGGATCTGTCCTTGAGCCGATTCTTTTTAACTTTTTTTTTTCAGTGAGATTGTGGAAGGGTTGTCAAGTAAGATTTGCTTTTTTACGGATGATACTAAAATCTGCAATAGAGTAGACACCCAGGAAGGAGTAGATAATATGAGGAGAGATCTAGCAAAGCTTGAAGAATGGTTGAGAATTTGGCAGCTGAGATTTAATGCTAAAAAATGCAGGGTCATGCAAAAGTCCAAGGGAGAAGTACAGTATAGCGGATAAGTACTTCTGTCAATGAAAGAAGAGTGGGACATGGGCATGATTGTCTCTGATGATCTTAAGGTGGCTAAACAGGTAGAAAAGTAATGGCGAAAACAAGAAAGATGCTTGAGTGCATAGGGAGCCGAATGGCCAGCAGAAAAAAGGAGGTGATAGTGTCTCTGTATAAGTCATTGGTGAGACCTCATTTAGAGTATTGTATGCAATTCTTGAGATCACACCTTCAAAAGGATTTACACAGGATGGAGTCATGCAGAGGGTGACTACCAAAATTGTCAAAGGGCTTCATCATAAGGCACATGGGGACAGGCTTAAAGATCTCAATATGTATACTTTGAAAGGAAGGTGGGAGAGAAGAGATATGATAGACATTTAAATACCTCCATGGCGGTCCATCTGGGCTTGTTTGGCGGAGCTCAGATGGTGGCACCTTAGGAGAACAACACTTCAGTGATTCCTCAGTTCTCTTACCTTCTCTTTTTCTAATAGCTCCTAAGTGATGTGGAAACACCAAGGCCAAATTGTCTAAGGTTGTTACTACTGTCGCAGAACAGCAAAATATTGAAGTGTTCCTCCTAAAGGCCCTAGCATTCGAGAAGACTGTGAAAGATGGCTTGCTAGCATGGTGCCTCAATGGGGAGAAGTCAGCACTTGAGCATGGAACATCTGACACACAGCCACACTCTGGAGGTACCCCGCTCAGCTTGGAGTGTATGGAACTGGGCCCTGGTGTCACTGACCTTCTGACCTCCTCACAAGTGGAGGGGGAAGACAGAGAGGTGGGGGACCTTGCCTCTTGTTCTATGCCACATGTCCCCCCCCCCCCCCCCGTTATCTTGCGGAGGACAGAGAAGCAGCAAATAGCGACTTGCCAAGAGAGGGAAATTCATTTGGTGGTTTCTTCGAGTTTGCAGAATCAGAATCATTCCTTAGCGGAGATCTCTCTGCAATCAATTTGGAATATGCTGGCAAAGTTGGAAGCTACAGTTTTTAATTATGCTGCAGATATCTCAGCGTTGTTGCAAATAGTTGCTCTGAATACTACTCAGTATCAGACATTTGTGGAAGAAACTCATGCTAAACTAGGAGAAATTACCAAGGAAGTCGGTGACTCTAGAGCAGTGATTGATCAACTGGTAAAGGACAAAGTAGTTAGCAAAAATTGGAGTCTAAATTTGAGGGTTTTAAATTTCCCTTAAGTGTTTAACATTTTTCCAATGGAAATTTTTAAGAAGTATATGAGAGAGGTTTTCTTAATACCTGAGTCTGCTTTGCCTCTGATAACTAGAGCTTATTTTTTTTACCTGTTAAGAATGCAGGAACAGGTTAACTCAGTCTCTGATAAAAACTTGATTGACTTCTTAGAAGATTCCTCTTGCTCGGTTTTGACCCAAGCAACTTTACTAGTTAGCTTTGTCTTTGAAATTGATCTTTCTAGGATATTATCTCTTTTCTTTAAGAAACTTAGGGCCTCATGCAGAAACGCCAGTTGCGGGCCGCATGTCTTGGCGGGACGTGCAGCCCCGCAAGCCATCTGGGCCTGATTCTCCCTCCAGTTCTCCCCATATGTCCCGATGCTCAGGACGTGGAGAGCCGGCAGGGGGAGGGAGGGGATGGGATCGGGGCAGAGCGGGGGCGGGCCAGCCCGGCAGCACTTAGAGGGCCAATTCAGGTTGCGGCCCTGTACGTGCTGCCGAGCCCATGGGAACGTGCTGCTTATTCTACCTCAAAGGTGGAATAAGCAGCATTTTTGGCATGATTAGGGCCAGGGATCCCCCTGGGGCCGGGCCCAGGTGCAGGGCATTCCCGCTGCCCGATCCAGATCACGGCATGCCAGCTTTGGGTTTGGTGGCAGGGAAAAGGGGGGCCAGAGCTGCAGGAGTCAGGGGTGCCTTCAGGGAGGACATCACCACAGGCAGTAGGGGGATACCGGGCCATCCTTGGGCCCGATTCAGAATCGGTTCCAAACAGGCCCATCTTGCTTGGGGCCATTCGGACAGCCCAGAAGTGCCCCTACCAGAATCGGGCTCTCAGTGTACCATTTATGGATGAGAATAAGATGTTTTCCTGATGCGAGGCGCTCTATGCAGGAGCATAGGCGGTTATTCCTTGCTATGCACCAGGAAACTATGGCACTAGATGCAAGTTTTCAATTATGCTGTCCGTGAAAATGCTATGCTACAAAGGTTGGTGTTAAGTACATTTTCTACTCTCCCAAGAAGCTCCATGCCTTCTTGGCTTAAGAAGTTCCTTAACATGGATAGTCACTAAGAGCACTGAACGCAATAGAAGTTAGTGTCTGCAATGTGTGTCTAATACCATAATTAATGCGTTGTGTTTTTTCCTTTGTATTTAATCCCCATATATTCTTCTCCACTCCAGCCTCTTATTGTGGTCCAACTCGTGAACATATGCATTTTCTTTTGTTTCTTCTGTTTTGATTTTTTCCTTTTTGTTCATTGTATCTATTATATTTTCTGGTTGCTGTTGCAAGTTTATACTTGTAATTTTGTTAACATTGTAATAAATATAAAATTAAATACCTCCATGGCAAGAATGCACAGGAGAGCCTCTTTCAATTGAAAGAAAGCTCTGCAATGAAGGTAAAAGGAGACAGACTCAGGAGTAATATCTGGGAACATTTCATTATAAAAAAGCAGTAAGTGCATAGCACTTTAGATACACAAACAATCTCCTAGAGGCTAAAGATACTTCCTGAGCCCTCAAAGAATATCATATATGGGCTAAACTACCTACAGAGCATGCCAGTTTACCCCTGATGAAGGTTTAATCAAAACACGGCCTGTGTCGGGTTCCCTTGGCGTTTACCTCTGTATTATGGTACAATAAAATAGCTCTGTCTTTCCATTTTACCAAGTTTCTGGACTGGGCTCCAGGCACGCCCCAGCCATACATCTGTCCTAGATAGACATCGCCGCACTGAGGACATCCCAAGGGTTGTTTAATATAATGGCTCTGTGGACATGTCCATGATTTGGACATCTAAGTGGCCATTTTCATATATCCAAACATAAACAGAGCTTCTAAAATAACCCTCTAAATGTCTTTATGGGGCCCTTTTACTAAAGTGCACTGTGGTGTTGCACCTAGTGTGCACATAACATGCAACTCCATGGTGCTACATACCAAGAGCATGGAAAGCATGTTCCTGGTAGTTAACATGCTACAGTTAGCCCTGATGTGGCAGAATAGCGCAGGTGCACTTACCTCCACCTATGGAGATGGCGGTATGTACACTCGCTCTACTTGCTTACCATGCTGGTAATGCAAGTGCACTGACTGAACGTTGCCCACCCCGCACACTCTCCAGCCCTAACCTGCCCACTTGCAACCCTAAAGTGCCATGGATAGTTAACACTGAAATCCGGCTGCACTAACTGACATGGCTTGGCGGTACCAATCAAAGTGTGTCCAACGCGCACCTTTAGCACATGCCAGACCTATGCCGACAGCTAGCAATCTTTAGTAAAAGACCCCCTATGTGTTTGTCCTGTTGATATTTAGATTTGGGTTGTTTGGAATTTCTTGCATTCCTTGTTATCCCAGATCTTCTCATGATTGCATTCTCCTTAGACAAACTGTCTAGGTGTGATTTTCAACTCAACTAGTCTTTGCGTGCAATACAGGCAAATTAAAGCGCTTCCCCCCAATCCTTCATCAACAATGCCTCTGTTGTATGAAAAAGGAGAATATCACCTTCGCTCAGATTTCCAATTCTGAAACAAAATGGAAAGAAAGTCTTCATAAATCAGGTCCCCTCTAAGGCGAGAGTCATAATTTGGAAAAGCATAACCAATACAAATAGAAGAATTTTACTAAAAGAGAGAAGAAAGAGAAAAACAAATCATGATATCATTGAAAGATGGAAAGTAGATTTAGCAAGGAAATATTCTTCCTAGGCATCATTTTAACCAGATTTTTGTTATTGTTAAAAGATTTAATTTTCCTTAATCAGTTTGTACATATATAGCTTTCACATTTTCAAGATGGTTTGGTTTCAAAACCATGAAGTTTTTGTGTAGGTCCTAATATATTAATTAAAACAATGATGGCTTTTATCCTTCAATCAACCCAGAGCTCTGAAAATTTGGAACACAGATACCATTCCCTGCAGGAGAGATGTCTCTCATAATGTATTAGATTTAGAGTGATCTATTAAACATATGGATGCTCAATATGTTCTATTTCTGCTTATGGCATCCAACTGTGTGTCAAAAATGGAAAGAATTTGACTTAATGTGGATGCAGAATAAAAAACTAAAATGCAGCTACACAGAGATATAGGCAAACTCGTACAGTAGAGTTTCACAAAGTGCCCTGATTCAGTTTGACACTTTGTGCTGTTTTCTGCATATATCAAGACTGGCAAAAAGCCGACAGCATGGGGGGAGCTTCCAAATAAAGGAGTTTAACTGAGTCTGCAGGTACCTTGTAGATACAAACTTTACATCAATTTTCAAAGGGCAAAATTTGCTTTTGAGAACTGACTCTGGAAAAGTATGTATACAAATCTTCAGCACGTGAAGAGATTATTGCAGCACAGGAAGCTGCGAGCATATGAATGAAATGCAGGTGTAGTGAGAGGCTGATATTCAGAACAAGTTACAGGTGCATTGGTGGCCATAAAAAGTGTTCACAAACATTAACAATTACTGAATTGGGAAGATACTTTTGAGAAAAAAATCCATTTGTACTTTTGAAAACTGAAAAGTATACACATAGATGCTAACCCTGTACCCAGGAATGTGCCCTCCCCCCGCAACAGCAGAACAAAGTACATGCAGCACTTTACCTTTAGAAATGGGGTTTAAGTAAGTTTATAACAGGTTGCCTATGTAAGAAGTTAAGAAAGGCTTCTATTTTTGCCTGTTTTTATAAATCAGGTGTCTTTATAAAATAGGTTTCCAGATCCAGCTCCAATAGCACACAAATGCACATATTTACACCGTTGCAAAGAAAGTATAAATGTGTGCATGTACATCTCTCCTGTCCCACCTCTCATCTAGGGTATACATATTTAGGCTCTTACCTCTCAGCTTGTATGCTATCTGGCACAGATCCCACATCCTTTTGATTGCTTTCTTCTAGACCACCTTTTTCATGAGTTTCTGTGGCTAGGGATATTGTGCATTCCTGGCTGTAGCACCACATGATGGTAGTCTGATTCTGAACCCTGCCATCTCTTAAATGGGTTGACAGTATTATCAAATAACAGCCCCTGTAGCACCACTCCTATGCAAATATTAATTGCTTGGATAGGCTGGTGGTTCCTCCATCCTGTGTTCAAAGGCTTTGCTTCTCAGGAGTCTTGAAATCCCTGGTGGGTTTGTGGCCCAAACAAAACACCTCACATAGTTCTGTGTGAGGAAGAAGGCAAGGTTCAAAGATTCTTCTGGATAGTTGTGCTCCTTCATTGACCTAGCACATCCCTCATAATACAGTCAAGTCTCTGCCCCAATCCCTGATCTTTGACCTCATTTCTCCAGTGTCAGAACCATAGGGGAGAGATCAATCCCCAGTCCTGACTCTCGGCTGCCATTGTTCAAAATGATGGTGCCTGACTTCCGATCAGTATGTTGGAACGTAGTTGTAAGGGTTAAACACCAGTTTATTTGGTAGATTGACTCCTAGTAATGAATTAGGGTTCAGGGCAGAGACTTGATTAGTTCGGTGGGGGCACAATGTTAGACCCATAGAGAGATAACGCCACTCTAGGAGGTTTTCAAACCTTACCATTTGCTCTACATTGGAACTGAAGGCTATTTAGGCCAACCGCCTTCCAGAGATTTAAGGGTTATCCAGAAAGGGGGACTCTTTGGCAAGATAGAGAAGGAAGGGGCTACTGGCAAACTAGGGATTAGCACTTTAGAAGGGCGTTTGGTAGTATGGCATGTGGTGGGAAGGGGTTTTCTGTACAACACAGGCCAGACCACAGTTCAGAGAAAACAAAAGCAGCTTTACTTCTTCTCAGCTTGTTAAACTTCTCCAAATCAAAACTCAGAATAGAGAGCAGTTCAGGGAAAACAAAAACAGATTTACTTCTGTCCCGGCTTGTTAAACCTCCACAAGCTGGTTCTCCCAGTCCTTCCTCCAACTCCAGTTAAAGTTCCTACCTTAGAACTCCTCTGCATGGCTTACTGTTAAGGACTTCTGGCTCCACGGACCTCTCTCCCTTTTGCAGCCTGCTAGGTTCTTAACCTTTCCCTGTGAGCCACACTCCCCCAGCCCCTGAACTCTGTGCTGCAGACTTTCTTAAGGGAGACTGTTGAAAATCCATTTGGAGAGGGATGGGTAACATTCTATAGAACCCATCACAGGTAGTTATGAAGCTGCAGTAAAATACTGTAACACATTTTACCACAGCAATAATTATGGGATGAGTCACTAACCTTTGGCATCTGTGTCTCTTAAAGGGGCATGTGGTAGAATAATCTTCCCTCTGACATCCTTCTGACACCCTTGACATTAAATCTTTCCTACCCTAACCCACTTAACCCCCCCTCCCCCAACATGGTAGGCCAAATCTCTGAAGCTCTCTGGCATGAGATGGCAAATCCTTGAACTCAACCCCGCCCCTCCCAAACACTGCCTACATGACAGGCTAAGTCCTTGAACCTCTCTGAATATAACGGGCCATACCACACCCAACTATTCCCCCTCAGCACCAATCAAGGGATTCCCCTGGTATATAGTGGGGGGCACAGAAGCAACTCCTGGAACGCTCCTGTCCTATTGCCACCCAGGTTCATAATGGCACTTATTGACACGTAGCAGTAGTCTCACATTATTTATTTATTTAATTTATTTAACAATATTTTTAAACCGCCTTATCTTATTAATCAAGGTGGTATCACAGCAAACAATCGGGTAAAGTGAGTGTGTTAATCATGCAGTGAGGGTGCAATTTAGTTGAGTGTGTGTTGTATCGTGTGCTAGATTGGGGTGAGCTATGTACAAGGTGTGGCGTGTTGCGTGCTAGAATGGTTTGAGCTATGTACAGTGTGGGCTATATACAGTGGTGCTGTAAAACATTATCTATACAGACGGCAATATGTGCTGTTATACATTCTCTTAGGTTATGTGATGTGTCCATAGTGTTCTATGAACAGCATGGTTTTTAGCTGTTTTCTAAAGTCTTTGAGGTCTGTAGTTGTCCTCAAGTCGTCTGGTAGTTTGTTCCATATAGTTGGAGCAGCCATGGAGAGAGCTCTGTCTGTTGTGTCCTTGCGTGTGTGTTTGAATTCACCTGGGGTGCTGACTCGGTTGCGTGTTTGTTTTCTTCTAGGACGAGTGCTGTTGTCTGGTTGAATGAGGGTGTGTAGGCTGTTGGCTGATGTGTGCTGATTTATCTTAAATAGGTTTATGATAGTTTTGTATCTGATGCGTGCACCGATTGGGAGCCAGTGTAAGTCCTTTAAGGTGGGTGTGATGTGGTCCTGTCTTGCAGTACCGGATATTATTCGTGCTGCAGTGTTTTGTGCTAGCTGGAGTGGTTTGAGGGCTTGTTTCGGTAGTCCCAAGTATATCGGATTGCAGAAGTCCAGTATTGGGGTTATCAGTGCTTGGAGGACGGTACGAAAGTGTTCTGGGGCAAGGAGTGGTTTCAGTCTCCTGATGATTCGCATCTTGTAGTAGACTTTTTGTATTGTTTTGTCTATGTGTGGCTTGAGGTTTAGATTATTGTCCAGAGTAACTCCAAGGTATCTCACTTCTGATTTTATTGGAATAGTAGTGTTTTGTATCTTGATGTTTGGCGGGTGTATGAAGCTTTGGTTCCGAGTGATTATTAGAGCTTCAGTCTTGTTGTAGTTTATTGCGAGGTTACATTACTACTACTCGGGGTCAAGCTGCCAAATAAAGCCATGTGCTACTAATGAGTTGCTGTGAATGGAAGGGCAAAAAGTAAACAGAGCTACAAATAAGCTCAAATCTGATATCAAATCCTTAAATGATAGAGTGACACAAAATGAGGCAGATAAAGACTTTACTGAGGAAAATGTAATGGATCTAGCCATGCAAGAAATGTTTAATGGTGACATTTAAGAGGAGTTGAAGAAAATCTCAGTAAACCTGGAAGATGTAATAGTCCAAACGCATACATTAAGGAACAAACCGGGTTCTATATTAAGCGTCACCACCAAGGAAAAGAATCTAGGCATCATCATGGCAATATATTGAAATCTGCCCACTGTGCAGCAGCAGCAGCGAAAAAACAAAAGAATGTTAAGAATTACCAGGAAAGGAATAGAAAACAAAACTAAGAATATTGTAATGCCTGTGCATCACACCATGGGGCGGCCATATCTTGAGTATTGTGTGCCATTCAGATCACTGCATCTCAAAAACAGATATAGATGAATTAGAAAGATACACAGAAAGGTGACCAGAATGATAAAGGACAGTGATATGGAAGGACAGACTAGATAGGCCATGTGGTCTTTTTCTGTCTTCATGTTTCTATGTTTCTATAAAAGTGGACTGTTGTAGTTGTTGATATGGAAGGACAGACTAGATAGGCCATGTGGTCTTTTTCTGTCATCATGTTTCTATGTTTCTATTGTGACACGGAAGATCTGCCCTGTGCCTTAAAAACACAGAAATCTGCTGTGTATAGCCAGGGGCGGCCCAAGGGGGGTGCGGGGCCATGTGCGGAGACTCGGTGCGGGGCCTCATTTGCATAAGTGGCCTTATTTGCATAAATATTTGCATAATGTTACCATACACTAACTTTTAGTAAACATGTCTCTTAATGAGTGTATGGATAAAGAAAGACTAAAAGATTTCTACATTACTATAATCCAGTGCCAACCCCCAGGCACATTAGGAACTACTACAAACGCTGCCCATTTAGAACCCATAGCAAACCCGCCGTATCCTGACAGCATTACCAGGACTCACAAAGCACCAGACCCTACCTATCAAAAGGCAACACTGCAAATATTAAACCAATACATTTCAGAGAATACTGGGGAAAGAGAACAAGTGGCAATGTCAAATAGGAATTACATAAACAGAATACCTCAGCTCAGTTACACATGCAGAACATAGACCATCACCAAACAAGGAATCGCAATTTAGAAACAGGAAGGCAATAATTAAACTGGGAACCCCAAAAGCCAAACTTGGAATGTACAACAACACTGTAGAAATAAAACTATAAATCAATTTCCTCTTGTACCAAACAAAGCGCAGACGTTAATGATGCACATTTCCCAGAGCTTTCATATTCCAGTTAATAAATTCAAAATAAAGAGATATCTTTCTACCTTTTGTGCATTTTTTTTCAGTTGCAATTGCTCCAGCCACTTTCTTCTGGTTTCTTCATGTTTTCTGCTAACTCTCCATCGTCTGCTGTCCATTTGTCCTTTCTTCTCTCTTCTAGTTTTCTTTCCATCCTCTCTCTACATCTGCTTTAACATACTAATCTTTCTCCTTTTGCTCTTTCCTCATTCTTATTTCATCCACACAAATTTTACCCCTCCATCCTCAATCCCCACTTACTCTCCCAATACCCGGCCAATTGTAGATTTTTTATCCCTCCCACACAAAATATTTTTCCCCTCTCCATTTTACTCTCCCAGCCCCATCCCATTCTAATCCTCCCCCAACATCAGCTCCCTTCTAGTTCCAGTCTCACCCAGCATCCATTCCCTTCTAGTCCCTGCATCAGCCCATTTCCAGTCCTAGCCCCCCATCAACCCATTTCCAGTCCTAGCTCCCCCATCCATTTTCAGTCTGAGTCCCTTCATCAGCTCATTTCCAATCCTAGCCCCCCATCAGCCCATTTCTAGTCATTTCCTAGCCCCACCATCAGCCCAGGTCAAATCCTAGCTCCCCTCCACTCAGCCCAATTCCAGTCCAAGCCCCCCCATGAGCCTACTTCCAGTTCTAGCCCCTCCATGAGTCCATTTCAATTCAAGCCCCCACCACAGCCCATTTCCAATCTTAGCTCCCCCCCAACAGCCCATTTCCAGTCCTATCCTAGCTGCTCCATCAGCCCATTTTCAGTCCTAGCTCCCTTCCCTCACAGCCCATTTCCATTCCAAGCTCCCTCCCCATCAGCTATTTGCAGTTCAAGCCTCCCCGTCCACTCAGTCCATTTCCAGTCATAGCAATCACCCAACCCATTACCAGTCCTAGCCAGCCATCAACCCATTTTCAGTTTAAGCCCCCCCTATAACCCATTACCAGTCCTAACCCCCCATCAGCCCACTTCCAGTCTTAACCCCATCAACCCATTTCCAGTCAGCCCCCCATAGCCCATTGCCAGTCCTAACCCCCCCCATCAGCCCACAGCCCATTACCAGTCCTAACCACATCAGCCCACCTCGTCCTAACCCCTCCCCATCAGCCCATTTCCTGTCCTAGCGCCCCCATAGCCCATTAGCAGTCCTAACCCCCCCATAGCCCATTAGCAATCCTAACCCCCCATCACCCTATTTCCAGACAGCCCCCATCAGCCCACAGCCCATTACCAGTCTTAACCACCCCCAGCCCATTTCCAGTCCTAACCCCCCATCACCCCATTTCCAGTCAGCCTCCATCAACCCCCAGCCCATTACCAGTCTTAACACCCCCTAGCCCATTTCCAGTCCTAAACCCCCCCAGCCCATTTCCAGTCCTAACCCCCCCACCCCATTTCCAGTCAGCCTCCATCAGCCCCAGCCCATTAGCAGTCTTAACCCCCCCAGCCCATTTCCAGTCCTAACCCCCCCTAGCCCATTTCCAGTCCTAACCCTCCCACCCCATTTCCAGTCAGCCTCCATCAGCCCCAGCCCATTAGCAGTCCTAACCCCCCCCTAGCCCATTTCCAGTCCTAACCCCCCCCAGCACATTTCCAGTCCTAACCCCCCCCAGCACATTTCCAGTCCTAACCCCCCCTAGCACATTTCCAGTCCTAACCCCCCCCCAGCACATTTCCAGTCCTAACCCCCCATCACCCCATTTCCAGTCAGCCTCCATCAACCCCCAGCCCATTACCAGTCTTAACCCCCCCTAGCCCATTTCCAGTCCTAACCCCCCCAGCACATTTCCAGTCCTAACCCCCCCCCAGCACATTTCCAGTCCTAACCCCCCATCACCCCATTTCCAGACAGCCTCCATCAGCCCCCCCAGCCCATTACCAGTCTTAACCCCCCCTCCCCTTCCCTTCCCTTCCCTTCCCTTCTGGCAAATTTAAAAAAAAAACCTGGCTCTAGCTGCTGCCGCTGCCGCGTCCGTCGCAGCAGCGGCAGAATGGAGTGTCCCGCGGGGCCCCCTCTCCTCGTTGAGCCCTCTGCAAGGGCTTTCAGATTCGCGAAGGGAGAGTGCTCCCTCGCGTCTCTGGAATGCCCGCAGGGGCTAATGGGAAATTTCCCATCAGCCCCTCGCGTCTAAAGGGGCAGATGGGAAATTTCCCATTAGCCCCTGCGGGCTTTACAGAGACGCGAGGGAGCACTCTCCCTTCGCGAATCTGAAAGCCCTTGCAGAGGGCTCAACGAGCAGAAGGGGCCCCGTGGGACACTCCATTCTGCCGCTGCTGCGACGGACGCGGCAGCGGCAGCAGCCAGAGACAGGTTTTTTTTTTTAAAATGTAATTTAAAAAAAAAAAGCAGAATGTTCTTTGCGCGGGGCCCCCTGAAACGCGGGGCCCTGTGCAAAAAACATTCTTGCTCAATGGACGGGCCGGCCCTGTGTATAGCTCAGATTCTGACAGGCAGCTAGATCAGAAGCTTCCTAGTTACTATAGGCAACCAAAACAAGCTGAGACATGAGGTCTGCAGTCACGCCTAGTTAGCAAACACTCCCCAGTTGATCAGGAAAACAGTTTTCACATGGGCAAGAAAACGCCTCTAAAGCTGTATAAAAAATGTCCAAAGCAGACCAAGAGCAAGACCGAGACGGAGACAGAGACCAGGAAGCTGCAGGAGCTTGGCAAGTTGGAGGAAACTTACAGGTCTCAGACGGAGGCTCAGAATACTCTTATACTGACTCTGAACTGCCTGAACCTTGGAGCAGAAAGCCACGGAGGAATTATCAAAAGGAAACAAAGTTACCTTCACCACGAGAGGTTAGTTACAGGAAACGCTCACCTCTGAAGCAGTGTGATTTTCCCAGGCACTGAGCTCAGTGGAAGGAACGTGAGGCAGTTGGTAACAGGCCATATGTATTTGAGAAGCAGAGCTGCTTAAAATACTTACAACCCTGTGAGAGGGAAAGTAATCCTGTTGAGGATATCTGTATGCTTGATGAGGATGAATGTATGCTCCTAAAACCCTGCCGGAGACTTCCAAAAGAAAAGTCTTCCATTACCAGAACAGGACATTGCTATGAGCTGCCGTCAAGTACAAGAGGCAGGAGGTTTAAAAGTTACAAGGAAAAAGCTTGTTTAGACAGAGCTGTTTCTCCGTCCTGCTTTTACAAGCTGTGTGATAAGTATCTGCCTTATTGTGAAGAGGGCTGTCCTGAGAGCTCAGAGAGAGATACTGAATTGAGGAAGTTTCAGACTTTCTGTCCTAGAAAAAATACTGTGTTTGATGAACCGATGATTACAGAACCAAGTAGTTTAACTCCATGTGTTGAAGAAATGGATTGCTCTTTATTGATGGCTGATATCAGTTCTTCTCTGCGTTAGCTAAAGACAAGAGTGCCTTGTAGAGAGCTGGAAAGCATAGAAGAGACTGCCAGCATATCAGCTGACTCTGTTTAATGTAATTCATGATTTTTGGTTAAAGCAAGAAGCTGTATTTTGTTTTCTTCTTCAGTTTGCCAGAGGCATGGCTGTATTTTAAGTTCTTGTGTTTTGTGCTACTTTTGAAAATCCAACCCCGGGAGGGGAATAAAATCCTTGTTGAAAAACCTGACTACTCGGACTCGCAACTACTACTTTTCATACAGATAGGTCAGGCCCAGCAGTGTGACTGGCTGCTTATGCCACAGTTCAGCCACTGCTGGTGACACTATGTTTCTAACAACTCTCCTGTGAGGAAAAGCTAAAAAGGTTATGGCTTTCCAGCTTTGGGGAAGAGACAGCTGAGGGGATATGATAAACATCTATAAATTCCTAAGTGGTATGGGATGGGTGAATGCGAATCAACTGCTTACTCTACCAAAAAATGGAAAGACTAGAGAACGCACGGTGATGTTACAAAGTAGTACATTTAAAACAAAGAGGAGAAACTATTTCTCACTCATCCCATAGTTAAACTTGCAGTTAGAGGATGCAGTGAAAGCAGTTTGCATGGTTGGATTTAAAAAGGTTTGGACAAGTTCATAAACCATTATTAAGGTAAAACTAGGGAAAGGCCTGAGGATAAGTAGCATAGATGGGCTATGCCAGGTACTTGTAACCTGGAGTAGTCACTGTTTGAAAGGGACAGACCATGAAGCTTCAAAGTAATATATTTAAAACAGGAGAAAATCTTTTCCCTGAGCATATAAGTAGTCTTTGGAGCTCATTGGCTAGCAGAGGTGGTAAAAGCAGGTACTGTAGCTGGAATTAAAAAAGGTTTGGACCAATTTCTGGACGAAAAGTCCCTAAATCATTAAGTAGTGCAAGAGAAAACCACTGCTTATTCCTGTCGATAAGCACCAAGTGCAAAATGATATATCAGGAATTTGTGACTTGGATTAGCCGCTGTTGGAAACAGGATTCTGGGCTTGATGGTACTTTGGTCTGACCAAGTATAGCAGTTCTTATGTTCTCTGACAACGTGCCAGTCGGTGAGATCTCACTTTAAAACTTTAAATTAAGCTCTTTCTCTTAACTGTGAGACCCGTTCTCTATATATTTGGGTATGGAAGGCCTCAGCACACAGTTCCCAAATATAGACAGGAGTAGATTCTGATAACAGGCACATAAGAGTGGATACAGACATACCCCCTAGTAGTGCTATAAGAGACAGAGAGCTTATACCTGCTATATTCCCTGTAGGAGGGACAGGGATGATGGAATTATTCCTTCCAAAAATATAACCTGGTGACGATTCTAATAGAGGGACTGACACATGCAGAGTGGTTACATTTGTAATATGGCAGGTCCCAGTGGAAATATATTGCACACACTGTAAATTACATACTGCAGCATCCGGATTTGAATAGGAAGGATATGAGGAGCACAGACAGAGAAACAGCACACGTTTTACTCACGCAGAAAGTGCACACCTCACTGACTGCATCTACTCACAAAGGTGTGTAATCTTACCCTTAAGATTCCTGAGTGTAAACACAGCAAGCCCTTTTCAAGAAGAAGTAAACAACATGCAAGTGGCAGGTGGTGGACTGAGGAGAAATACAGTTAGATTAGCAACTGTGATTGGAACTTGTGGCAGACACAGTGGCACTAGCAATAGTAGCCCTCCAACCAAAATTAAACATGCTTTTTGTAGGAGGAAATGGATAGAAAAATCCAAAACATTGGATAGAAACGTTTAAAGAAGGTTGGAGGTCAGCTTGGCAGCAGTAATAAGGACAGAAAACACAGGGCTCGATTTTGAAAAGACCAATGAACACCATGACAGTTAAATATCAGCGGGATATTCAGCAGCAGTGTCTGGGTAGGAGCGGCCACTATCGGGGCTGAGTGGCACCATCTAGATAAGTGCCAGGACTTACCCTGCTAGTGGGATTTTCAGCCGGCACTTATCCAATTGCAGCTGAATGAAAATCCTGCTAACTGGGTAAAGTCAGCACCAACACTCAGGGGTGGCTCAAGGCAATCCCTGAGGTGAGGGATGAGATGGAGCCTCCCCCCCACTCCCCCACTCCCCCAGAGCTGGGCAGGGAGGCTTCCTCAAAATTCCAGTCAGGGACTGAACCAAATCAAAAAGTCAATTTGATAATGTGGAGGAAATAAAAAGATGATGTTCACACACCAAGGAACTAAAAGAAAGAACGAGAACCACAGCAGTTTATAAAACCAAATTATACCTCATGTTTATTTTGTTGTTAAACTGTGTTATGGTTCTTGCTTTTTCTTTTTGAACATATATTTTGCAATCACAGAACCCTCTCCCTCAACAACGGGTGCAGAGCAGAACTAGGACATTCACCCACAAAACTCAATATCTAATTAAAAAGAAAAAAAAACAAATCTGATTCTGGCCATTCCACTAACAAACATTCAAACATTCTCCTGTACCAGGCATATTGTGAACTAATAGGAGTGGAGGAATAGCCTAATGTTTAGGGCACTGGCTTAGGAACCAAGGGCCCAAATTTTGAAAAGCATCTACACAATTTGCAGCCCAGTAAGCCACGTAGATGCCTTAGTTGGGGATATTCAATGGTACTTACATGGTTAGTGCAGTTGGATATCCCCTCCTAAGTTCCCTATGTGCCCTGATGCTAATCGGTTAGCATGGTGGCATTCCAGGGCAGGGTGGAGGTGGAGACTGGCACTAACCAAGCAGCAGCGATATTGAATGCTGCTGCCCGGTTAGCATCGGTGGCTTCCAGCTTTTGAGACAATCACTGAATATTCAATGCCATTGCCATGGCATTGAATAACCGGTTCAAGGGTCAGTGGTGAGGGCTATGTGCCGACAAGCTGCATAGTCCTTCCAAAATCGGCACAGTTGAATATCAGGCCCCAAGAGGCCATGATGTAAATTCCTACTTCTTGTAGCCTTGGGCAAGTCACTTAAACCTCCATTGCCTCAGAAGAATCAAATCTATCAGTGTCCCTGTTTAATATACAGTACCAAGTTTAAGTTACAATGTAAACTGCTTTGACTAAAAATGATAAAAGCAGTATAAAAAAATCTGTTAAATAAATAAAATACAAAACCCTAGAAAAGTCACTGAGGATCTATAGAGCAAATCTATCATACCATACCAGCACCAACTTCTAAAACTCACATAAACAGCCTACCCAAAAAGCATCTCTGCAAATACTGCAATGGGCCCTGGAACATCCAGCACCTATTTGAAAAGCTGAACAATTCAGTTTACTACAGTACAGACTCCAAAGCTGGAAAAGTCTGGAACTCCGCAGCGATGAGGCTATTAGGCTACTAAAAAATAAACTGAGATGTCTTCAAATTTTAAATGTTCTTGAATCTGAACTTACTAAATATTTAAAATTTCAGTCTGGCAGCATAAAGAATGCAAAACTGCAAATCTCAGAGACAATCCATATTCCAGTATCCCCCCCAATCAGCAGCCTATAGTTGACCACCAAGAACCCAGACTACAGGATCCATAGAACAAATCTACTATTCCATAACAGCAAGGCCGTACGGCGCAGTCTGCGATGGCCGCATCTAATGGGGTAGCTTCCGGGTGCCCCGTGCTTGCGAGCGGCAAGCAAGGCGAGGCCGGATTGGCTAGGGGGCGAGTGGCGGCGTTTAAAATGATTGGCTTCTGCCGATGAAGGAGGGGTGGGGGAGCCAATCACAGGGGAGAGAGTCGCTGGGTATGGGGTAGGCGAGAGAGCTGACAGCGGGAGCGAGGCATTGAGGCAGAAGGCTTGGCAAGCGGCAGAGCAAGGTGGTGTTCGCTTGTGGAGCCAGACCCCCGTGGCCTGTTGAGGGCGGAATTCACAGCCTTTGAGTGAGAGCGCTGGATTTGGAGGCAGCCCGCAGCAGCGTACGTTGGGATACTGCAGGTCGGGACTTGGAGGCGCAGGCAAGTAATGAGATGGCGCCACGCAAAGACAAGACGGGAAGAGGGGCGAGGGCAGCAAGTAGGGTGTCAAGGGGGCAGTGGGGCAGCGTAGAGTACAGGGGTGCGGTGTGGGGGGGCAGGGTGGGGATGGGAGAGCAGAGCTCCGATCCTGTTCCTCGGCAGGGCAGGGGGAGGGAGAGGGGGAGAGGTGGCAGTTCCGGTGTAGCACAAGATGTGGAACGTGGACGGACCACAGGGCTGGGGTTGCGCCAAGCTGATGGGGACAGAGGACGGCTGATGGGAGCTGAAGGGGAAGTTCGTGGAGATGAAGGGCAGCTTGTGGGGAGTTCGGGGGGAGAGATGGCAAGAGGACCCTGGTGGCCTGCTTGGGGGCCATCAGGGGTGCATGGCTTGTATACCGGAGTGCTGCAGCCAGATGCGGGTGTTGGGGGGGTATGGTGGCTGTGGGGAGAAGGGGGCAAGGGGCAAGCCAGGTGGGGGAGTTTGCTATGGGTTTGAATCAAGGACATCCGGGGGGCAGTATGGGGGCTTGGGAACATTGGCTGGGGGGAGGGTAGGGTTCTTCGGGGGCGGGGTGGCTTGGAGCCTGGCCTTCTGTTTGGGCTCCTGCTGTTCCCCCTCTGGTGTTTTCATTGTCTCCGCAGGTGCCCATGAGCTCGCAAGGAGGGGGAGAGCTGAGGACCGAAGGAGCTTCAGATTTGTCAGCTGGGATGAGTGCGACTGGACGGGCAGCAGCGGAGAGCGATGGACCGAGGGGTCTGGAGGAGCAGAAGCTGCAAGCTGGGTTGGCTGTAGCAATGGCGTCAACGGCGGAGGCTGGTGAGTTGCATTCAGAACCAGGGGGGGCAGGGGAGGGGTTTGCTGGCAGGGGCGAAGGCACGAAAGAAGCGGCGTCATGCGTGCCAGCGTAGAAGGAGCTCGAAGTCATCATCGTCATCTTTGGATTCCGGTTTGTCGGTATCCGGGGCAGAGCACGGGGGGGGGGGGGGAGGTGTCGCTGGCGGGTGAGACGGTCGAGCCCGTGTTGGGTGGAGTGCCCTCGGCACTAGTGGTGTTTTCAAAGTTGTGGGAGGGTGTGCCGAGGAAGCTCCGTTGACGGATTCAGAAGAGGCATTATATAGACATTTTTTGCTTACTAGAAGGGAGGAGGCAGTCGGGAGAGAGCAAGAGGAAGCGAAAGGAGGATGAAAAGGCGGAAAGGGTTAAGAAGGTGTCGCGGAATGTAATTAATTGGATGCGAGCCTTCTTGAGATTGGCCAGTTTGTGGGGTCGGCATGCTCCACAGGATTATGGGATGTTATTGGCTTATGCTGACTCCATTCTGGACGTGGCTCAGATGCATGAAGGCTGGGCTTGGCTCAATTACGATGAGAAGTTCAGGGATAGGATGGAAGAGAATAAATTGGTGTCATGGGGAATGCAGGACATTAATTTATGGCTGACACAGATGTCGGCTAGATCCAGCAGTGGGTTGGGGGGGGGCCAGAGTGGGGGTGGTCACGGGTCATGGGGCGCTTCGTTCCTTTCGGACGAATGGGGGGTGCAGCAGCAGAAATCCAGCGGGGGGGGGAGGGGAGGGTTGGGAGACATCTGTTGGAGGTTCAATAAGTCCGTCTGTCCTTTTCCCGATTGCAAGTTCATGCTCGGTGTGTAACGGGGGGCACTCGGCAAGCAAATGCATCAAGAAAGGGAAGGGAGGGGCAGCCTTGCCCCTGCCCAAACAGTAGAGGGGAGTATGGTTTGGCGCCGATGCCGGTTTGGCTTGAGGCTTTGCGGCCGTGGCTTCACAAGTATCCGAGAAAGGGGGATGGTGGGTTGTTAGAGCGCGGTTTTCGGGAGGGTTTTAGGATTTCCATGGATAGAGCAGTATCGGTGTCGGTGGCGCGCAACACGTCTTCAGTTTGGCGGTGGGCACATGTTGTGAGAGATAAGTTGCAGAAGGAATTGGATCTCGGTAGGATAGTGGGTCCATTTAGGGAATTGCCGTTCCCGGATCTGGTGGTTTCCCCATTGGGAATTATTCCGAAGAAGGAGCCAGGAAAGTTCCGCTTGATTCATAACTTATCTTTTCCTTTGGGCACGTCTGTTAACGATCACATCCCTCGGGAGTTCTGCACAATGCGGTACACCTCTTTGGATCTGGCAGTGTAATTAGGAAAAGGGGGCCAGGGTGTCTAATGACAAAGGTCGACATTGAGTCGGCGTTTTGTTTACTGCCAGTGCACACGTCCGACTTTCATTTGCTGGGGTTTTGTTTCGAGGGGAGAAGTTATTTTGACAAATGTATGCCCATGGGCTGTTCTGTGTCTTGCGCGTATTTTGAAAAATTTAGCTCCTTTTTTCATTGGGCGTTGGTGGCGGGGGTTGGGTGTGTGAATGTCGTGCACTATTTAGATGACTTCCTGTTCGTTGTGGGGGGGCACAGTCCTCCGAGTGTAGGGAGTTGTTGGACAGTTTTGTCGCTTTGGCGGCGTCATGGGGGGTACCGCTGGCCAAAAGGAAGATGGAAGGTCCGGCTTCGCGTCTTACGTTTCTGGGTGTGGAGTTGGATTCGGTGGCCATGGTGGCGCATTTGCTAGTGGAGAAGGTGGCGAAGTTGAGGGTGCAGGTGGTGACGGTGGTAGCATCTAGGAAGATTAGTTTGAGGGAGATGCAGTCCTTTATAGGTTCTTTGAATTTCACCTGTAAGGTAATTCCGATGGGCAGGGTGTTCTTGCGAAGTTTAGCAGCCGCAACTGTGGGTGTGCTTTGACCGCATCACCGGATTCGGGTGACCGGGAACATACGGGCAGATTTGGAGGTGTGGGATCGTTTTTTGCGAGATTTCAACGGAACGTCCATATTGAGGGAGGCGACATTGTCCTCGGATGACTTCAAACTCTTTACGAATGCGGCGGAGGGAGTAGGGTTAGGGATATATTTTGGCAGGGCTTGGTGTGCAGGCGCCTGGCCGCAGGAATGGCAGAAAGCGGCTTTAACTAGCAATGTGGAGTTGTTTCCCATTTTGGTAGCTTTCGAGTTATGGCCAGACCGGCTACGCAACCGCAAGTTGATATGGTGGTGCGACAATGCGGCGGTGGTTAGCGTTATTAATCAGTATGCACCACGGGGTTGGCGGGTAGCTGCTTTAATGAGGGAAGTTGTATTTGCTTGTCTGTCTTTGAATGTCTATCTGAGGGCACAGCATATACCGGGATGCACTAATGAAATTGCTGACGTACTGTCTCGCTTTCAGTGGGAGCGGTTTTGGAGGTTGGCTCTAGCAGCGGACATCGAGGACCAGCAGGTTCCAGAGAGATTATGGCAGTTTGGCATCCAGACATGTTGAGGCTGCTGCAGAACTCTGTGTCGGAGGCGACGTGGGCGGCCTATCAGCGAGGTTGTGTAAGGATCATGGAATTTCTCCGGTCTCAGGGGTGGCAGACGGGGTAAGTGGCGGACCACTTGATGGCGCAATATGTTCTAGATGCCAAGGCACGTGAAGTGTCACGGTCGGAGGTGCGGTTGCACATGGCGGGTTTTGCGTTTTTTGCTGGGGCGGTGGGGTGGGGCCCCCCGATGCTAGGGTTTCTCACTCGCAGGCTGTTACAGGGGTGGGAGAAGTCACAGCCACCGGCACGAGATGGTCGGAAGCCTATCACGCATGAGTTGCTCGCGCGGCTGTGTGCGGCCATACCGGAGGTGACGTGGACGCCCTACGAAGCTGTGCTGTTTAAGGCGGTCTTTTCTTTAGCCTGCTTCGGGGCTTTTAGGGTGGGCGAGTTGGTCGCAAGCTCCGCACAGGCAGTTGGGGGCAATGGACTGAAGTGGCAGCACGTTAGCCTAGGAGAAGGCCACATGCGTATTCTGCTACCCCAATCCAAGACGGACCAGAAGGGTAGGGGAGCGGGCGTGGTATTGAGGGCGATTCCAGGTGAGCGGACTTGCCCGGTTGCGGCATTGCACGCCTTTATGCGGCTGAGGCCAGTAGGGGAGGGGTTCTTGTTTGGGCATGAGGGTGTGGCGCCTGTAACCCACTATCAAGTATCGGCGGTGCTTCAATTGGTGCTTCGGCAGGTGGGGGAGGATCTACTGAAGTTCACTCCGCATTCGTTCCGGATCAGGGCGGTGACCAGTGCAGCCTCAGCTGGGTTAGCGGAGGAGGCGATAAAGTACATTGATCATTGGCATTTCCAGGCTTTCCGGGGCTATGTGCGGCCTTAAATGTGGGCGGTGGGTAGTCATTGGTGTGGGGTTTTAACAAAAAAATTTTCTTACAGATGAGAGACGGATGCTGCTCGATTGCTGACTCTTGGGTCATTCCTTTGTGTTTTGGGCTGGACAGCGGGCTGCGGTGCACCCGATGGGGCGGAATGTGGGATTCCAGACTGCACAGGTGGCCATCCTATGGCTGGGTGAGAGGGGTCTGCAATGGACTGAACATTTGCCTTTGCTTCGGCACCAAAGGCGTGAGCGGAGGCAGCCTTCAATACTCTTGTTGCATTTGGGTGAGAATGACCTGGGAGCATGGACTTGTAGACAGCTAATACGAGCGGCTAAGAGGGATTTAGGGGAGGTTCTTCAAATGTTTACTGAAGTACGGGTATTGTGGTTGGACATCATGCCAAGGCCGGCGTGTAATGCGCAGCGACGGTGGTCGCGGGGGTGGCAAAAATCAATCATCAGATTGGGCGATGGATTTGTGAGCATGGGGGCTATCAAATTATGCACTCATGGGTGGATGTGGGGTGTTCCGGCCTGTACAGGCAGGATGGGGTTCATTTATCCCCGGTGGGGATGGATCTGTTGCTCAACGATTGGCAGGAGGCCTTGGAATATGTGGTTCGACTAGAGTTTAGCCGGTCGCAGTTACTTTGGGGGTGCGGCAAGCGGCAGGGTGTCACTTGGCCGGTGGTGGGATCCCGGAGGTTTCCGGGGTCCGGAGCCTTAGGTATGATTGGGGCGGGGGTGGGATGCCCCCAACCCGGACAACCCTGGATGGCCTTTGCTAATCATATGGCGAGGTCGGAGAAGGGTGGGGACTTAATAAGCAGTGGGCTTATCCATGGCAGAGGCGGAGGGGTGTCACCTTGCTAATAATATGGCTGGTGAGGCAGGGCTCCACCAGGGTGGAGAGTTATAAGGTTATGTTGGAATGCGAGTTTATTGATGTTGGCATGTTAATAAAGCTGCGACCGGTTAATATCCAATATGTGTCTGATGTGTTTTGTGAAGGGGAAGGAGATGGAGGGGGGTGGGAGGATGTGGGGAAGGGACGCCCCCGAGTGAAGCATACGCCCATTACAGCAAGGCCATGCGGTGCAGTCTGTGATGGCCGCATCTAATGGGGTAGTTCAGGGCGCCCTGTGCTTGCGAGCGGCAAGCGAGGCGAGGCCGGATTGGCTAGGGGGCGAGTGGCGGCATTTAAATGATTGGCTTCCGCCGATGAAGGAGGGGCGGGGGAGCCAATCGCAGGGGAGAGCAGGGGGTATGGGGTAGGTGAGAGAGCCGACGGCGGAAGCGAGGCATTGAGGCAGAAGGCTTGGCAAGCGGTGCCCCGCCCTCCCTCCCTTGGCCGAGTTCCATGGGGAGCTGAGAGTTTGGGGTGTTGCAGCTGGTGGGGGGGGGGGGGGTAAGGCGGGATCCCAGAGGTTTCCGGGGTCCGGAGCCTTAGGTATGATTGGGGCGGGGGTGGGATGCCCCCAACCCGGACAACCCTGGATGGCCTTTGCTAATCATATGGCGAGGTCGGAGAAGGGTGGGGACTTAATAAGCAATGGGCTTATCCACGGCGGAGGCGGAGAGTTGTCACCTTGCTAATAATAAGGCTGGTGAGGCAGGGCTCCGCAGGGGTGGAGAGTTATAAGGTTATGTTGGAATGCAAGATTAATGATGTTGGCATGTTAATAAACCTGCGACCGGTTAATATCCAATATGTGTCTGATGTGTTTTGTGAAGGGGAAGGAGATGGAGGGGAGGGGGGTGGGAGGATGTGGGGAAGGGACGCCCCCGAGTGAAGTGTACGCCCATTACAGCACTAACTTGCAAAACTCATGCAACATAGAGAGACCCAGAAAAGGTCATCACCACAAATATTGCAGTGGCCCTTGAACATCCACATTCCTATTCAGAAAACTGAACAAGACAGATTACTACAGCTCCCTACATAGAAACTCCATGCTAACAGAATATGTAGCCTCAGTCACACATATGCAGAACAGAGATAGATCTTCACCAAGTAGGAAATATATCAGTACAAACTAAAAACAGACATATGTAGTCAAAAAATGCTTTTAACTATTACTGTTAGGTTTACAGGATTTCTTTCCCAAAATTATACTTTATTGCAGAGTGAGGCAAGAGAAAGGATTCTCACAAGCTCAGGTATCTGCATTGTTGTCAGAAACTAACATAATGGCTCAGTACAAGTAATGTGAGTGCAACTAATGACATCTCAGTGTGTGATCTTAGTTGCACCGGCAGCTGTTTTGCCACGCTGAAATGTAGCAACTGCAGAGGAACGTAACTGCCTCCCTGCAGTTAGTCTACAGCCCTGTGTAATCCACAATAAATCCCAAGTAAATCCACAGTACGCTACCTGGGTGTCACACTAGACCAGCACCTCAACATGAAAGCGCACATAAACAACACCGTCAGAGCCTTCTATCATAAGATCCGAACACTTCGGCATCTCCGACCCATGTTGCAGCCCGATGACTTCCGAACAATTTTCCAAGCGCTGGTAACATCCCACTTTGACTTCGCCAATGCCATTCTACACGGTCTCCCCAAGAGCACACTAAACCCGCTGCAACTCGTGATGAATGCTGCTGCCCGCGTCCTCGCCGGGATTTCCAGAAGAGACCACATAACCCCCATCTTGAAAGACCTACACTGGCTACCGATCAACTACCGGCTCACATACAAAGTAGTTCTGCTGACCTTCAAAGCCATCCACAAGTCATCCTGCGCCTCCCTCACAGACATCCTCAACCCCACCCCCCCATAACAGATCAAGAAGGACCTTTGCTACCAACACACTTGTAATCCCCAAGGAAAAAACAAAATGTTCTCAGGCAACAAGGAACAGAGCCTTCGCGCTCTATGCCCCAACATGTTGGAATAACCTCCCCCCCCCCCCCAACATCAGAGCGATTTAATTGCCTCTCTTCATTTTTCTGTAATCTCTTGTAGTTCATGAACGCTAACCTCTCTTTCCTTACTTTTTCAGCTGCTTCTTTGAAGAAACATAGTGGCCTCCTTTTCCTCTTACTAGTGTTTACTTTCCTAACAAAAAATATTTGCTGCCCTTAAAAAATCTCCTTTGTTTTGCCCGTTGCTTTTTTTTACTTCCCTTCGAGGTTCTGATCCAGCAAACAATTTCTTGAGGTATTTTCTGATCTTGACAAAGTTACTTTTCCTGTTGACAAAGTGATACATGATTGTGTTTGAAATGCAGAAAATAACATGAAACAAAAGAATAACTCCAGAGACTACAAACAAAACAAAAAACACATGCCCTCCAGTATCTCCAGTGGTAGTGGAGTGGATAGAGGACTCTAATGAGAATTGTTAACTTATAGACCCTAATCACAAAACAAACAAACTAATCCTTCCAATAATAGAGCTGTAGCACATTGGGAGAGTTTGTAGGATCACTAGACACATATATTAGTTTGTCTGATTTTATAACAGGACTCCTGTTTGGAAGGATAAAAGGGTACCTATTTGGGCCTAGCTTTTAAAAGCAAAAACAAACGCACACATATACAAGGTCTGAAGTTGATGTAAATTTGTGCAGGGGATATAAAGTACGTTATGAGTGTACTTACTAACATTGGCATTTGCACTACCACCCTTCATTCACACCCCACATAACCAAACTAGAATCAAATCACTGCACCAGTATAGATGTTTTGGCAAAAAACATGGCCACAGTTGTTATTCCAACATCAAGTTGATTAACTTCACAGCATAGGAACAGTATTTGTATCACAGTCTATCAGAATCAAACTGGACTAGACGGTTGTGTTCTAGCCCCTACTCACTTAAGCATTAGTCAGTATTCTCATACCCCCTCCCCCCCCCCCCCAGCCTGTGGTGGTGCCAGACTGCGGCCACTTCTAAAATTGTGGAAGCCTTTTGTAACCTTGTGCTGCACATGGTGGTGAGGCCTATGTTGCAGTAAGTTACAGTCCACTACTCCCTTGTGTCTCTCACATACCATTCTGGGTTATATCGGCAGTGGGGGCAGTCTCCTCCCTTCCATTACCACTCGAGCTGTGTTAATCCAGTACTCCTTTTAATCCCTGCCAATAACCACCCCACCTCATGCCATCCCTGTGCAAGGCTGGGTAGGGTTGGTTTGTGCCTCTGTACCCACTGTGCTCCCTTGTCCATCTGCCTCCTGAGCCTGCAAAACTTTTGATGGCTCTGCACAGGCTCCTAACTCCTTCCTGTTCAAAATCCTTTCTTTCTCCCTCCTCTTCTGTGCCCTTTTCTTTTACCTACTCTGAGACTTGACTGTTCCCTGAGGACTCTGTTTCATTTGCTGCTTGATGTCATGGAGGCCATCTTTATCCCATGTCCCTCACTACATAGGCTATGATGGTAGTGTTGGACTGATCTTCTCCTCCTGTATATTTCAATCCCTTCTTCCACCACAGTCTGATTTCTTTTTTCCTTTGAATCCTACTCCATCTGGCTATTTATACTACTACCTTTCTGGTTAGCTGTAATTTATCAACACTCTAATAAATCTTAGTCTTCCTTTCTCAGTGATTGTAACTCTTGGCTTTCCTTATTAAGGATGTGCATTAATTTGAAATGACATACGAAATGTTAATGACATTTCCTATATCATTTCATATTGTTTTCACATTAAAACAGAAGTGAAAAACCTGAAATTTCATCACTTTCCTTCTATTATAATTACTGTTCTCTATTACCGAGCAGTGTGACCTATTACTCAGCAGTGCATTCTATAGGCAAATGGTGCACACTACTGAGCGATAGCATGTACCATTAAACAACAGTGCATGCTATCGTAAACATGAATAGTGCACAGTCACGCACATGCATACACCATTGTTCAATAGTGCATGCACACTGTTCATCCATAGCATGTTCTATTGAGCAATAGCACCCATTATTAGCCAACAGTGTGCACAATTGAGCAATAATGTACACTATTAGTGACATTCAACGAAAATGAAAGTTATAAAATAAAATAAAAATTCCACAAATGACATAGGAAACTAAACAAAATGAAAATATTTGGCTTGCACATCCCTATTCCTTATTCCTTGAACATCTCTTCTCATTCTTGTGGACTTTAACTTCCATACTGATGAGCCCCCTGACGCTTATGCCTCAAAGGTTTTGCTTGAACGTCCTCAGTAGACCTCACTTTACTGCCCCCACTCACCAGCATGACTAGTGCTTTGACTTAGTTCTCTTTACAAGCTCTCAGACTTCTCCAACTCAGTCCTTCCTCTCTGACCCTCATCTGTTAACTTCCGCACTTAAACATCCTCTCTCAAAGCCCAGTTCAGTGACCACCAGTGCCATTGAGAATATCCAGATTAGTAACCTCTGTGTCTTTTCCCAGTACTCTCATTTCTCCTCTCCTTCACCATGCACGTAATTCTAAAAGGAGCTGCATAGTTAGCACTCATTTTTATGCACATCAATCATGCCTATTCTATGAGCTGGTATAAATGACAGTGTATATCTTACAGATGTCACCCATGTTTTTATAAATTACACATGTAAGTGAATGCTTAGCCCATGTGCACACCCACAGGGGAAGTACATGTGATGGCTCCACGTGCTTATTAATTGAGACCACATAATTTACACGAGAAAGTGCTCACTTATCCACATAAATGACAAATACCATGATTTGCATTGCTTTTTATGGAAATGCCCTCTATAGTTTGAATATTTCAATAAGGCAGTTTCTACTTACAATCCTATAGTCTCTTTTGCTTTGAACACTGTTATCTCTCTCCTTACCCATCATTTAAGGTGAACCACATTCCAAACTTGGCTTAACCCATGAATTTCCTTCCTAAATCCATGTGTCATTCTTCAGAGCATTGCTGGCTAAAATTCTATATCCATGCTGACTTAGTAAATTGTTTCATTTAATGTTATATTTATCAAACTTCAAATATTTGCATGTTAAGACAAAAATAAAAGTAAAGGCATCTTGACTCATAAAAAGGGAATTGCTGGGAATATGCAAACAAAAAGGCAACAAGAGAAAAGATATACTGTACACAAGCTCTCCATTCGGACAGAGAAGCAGATTCAGGAAAGAAACAAAATAAAGGGCAATCAAATCCAAAAGGATAATTAGCAAATCAGCATACTGCATAAATGTCTACCTATGTAACATTTAGAAAGTGATTAATTGAGCGACTGATGAGCCTCTGCGGCATCATCTTTCTGCAGAAAATACTTTTAATTGATCTGGAACAGTGAACATAAATCTGTTCTCCTAGTGCCTTAAAAAGCATTTACAGGAACATTTTTTAAAAAGGAAAAATATAACGAGGTAGTGAAAGAAGCTCTCTTCTTTTGGCCTGAGTGACAGAAATGCACTTATTTTAGAAGCATAAATATCATATCTCTCTTCCTAAAGTACGTTTTTGTGATCTTGTCCTCGTCAGCACTTAACAAAGTAGTAGCAAGTGGACTACATCCATTACTGATTTCCTCCAGTGATATTTCCAACATCTCAATAAAGCTGAGCTGAATGGAACCAAAATGTCCATCTGCCACCTCTCCAAAAATTGCTTTCTTCAGACTTGGGACATAATATGATCTAGATACACCGGGTAAGGATTCATGGTAAAGACTCAATACCACCACAAAATATTTCTTAAGTGTCTCACTAGGGGAATCATTCCATTTACAGGAAAATTAAGAAAAGATTATTGTAATGAGCCATAGCCTCAAAGTTATCCACCTTAGCAAGTAGGAGGAAATTACCTTTAACAAGCAATGAGGTAGCTGTCTCCAGGGTAGTCATCCTGGAACCTTGCTCATAAACTATCACAGAGCATTTTCAGGCACATTATCTTGCACTGACAAATTGGACACTAGTTCTGCTGGGAATGCACACAAATGTATTAGACTAAGCTGTTTCCATCTAGGATCTCATCTCCCATATCTCTGAATGCAAACAGCAGTCTCCTTAGAAGCATCAAAGGAATCTCCAGAGCAATTTATTAGTTCCATTTATTAACCACTCCTATCATCCAGACCTGGAGAGATTCACAAAGTATAAATAGTGGCATAATGCAATGCAATATGTAGCTTCAAGTCTTATGCACTCAACAAGAACAGCCTCTTATCCATTTCATCTACCTTTCCCTCCAGTCAAACCCACAACCCATAATTGTTAAGAAACATGATCTTCGGGGGGCGGAGCCCGATGACCAGCGGGATGGTCGCATAACGCTGAGGCTCCCGAGAGGCCTACTCAGAATCCTGAATTAACACCGGACAAACTTGAATTTCTGCTCTGATCTTGCCGGGGCACATTGGTGAGATGGCGGGGACCAAACCCACGCGCCTGGAATTTGGATCTCCAGCGGTTTCTCACGGTAAACGCTCCAAAACTGAACCCCCGTCCCCGCAGAAGGGGCTGGCTTTGCGCGAGGGCCCCGAAATGCAGCAGGAAATCCTCGCAGAAATTAGAGGGGTTAAGGACCTCGTGCAGTCAAACGGTGAAGCACTTCGAGCGCTGAGGGAAGATCTTGGTGTACTGCAAGGCAGGCTAGAGGGGCTCTCTTCGCGTCAGGACAAAATGGAGAGTATATTAGACTCCCATGCGGTCCGGCTGTCCAAACTCAACAAAGTTGAACGTCAGGTGCGGTCCTTGCAGAAAGAAGTGGAAGATGGTAATAATAGAGCGCGCCGCAACAACCTACGACTCGTGGGCATACCGGAGGGAGCGGAATTGGGAGACATGAAGGAGTTTTTAAGTAAAATCCTCCCTTCCCTGCTCCAAATCACCTTTACCAAAGAATTGGAGATCGATCGCGCTCATCGTGTACCCACAAACATAACGCTCAACAGGAAGACCCCGCGGCCTATCATCTTTCGACTTTTGAGATATCAACATGTGGAACAAATTCTCAGTGCCTCCCGGGCAAAGGGCCATATGGAGTTTGAGAGCCACAAGGTCTCCTTCTATCCTGACTTGGCTAAACCCACGGTCGACCGCCGAAAGCGCTTTCTGGAATTTCGGCCGAGGCTTCAACAACTACAAGCACGCTATGGCCTGATGTACCCGGCCAAGCTCCGAGTCACGCTTCACAATCAGACAAGAACATTTGAGGACCCTGATCTACTAGCGGAGTTTTTGGACTCTAAAGAAGCCGACTTGATGCGCTGACTTCCAGAATATTCCTGCCAGTACTCTCACATCCGCTGTACCTGCCATATTGGATTTACCGCGGCTCAGCGAAGAGTCTGTCGAGGGCGGTTTGTTGCCTTATTTTGAAGATATCTGGGACCCGATTCCATCTACCCATAGTAGCCTCGACGAGTATCAGAGACAGTGTTTCTTATGGACTCTGGTGTTTCTTTTCTTTTATTATGTCTCTATCTTCCTCTCTAGGGCCTCCTCCCGCAGACATCTGGTCGCCATATTCATTGGGGGTTTTGCTTCTTCTCTAAGTTACTTTGGTACATACTTCTCAATATGGGTGTATTGGCCAGCATACTTGGTGCTTATGTCATTATTATACAGATTCTGATTATGTTGTAAGTTTTCAAGCGCCCTTACCTAAAATGTCTATTATCGATTGATGGCACCATGTAAGATTTTCTCATTGAACGTACAAGGAATCAATAATCCGATAAAACGGAGGAAACTCCTAAGCTATCTAAGTCATGAAGCTGCGGACCTGATTTTCCTCCAAGAAACACATTTCAATTCGAAGGAAACTCTCAACCTCAATATTAAACCTTACATGGTGGCCGCCTATTCCCCAGCCGTTTCTAGGAAATGTGGGGTTGCCATATTGGATAGGAAATCTCTGCATGCTACTATTGTTGCGACTTGCTCAGATACAGCGGGTAGATGGTCCAGAGTTCACCTCAAGATAGGTAACTTTAAAGTTACATGTATATGCCTTCATGATCCTAATGTGGATGACCCTGCCCTTTTGCTATTATTGCTCAGGTTGCGCAGGCCTCTGCTAATACTTCATTGATATTGGGGGGGATTTCAATTTAGTTCTTGATCCCTTGATTGACAAATAGCCGCCTAGGATAAGTGGTCCCCCCAAGAGTCACATCGCGCTTACCTCTGTGGTCAAAGATATTGTTCTAGTCGACTATTATGTCAGGGTACAGATACTGCCACTTGTAGAGTCCAACAAGCCTGGGATCGCTAACCGCAAACCACTTTAACCCCTGTGCATTGGAGCGTTTTCTGGAGCAAAATAATGCGGGTTTCCCGATCTGCCTCAGTTACCCAAACTCAACTCTCGTCTTTTTTGCACATAGATGTTCTTATATTCCAGGAAAATAGCCAAATGGAACACAACTACCAGGGGCCAGTGTAGGTCTTGCCATACTGATGTGGGAACCCTCGTTCATGTTCTTCATGAATGTCCTTAACTACAGGTTTACTGGGGGCGGGTCTGGGGTCGTATTTCATTTATCTTACACCTTCACGAGCCTCTTTCTTGGAAGACTGTGGGACTCCGCTCAGTGGCGGAGGTCCCCTCTCTTCCTAAGAAGGGTCGCTTTCTCCTGATTTCATGCTGGGTATAGCCATATGTTTAATCACGAGGACTTGGAAGGATAGCTCTCGACTTACTGTCAATGAATAGTGGAACCTTGTCTGCTTATATAGTAAATATGAGCAGATATCTCGGAGAGCTATTTTCCATACCCAAATTCATTCTCGCTTGTCTAAATGGCAGATGCTCAATGATCATGTACAATCTGCTCATTGCTTCGACATGTCTGTTTAATGTACACTCATCATGTTTCAGATCGCCGTTAGGTTTTGTAACACAATAATGTCAGTACACGCCCGCTTCGAGAATGCTTTAGTTTTCTAGAGAAGATGCAGGGGGGAGGGGGGTGGTAGGGGTTTACTTTGGTGTATGTATCACATTCCATGTATGTATTTGTCTTTTAGTTGTATGTCTTCCTTTCCTTTGTTGTTGTAAAACGAAAATAAAGAATTAAAAAAAAAAAGAAACATGATCTTCACTAATCTTTCACTACAGTAAATACCTACCGAAATAGTTAGGTCTTCAAGGTTTTTGTAATATCTAGTAAGTCTAAGCAACAAGACAAAGATCCTGCCACCAAAAAAGTCCTCTCCCTCACAGAACCTTTCCCCACCCATCTCACCCCTAGTACCATTAATAAACACTGTTATCTTGCCTGTAACATCTTATCTCGGACACTGCTTTGATTGCTTGATAGAGGCAAATGGGTATATAAGAATCTATTGGGCATTGGTTGGCAAAAGCATATTATGCCTGTATTGGTTGCCTATTGAGCAGTGTATTAAATTTAAGATTTGTTGGTTGGTGTTTCATATATTGCTTCTTGCTTCCATTTTATCTCACTAATTAAGAGGTCTGATCCCTTTTGTGCCTTATACTGCTGCAATGTTAGAGGGCTTCTTGAGCATATTGAGACAAGCTAGAATGTGGACATCTGCTTTTTCTGCCACAATTCCTATGCTCTGGAATAATTTGCCACCATTCCATTGTCTTGAGCAGGAGATTAGTCATTTTCATAAATTACTAAAAGCTCATCTTTTTGATAATGCATTTTCCTCTTTTAAGTGTTAGAATGAAGTCCATTTGGAGCTCCCTTAATTAACCGCTTCATTTTGTTTTGATGTACTGTATGTTTATTAGGAAAGTTTAGACTAAAAAAATCATATTCTTTACTTTCCTGTTTAGTTTCCTGGTTGTTCAATTAGTGATGACCACTAATTAGGCTTGGCAAATGTCTCTGATAGTATACTTAGACATGGTTTCACAGACGTTATGGCATAAGAACATAGCAAAAAAGTGTTTTGAATAAATATCTACAACAGGAGTCAATAGAGTCACAAGATAAAAAAAATCCAGTTAGCATTTTCCATAGAGCTCCAGACCAGACAAACTTTGATCCCAACAAGATATAAGAATAAAGATCACTAGTAATAGAAGAGTTAAGAGCAGGCTAGCTAGAGCCAGTCCCCATGGAGACAATGATGGCTCTTCTGAAAAAAGTGTATCTTCTAATTCAAAGGCTACCAGTTTTAAACCAGCCTATGACAAAACTGTGGGGGAAAACAGAGTTTGGGATTTTTTAATGGTGTTTGGATTAAAAATGACATGAGATATTTCACTGATATTTCCCATGTTGTTTCATATTAATACAGATTCCTATAGTTTTTTAGATTATGAAGTTCATCTATCTCAGGGTCCTAAACAGGGGATCCATACCTCTTGGGGGAATGGGAACCAAATGATGGGGGTATGGGATTGGATCTCTGAACAATTTAAAAAAATGTTATTAGATTAAAATTTAGTTTTTTAATTATCACAGCCAACATGGAATGAGATGGAAAAGCATTGCCTTTGGAAATACGTCAAGAAATTAAGAACCATTTGTAAGTCCTAAGTGCAAATTTTGAAGGTTACTTTTCAGATATTAATGATTTTAGCATGGAATATGCTTTGATCATGAACACATTCTCATTTGATATATGTACAATGAGTGACAACAGTTTATCAAAGGATAATGTCATTGAATTCCAAGAAGACACTAGAGAGAAAGCTGATTTGGAAAAGGCTGCATTGGATATCAAGCAGTTTTGGTGTGAGCAAATTGCAGCTTACTCTAGCTTGGCGATGAGGGCAATGAATGCTTTGGTTTCCTTCACAACTAATTATCTCTGTGAAACAATAAATATGATAAAGTCCTTAAGATTTTCATTAAGATATTCTGTTTCTAGCTACATAAATATACAGGGTGGCCCAAAAAAGTAAGAACATCTCATAAATTAAAAGATTAAATAGTTTACTTACTTAACTTTTTTAGCTATAAAACGTCTTTATTTCGATAATTTCCAGTCACCATCTTTTTTTTTTTTTAAATTTGTCAATCATTTACATTTGTCTTTTTGAATTTTTAGATAACTTATATGCTACGAGTTGTTCTTACCTTTTTTTGGGCCACCCTGTATATGATTCCAACAGTCTGGCAAAGGGGGTATGGGGATATACTGGGCAATCCACTGGGGGTCTGAGGTTGTAAAAAGGTTAAGAGCCCATAATCTATCTTACTATAGATTGTAAACTGCATAGGATAGTATGTAATCATTGTTGTGGTCTATAAATTAGTTTTAAATAAAATAAATTAATTTCAAAGTAATAAATATGTATGTATACATACATATTTATTACTTTGAAATTAATTTATTTTATTTAAAACTAATTTATAGACCACAACAATATATATATATATATATATATATATATATATGTGTGTGCATACACACACACACACAGGCTGGCCCAAAAAAAGTGAGATCATCTCGTAGCATATAAGTTATTTAAAAATTCAAAAAGACAGATGTAAACGATTGACAAATTTAAAAAAAAAGATGGTGACCGTAAATTGTCGAAATAAAGATGTTATATAGCTAAAAAAAAAGGTAAATAAGTAAACTATTTAAGCTTTTATTACGAGATGTTCTCACCATTTTTTTGGGCCACCCTGTATATACAATTAGAATCCCAGCCAAAATAAAAAGGAATGCAAACAAAAGCACATGAAGGGATATATAAAAGAGCGTGCTCTTTGGCACATGCCTGCTGTGTGGCAGGGCTCTGGATTTTTATTGGAGATATTGGTATTGATTGCTCACTGTGAGGGGAGGGGGGCTCACCAACCCAAAGAAATTGTAACAAATAAGCAATGAACTTTCAATAAATAATCTCTGTTACAGCAGCCCTTTCTAAGTGTAAGATCAAAAGAAAATGCCGCAGTGCTCTGGATATTTCCGGGTGATTTTGGTGCTGATTGATGACATCAGTGAGAGCAGAGATCCCTGACCTCCAGACATTGTTCCAGTCCAGTAGAATAATCTAGGCCAAGATGCAGAGTCCTAGATAGTGCAGAGGCAGTTTGTCAGGATATTCATACACAAATAGCCAGAGAAGAGTTTCCATTATCTGCATATTTGCCTTTAAATATTAACCTGTAAAAGACACATCCCATTATTTGTTAATACAATTTTATGGGTATTTTTATTAGAAAGCCCTCATATTAGGCTTAATTTGTAGACAAAAAGGAACTGGAACTGTGGGTGTGGACAGGGCAGAGGTTGCCTGTAGGGGTGGATCCAGGACCAGAAGTAATCTCTCTCCAGAACACTCACAATGATACTATTATATATCATTTCACTTGTACTACTAGGCATATGCAGCTCTGTATACATACACATAAGAGAAGGTCCCTGCTCTATAGAACTTGCAATCTATTTATCCTGAAATCCAAGCCCTGTTCTTGAGGACTTCATTTCAGAATTGGTGCCTTTTCAGTTACACCATTACCCTCCCATTGCCTAGGGTACAAAGACATAAGAACATAAGATATGCCATACTGGGTCAGACCAAAGGTCCATCAAGCCCAGTATACTGTTTCCAAGAGTGGTCAGTCCAGTCCACAATTACCTAGAAACAAGATGGCAGAAAAAGACCATATGGCCTATCTAGTCTGTCTTTCCATATCAGCTAGTCACCTTTTTTTCCTTTAGAGATCTTCTGTGTTTGTCCCATGCCTTCTTGAATTCAGATACTGCCCTCATCTCTACTACCTCCACTGGAAAACTATTCCAGGCATATACCACTCTTTCCATAAAGAAATATTTTTGCATATTACTCCTGAGTCTATCCCCTTTCGCTTTCATCCTATGTCTCCTTGTTGCAGAGCATTCTTTCATTTGAAAGCTCTTTCTGTCCATTTATGCCATGGAGTTATTTAAACGTTCCTATCATATCTCCTCTGTCCACCTTTCCTCTAAAGTTTACATATTGAGATCTTTAAGTCAGCCCCTATATGGTGTAATGAGGAAGATCCATCCTTTGCCTTAAAAACACAGGAGTCTGTGAGAACTAGGTCAGAAGCTGACAGGCAGGCAAAGCATATGAGCAGTAGTTGTCAGGGGCAACGTAAACAAACCCAGCCACGAGGTTTGCAACCCCGCCCAACTAGCAAGCAATCCCTAGTTCCTAATACCTTTCACCTGAGTGGGGGAAGGGCTAATCAGCATTATAAAAAACACTCAGGAAAGCCAGAACAGGCAGAACGGCGAGGACAGCCAGAACAGCCAGGAGCAGAGGAATCAGAGAACAGCTGTGAATGTTCATCTGCTGTGACGCAGTTTGGAACTCAGAGGCAACGTTCTACACAGAGTGAATGGAAGCCTGAAAGAGTGAAACAGTATGTATCTGGGAGCTGTGAGCTTGAAAGTGATTCTGAACCAGATTTAAGGAAGTTTACTGGCAGCAGAAATACCTGGAGGGTTAATGCTCAAAAGCCTCGTAGGAAAAGTCCAAGGTGGGTGCCGGGCTGTGAAAGCCAACCGAAGGATTTGACTAGAGAGCTAACGTGGGAGCATTTACAAGTCCCTGAAAGGGAGAGGTATTCTATAGAAGATGTTTGCATGTCTGAAGAGGAAGTGTTTGAAAGGCCTAAACCTCAGAGAAAGATTCACAGAGTAAAGACCTGTGCTGATAAGGGAGAACAATTCCTTTATTCCCAGCCAAAGCCTGAAGTTAGACCAAACAGATATTCTAAAGGGAAAAGTTCTTATAAGAAGGTATGTTCTGAAAATCCTGAATGGTGGGTCTCTCCTCTCTCACACTCTGATAAATACGGTAGCAGCAATTACAGCCCTAGAGAGAGCTGTTCAGATAAGCTCCATGACGAGACATTGCAAGGAGATTTACAAACGTTCTGTAGCAAGGGAAACGTTTGTCCATCTGAAAGTCAACATGAACCCATGGTCATTGATTATGCTAGTGAAAGCTCATTTGATGATCCAATGGACTGTACGTTAACTATCTCAGACAAAATTACCTCTTTATGTTAAACCAGTAATTGTACATTGCTTGAGCCTAGCAGTGAAAATCAACAGTGCCTGTTTATCTACAGAGCAACTATGTGCTGAGTATTGTTTTCTTATGGCTATCATTTAATTAAGAAGCAAGAAGAAGCTATTAGTATTTCCTTTATAACATGCCAGAGAGTATGGCATTATTGTCTTGAGTTTCCTGTGTTGTGCATTTGAGAATCCGACCCCGGGAGGGGAAATAAAACCCTAACTTTACCTGAACCACTCGTGTCTACAACTACTTATTCTTCATAAACATCATCAGGCAGACAGTCCTGCTACCCTAGGCGGCAGCCTGCCCACCTGGTGGTGACATAATTGGCGTAGTCTCTCGGATTTTTTTTCAAAGAAGAAAAACAACACACTACAAAGACATTTAAAGGATATAACTTGCTGAAAAAGAAAAGTAAAGAAATAAAAGTTCGGCTATCCTGAACAGAGGAAAAACCCGGACCGAATTTCCAACATTCCTGACCTGGAAGGAGTCAAGCAAAACCTTTCTCAACGCACGATCCCACACCGTGCTCAGGTAATAGTAGGAGGGCACGGGGGTAGCTAGGATTGGTGAGAAAGGGGGAAGCTGCGGTACCATAGAAAGCAAACAGAAAAGAAAAAGTCTGTGCCGCACTTGGTGGGCCCTGTTTTTTTTCTTTTGCAGGTACACGACAGAGCACCGGAAATGGATCCCCAGGAAGTGAAGAGCTGGATGGAAGCTCAGTGGAAGTCCCAAAGCGAGTTGGCCAGGCTTAGTCAGGAACGGACTGTGGCAGCGATGACCGCACAACAGCAACCGCTTCTTGAACTCCTGGAGACTCTCATCAAGAAGACTTGTGTAACTACAGAGGTTAATCCCTCAGTATCAAAGGGGGTAGGACTACCTGATTGCAGTGCTTTAACACTGGGACAGTTAAAATCCTATGATAACTTTGATGATTTTACTGACGCCTTTGAGCGTATAGCAGAGGCGGCTAAATGGCCGGTTGACCAATGGGCCGTTAGGTTTGCTATGTCTTTGTCTGGAGAAGCATTAGCAGCCTACAAGACAATGTCTGTGGGTCTATCGTCCAGTTATCCTGATGTGAAACTAGCTATCAGAGATAGATTGGGTTTAACTCCCATGCACTATAAGCGTCTTTTCAGAGAAGCTAAGCTTATGGCTAAAGAAACGCCTAAGGTGTTAGTGCAAAGATTAAGGGGACTAGCAACCAAATGGCTTGCTCCTGAAAGGATGACGGTGAAGTCATTAATGGACACCATCATCCTGGAGCAATATTTTGAAGCTGTACCACCTGAAATCAAGGCTTTCTTAATGCTCCAGAAATGCCATTCTACAAAGGAAGCCGCTGACCTCACCGAGTGTTATTTTGAGGCAGAATTAGCCGGGACCTCTAGAGGTAATGTTTTAAAAGTGGCTGGCATTGATAGAATGTGGAGATTAAAAAAGACCTCTAATGAAAATGTATTTGGTGAAAATGTGAAAAGAAATGTTTCTAGGAAATGTTATAACTGTGGCCAGCTTGGACATCTACGCAGAGAGTGTAGAGAGCGAACTGCCCTAGTGTCAGGAGGAGAGAAACACTTAGGGGAGGGATTTTTGCTTAAAGTCCAGGTAGAAGGGATAGAGGCTTTGGCACTCCTAGATTCAGGAGCAGACCAAAGTATGGTCTCCCAAAAGATGTGGCAGACCATCACAGACCATAACCCATCCGCCCTGAGCCAAGCAAGGGAGCGAGTGAAAGTGAGATGCGTGCATGGCACATCTGCATATTACCCACTGTATGGTGTGTCTGTGGAAGGAATAGGTACTGACGAAAAAGTGCAGGTAGCAGTAGTCCCACGTCTCCCTTATGAAATTGTCTTAGAACGTGATTGGTCACCGTTTCACAAGGGTTTAAGAAAAGGTTTGTGTGGAAAAACAAGCCTGGTTTCTACCAGATCCCAGGTCAAGTCTTCAGGAATAGGGGTTAATCCAGCAGATGAGGAAGAAGCCCCAGAAGATGAGGATGACTTGGGAGAAGAGGTAGCTGAGATACTTCCCTCTCATGATGATTTAATTAACCTTCCCTCTAAAGATAGGAAAGGAAAAGCAGAGAGACGTCGTGAAAGAAGATATAGGTCCCAAGGGAAAGCAGAGCTGGAAGCAGGGGAAGGGTTACCCTGGGTCCCAGCGGAACTTGTTCAAAAATTCCCTTCCTTCCCTAAAGAGCAGAGAGCTGATCCTGCATTAAAAAGAGCATTTGAATATGCTCAGGAAGATAGGACCATCTTGCCCAGATTCTTTCTAGAGGGAGAATTATTGTACAGGGAGAGTGCAGACCCACATATTGGAACTGTAAGGAAACAGGTGGTGATGCCAACTACTTTTAAAGCAGTAGTTATGCGATTGGCCCATGACCATCCTGTAGGCAGCCACAAAGGTATACAGGGCACGTTAGACCAGATCTTGTCCCGTTTTTACTAGCCAGGAGTCTTCAAGGAGACAGCCCGCTATTGCGAGTCCTGTCCCGCATGCCAAAGGGTCACTGCCACGAAACCCAAACCTGTACCAATGATAACCACACCCACTATTTCAATGCCGGTGCGTCGCCTGGCGATGGATATAGTTGGACCCTTGATTAGGACGCCAAGGGGTTTCCAATACATGTTGGTAATTATAGATATGGCGACTAGATTTCCATGGGCCATTCCACTACAAAACATCTCAGCTAAGACAATATCCCCGGAACTTATCAAATTGTTTTGTGAAATCGGATTTCCCCAGGAAATTCAGACAGATCAAGGGAGTAATTTCACATCAAAACACTTAGCTATGGTATGGGATGCATTTGGGGTATGACATATCCGGACCTCCGCTTATCATCCCCCAGTCTAACGGACTGGTCAAAAGGATGAACCAGTCGATCAAGCAGATGTTGCGACGTGGCCTAGAGGGAAAGATGGCGGAATGGGATAATTTACTCCCATTTGTTCTATATGCGTGCCGAGAACATAGGCAAGCATCTTTAGGGGCATCGCCCTATGAGCTTCTATTTGGTCGGGCTCCGAGGGGGATTTTGGATATCCTAAGGGAGCAATGGGTCGAATCAGAGGCAGAAGAGGTAGGGGTACCCTAGTTTCTCAGGGATCTCAGAAACCGCCTAGAGAGAACCTCCCGAGTGTCCATAGAAAATTTGCAGGCTAGCCAGCGCCGGCAAAAGCGTTACTATGACAGGGGGACCAAAGCAAGGCAGTTGGCCATAGGAGACAAGGTGTTAATCCTAGTGGCAGATGCAGGCCCAAAGTTTGAGTCTAGGTGGAAAGGACCCTGTACAGTGGTGGGGAAAGTGGGCCCCGTCTCCTATAGGGTGGAGAACGAGAGGGGGCATCAACAAGTCTACCACCTTAACTTATTAAAACCGTGGCAAGACCGATCAGCGACAGCAAGGTTGGTCAAGGTAGAGAAACGTTGGGACAGTCAGTGTCAGATTACGTGCTGTCAGACTAATGAGTCAGCAGCCCGTAATATCTTAAGGGGGGATGTGTAATGAGGAAGATCCATCCTTTGCCTTAAAAACACAGGAGTCTGTGAGAACTAGGTCAGAAGCTGACAGGCAGGCAAGCCATATGAGCAGTAGTTGTCAGGGGCAACATAAACAAACCCAGCCACGAGGTTTGCAACCCCGCCCAACTAGCAAGCAATCCCTAGTTCCTAATACCTTTCACCTGAGTGGGGGAAGGGCTAATCAGCATTATAAGAAACACTTAGGAAAGCCAGAACAGGCAGAACGGCGAGGACAGCCAGAACAGCCAGGAGCAGAGGAATCAGAGAACAGCTGTGAATGTTCATCTGCTGTGACGCAGTTTGGAACTCAGAGGCAACGTTCTACACAGAGTGAATGGAAGCCTGAAAGAGTGAAACAGTATGTATCTGGGAGCTGTGAGCTTGAAAGTGATTCTGAACCAGATTTAAGGAAGTTTACTGGCAGCAGAAATACCTGGAGGGTTAATGCTCAAAAGCCTCGTAGGAAAAGTCCAAGGTGGGTGCCGTGCTGTGAAAGCCAACCGAAGGATTTGACTAGAGAGCTAACGTGGGAGCATTTACAAGTCCCTGAAAGGGAGAGGTATTCTATAGAAGATGTTTACATGTCTGAAGAGGAAGTGTTTGAAAGGCCTAAACCTCAGAGAAAGATTCACAGAGTAAAGACCTGTGCTGATAAGGGAGAACAATTCCTTTATTCCCAGCCAAAGTCTGAAGTTAGACCAAACAGATATTCTAAAGGGAAAAGTTCTTATAAGAAGGTATGTTCTGAAAATCCTGAATGGTGGGTCTCTCCTCTCTCACACTCTGATAAATACGGTAGCAGCAATTACAGCCCTAGAGAGAGCTGTTCAGATAAGCTCCGTGACGAGACATTGCAAGGAAATTTACAAACGTTCTGTAGCAAGGGAAACGTTTGTCCATCTGAAAGTCAGCATGAACCCATGGTCATTAATTATGCTAGTGAAAGCTCATTTGATGATCCAATGGACTGTACGTTAACTATCTCAGACAAAATTACCTCTTTATGTTAAACCAGTAATTGTACATTGCTTGAGCCTAGCAGTGAAAATCAACAGTGCCTGTTTATCTACAGAGGAACTATGTGCTGAGTATTGTTTTCTTATGGCTATCATTTAATTAAGAAGCAAGAAGAAGCTATTATTATTTCCTTTATAACATGCCAGAGAGTATGGCTTTATTGTCTTGAGTTTCGTGTGTTGTGCATTTGAGAATCCGACCCCGGGAGGGGAAATAAAACCCTAACTTTACCTGAACCACTCATGTCTACAACTGCTTATTCCTCATAAACATCATCAGGCAGACAGTCCTGCTACCCTAGGCGGCAGCCTGCCCTCCTGGTGGTGACAATGGCTTATAACAAAGACCACTGACCATTATAGTAGCCACCCTCTGCACAACCCCATCCTGTTTATATTCTTTTGAAGGTATGGCTCCAGAATTGCACACAATACTCCAAATGAGGTCTAGTCAAAGATTTATAAACAGGTATTATCACCTCCTTCTTCCTGCTGGCCATTCCTCTCCCTATGCACACAAGCATCCTTCTAGATTTTATCTTCACCTTTTCTACCTGTTTAGTCACTTTAAGATCATCAGAAACAATCGTGCCCAAGTCCCACTCTTCTTTTGTGGACAGAAATACTTCACCCCCTATACTGTACCACTCCCTTGAATTTCACAACCCCACTCTGGATATCCACTCAATTGCAGAATTTTGTATCATCCGTAAAGAGGCAAACCTTACCCTGCAGTCCTTCCACAATGTCACTAACAAAAATGTTAAAAAGAATTGGAGAAAGGACAGATCCCTGCAGTAGACTACATCCTTCTCCTCAGAGTGAGCTCCATTTACCTACACCCCTTGTTGACTCCCACTGAACCAATTTTTAACTCAGTCACTTACTTTAGGGTCCATCCCTAGGGTGCTCGATTTATTTATAAGTCTCCTGTGCAGAATGGTGTCAAAGGCTTTACTGAAATCTAAGTACACCACATCTAGGACACTGCCTTGGTCTCTGGTCACCCAGTCTAAGAAATCAATCAGATTTGTCTGACAAGACCTGCCTCTAGTAAACCCATGCTGCCTTGGATCCTGCAATCCATGGACTCCAAAAACCTCACTATCCCCTTTTAGCAGTATTTCCATTAATTTGCTCACTATTGAGGTCAGACTAACCAGCCTGTAGTTCTGAACCTCATCATTTTGTGTAAAGGGACCATATGTGCCTTTCTCCAGTCCTCTGGGAACACTCCTGACAATAAAGAAGCATTGTCTGACCTTGACAGTGGAGCCGATAGACCTTCCTTAAGTTCTTTCAATATCCTCAGATATATTCCATGCGACCCCATCACTTTGTCTACTTTTAGTTTAGCTAGTTCCTCCCCTTCACTTCTGTTCCTATTTGTGGGTGTTTTCTGATGTCCTGCTCCTGGCCCTAGCTTCTCTAAGTTTTTGCAAATTCCCAAAAGGTAGAGTACTGCAAATTCCCATAATAGAGTACTGCCTCCTATCCCATGACATCTTAATTTCTTCAAGAGTCTCTCAAGAGGAGCCTTGTCAAAAATCTTTCTGAAAGATATACTATGGGGGTCATTTTAAAAGTCTCAGGTCTGATTTGAATGTTCATAGATGTGCATATGGAGGTCATTTACAGAGACGGCTCCAGAGCCATTTAACAAATGAATTTTGGAGATATCTCCAGTGTGGGATATGTCTAAGTAGGCAAGGGCATAGTGGATGTATGTCCGGGGAGATGCAAAGAATTTAGATGACCCCATTCACTTTCAAAAACCTCGGGGACATCAGCAGGCACATTCTCATTTAGACCTGCTCCAGGCACAAACAGGCATCAGGAAAGTGCCTGCTGTGGCCTTAAAAATCTAAAGAGTGGAGAGAAGGGTTTAGAATTAAGTGACTATCCTAAGATCACAAAGGACTATACTGGGATTTGAACCCTAGCCATCAAGCTCCTAACTCACTACTTTAAAAATTAGCAGGCTCATTCCATCCCAGACGTACAGCCCCTTAGTACATCCGGTTTGAACTGGATGTACAGAGGGGGGGTCGCAATTCTGATCCCGTGGGGCATGTCTAGCACCATGTGACCAGAATCGTGAACAGGCCTGTACGTGCAGGCTGAGACTGCGATTCAGGAAAAGCCTGACTAACTCAGTCAGTGCTTTACAATGGAGCTGCAGCACCATGTAAAGCCGTGATCCCAGGCACAGGCTTAATAAGGATTTCTCTGCAACCCGACCCCCCAATCTGGCCTCCTAAGACCAGGGTCGGGCTGTAGGAATGTCCTCAGGACCCCAGCCCCACCCGTACCCCTCGCCTGCCAAGAAAAAAACATCCAGGGAAGTTATTGCACCTCAGAGGTGGAATAATTTCCATGCACAAGTCGCCGGCCCTGGATGTACAGGGCTGACATTAGAATCAGCTGTGTATGTCCAGGGCCGGTGACTACCCACTGTCCATCCTAACCCCGCCCCCGATCCCCCCTGTCCCGCCAGCATCTAACATCCCCGTACAACTGGCAGGGAAGTTAGATGCCAGCATGGAGGGCACGAATAGCAGAGATGGACGTCGCACCGGTACATCCATCCCCACTATTCGTGGGACAGAATTGGGTCCTAGGCTATTAGATATCTCTCTTCTGAAATATTATTATTGGGATGTCTATGTAGACTTCTCCATAAACATCCATATTGGGCATGTCCATGTATCTGAAATCATGCCTGAACTTTCATGTGTCTGTTTTATTTTTTCCAGACATTCTGGCTTTGATGTCCCAGATTGCACTTGGAAGTCCTTTGTAAAATGTACTTTCAAATCAACCAGCTATCTACCTGTTGACTGACACCTTCCAAAAAAATAAAGCAGACTTGTGAGACAAGATTTTTCTAGGCTAAATCCATGTTGCCCTTGTCTTATTAAACCATGGGGGTGATTTTAAAAACCTTATTCATGCTTTGGATGTATGAAAATGGGCATAGAGACATCCAAAGCACAGAGACCTCTCCAAAGCCATTTTAGAAGCTGGCTCCGGGGATGTCCCCAGTGTGAGGACATACAAATCAGAATGAGGGCATGGAGAAGGTATAGCCAGGGTATTCCTGGGAACCTGGAGGCATGGTTAGGGTGTCCCTAGGAACCAGGACATCTCAGCCTGATCATAGAAACATCATGGACATTCGGTGTCAAGTCTAACCTTACACCTGCTCTGAGGAAGGTTCAGCGACAAACAAGCATCTAAAAAACTTGTTTTAGTTGAAAAAATTCTAGAGGGTATAGAGAAATGGGATTTGAACCATGTTGTTGTTAAGTGCTGTTGAGTTGGTGTCAGCTCATAGCAACCCTCTGGATAGCTTTCCTAAACTGTATTTGGTAGATGGTTCCTTGTTGATAGAGTGCCATTCATAGCTGCTGTTATTGTATTGATCCATCTCATTGCTGGCCTTCCTCTTTTACATTGACGTTCAACCTTACCAAGCATGATGTCTTTCTAATGATCTTTCTCTTTGCATGATATGGCCAAAGTATGGAGGTCGAAGTTTTGTCATCTGGGCTTCTAAAGGAAGTTTAGGCTTGATCTATTCTAGTACTGACTGGTTTGTTCTTCGGGCAATCCATGGAATAAACAGTATTCTTTGCCAGCGCCATAATTCAAAGACATCAATTTTCTTCCTATTTTTTTGACTGTCCAACTTTGCATTCATAAGAAGTTATTGAAACTATCATGGTTTGGACAAGTTGAATCTTTGTATGGAGAGTGATATCTCTGCTCTTGAGAATCCTGTCTAGGTCCTTCATAGCCATTCTGCTAAGAGCAATTCATCATTAGATTTATTGACTGCTTTATTGATTATGGATCCAAGCAGGTTAATATTGTCCACTATTTCAATTTCTTCTCCATCAACGTTGAACTTATTGATTTTGCCAGTTGTCAGGATCTTTGTCTTCTTTACGTATAGGTGGAGGCCCATTTTAAAACTATCTTCCTTGATCTTGAGAAGCAAACGTTTCATGTCATCTTCACTTTCAGCTAGTATTGTGGTATAATTAGCATAGCAAAGGTTGTTTATGAGTCTTCCACCAATTTTTATACCTCGGTTGTCTTCATATAGTCCTGATTCTCTGACGATCTGTTTTGCATATAAATTAAACAGGTAGGGGGGAAAGTATGCAGCCTTGTCATACACCTTTGCTGATTTTAAACCATTCTATTTATCCTGTAATGTTTGAATTGTTGTTTCTTGATCAGTGTAAAAATTGTGCAAGAGAACTATTAGGTGCTCTGGAATACCCATGCTTCTTAATGTGGCCCAGATTTTCTCATGGTTCACACAGTCAAAAGTCTTTCTGTAGTCAATAAAACACATTTAGATATATTTTTTGTCATTTCAAGGATCCATCTCACATCCACAATGATGTCTCTTGTTCTTTGCCCTTTCCTGAACCCTGCTTGCTATCCTTTTTTAGCCAACTGCTCTAAACATTAGGCTACCCTAGATGTCTGGGTCCATCAAGTCCAGTATCCTGTTTTTAGCAGTGACCAATCCAGGTTCCCAAAAAGGTACACAGATTCCATAATGCTTATCCCTAGGGGGATTTCCCTAGTCCTCCATAATAATGTTTATGGACTTTTCCTCCAGGAACTTGTTCAAAACCTTTTTAAACCCAGCTAAACTAACAGTTTTTACTACATTCTCCGGTAATGAATTCTAGAGTTTGATTACTCATTGAGTGAAAAAAATATTTTCTCTTATTAGTCCTAAATAGGCTACATTGTAGCTTCATTGAGTGTCCCCTAGTCTTTCTACTTTGAGTGAACAATGTATGTTTACCTGTTCTACTCCATTCATTAATTTATAGACCTCTATCATATCTCCCCTCAGCCGTCTTTTTTCCAAGTTGAAGAGCCCTTACCTTCTAAGCCTTTCCTCATAGGGGTATTCTTCCATCCCTTTTACTATTTTGGTGGCTCTTCTCTGTACCTTTTCTAATTCTGATATATTCTTTTTAAGACCAGATCTACACACGATATTCAAGGTGTGGTTGCACCATGGAACGATACAGAGGCATTATAATATCCTTGGGTTTATTCTCCATTTCTTTCCTTATGATTCCTAGCTTTCAATTTTCTTTCTTTGCCACCGCTGCACACTGGGTAGAGGATTTCAACATAATATCTACAATGATGCCTAAATTATTTTCATGGGTGGTGGGTCCTAATGTAGAACCTTTCATCGTGTAGCCATAATTTGAGTTGTTCTTCCCTAAGCGCATAACTTTGCACTTGTCCACATTAAATTTCATCTGCTAAATGGATGTCCAGTCTTCCAGTTTATCAAGGTCTTCTTGAAATTTTTCACAATCATCTTGTGTTTTAATAACTTTGAATAATTTTGTGGCATTTGTAAATAAGGTCCAAGGACACATATACATACACACAGGAATCAGCCAAGCTTTGGCAATATAAGGACAGTCAACAATAAGCATCCCACCTTGGTAGTCCTAATCCCTGGGGAGGCACATAGGTCCAAATTCCATATATTTGAAACTTTCAGAAATGCCTTTGCAGTTTCCCTACCTGGCAATTCCACAGTTTCTTTCAAAAAACAGTTCTATTTTGGGCTCACAATGTGATCCTCTTGACACCTTCCTCATTATAAACTCCTGGTCAGAGAGTTTTCTGACTAGCCTCTGAGCTGGTACCTCCACCACCCACTGTCAGGCTAGCTGTCTTATTCTTATTTTAAGGAAGTGCTTTCTGAGATGTATTCCCCCAGGGAAGTTACCTGGGGTAGACTCTCTTATGAGTCAAGCAGCCTCTTTGTTACCCTTGCCTATTGCCTCGGGGATTGAGAAAGTTAAGCTGCCCTCTTCATTGGAATTTTCTTCTGCTGTTTCTTCTGTTGATGTTCCTGTTGACGTTTCTCTGCATGATGTATGGGAGGTGGTTGCACGTATTGAGCTCTCGCTCTGCGCATCGTTATCTCAAGTGACATAGTTTTCCAAGGAAGTTGTGCAGAAACGTTTTGAACATGATATGCATTTAGATAAATCTAATAAGTCGTTAAATAAGTTGGACAGTCAGGTCTCTGTGATGGAGGCCACAGTTTCTTCTTCTATTAGGGACAGTGTTGTTATACACCATCAGTTAGAGTTATTGGAAAATGCTGCTCGTGCTAAGAATTTGCATTTTTTAAATTTTCCTTGCACTCACTACCTTACTCCTATAATTCTATTGCAAAAATATTTTAAGGAGGTCTTATTAATGGATGATGTTAAGTCAATTAAGTTTTCCTCAATTTATTATGTCCCTTTTTTGTCTACTACAGAGACCTCCTCTCCAAATACCAAGGAGAGAGGGAATCCTCCCACGGCTAAGTCCCTTGATGTTTCTGCCTTTTTGGAATCTTCTCTGGATGTTATTTCTCACCGTACTACCCTAATCACTTCTTTTTCATCTCTTGCAGATAAAAATTTAATAATGGGATTGTATTTTTTGAAAAAGGATCAAGCCTTTTGTGGTAGCTCTATTCAGATTTTTCCCGATGTTAGTAGATTAACTCAAAAAATGGAGGAAAGCTTTTTTGGCATTAAAGCTCGGGTTTTGGCTGTGGTGGCTTTCTTTTTCCTAAAATACCCCTGTAAATGTATTTTGCTATATGAGAGTGTTAAGTTTGTTTTCCTTGATGTTGGGCAATTGGAGGCTTTTTTGATTGGTAAAGAAAATGGTTAAGTTTATTTATCCTTCCTTTCCTAATACATTAGGCCTAAAAATTAATTTGGGATATATTTTTCTTATTGATTTAAGTTACTTGAAGGCTATATCTTGTTTGATTTACTATAAGTAGTTTTGCTGTATAATTAGAATATTCCTGATGTAATAGGTAGTTTTCCTCTTGATGTGGACTTGATTGTACTCCTGCTTTATGTTTATAATAAAGATTTGTTGAAATTTAAAAAAAAAAAAGATCCGACTACTGCAACATCTAAAATCTCTACTACAGCTCTCTGACTTTAGAACTTTAATGCAAGCAATGATAATGCCACATATAGATTATTATAATAGTCTACTTCATGGGCTACCTAAAATATCCCTACACCCACTCATAACGGCACAATATACAGCCACATGAATCCTTCACCACTCACACTAGATTGATCATATAACAAAATCTTACATGACTTGCATTGGCTACCCATTCAAAGCCATATAAAATACAAGTACAATACAATAACCACCTTCAAAATCATTAGAAAGATTGCTCCCCCCAATCCTCTCACAATTAATCAAAGTTGCACCCAATGATTAGCAAAGAAGAGGGCAAATGAACAACACTCTCACTACCCCCATCAGAATTTTATAAGACTAAACAATACACTAGCAACAGAGCATTTGAATATATATCCCCAAATGCTCTGGAACTCATTACCAGCTAGACTCTGAAATATTATAGACCTACCCTTATTCCATTCACACCTCAAAACTCACCTCTTCATTGCACATTTTGGTCAGAATGAAACTACAACTTAAACAGACCCTACATAACTAAAAACTCCCCTCTTTTATCTAAGCTAACCAACCTTTTAACATAGTTAACAGCCCCCTTCCATTCTCTTTTGAACTTACCCTGAGTTTGAATGACATTTTCAGTCATTAGAATTGTAAATAAGCTATATTTCTAGAAATATGTAAATTTTTGATTGCCTTTTTCAGCACCAGTTATATTGTTATATTGTTTTTAACATATTCGTAAATGACCTGGAAATGGGAAAATGTTTAATTAAGCCACGCCCATCACTCATGGGATTGCGAGGCTTCCAGAATGGAATCCACATAAGCCAGTAAACTACCGTACTGGTCGGGATGATGATGACCCCACACACTCGTCAACCTTAAGAAAGCCCTTATCCAATTTACAACTGACCGCAAAACTTTTCTAATCCGCCCAGCCTTTTTGTCCTCTTTCCTCTTTTTTCTGCTTTCTCCCGACCTCTTCCTCCCTTCGAGCAAACAGAAAATATCTATATACTTCCGCTTTCGAATTCTATGCTGTAGCTTCCTCGGAACCCCCTCCCATAATTCAGACAATGTTGCTGAAGAAGAAGCACCGCCGACCGATACCTCTGCCGCCCCTTCCTGACCTTGTGCCACTACTAGCACGCCTTCTTCACTCGACGACGACGCAGACGAGCCCGAAGACGATGAGGAGGAGGATTCCGAACTATGCCGCCGACGCAGACGTGTTTTCTTTTCTTGCTCACCTTACCCACGCGTTCGCTCCGCGTACCGCCCTTTTTCTGCCCCGCCCCCTCGTCTACTCTTGACCCACCCGCCTCTGTTTCCAACGCTGCTCGTGCCAGTGACTGGCTCCGTCTGTTCTGCTGCAAATTCTCATTCTGCTGCCATACGCTGTCTTCTCGAGGCTCTGCCTGCCTCTCCAATGCTGCTCCAGGCCCCGTGTCCCTTGATGTCATCCTCGAAGGCTCCGCTGTACCAGATGTGAATCCGAGCGACGCTACGAATGGGACCTGCGAAGAGAAAAAAGGACCACCACTAGAAGAACACCCCGGGGCCCACGCTGGTTGCCAAGCTCCCACCCAGGCTGTTCTTGAAGACCCTTGCCCCCCGCTCGCCCACAGCTCAGCAGGGGACAGATAACCCGGTAGTCCATACCCCATCGGCGCCATCAATCCACTGCCCGAGGGGAAGGAACCTCCTCTGTCCCTACCACTGGGCCTGCACCCCAGCGTTTCGCTCCCCCTCCAACATCTGAGCCCCCCGACACTAGGACCAGCACCCAACCCCCATCCAGGCTCACCCCTGTCTTCTCTGCCCATCTCAGAGATCCCCCCGCCCAAGCAGCCATCCTGACTAGGACCACTCCTGCTCGCTGCGAGTTCCGCAGCCTCTCCGCTCCCGACGGGCGGCAAAGCTCCACATCTCCTCCCTGCCTTGGCTCTCCCGCCTCTGCCTGCAGCAGCACGCTGACCACGGGAAGGGCGCCTTGCCCCTCCTCCCCCTCGTTGCACTAATGGGTCTTCTCCTGTCCTCAGAGCCCACACTGCTCTTCTGCGGCCAGAGCCTTGACCCCCTCTTCCACCTCCTTCCCTGTCCCCTCTCCCACCTTTACTTCCTCTCGACTGGGGACGCCTGGGTGCCATGCCTAAACCCCTCCGGCTGAGACTCCGTGGTCTAAACTTCGTTTCTTTTCCTTTAAATATTTTATTTACTTATTTTATTTTATTTTATTTTTTAAGCAGCTCTTTTGCCTTCTTCTTTTCTTTCTTTCAAGTTTTTGCCTAGCCCGTCCCCCCCCCCCCAGCCACATGGCACCCTTCAACACTTGTGTTTTTACTTTTGTTTTTATATAGCCCAGCACAAGCCCAGCACCCGGACTTGCCTGTAGCAAGAAGCCTGCTGTTCCCCGGTGCTTTCACACTCCTGCCTGAGCCGCCCCTACACAATGGACCCGCTCCGCAGGAAAAATCGCTGCTACCGCCGGGCTCCCCGCTCCCTTTTGCATGTGCTCGGCAACCGCCGCCGCCGTCGTCCGAGCACATGCACTGTCTCTCCGTGATTGGTTCTCCCGTGCGCGAACGCGTGCCGAGAACCAATCGTTTTAAAGGATGCACCAGCGTCCGCGTCCTCATCCTGTGCTCCCCCCCAACCTTCCTCTTATTCAAAACGCGAGCAGGGTCCCACGCCGGGTTGAGCACCCGGTTAACGCTGGTCGCCGGGACCCTGCCCGCGCCCTTTAACTTATAGAATTATGTAAATTTTTGATTGCCTTTTTCAGCACCAGTTATATTGTTATATTGTTTTTAACATATTCGTAAATGACCTGGAAATGGGAAAATGTTTAATGTACCTGCTGTTTTAATTGTAAACAGCTATGATTACCTGAAATAGCGGTATATAAAACACACAAATAAATAAATGTAACCATAGCTTGGGTTGTTCTTTCCTAGGTTTTTGGCTTCCGCTCCCTCCTCTTATTGTTCTTTCCTAGGTGCATAACTTTGCACGTCCACATTAAATTTCATCTGCCATTTGAACGTCCAGTCTTCCAATTTGTCAAGGTCCTCTTGCAAAATTTCACAATCCTTATGGGTTTTAACAACTTTGAATAATTTTGTGTCATCTGCAAATTTGATTAGCTCACTCATTATTCCCATTTCCAGATCATTTACGAATATGTTAAAAAGCAGTGGACCCAGAACAGATCCCTGGGCTACTCCACTATTCACCTTTCTTCATTGAGAAAATTGGCCATGTAGCCCTACCCTCTGGTTTCTGTCTTTTAACTAGTTCCTGATCAACAATAGTACACTGCCTCCTATCCCATGACTTTTTAACTTCACCAAGAGTCTCTCATGAGGAATCTTGTCAAAGGCTTTATGAAAATCCAGATACACTATATTGACCGGCTCACCTTCAAAAGCATGTAACAGATTAGTAAGATAAGACCTTCCTTGGCGGAAGGCATGTTGACTTTCTCCCATTAAACCATGATTATCTACATATTCAGAAAGCTTATTCTTTATAAAGGTTTCTCCCATTTTGCCTGGTACTGATGTCAGAATCACTGGCCTGTAGTTTCCCAGATCACCCCTGGAACTCTTTTTGAAAATTGGCCTTACATCGGCCATTCTCCAATCTTCAGGTACTATAGATGATTTTAATGATAGTTCACAGATTACTAATAGTAGGTCTGCAGTCTCATATTTCAGTTCTTTCAACAACCTTGGGTTTATACCATCTGGCCAGGTGATTTGCTACTGTTTTGTTTATCAAATAATTATATTATATCTTACCAGTTTATCAATATTTCTTTCAATTTTTCCAATACTTCACCTTTAAATACCATTTCAGTCATGGGTAGCTTCCCTACTTCATCTTCAGTAAAGACTGAAACAAAGAATTCATTCAGTCTATCTGCTATGGTCTTGTCCACTCTTAGTGCCCCTCTTACCCCTCTAACATCTAACGGTCCAACTGACTCTCTCACAGATTTTTTACTCCGAATGTACTTGAAAAAGTCTTTATTACATGTTTTTGCTTCTACAGCAAGCTTCTTCTGAAATTCTCTCTTTGCCTGCCTTATCAATGCCTTGCATCTAACTTGCCAGTGTTTATGTTGTTTCCAGTTTTCGTCGTTTAGCTTCTTTTTCCAGTTCCCGAAAGATGCTTTTTTGGCTAGAAGAGCCTTTCTGACCTCACCTGTAAAGCATGCTGGCAGTTTTTTGGACTTCCTTCCAGCTTTCTTAAAGCATGGGATAGAGCTGGTCTGGGCTTCCAAGATATCTTTATCTTTATTCAAACTTTTGATAGACTGCCCATCGGAGGCCATCTGGGTGGCTTTCAATAATAATAACAGTAATACAAAAAAGCCAGAACCAGAAAAGAACTACAATTGCAGACAGGAAAGTGCACAACCATACCAGACTAAAGAAGAGAAGATCCTGAGTGGAGGTGAATGAGGAAAAAGGGGATTCAGGAAAAGGAAGGTCACAGCCAGTACAGAAGAGGTAAGTTTTTAGGAGGGACTTGAATTTTGGAAATGATTGTTCTTGATGGAATGGTGGGGGGGGGGGGGGGGAGGGAATTTCCAGAGTGACAGGGCTAGAAAAAAGAAGGCACAATGCCGAGTTTGCTCCTGGCGGGCACGGGATGGGGAAGGGAGGCCGAGGCGGCTTGTGTATAGTGACCAGAAGCTGCATGGTATAGTGCAAAATTGTAATGAATCTGCAAGATACTGAGGAATGTGCTGATGCATGGCCCTGTGGGTCAGGATTAGGAGTTTGAAGGTAACGTGGTAGGGAGGGGAAGCCAGTGTAGGTAGATCAAAGAGAGCGTGATGTGGCTGAAATGGGGGGTATGAGTGAGGAGGCGAGCCGCAACATTCTGAATTAACTGTAGATGGTGCAGCTGATGGTGGGGAATACTGGCAAAAACAACATTATAGTAGTCCAGGCGTGAAATTACAAGAGAGAGAAAAAGAGTTGTGAGAGATGTAGGAGTGAGTACTGGACTGACAGCTTGAATCTGACGAAGGAAAAAGTGAGTGGCGCATAAGGGTGGAGATGTGCATGAGGAAGGAGAGGTCAGGATCCAGAGTAACTCTGAGGTATTTGAGTGAGGTTACAAGGGGAATCGGGGCATCCAAAAGAAGAAGGGAGAGGGTCTGTTGGCGACCACTGTGGGTAAACCACATTGCAGATGTTTAACTGGATTGAGATGGAGTAGATTGGAAGACAGCCAAGTAGTGACAAATGAAAGATAGGCATTGAGGGGGGAGAGATCCAGATTCACAGGGGAGGTGTGGTGTAAAAGAATGGCATTGTCAGCATAATAGTATGCCAAAATCACAGACTGTTGCACTAAGAGAGTGAGGGGAACCAGAAAAACATTAAAAAGAAGGGAGCCAGAACAGAACCCTGGGGCACCCCACAGCTGAGTGGCATAGGGGAGGAGGTGTGGGCATTACGAACCACAGAGAAGGAACAATAAAGCATGCAGTGACAAAGGTCTGCAGTAGTGGCAAAAGGCCTGTGGTATCTGCTATGGGCATTCCCAACCTTACCCCTGCAGATACCATGGAGCTACTGCACTTAATGTAGAAACCTGCCATCCCTGCATTAGCAGATAATGTGGGAAGTCTAAGGGGAGAACAGAGCAAGTAATACAGGGGACTCCTCTTGGCCTCTGAGGTGTATTACCAAAAATGATGGCGATCTCGCGGTGCTACCCTCTAGCATTAAGATTCTAGGGTCAGCACCGCAAGATCGTTGCCATTTTGAGTAATTCTGAAGATGGGGGCAGGAGCGGAGAGGTCTGCTCCTACCCACTATGGCCACTAGACCACCAGGAACTCAAAACACATTGTAGAATCTCTATGGATAGAAATTCCATGTAAAAAGGGAAAAGCAATGGCAGTGGGGTGTACTACCTTCTAACAGGTTAGAATGAACAAATGGATGATGGAATGCTAAAAGAAATCAGGGAAGCTAACCAAGGTTACAACACAATAGTAATGGATGGTTTCAATTACCCTGGTATCGATTGTGCTAACGTCACAGCAGAACATGCTAGGGAGATAACATTTCTAAATGAAATAAATGACTGCTTCTGTGAAGCAATTTTGGACCTAGTCCTGAGTGGAACACAGGATCTGTTGCAAGAGATAACAGTGTTAGGGCCACTTGGCAATAGTGTTCATAGCATAATTGCATTTGATTTAATAAAAATGGAGGGAAGATGGCAAGGAAATCCACCTTTTAACTTTAAAAAAGAAGGCTTTTCAAAAAGGAAAATAGTTAAGAAAAAAATAAAAGGAGCAGCTGCAAAGGTTAAAGGTTTAAATCAAGCATGGGCATTGCTTAAAAATACTATCTTGGAAAGCCAGGGCAGAAGTATTCCATATTTTAAGAAAGGTAGAAGGAAGACCAAAAAACTGCCAGCATGGGTTAAAGGTGAGATAAGAGAGGCTGTTGTAGCCAAAAAAAGCATCTTTCAGAAAATGGAGAAACGAGCCAAATGATGAAAACGCAAAACATAAGCCCTAGCAAGTTAAAAGGAAGGCACTGATAATGCAGGCAAAGAGAGAATTTGAAAAAAAGCTTGCTGTGGAAGCAGAAAGGTGTAATTAGACCTTACATGCTAATTAGCGTTCCTAAAGGAACTCCAGTCCAGTCCCTTTCCTCTGGGTTGTGCTCCCCTTCCAGCCGCTTGGAAACTGAGCACATCATCTTCTTGATGACACTGGGATATAAATACCACTGGCACCTCTCACCAGCTTCAGTATCCTATTGACAAAGGAGATTTAACGGAGAGACAATTAAGCAGACTAACAAACCAAATAACTACAGCTAATTGAAAACCCCAAAATATTATGTCTCCCCTAACCCGGAAGGGATTTTCCACCCCCCTGAAGAGGAGGCAGCTTACCTGACATGCAACTTGCCCTGGAACTCTCAGTTCCAAGGGCACCCAGCTTGCCCATTCCGCCGCACCACTGCAACTCCTCGGCCTTCTGAAACTTTCCTCCACTCTTGCATACTAAACCTTCGGGCTGGCAACGCCTCATCCATATCTAAGCATAATTATGGGCAGGATCAGGGACTGGACTGGAGTTCCTTAAGGAACGCTAATTAGCAGGTAAGGTCTAATTACTCCTTCCTAAGCATCCCTCCAGTCCAGTCCCTTTCCTCTGGGATGTAACAGAGCAATTCAAGAATGGGAGGGGTCCCAAACTTGGCATCTCCCGCTGCCTGAACATCCAAACAATAATGCTTGGTGAAAGTATGCAGGGAGGTCCACGAAGCCACCCTACAGATATCCAGCAGTGGAACCAGAATGAACTCCACCCATGAGGCCACTTGGGCTCACGTAGAGTATGTCCAGAAAACCACCAGAATGGGTCTTCCTTTCAGAATGTACACCAAAGCAATGGCATCCCTAATGTACCTGGAAATGGAAGCCTTGGCCGTCGCCTCCCCTCTACATGATCCCCCAAGCAAGATAAACAACTGGTACGATTTGGAAATGCCGCTGTACTATTGAAGTAGCGCTTCAGCACCCTGTAAACGTTCAGACGGCACAGCCGAGCATCGAAGGGGCCCCTGCCCCATCTTAGAGAAGGATGGGGGAGACACCGGCTGATTCACATGAAAAGGCGAGACCACTTTGGGCAAAAAGTAAGGCACCATCCGCAAGACCACCCTTTCTTTGAAGAAGGTCAGAAACGGAGGGCGACATGAAATAGCCTGAAGCTCCGAAATATGTCTAGCTGAACAGATAGCAACCAGAAATACTGTTTTGAGGGTCAAGTCCTTCAGAGAGGCTCTCCCTACCGGCTCATAGGGTTCCCCAGCTAGAGTGTCCAGCATGAGATTGAGGTACCAGGGGGGAACCAATGAATTTTGCTGCAGCCGCAGGTGACTCACCGCTCTCAGGAACCACCCTACATCCGGATGCTCACCTAGCAACTTACCTTGAATCTTGTCCCGGTAATAGGAAATCGCTGCCAACTGCACTCGCAAAGAGCTGGTAGCGAGGCCTTTCTCAAATCCTGCCTGTAAGAAGTCTAGAACCTCTGGAATGGGAACCACAATAGGCCTCCTTTCCTGGGCTGCACACCAGCCCTCAAAGATGTGCAGGACTATGACATAGGAGAGGCAGGTTGAACACTTCCGAGTGATCACCACCCCAGAATACCCTCGCTTTCACAGCCTTGCCCTTTCAAGAGCCAAGCTATAAGCGAAAATAAATCTACCTACGGTAAACAAACTGGGCCCTGATCTAGGAGATCATCTCTCACTGGAAGCCACCAGGGGCGATCCGCCAGCAGCTTCATGAAGTTGGCATACCATGGCCATTGTGGCAAGTCCGGGGCTATCAGAACTACCAACCCTCAGTGGGCCTCTATGCGCTGAAGGATCCTGCCTATGAGAGCCCATGGAGGGGCTTCTGTATGTGTTTCCTCCATGGGCCACCTCTGAACCAGAGCATCCAGGCCCTCCAACATCCTTTCCTTTCTCCTGCTGAAGAAGCAGCTTGCTTTGGCTGACCCCTATCTTGCTATGAGGTTCATGATGGGAGGACCCCATCGGCTCACCATCTGCTCAAACACCTCCTGACAGAGCTCCCATTCACCATGATCCACCTTGAACCGACTCAGGTAGTCTGCCGTGACATTTTCTACTCTGGCTACATTTTTATTTATTTATTTAGACAGCTTTGTATACCGCCTTATCCTTCAATCAAAGTGGTCACAACACAATTTGGGGATACATTTAACACACGGGGATATGAGACACATACACTAATACTTACAGGGAACATGGGCAATGGAGGGTTAAGTGGCTTGCCCAAGACCACAAGGAGCATCTGTGGGACTAGAAACCCCACTCCTTCCGGCCCAAGGTTGCTGTCCTCTAGTGGGATTTGAACCCCCAACCTTCCGGCCTGAAGTACCTTGTTCCAACCACTAGGCTACTCCTCCCTACATGCACCGCTGACAAGGTATGCAGATGGATTTCAGCCCAATTCAGCAGACTCTCCACTTCCTCCTCCAAGGGAGGACTGTTCGTGCTGCCCTAATGGTTGATATAGGCAACTGTGGTCACGTTATCCGAGAACACCCGGACCGCATTTTTGTTGGACCCAGAGCTCAAACGCTCTAAGCGCCAGCACCACCGCTCGCATTTCTAACCTGTTTATGGACCACTGGGCTTCAGGGCACTCCAGTGACAATGGGCAAAGTGCCCCTCACAGTGAGCCCCCCAACCGATCAGACTGTTGTCTGTTGCCAACTGAATCCACTGAGGGGACTCAAGGAGCATGCCCTGCTCCAGATTCCCTGGCTGGAGCCACCACTCCATGGCTCTTCGGGTCACCGAGGGACAGGGTAGCACCATGGACAAGGGTTGACACTGATGATACCAGCAACAGAGAAGGGACCACTAAAGTGGTCGCATGTGGGCCCTTGCCCAGGGCACGAGCTCGATCGTCCCCGCCATGATCCCCAGAACCTGCAGATAATGCCAAGCGGAGGGCACCCTCATGGCTAAGAACTGGTGCACCAGACAACATTTCCAGCATACCCACGCTTGCAAAAATAATTGAAAAAATAGCCTACAGACAACTACAAGACCATATCGACACTGAAGCACCTTTGGATACCTGTCAACACGGTTTCAGAGAATCGCATGGGGTCGAGACGCTCCTCACTTCACTCCTCAACAGCTTAAACTCTGGCATCGATAACATCAAACAGGGTTTTGTTCTCATATTCTTAGATATTGCGGCTGCCTTTGATTCAGTCTGTCACGATCTTCTCATTTTCCGCCTGAGAGAGAAGGGTCTTTGTGGAAATGCCCTCGAATGGTGCATCTCATATCTCTCAGATAGATGGCAACATGTTCGCTCAAATGGTGAAACATCAGATCCGTTCCACCAAGAACAAGGAGTCCCGCAAGGTTCTTCTCTATCATCACTATTATTCAACATATACATGCAACCCTTATGTAACATTATCAGGTCCTTCAATGTCAACTTTATGATCTACGCTGATGACGTATTACTTTATATGCCATTCTGCATAGATAATATGAACATCACCCCCATAACCAACTGTTTTAACGCCATCTCAACCTGGCTATTGACTCAAAATCTTAGAATTCAGCACAAAAAAACAGAAGTTCTCTTTATCTCAAGGAACTCTAAGTTCACCCCACCTACATTCCTTGACGTGCAAGATGCTAAGTTGCAAGTAAAATCCCACATTCGATATCTTGGAGTGACGCTGGATCAGAATCTGGATTTGAAGTCCCACATTGCCAAACCAGTAAGGGCAGTGTATTTCAAAATTCGATCCCTCAGACACCTCCGCCAACTGATTGATCCAGATGATTTCCGTACAGTCTACCAGGCTCTAATTATTCCCCATTTTGACTTCGCAAACTCTATATTACAAGGACTCCCTCAATCTACTCTAAACCCGCTTCAACTAGCCTTAAACAGTGCAGCAAGAGTGCTTTCGGGGTACCTAGAAGAGAACACGTAACCCCTCTCCTGAAACAACTACATTGGCTCCCCATCCAAGCGAGAATCACCTTTAAGACTCTGCTCCTGGCCTTTAAAGCTCAAAAAGGACTCTCTTCCTCATCATTATCTGAGATGATACAACCAACCCCTACCAACAGGCTAAGAAGAACTACTGAATTAAACTTGCTAATGATACCAAAAGAGTCCTTAAGATACAACTCTTCAACAGTAAATCGAGCCTTCAGTTTATGCGCTCCGAAACTTTGGAACACCCTCCCACCACACATTAGGTCCATCTCTGATCTCCTCCAGTTCAAAAAGGCCTTGAAACATCACCTTTTCACCAAATACTTTCCAGAGAACATAGTAACACAGGCACACTCCATTCACAACTTATCACACCCAAATAGCAACAATCCCATTCTTTCCATGTAACCTCTGCTATCCCAACAACTCTTCACACCTCTCTCCCTTACCAATACTGCCCCTTTATATACAATGTGTCTTCCAAATGTAAATAGTTACACTGATTACTATTTGTTCTAAACAAATTACTATTTGTTTTAATTAATTACCCCGGTTTACCCAAGTTATTGTGCCTGTTATATGTATAATACTCAGATATTGTATTCTGTCTGATGTTTTCTTGTTCTATGTAAACCGCGCTGATTATAAATAGTGCGGTATATAAAAGATGTTAAATAAATAAATAAATAAATAAATAAACATAGCTCCCTCGCCCTCTGAACCAGCAAGAACACCCTGCTTCTGTGGGTGTCGAAACTTGCCCCAAGAAACTCGATCTCCTGAGAGGGAACCAATCTGCTCTTGGTCAGATTTATCATCCATCCTAGACTCCTCAGGAGACTGACCACCCTGGCCATTTCCTTTACACTATCCTACTTGGACTTGGCCTGGATCAACCAGTCATTGAGATACAGGTGGACCAGAATCCCTTCCTTGTGTAGAGCCATGGCAACCACAACCATGCCCTTAGTAAAGGTGTGAAGAGCTGTTGCCAGACTGAACGGTAATGCTTGAAACTGTAAGTGTCTCTTGGTACCGCAAAACACAGAAACTGCTGATGCGACGTGCAGATGGAAATATGGAGATATGCCTCGATGAGGTTGAGAGACGTTAGAAACTCTCCCTGTCATACCGCCACTATCACTGATCTCAGGGTTCCCATGCAAAAATGAGGTACCCGGAGGCAACCTTTGACTCACTTTAGATCAAGGATCAGGCGAAAGGAGCTCTCCATTTTGGGTACCACAAAATAGATGGAGTACCGACTGCAGCTTCACAGGTCTTCGGGAACCGGCACGACTACTCCCAGGAGCAAAAGCTATGTCAAGGTTTCCTTCACTGCTGTGGCCTTGGCCGTAGTTCTGCAAGGAGACTGCATGAACGATGGGGGGATTGGTCTTACAAGTTTGAGGGCATACCCTTCTCAAACAACCTCCAGAACCCATTGATCAGAAGTGACCCGGGCCCAGGTGGAGAAGAACTGCTGCAGATGCCCCCTCCCCCCACTGGCTGAACCCCCGCCTGGGCCCCCCTCGTTTCATTGTGGCTTCCTAGGATCTGAGGCAGAGGAAGAGACACCAAATCCATTTCCTACCCCTCAAAATCCCCAGAAACCCTGCCCCCTGGAGGGGAAGTATCCCCTCTGAAAGGGCGCCAAATGAGCCAGACAAAACTTATGGAACTCCCGTGGCTGGGACAGCGGAGGCGTGGGGTTGCAACTCTGTTTTGGTCTATCCTCAGGGAGCCTGCCTCCCTTAGACTCCCCCAGCTCCTTCACTAATTTGTCCAGGTCCTCCCCGAAAAACAGTTTTCCCTTAAAGAGGAGTCTGCTGAGCCGAGCCTTAGAGGAACTGTTTTCTGCCCAGTTGTGGAGTCAAAGGTAATGACAGGCCACCACCACAGAAGGCATGCTGTGCCAGACTCCTGATGAAATCATAGTGACTATCTGCAAGGTAGGCTGCCTCCGACTCAATCCTTCCTGCTTCATTTGCCGAGCCACCTGGGAGGTCACTCGGTAGCTGGAGCTGCTGAGAACATTGCAGGCAAGCCCCCGCCACCCAAGTCCCACACATGGATGCCTGGAGATCCAGGGCATTGATGTCAAAGTCCTGTTTTAATACCGTGTCTAACATACCATCTTGGACATCCTTAAGAGCCACACTGCCCTGAACTGGGATGGTTGTCTTCTTGGTTACTGCCGACATGGCTGCGTCCACCCTAGGGGACCAAAGTAAATCTCAATCATTCACAAGCCTAGTCCATTTCAGTGGCACCTCTGCGTTTCCTGGCTCCTTGGGCTCAGCACTTTGCTTTGCCACGCTGCTGCTCTGGCACCTGACCATGCGTGTCCTGCTGTCGCAGACAGAATGCCCTGTGCAGCAAGAAGACAAACACTGGAGAAAAGCCACCTCAGCCTCCATCCTCCTCCTCTCCCCTAGAAGTGGAGGGCCTGGGTTGAAGCTGAGGAAGAGCCAGCTGATCTGATACCAAGGGCGGTGGAGACCCAGCCCCAACCATTGCTTCCATGGGCTCCCCTGACTTCTGGGAGAGGGATAATAGAGGTTCCTGGTTTATACTCACCTGGATTCCCTGTTCCAAGGAGGCAGCCCCCATTGTACAGCTTCTGCACACGCCTGCCTCTGATACAGCTCTCCGCTGGGTCCCACATACCACACACTGCGGTCTCGCCGGCATGGTGTCAGGAATATTCTACCCTTAATCTGAAAAACACACAAGGCTTAGTCACACCTCAAAAATCTTTTTGACCTCTTCTTAACTGCTTCACTCAGTTTTATTTATATATATATATTTTTTTTTTAATTTTTTAAAAGAATAAAAGAAATAAAGGGCTATGATTAAGCAACTCAACTTTACAACTTTAAACTCAGAGCCCATCAGCAAACACTGCCAGACTCACAATGCCGATGTGCCAGACCTGAAAAAGAAAAACCATGTGAAACGTGCACGAAAACAAAAGACCTGCCTCTTCCGTTGCTCCTGGGCACCCCGACATGGCAGGCCTCCCTGCAACACGTGGCCGGTGACTGCGTGATTGACTCACCTCACCACGTGGTCCGCTGCCACGTTCCCAGCTGCCAATGCTCCTCCAAGCTTAAATCTTCAGTGCTCTCTGATACTCTCGGAGATGCCATCTCACCCTCGCACTCAGCCATCCAAGGGGCTTCAACTTCGAGGTGAAACGGAGGAAGATGGGCAGCCCCGGCAGGCAGAGAATTGCGTAAATGGTGGCTCCTTACCCTTGCAGAGATCATGAACCACTCTGGCGCTGTCTTTCCCCTGAAGCCTCCTCCTGCTCCACTGAAGAGGTATAGTGTGGTGAGGGAAAGGAGGGGGTCCCTCTCCTGCCCCAGACAGAACTAGCCTGCCTGCCTGAATGGGGAAATAAAGCAAAAAGGAAACTAGAAGAAATTAAAGGAAGAAATTAAAATAAATAAAAAGGAAACCCCTACAATCTTTCTAAGCGTCTCTCCAGTAAGCCTAGTCCCCTGGCTTACTGACTCCCTCCAGCTGCTTGGAGACTGAGCATATTGGAGCTGGTGGGAGGTGGCAGTGGTATTTATAGTCTAGTGTCATCAAGAAGATGACGTGTTCAGTCTCCAAGCTTCTGGAAGGGGAGCACAACCCAGAGGAAAGGAACTGGACTGGAGGGACGCTTAGGCATGCAGAATAAGAACTTTTTCAAGTATATTTGTAGCAAATAACCTGTGAGAGAGTTAGTTGGACCATTAGATGATTGAGGGGTAAAATGAGCACTAAGGGAATTCAAGGTGATAGTGGAGAGACTGAGGAGGTCATTCAGAGAGGCAGATAATGGGGCTATATATCTTTGTGGGACATGCAGCCCGCTATCCATCTTGCCCTGATTATGCTTCCCATCCCTCTGGCACGGCCAGAGCCTCAGTGTGAGCAGAATCAGAGGGGTTTGGGAGGGCTGGAGAGTTAGTAGAGCAGGAACGGGCAGAGGCAGCAGGATGTACAGGGCTGATTCAGGTCATGGCTCTGTATGTCCAATGGGTGAGGTCAGGACGTGCTACTTATTGCACCTAGGAGGTGAAATAAGCAGCGGTGAAGGTGAAGATCAGGCCTGGATTCTCCCCCCTCCATTGCCAGGATTGGGCAATGGTAGGACCCTGCTGCCCAATCTGGGCCATGGCCAGCCCCCCCTCAGAGAGGGTCAAGCAGTAGGGAATCGGGGTGGGGGGCATCGATGTAGCAGGCCAAGAGAGTAAAGGGATGGACATCCCTTCAGGTTAGCAGAGGTACGCCGGGCAGTCTCGGGTCCTGAACCTGAACCCATAGGAATATCTGGATCCTGCAGTGCAGAATCGGGTCCTAATGGGCCCATCCTGCTCAGGGCTGTCCAGATGGCCCAGACGTGCCCTTATGGGAATTGGGCTCCTCGTGAATCCTTTGCTTCAGTCTTTACTGAAGAAGATGTAGGGAAGTTACCCATGCCTGAAATGGTATTTAAAGGTGATGTAGCAGAAGAATTTAAAACAAAATTGATAAACTGGGCAGATGCATTACAACTATTTGATAAAGAGTAGTAAATCACCTGGACCAGATGGTATACATCCGAGGGTGTTGAAATAGCTGGAATATAAGATTGCAGACCTACTATCTGTGAACTATCATTAAAATTGTCTGTAGTACCTGAAGATTGGAGAATGGCCAATGTAATGGCAATTTTTTAAAAGGGTTCCAGTGGTGATGCGGAAAACTACAGACCGGTGAGCCTGACATCACTACCAGGCAAAGTGGTAGAAACCATTATAAAGAATAAAATTACTGAACATGTAGATAGTTATGGTTTAATGGGAAAAAGCCAACATGGATTTTGCCAAGAAAGATCTTGTCTTACTAATCTGTTATATTTTTTTGAAGGTGTGAATAAACAGATAGACAAAGGTGAGCAGTCGATACAGTATATCTGGATTTTCAGAAAGCCTTTGACAAGGTCCCTCATGAAAGACTCTTGGCGAAATTAAAAAGTCATGGGATAGGAGGCAGTGTACTATTGTAGATGAGAAAATGGTTAAAAGAAAGGAAAGAGTTGATGGCTCTGTTCTCCAACCTGTTTCATCTGCTCCCAATCTGGGTGTTAGTTTTGACTCTTCGCTCTCTTTCTCTTCTCATATCCAACTCATCGCTAAGACCTGTCGCTTCTTTCTCTTCAACATTGGCAAAATCCGCCCCTTTCTCTCTTGAGCTCACTACTAAAACCCTCATCCATTCCTTAATCACCTCCCGTCTTGATTATTGCAACCTGCTTCTTGCTGGTCTCCCTCAGTCTCATCTCTTCCCCCTTCAGTCTATTCAGCACTCCACTGCCCGTTTGAATTTCCGTCAGTCTGGTTTTGCCCACATCACTCCTCTCCTCACATCTCTTCACTGCCTCCCTATCCGTTTCCGTATTCACTTTAAGCTTCTCCTTCTGACCTATAAGTACATTCACTCTGTGGCTCCTCAGTACCTTTCTTCTCTCATTTCTCCCTACTTCCCCCCCCCCCCCCCGTGAACTCTGTTCTTCTAGCCAGTTGCTTCTTGCTATGCCCTTCTCCTCTGTTGCCAACTCCAGATTCCGCTCTTTTCACCTTGCTGCTCCTTACGCTTGGAATAAACTTTCTTTGTCTTTACGCCAGGCATCTTCTTTGTCCCTTTTCAAACTTAAGTAAAAAGCTCATCTTTTTGCCTGTGCCTTTGGCTCTTGATTTTGCTGTTCTTATTCTTCTCCTTTTCTTGCTTTGTCTTTTTTTAGATTGTAAGCTCTTTTTAGCGGGGACTGTCTCTTGTATGTTTTCATTGTACAGCGCTGCGTGCGCCTGATAGCGCTTTATAAATGCTTAGTGGTGGTAGTAGTAGTAGTAGTAAATGGCAAATTTTCACAATGGAGAAAGGTGAATAGTGGAGTATTCCAGAGATCTTTGCTGGGCCCACTGATTTTTAACATATTCGTAAATGACCAGGAAATAGGAATAACAAATGAGGTGATCAGATTTGCAGATGACACAAAATTATTCAAATTTGTCAGAACACAAAAGGATTGTGAAAATTTAATGTCATGTTTAAGTTATGCACTTAGGTTGGAACAACCCAAACTACAGTTACACAATACAAGGTTCCAAATTAGGAACCAGGACACAGGAAAAGGATTTAGGCCTCATTGTTGATAAAACATTGAAATCCTCTGTCCAGTGTGCAATGGCGGCCAACAAAGCAAATAGAATGCTAGGAATCATAAGGAAAGGAGTGGAGAATAAAACCAAGAATATTGTGTGCAATTCTAATTGCCATATCTTAGAAAGGATATAGCAGAATTAGAAAAGGTACAGAGAAGAGCCACCAAAATGGTAACAGGGATGGAAAGATATCCCTATGAGGAGAGGCTTAAAAGGTTTGGGCTCTTCGACTTGGAAAAGAGACAGCTGAGGGAAGATATGATAGAGGTGTGGCGTAAAATGAGTAAATGTACTGTAGATAGGTTGTTTACTCCATTAAAAAGTAGAAAGATTAGGGGACACTCAATGAAGCCACAATGTAACCCATTTAAGAGTAATAAGAGAAAATATTTTTTCACTCAACGTGTAATCAAACTCTGGAACTTGTAGTAACTCTGGAATATCTAGTAAAAGCTGATAGTGTAGCTGGGATTAAAAAAGGTTTGAACAAGTTCCTGGAGGAAAGGACTATATACCATTATTAAAGAGGACCCTGGAAATCCACTGCTTACCCAGGTGCAACCATTGTGGTACCTGTGTACCTTTTTGGGAACCTGCCATGTGCTTGTGACCTGGATTGGTCACGGTTGGGAATAGGATACTGGGCTTGTTGGATCTTGGTCTGACCCAGTATGGCATTTCTTATGTTCTTATGACTTAAAGGTAAGGGTTTGCGGGGATTGGCTAGCACGGTGTTTCAGTTTTTAAGGGGGGGGAGGGAGAGGGTGTTTAGGGCCCAACTGACTAGGCAGCATTTTTTACAATAGATTGGGGGAGGGGGTGTTGGGACGAAGGGAGGTTTTCCAAGAGCTTTCTGGGGGTTGGGGGATTGGTGCTGAAAGGGGGAAGGGTCTGGCTATTTGTGTTTGTCAATGCCATGGATTGATACATCCTGGAACTGACTTAATGCATGAATTTTTGTTTTCACACGAAACTCCATAATATGTTAGTCAATACCAAACTAATAACACCTCAAGTGATAATTTTGGTCAAAAAATATATTGTGACTGCTATTTTGCACAATATTTCAGCGTCCCCATTTCAGGGACACTATGCATGAAAGGGCGGGTGAAGTTGCTGCTATATAAAACACCTGCAAATAATGTCAAACAACTGCAAATACATTTCCAAAAAGTGTTATAAATAAAATGTAATTAGTACTATGTGGAAATGATCTTTATGTATCAAAATTGTATCATTTAAAAGAAAAAAAATAATTGAATGGCTCGTGAACAATGTCTGAATATTCTTCATGAAGTCCAATGTCACACTTCAGACACTGGTGTCTGGTTTTTGTGCCAGAAACAGCACAACATCGCTGTGTTCCGCTGGACTTGTTGTGATGATTTATGCCATCGTATCTGACTGATGGTGATATTTTGTAGCTGATGACTGCTTTATGCACAACTTGACATCCTACAGATGCTCGAGATGATTTGAATCATGTGCAATAGACTGTGCATATGTCTCGTCTAAAGTTTAGCCGATCCAATGGTCTTGTCTTTGCTGCAGCTATCTTCCTGTAGATTAGCCAGGCATTTTGCATTGAGACATCCAGAAGATATGCAAAGAGAGGCCACCACCATTTATGCATAGCGTCTCCGAGATGGGGATGCTCAAATTGTATGCCTCAGGTCATATTAAACCACGCATAAAACAATTCAATCACGCAATATTTTATTAGAAACAAATGTAGAATGAATGCATTACAAATTTTTTGTGATATGTTCACCTGCAGAACCGATAAAAGAACTTGAAGTAAGAGTTTAGTATACAATAATAATAAAAATGTGAAAATTTTAAAGAAAGGGAATACATTGTTAGATACATTGCTATTGTACGTAGAATACATTGTTAGAAGTGGAGGAGTGGCCTAGTGGTTGGGGCAAGTTGCCTCAGGCTGGAAGGTTGGGGTTCAAATCCCATTATAAGACAGAAACCTTGGGCTGGAAGGACTGGGGTTTCAAGTCCCACAGATGCTCCTTGTGGTCTTGGGCAAGCCACTTAGCCCTCCCTTGCCCATGTTCCCTGTAAAATAGTTATCTCCAAATTATAATGCCCTGTTCAATGTAATTTCAGTTTGTTCAATGTAAACCACCTTGATATCATGAAAGGCAGTATATAAGAAATGTTAAATAAATTCTAAAGTTGAAAAATATGAAAAATCATAAACAGACAACACAAAAACACCAAATAGCACAGTTTGTGGAATAATTGCATACTGCATGTGCTCTGTTACACTTAATTGCTCATATTATCACTCATCAAAAACACCCTACCCATTCATGCATAGCATCCCCGAAACGGGGACAGCAGAAATATGTATCATACTCAAATCAGAATCACTGTAAATTCAAAATACAAATATATTTGACTAAAAACAATATAATATATTCTTGTCAAATATCAAATCTTGATGTAACCTATTCAATGCATATTTAATTTGTATAATTATGTAGATAGTTATCCCCAGTTCACACCCAGTTTATCTTCCCTGTTACACAGGTACACTACCAAAAAACTGCCTCCAGTTTTGCAACTGATTCCTATAGATTTTGGGATGCTGAATCCAGGAAAAATAGCCAAAATGTTCCATCACGTCACGTTTTCTTGCAAAATTAGATTTCTTACCCATATAAGGAATGTTCACATAATTTCTTTTTAGCCGACTGCAGTTTATTTTCTTGGCCCAAAATAGAGGTTGTAATGGTTAACTAACTAGAAACACTCCCTCATGATATTTTAGAGTGTTTTGTATTCATTTTATACATTAACAGGACAATTGGGAGGCGGGGGGCTAAATCCAGTACTCGCGCTGGCGCATGTTCTTTCCTGTTCGCCTCGCCTCGTTCGCCTCGCTCAAACACGGTGATTGCGACATGAACGTTCCTGTCAAATTTCAGTTTCTTGCAAGTTCATTATTACCTTTTGTTTGCTCAGTCGTAATCCAGCTTTATTCCGAAGTGGTTCACTACAGTTGTAGTTTGCAGTGCTGTGTATTTGTGATGGCTCACAGAGCCAGAGGTTGCGTCAACTCTCCGGAAAGTTTTTGTTTTATTTGTGGGGAATATACCGTGAAAAAGCGGCAGAGGAACATTTCTGCATTTATTTAAAAAGTATATTTCGCCTATTTCGGTTTGAAGTTAGGCGATCAAGACAAACCGTGGGCTCCTCACAAAGTGTGCAAGACATGTGAGGAAGATCTACGCTTATGGATGAAAGGTAAAAAACAAGCATTTCGTTTCGGAATACCTATGATGTGGCGTGAACAAAGAGACCACAGCAGTGACTGCTATTTTTGCTCTTGCATTGTGAAGGGATACAACTTAAAAAATAAGAACGTAATAAGTTACCCCAACCTTCCCTCAGCAATTAGGCCTATGCCTCATAGCAACGAAGTACCTGTGCCTGAACCACCAAAATCTTTGGATCATATTTGTGTGGACGGTTCTGATCATGATGAGACTCATCAGATGGCTTTTCCCGATGAGTCCAGTACTTCCGAGTTTAAAATTGAACCAGATCCGAAACCTGAACTTTTCTCTCAAGCTGAATTGAATGATTTAGTCCGGGATTTAGGACTCCCAAAAGATGCTGCCCAACTGCTAGGTTCTCGGCTTAAACAGAAAAATCTATTGTCACCAGGAACAACTTTTTATTGGTACCGCAACCGCGAGACACAATTTTTGAAGTATTTCAGCAAAGAGGAAGATTTGGTATTTTGCAACGATATATACGGAGTGATGGAAAAGTTTCAACTCAAGTATGATCCTGCTGAATGGCGGCTGTTCATTGATTCATCAAAAGACAGCATAAAAAGGTGTTCTTCTTCATAATGGCAACACATTCGCTTCAGTTCCTATTGCTCACTCTGTTATTCTCCAAGAAAAATACGAGAATTTGGCCCTGATTCTTCAGAAGATTTGTTATGATGAGCATAAGTGGATGATTTGTGGAGACTTTAAAATTCTATCCATGCTATTAGGGCAGCAATCCGGTTTCACCAAATATCCCTGCTTCCTTTGCTTGTGGGATAGCCGGGCCCGCGACCTACACTGGGGGAAAAAAAGACTGGCCAATTCGGGATTATTTGAGACCCGGTGAGAAAAATGTTCTTCATGAGAGCTTGGTACCTCGTGATAAAATTCTATTACCACCTCTCCACATTAAGTTGGGTCTCATTAAGCAATTCATCAAGTCCCTTCCAAAAGATGGTGAGTGCTTTCGGTACCTTTGCTCAAAGTTCCCCCGACTTTCTGAAGCAAAGCTAAAGGAAGGAGTGTTTGTTGGCCCTGATATAAGGAAACTCATTTCAGATGGAGCATTCGCTGAAACGATGTCTGAGAAGGAAAAAGAAGCCTGGGATTCCTTCAAGGATGTTGTTCTCAAATTCTTGGGGAACAGGCGGGATGAGAACTATAAGGATATTGTTGCCAGGATGCTCAATGCCTTCAAAGAACAAGGCTGTAACATGAGTCTGAAAGTCCATTATTTGCACTCCCATGTGAACTACTTTCCCGAAAACATGGGGGCGTACAGTGAAGAACAAGGTGAAAGGTTTCACCAGGACATCAAGGACGCAGAGAGAAGGTACCAAGGAAGATGGAACACCACTATGATGGCTGATTTCTGCTGGTTGCTGCTGCGGGAAACCCCAGATGAAAAATACGCCAAGCAGCGCACCAAGAGAAGCATTCGGGGGAAGAAGAAACGGGCCCACCAGAAGATTGATTGACCCAAGAATGACTTTAAAATCTAAACTGTGTTGACAAATATCGTGTTTTTACTAAACTTTGAAATAAAAATTTGCTAGTTATTACCACAGTATCGGATCTCATTTATTAGAATTTTATTTTCACACCATCGGGTGTTTGTCTTCATGTATTGCAATGGTGCGGTTTGCGTTTTCTATTCTTACATACATACCTGTACACAACATTTTTGCACATTTCTTTGTTTTGCTTTGTGTCTAACCTCGCTCTTATATGCTCAATGTTTGTGCACATGTATGTGGCTGTTTTAAGTGCAGACAATTTTGCTACCATCACAGTGTGTTTTGTTGACATTACTCTATTCTTATGTGCTGCCTTGTTACAATTTTCTTTATTCTTATTTGAATAACTACTAAACAATTAGTATAAAGAATTCATCCAAGAAACTTTTATCTCGATCGCACTCAATCTGAAACGTTCACCTCAAACTGCTAACCCAATGTAGCAAAAAAATCTGTATGTGATGGAGCAAATTGGTTACCAGATTTGGATTCAGCGCACCAAAAAACGTAAAAATCAATCAAAACATTAGAGGCAGTTTAAAAAAAATTTTTTTTAGTGTACCTGTGTTATCTGTAAACCTAGATCAGTCTTGTATTGACAGGTATGTTGTTGTTCAATGTAAACCGCACTGATGACGAATAGTGCGGTATATAAAAAATGTTAAATAAATAAATAAAATAATAAACAAATATCAAACTTACTTGATAGAATGACTGATTGTGTTCTTGTCAAAAAAATACTACTTTTCAAGTGTACGATAAATTTAGCAAATTTTACTAAACTCTTACTTCAAGTTCTTTTATCGGTTGTGCAGGTGAACATATCGCAAAATATTTTGTAATGCATTCATTCTACATTTGTTCCTAATAAAATATTGTGCGATTGAATTGTTTTATGTGTGGTTTAATATGACCCGAGGCATAAATGGGTAGGGTGGGGGGAAGAGGCGCTCTGATTGGGTCTAGGGGCTCTTGTGAAGACACCTGCTGACAAGTGGCTGCAGCCTTGAAGCAGCTCAAGCAGCACTGGCTGTACTAATGCCACCTCTTGAGGTGGTGTTATCTGCAGCAGCGATCAGGCCAATTTTGTCAGCCATCGCATTGAAATTTTTCACATGGTGGCTACCAAAAATTGGCACTCCTACTGCCCGCCCTGATTCCGTCTCCCCCCAACTCTACCATGCAAAATGTAGATATCACAGAAAAGTGTCTGCAATATCTGCATTTCAACCATGTTAGCTACTACCGCCAGGCAATATTTCCACGTTAGCCCCATGATAGCAGCTGATACAGTTTAGTAGACAGACTCCATAGAGCTGTTCGGCCAAAAGTTAAGAGGCCACTGTCCACAAATTTTCAAATGGTACAGTTTAACCAATTAACTCTTAAGTTAACCATATAAATTGTTTTAAATATTGACCACTTTATGGCATGTACTGTCCCTTCTTTCCTGCTCTCTCTCAATGGGATGTCCACCCATACTGTCCCTGCATATAAGCCTGAAGTGCTTCCTAGCAGGGCTTAGATCTGTTGGAGCCAAATCCAAGAAATCTTCTAGATAGTGTAATATTTTACTAGTTTTGACTTCCTCCTTGATGGCCCATTGCAAAAAAGAGCTGCACTACTCAAATATGAGTAAAACACTTGGCACCTTCATTGAAAAAAATAATAGAGCGGATATTCAAAGAGATTAATGTGGTTAGCAGACCTGATAACCACATCAATCGTGCTGACCAGGATATTTAGAAGCACTAATGTGGTTATTGCCACTGAATATCTGTGGGCGCCACTGCTGCATGCCCTTGTGCTAACCAGCTAGCATTGGGGCATTCCGGGGGTGGCACTCGGTGATCATCGAGAGGTGGCAATATAGAGCCACTGCCCAGTTATCGCATGTGACAAAAATTAGGCACTTAAAGGACTGGCCTAACCTTTGTCACAGAAGCTAACTGGGCAGCAGCTGAATATCACTGCTGCCCAGCTAGCTTCATTGTTATCTGGCAGATCCAGATTTAATGAAAGTTTATTAGGTGAACTAAGGACAACCAAAATAGAGATATGCTTTATGGTTTAGCTGTCAGTGATTCCTGGCCAGAATTCTTGACCAGTTTAACTAGCTGACCAATTGAAGGGTAAGAAACTGAACATAAAGGTGAGTCGAAGCAATCATTCATGCACTCTGGCTCTGTGTAAGGGCACTAATGAATTATCCTGAATTCACCTTGTTCTTTTGAGACCTATTCTTGAAAATAAAATTATCAGGTACTTCAGTGGTACTAAACTCAATGGGCCTATTATTCTGCTCAGACTACATTATTTTCCTACTTTTCCCTCAGCACCTCCTCTTTCATTTTAGCTAACTTTACATCCCTTGCCCTTGCTTGACTTTGCAGTCATAACAAGTTTTTTTTTTTTTTTTTTTAAACGCTATTGACTCACTGTGCTTCATCTTCCTTCTTAGGATAATTTAACAAGTTTTTCTGACAAGGTTTTCTGTATCTGTTTTCAATTCTTTTTCTAAAACATTTTCAAGTAAATATTGAAAAGTAAAGTATTTATACGTATATATATATTTCTTTTTAATAAATTTGGTCTGCTGAATGAAGAATTCCAGATGTATAAATCATTATGGAGGTCATTTTAGAATCTTTGCAAAGCATATACATGTGTAAGTAGTAGCAGTTACACATTCAGATTGCATATATCTACAGATGGTCAGGTCAGTATTCAGTAGCACTTATCAGCAACATCTACTAACTGGATAAGGGCCACTGAGCATGATATTCAGCAGCACTATATGGAGAGTACTGCTGAACATCATTACAGACTCCCTCAGCACTATCCTGATAGATCTGGGGCAGTCTTCGGGTAGGGCAGTGAATTATCTGGATAGTGCCGGTACTGACAGCTAAATATTGACTTGGGCAATTTCAGAATGCTTCTGTTTCACATGGAGATGAGTCATAATGCACAAATCGGAAGTCGGTACAGAGGGTGGCTACTAAAAAGGTTAGTAATCTTCGTTATAAAACATATGAGGACAGACTTAAGGATCTTAATATGTACACTTTAGAGGAAAAGTGGGATAGAGGTGATATGATTGAGACATTTAAACCTCCGTGGCATAAATGCATATGAGGAGAGCCTCTTTCAATTGAAAACAAGCTCTGCTACGAGGGGACATAGGGTGAGGGTGAAAGGGGATAGACTCAGGAGTAATATGCAATAATATTTTTTTGTGGAAAGTTTGGTAGATGCATGGAATAGTCTCCCAGTGGAGTTGGTAGAGATGAGGACAGTATCTGAATTCCAGAAAACATGGGACAAACACAGAAGATCTCTAAAGGAAAAAAGGGGACCGTGGATGATATGGAAGGGCAGACTAGATAGACCATGTGGTATTTTTCTGCTGTCATGTTTCTAGGTTTCTACCCAGCTGACTTGGATATCCAAGTCTTAGGTTCAGCGGTGCCAAAAAAGCATCCTTCAGTAAATCGAAAAAAGGAGCCTAATGAAGAATACCAGAAACAACATAAACAATGGCAAATTAGATGAAAGGCATTGATAAAGCAGCAAAGAGAGAATTTAAAAAGAAACTTGCTATTAAGGAAAAACATAATAAAATTTCAACTGCATTCATAGCAAAAAGCCTGTGAGAGAGTAAGTTGGATCATTAGATGATAGAGGGGGTAAAAGGGGTGCTAAGGGAGACAAGGCCATAGTGGAGAGACTGAATGAATTCTTTGCTTTGGTCTTTACTGAAGAACCTGTAGGGAAGTTACCCATGCCTGAAATGGCATATAAAGATGATGCAGTGGAAGAACTGAAAGAAATATTGATAAACCGGGAGAATATATTATAACTGTTTGATAAACTGGAGAGTAGCAAATCACCTGGACCAGATGGTATATATCCAAGGATGTTGAAAGAACTAAACTATTTTATTGCAGACCTATTATTAGTAATCTGTGAACTATCATTAAAGTCATTTGTAGTACCTGAGGATTGGACAGTGTCCAATGCAACTTCAATTTTTAAAAAAGGATTCCAGGGGTGATCCAGGACATTACAAACCGGTGAGCCTGATGTCAGTACCAAGCAAAATGGTAGAAACCATTATAAAGAATAAAATTACTGAACATGTAGATAGCCATGGTTTAATGTGAGAAAGCCAGCATGGATTTAGTCAAGGAAAGTCTTGTCTTACTAATCTGTTATATTTTTGAAGGTATGAATAAACAGACAAAGGTGAGTTGGTTGATATAGTGTATCTGAATTTCAGAAAGACTTTCACAAGGACCCTCATGAGAGACTGTTGGAGAAATGAAAAAGTCATGGGATTTGAGGCAGTGTGCTATTCTGGATTAGGAACTGGTTAAAAGTTAGAAAGCAGAAAATAGGGCTAAATGGCCAATTTTCTCAACAGAGAAAAGTGAATAGTGGAGCACCCCAAGGATCTGTGCTAGGCCTGCTGCTTTTTAACATATTCATAAATGACCTGGAAATAGGAATAACAAGTGAGGTGATCAAATCTGAAGATGACACAAAACTATTCAAAGTTGTTAAAACTCAAGAGGACCTCACTCCTTGCTACTTCCTTTTTAGGAACCTGTCAGGTACTTATGACCTGGATTGACCACTGTTGGAAACAGAATACTGGGCTTGATGGTATTTCTTATGTTTTTAGGTAAGCAGAAAATGCAATTCTGAAGATTCTTGAATCACTGGAGAATAAATTTGTTTAAAAGTTTTGCTTCCTGAAAATGTTTTGGTGATTATGATAGACAGCTCCAAACTGAACACAAATATAATTTCAGATTGACTGTATAATGTAGGAATTTGGAGAAACATGAAATTAAATTTTGACTGAATATAGCATGTTTAACACTAGAAGCCCCAAAAGGCATTTTACCTAGAAACCCCAAAGTGCGTCAATTGACGCATTATCATGACGACTGCGTTTAGCATGAAATGCAGATGTGAATTAATTTGAAGTTACTTATTTGTTAAATACGTGCAGTATGTGATGTCATTACATGACGTCATCATGTGTTTATTGTTTTGTAATGTCATAGTAAAACTATAAACAGTGATTGATTTAAAAATGAAATTTACTCTGTTACACAGGTATGTACAATGTCATGACTTTCAAACACGCCCTAGAACAGGCCGACACTCCAGAACGTCTAGCATATCGCTTCCTCTCTGAAATTTTATTCATTTTTTTTCTATGATTCTATTTACAGAATGCCGAGACCTCATAAGAAGACAGCAGTGCCTAGATGTGCTGGTGAAAAATCAGATTCAAACGTTGACCTACATGTTACAGGTTTTGCAGGCGTACATGCTTATCCTGTTCGTTCATTAGCTGACATGGACTTTGCAGTTACATTTGAATTTGCAGTTACTTTTACATTTAGTTAACACTGTTATGTTAGTCGTATGAAACTTGTGAAAACCACTCAGTTTTCTTGGTTGCGTCAATTGCCGTACTTTGCCGTACTTAGTCATTTTCCCACTAGGTGGCGCATCTGTCATTAATTTTCGATGCACATATTTGAACATCTTGACCTCGCTAACAAAGTCATGGAACATAACTGACAGGGTTCTAGCAGTGACGCTGGTATTTATTTATTTATTTAACTGTATTTATATCCCGCTTTTCACCGGGTCAAAGCAGCGTAACAAAGGGGGGGGGGGAGGGGTTAATCAGTCATAGGGACAGGGTCCCATCACCAGGAGGGCAACATTGATGATTTTGTCGGGGGTAGACATAGACAATGAGAAGGGAATACAGTTTTTGATCAAGTGTTCTTGAGGGTGGTCTTTGGTGTAGTTATTTGTGGGAGGGTGTTTCTGTTTTGAGATATTTTTGGAATAGGATGGTTTTTAGCTGTTTTTTGAATGACAGGAGATCGTTATTGTTCCTGAGGTGGCTCGGTAGAGAATTCCAGAGTGATGGGGCATAAAGTTCAAAGGCTCTGTTGCAGGTCCGTTGTGTGCATTTGGTTCTTTTGTGAGGGATGGTGAGGGAGTTGCTGGAGGTCTGTCTGGTCGTTTTGCTGTGGGCTGGTCGGGTCAGAAAGGTGGAGCTGGGTATACAACTTCAAAGATGCATTTGCATCAATTGACACACTTTGGGGCTTCTAGTGTTAATCGGACAATGATGCCGACATATTACACTAATTCACCTGAGCTAAAAATGTTTTGCTCCTGATTTTTGTTTGTGCTCAGCACCTGATGCTTCTTGTCTCAGTGTCCAACAATAGTCGGCCAGCATTGATGGGGTTCCATTTGTTGTGATATGGCTTTTACATCATCGCAATGTCCTGATGAAAACTTTCACCATGTTCATTGCTGACTGCACCAGGATTAGCAAAGAAGATATCCAAATGTGGATGAAGAAAATTAATCTTGAGTGTCATGTTGCAATTCATGGTTTTGTATGCTGGTAGCATGTCGTCAACCAGCTGGACATAGTTGGGTGCCTGTAATTGCCAAGAAAATCCTCAATAATATCCTTGAATGCCTTCCTTTTGATTTTCTCAGGCCCCACTAGCAGATCTTCGAACCACTTATTGATGATGTGTCTGACTTGTGGACCCACAAAAATGTCTTCCTTAATCTAGGCATCCATTATTCTTGGAAACATCTGTCTCAAATATTGAAATCCTTCACCTTCCTTATTCATCTTTCACAAAGCTTTTCATTAGTATGAGATTTTTATGCAGAGGAGATAAAAATATCTTACTTGTGTCGACAGGTGGTTCATCTGCCACATTTTTCTGTTCTGGAACCAAACGCTTATGGAGTTCTTTTTAATGTAATGAGATTCTAGCATGGGAGTTCCATTCACCAATGAAACAACAGTCAACAGTACTTGGTATACCCGAGCTGCATTCCTAGTAGCAGTGCCACTACTTTTAGATCACCTTGATGTTCCAGTTGTAGCTGTTGTACTGTATGTGTTTCAATGACAGTTCCATGTTTTTGTAGGTTTCTTTCATATGCCCTGCATAGGCAATAAGTCTTGAAGGGTGGGCATTGCCATTGTGTAACAAGATAGTTTTCAGGCTTAACAGTGATGAATCTATAAAAAGGCCCCATTGTTGTGGGTCATTCTCACATTCCAAAGCCATGAACAACCCATCAGTGTCAGTACAGAAACAGAAGTTATTTATTTATGTATTTGGTTTTATATCCCATACTATTTCACATTCAGTCTAGTTTACAAGGAGCAAGAACAGAAATTACATAGAACAAGTTTAGAGCAAAACCAATTAGATTGGAGGTTAACAGTGTAACCATTTATAACTTAGGTAGATATAACTTGGGTCATAACAGGGAAACTATGTACATTATAGTTATATAATAAATGCACATTGAGCTTCATAGAAAGTTTGAGGGTCTGGCTGAAGGGGTTTGATAGCGTGCAGTGTTCTAAGTTACATGTTCATAATATAGCTGAAACAGATGTGTCTTTAGAAGTTTTTTGAAAGTAGATAGGTCAGAGATGGCAGATTGGTGGGGGGGGGGGGGAGAGTTCCAGAGAGGTGGTGCATATAATTTGAATGCTCGACTTAGAAGGGACTGAAAGAGTGTTTGACATGGTAGATCTTCTTACTCTGTTGTCAGGTGTCCATTGTAGTATCTCATTAAGAGCAGTAGCTGAGAGGTTGTGTAGAATTTTGAATGTTATGATGAGAGCCTTATACTTGAGACAATTAACAATGGGGAGCCAATGAAGCTGTTTCAGGATCGAGGTAACATGTTCATATCTTGAGACTTCAACCAGGGTTCGTGCTGCTGTATTCATAGCCATTTGAAGGGGGTGAATTGCATAATCTGGAAGACCTTAGAGAATGATGTTTGCATAATCAAAATGTGGGGTGATCAATGCTTGGAATATTGTCTGGAAGCCAGCAGCTTCAAGCAGGGGACGGAGTTGATGAAGGGTCCATAATTTTAGGCATATTGCTCTGGTAATGTTGTTTATGTGTGGCTCCATTGTTAAATGTTGGTCTAGGGTGATCCCCAGGTATCGTACTTCTTGCTTTGTTTCTTATCTCAGTATCCCTCACTGGTACAGTGGGAGGGGGTATGATTGAAGGGTCCTTAGTAATGAAGATAGCCTTAGATTTCTTGCAGTTTACTTTTAAGTTATGTAGATTCAGCCAGTCAGATACTGCATTGAAGCAGTCTAAGGGGTCTGTTTACTAAACATTCCTAATGTGCGGGGCCGCGGTAGTGTGCCTGTGCCATATAAGGAGTGGGCGGTTCAGGCAGAGAAAAGAAAAAAAACGGGAGTAAGCGATCGCACATTTGCGCGGGGCGCTATTGTGCGCAGCGCTATTGTGCGCTGTGAATAATAGTGCGTGGGAAGGCTAAGTGGCGCCCTGATATGCACACACAAAGGAGCAGAGCCATAGTACAATGGTTAAGACACTGACTGTGGGTGCAGCTGCCATGGGTTCAATTCCCCATTGTGCACAACAAAAAGGGCTGGCTGAGGCATTAACTGTAATGAGTAAAAGTGCTTTAGGAGGCATATTAATTTTGGGCGGCATAAGGCGGTGCACTGTTAATTTTGGGCGGCATAAGGCGGTGCGCAGATGCCCAAGCATAGTAACAGAGCCACAGCACAATGGTTAAGACACTGACCAATGGTGCAGAGATCAGGGGTTCAATCCCCCACAGTGCCCAATGAAGAAGGCTCACTGAGGCAGTGTGTATTATGGGGATGAGTGCTGTAGGGGGCACTCTAGTTTTATTTCAGTTATCACTACTAGCAAACGCACTCACAAAGCGTGTTAACATAAGGCGGCCCATAAGGCACATATTAAAGTTCACTGTCCGTCAAGGCACCCTTGAATGTCCCCTATAGGGCACCATATATGTTGCGTCACAGGATAATGTATAGTGCACCTTATATGGACGGCAACCATAAGGTGCCCTATAGGGTGCCCTATAAAGCACCCTCAGAGGCACCTTATGGGTACAGTACACTGAGGGTGTGTTTGATGGCAGCAACATATGTACATTAAATCTAAAAAAAGCTTTGGACAACCCTATCAAATAACCCCACTGTGGGCTCAAACCTATTACCACTGGCTCCACAGGCAGTGAAGTAACCATTGGGCTACAGCTATATAGCTGCCAGCAAGCCCCTGGCTGGCTGCAGAGAGCCTGCATGTCACCACACAGACAGTCTGCTGTGGGAACCAGGATAGGGTTAGGCCACCCATACCCATGATGCACTGCACATGCAAATCAGCTGTCCACAGATGAACACAAGATGGGGAATGCACCCCAACAGCTCCCCGGCCTGGTAGGGGGACGTGTCCGTGTGCACCCACACAGCACCTTGGCCTGGTAGGAGGTACTGACCGGGTGTTTAATTTGCACAGAGTAGCTACACACAGTCACACTGTGCGGGAACTGTGCTCACCCTGAGTGTGTGATGAGGCGCCCTGGACCAGGTCCACAGCACCCTCCATGGCTGAGAGAGGCCATGGCAGAGCTCCAAAACAGTCGTAATCTGTGAGATAGGTAGTTTCTGCAGGAACACCTTGGATATCTCTGTCTGTCTCAGTCAGGGGGAACCCCACGGACCCCTAGGTGGGCTATGCACCACCAACCAACCCCCCCCGCCGAGGGTGGCAAACAGGCAGGGTCTCCTATCAACAGATCCCCATTATACACCACCCCCCTGCAATGATGGCAGTAGAGTGGACCATCAACCCCAGTTCTGTTGGGGAACAGACACCCTACAGGGCAGTCCAAGCAGCCCCACACACACCCAGACCACAGTATCAGACAGACAGTAGGCCTGGATATGCTAAGATGCACCCCACCACTATCTGATATTCCCCTGCATCAAGCCATCAGCCACTGCAAGGCACTCCAGCAGGGCACATACCAGCTGTGAACAGTCTGCTGGTTAGTCCCACTGGAAATGCATGCACCCACAACTGGGATGGCAGCACACACAAGCAGATACATCAGTGACTAGGCCCCAACAGGTAACCCATATATATCACATGAGGGAAGTGCTATGAAGCACTATGGGGGTGCCTAGCCATGCTGCCATCACTGCACAGTCAGGGTGGAGTGAAAGCCCAGCAGCACATACAGAGGTCACCCTGTCTGTGGAGGTGGTGGACGGCCACTACAATGTCCCTGCCAGTGCCCTATGCCCTGTGCAGATGCATCCTGGCCAGCCCACCCTGTCTGAGCTATACCCATGGTACCTTGCTGCTCATTATGCACATCATCAGGCCAAAACTGTGGACAGTGTTTGCAGCCAACACACACTGTATAGACAGACACACACTCCCACACGTATGCCAGCATTGTGCTACTATAGAGGGGTTCAGAATCCTTGCCCACCACACCAGTCCTGGGCACAGTACAGGCATGGGTATGGTATGCAATACCGTTGGGGGTCCCTCCCTAGGGTGGTAAACACTGTCAGGGGCCAGACCTGACGCACACACCGCAAACATCAGATAGATTATTATGATGGAGCTCATAGAGCAGACTGTGCGTAACGTAGGGATATCTATCTGCCAGTACTCATAGCAAACGTTTGAGAGCTGTGTACCATATACCCTGGTGTAGGGTGACATTGCTAAGGTATGCAAGTGCTGGTATTGGGAGATGCACGCAGGGCCCAATGTCCTGCCTCACCAGGAGGCATTGGCCAATGGGGCCTGTGGGTGTGGGTGTGGGTGTGTCTGTCCCTGTTGGCTGCTGCTGTACGGCAGAGGTTCCCAAATCCAGTCCAGGTTTGCAATACACTGGTTGGGGTTTCCTGCTGTCCCTCATGAATATGCATGAGCTACATCTACATGCCATGGGGGTGGTGCATAGATATACAGCACGGTTATTTGTATGAGTGGCAGCATGGAACCTGAATGGTGTGTGGTCCTCCAGGACTGCATTTGTGAGACTCTGCTCTAGGTAATGCCCCTGGTCATGGTGTCTGTGCTTGGTGGTGTAAAAGATAGGCGTATGACCAATGTGTATATCCCCAGCAATAAAGGATTGCCCTTACTAACATGGTTTAGTTGTGGGGAAAATATGTGGACAGGAATGGCAGTAGCCCCAGCTGGGCTTTGAACCTGTGACCTTTTGCTCCTGCACACACTGTCTGTGTGCACTGCACCACTGTGTTGCCACAGATGTGCTGAATTCCCTGGGAAGTCCATGACTGTACATCCGACAGGGCCTATGTTGCAGTGGACGTGCCAGCCTGCACATGGTTCGGCCACTGTCTTCTGTGGCTAGCAGCCACTGCCCCCTCCACCACCTGTACCCTACCGCCAACATGCTGGCATGTCCGTATCTTGGAAAAGCATATGACCTGATTGAGTTGTGGCACTCCAGGACTGCATTTGGGGGACTCGGCTGTTGGTAATGCCCATTGTTATGGTGTGTGTGCGGTGTTGGGTACAAAATGGGTGTGTGAACCTTGCTTATGTTCTCTGCAATAAAGGAGTGTCTTTACTATCTCTGTTTAGTGGTGGGTAAAATATGGGGACTGGGTTGGCAGGAGCCCCAGCTTGGATTTGAACCTGTGACCCTCTGGTCCTAGAGGTACTGCCTCTGTCTACTGCACCACACTGTGGCCACAGTGATAGTGTAGTCCCTGGGGGTGGGAAACCTGACCAAAGGAGTCAAAAACCCTGCTCTGCACATTTGTACTGTGGGCTCAGTCACCTTGTCTGGTGACAAAAGTGCAAATAAACCCCTCAACCGACCACGACGAACTGGGGATAAATATAACCAAGCTGGGCAACAGTGATATTAATGGGCAACCATAGCAGACACTCCCAGGAAGGCTCAGAAAAAAGGGAAATGGCTTTTGGAAGGGTCTCCGCTCCGTAGCCCCTTCCATACTTCATTTCATTTCTTTGGAGCTTTCCTGGGTGTGTGTGTTTCTTATGTTTGCCCATTAATATCAGGGTTCCCCAGCTGACTTCCTATTTTTAATATGTTTGTTTGGGTCTTTTTCTATCTTTATTTGCACTTTTGTTCTGTGCACATGTATCACACTGCTCACGTTTTGCAGGTTTCCCCGGTTTCACTGTACATTGCTGACGGAAAATGGTTTCTCTTCCCTTTAAATGCCCTCTACCGTGAGTGTTTCACTCGCGCTATTTTTAACCTGCAAATTCGTCCCCGATACTGTGCGGGGAGCCTCTCCCCTCCCCTTCCCCGCCCATTGACCCCGTCTCTCCGCCCCTCGGGAGCCTTCCTCCGCCCTCAGAATGCCTTTCCACGCCTCTATCGGACATTTGCGGGCCGGGTACTTGTGCGGGGCACGCTAGTGCGGCGCGCAATTGTGCGGGGCCCAAGCGCACTTGTGCGGGGCGTTTAAGAGCGTTTCTGAGCGTTTCAGTGCCGCGTTTCCGTGCGCTATTGTGCGGCACGCAATTGTACGGCTTTTAGTAAACATGCCCCTAAGTTGTCAACCTGTGCAAAGAAATTTTTCATATCTTCTTGGTGGGTCCAAAAACAGAAATTTTCATACCTGGCGACAGCAAACCCCATCCTTGCAATCTTGAACCAAGTAGTTTGGCTTTTGTTTTTGAAACTTAAGTCCCTCACCAAGTCATTCAGTTCTGACTGTGTTATCAGATGAGGCACACCAGACATAAATGGTTCAAAACTTGGATCCATGTTGTTTTCCATGTCTGGCCTGTGTATTATGGCATTTTCATCTGCCTCATCTGGGCTCTATGTCTCTGGTGGCTTCGGTACTGGCATACTGTTGTCATGCGGCACTGGTCTCATGGCTGAAGGCAGACTGGGATATTCAATAGATTTCTTATTTTTAGCAGAAAAGCCAGATACATTGGTCAGACAGAAGTAACAGTCCGTCACATGATCCTTCTGTTCTCGCCATATCATTGGGACTGCAAATGGCATTGATTCCGAGTACCTCTGAGTCAAGCTCTGAGATGGACAACACATGTTGCACAGCAAATGTGAGGAGCCCAGGATTTGACTTGATCGCCAACATTAAAACTGAAGTAGAGCTCATACACTTTCTTAATAAGTGCAGTCATGCTGCATCTTTGAGGCTTAAGCGTATACTCACCACAAATGTAACAGAATGCATCGCTGCTGTTGTGACATTGATGAGACATTTCTGCTGTAAGGAATTGTCATTGGGACAAGAAGCTTACATGTAAATTCTGTTGTTAAGTACACAAACTGATATCAACATCATGCATGGCATCTGTGTATGAAAGCTGCTTTTATAGCCTGTACTCACAGCATCCATCCTGACTAAGCATGCCCACACATTCCTGAGCAGTAGCATTACCATTGCATGTTGTGAGCCTGCACAGCATGCATGCTCAGGCATGCCTGGACTAAAAAAGACAGCTTACTTTCTAGACAACACGAGTAGACATAAAAAATGTTAGGATATCACAAAAATAGGCAATTGCAAAAAAATGGTGCGTGATAGGAAAATTTTAAGGTGATATTTTTTGATCAGCAATCCAAAATCCATAAGATACATGCAAAAGTGTTCAGGAAGCAAAATCTTAGAACCATAGGGAGCAATATTCAAAATAACGTGTCTAGTCAGCAGAACCTGCTAACCGGATAAGTCCCAGTGAGAGGGATATTCAGTGGCACTATTTGGATAGTGGCACTTAATATATATTCTGATTGCCCCTGGATAGTGCTGGGGCAGTCCATTGGTGGAGCTAAGGAAATGTTAGCACTTTTTCCTAAGTGCAATGCAGATTGCCTGTCTAGATAGTAGCTGAATATTGCTGCTATCCGGATACTTGCAGCACTGACTGCTAAATCAGAATATTTAGCACTGGCCGATGTCTGGATGCCGGTGCCAAATATCTGAATTTTTTTTTACCTGCAATAGCTGGTGTTTAAAAAGCACTGACCACGTCGAGCTGAATATTACCACCATGCTTCATAAATGCAGTCATTTTTTTGCAGAATGTAAACAAATTATCCTACATTGCGAAGAAGAGAGGATATAGGTCTCCACCACTGGTGTACATTTAGAAAAGTGAATAGATCCCCTGCTGTGTCACAGTCTGCTGGTAATTTTTAACTGTTGGCATTATACATACACAATCAGTGCACATTACAAGCCTAGCCTCAAATATAAACACTACTAAGCTTCAGCAAATTAGATCTATAGTCACAGATGGTTGCATCAATTCATCTGACCTGCTCTTTTTAGAGAAGCTTAAGCAGTAATAAGAATGATAAAATGATTCTAAGCAAAGATTTAAGATCATACAAAAAACTGGGTAATCTAAAGGAAAATATTCCAGATATTACCAAAGGACCTATATAGCTAAACTGCCCAACTATTCATTTCAATATAGGATCATGCAGTACATTACTAACATTCAGAACTGACTTTATAGGCGAAGTGGAACTGTGAGAGGGGCCAGGGCTGGAAGTGACCTGTGAATATGGGGCTGGGCTGGAAATGCCCTCACTCCCAAAAACACACAATGCTTCATTTGTGGAGAAAAAAAGGAAGTAGGTATGTGCATATATATTTGAAAAATTCTACCTTCTAGGACCTGTCTACCAGAAACCATACAACCTAGGGTTGCTGTCAGGGGGACATGGACTTCTCTTGCAAGTGAGTTGCATAGGGTTAGGGTGAGGCAGAGTGAGAGTGATATCAAAAGAGAATGGGGAAAAGAAGTTAAAATAGAGGGGGTACATTGATTGAAAAATCCAAATAAAATTTGTGAACAAGGCACACAAAGAGAGACTGGGCTGGAGGGAAGAGGTTACGGTAGCTACAGTGACTGAAATGGAGAGAACTAAAGGATCAGCTAGGGGGTGAAAGAGAGAGCAAGCTAGGGGAGGATGAAAGAGCTGGAGTCTTGAAGGGGATGGAGATAGAACTGGGGGGTCTTTTAGGGGATGGGAAGAGTTGGAATTTTGCTGGGGAGTTGAGGAGAGAGAACAGGTGCGTAAAGAGGAAATGAAAGCTGGGGAAGAGGGGGAAAGAGAGAGAGAGAGCAGGGATTAAAAGCAGGAGAAAGAAATAGGGAGCAGAGAGAGTGAGAGAGAGAGAAAGAAAGCTGGAGGTGACAAGCTGGAAAGGAGGGGCAAAGGAAGTTGGTGATTAAACCTGCATGGAAGGACGATCAAGCTGAAGTTGGGGGAAAGAGAGCTGGGAAGGGAGAATGCTGGGAAAGTGTCAGACCTGAGGCAGGAATGGGACAGATCTTATGTGGTGGGGGGAGGAGGGACTTCTGCCCAAAAAAATAAGTGTGCAAATTGTCCAATCGCCCTGCCCCCTATCCTTGACACAATCAATCATGTTTCCCCATTTCCCCTTCCTTTTACATATTCAATCATTTTTCCACAATTTTCCTTCTCTCAGTCATTTTCTTTCTACTTCTCCCTCTCCTAGTGCCCCTACCCCCAATACACAGTTCTGCCCTATGCTCTGTCCTACCATGATTATTAGCTCCCAGCAGAAGCAGCAGCCTCAATTTTCACCAGAAGCATATCCAAGCCTACTATTTTGCAAATTGAGATGTGCAGCGCCACAGCAGTATACAAATAGGCCTTGATGTTCACCTGCTATTCTTCTACAAGGGGGAGAAAATTATTATGGCAATAAGAGGGAATGCTCCTGTCATCCCTATTGTTGAGAGCTGGCTGAAATAAGCACTTTTAATATGCCTGTTCATTCCAAAGAGCAGGTCTAAATATGGATATGTCCGCTGGTGATTTTAAACATGTGGCAGCATTGTGAAATCAAAGATACACCTGGATCTTTTTGCTGATGGCATGAACATAACACTGCCATGCCTCTGTGAGACATGGATGTCAACATACTGTACACGTGCAACTTTAGGACTTTTCAAAATGGTTCTTGGGCTATGGATATGACTTACACATGTGACTGGATGTTTTTAGATGGGCAAACCACAAATAGAGCTTCTAAAATGACCCTTTAAACCCATATGGGTTCATATGGGTTTAAAGGGTCATTTTAGAAGCTCTCTTTGTGGTTTACACATCTATGAAATTAAGTCTTGTAGTCCTAGCTTAGGGCCATGGTCCATTGTTGAGCTCTACCACCTATCTAACTGGTATTTATCTGATTGTGACATGGTAACTATACTATGTTGATCACCCTGTCAATATATTATACATCATGGTTATGCTAGACAGAAGTCTCAACTGGCCTCCAAAATCAGCATGTTGTACTGCTATGTCGATCACAAATTCATGTTCTAAAATCCACAAATGATCAGAAAATAGAAAATCCCCAATATTAATGTGACCAAAAATATTTTTGTCAATTTAAACCTGTCAATGATCATACTATACAGGTATAACCCATCCAATATAGTCCGTTTTACTTTATTAATAAAAGTAAAGTTCAAACCAAATTAGTGTGTATACAAAAAGAAAAAAATGCCAACACAGAGCCTGTGTTCCAAATTACACAATATAAAAGAGTTCTGCTTCAGGGTGAAACACTTATCTGAAATGTTCCATGGTTACTGCCAATCATATAATCCAAACTACAATGTCCATGGACCCAATCCGCGGAGATTGGAGTTGGCATTTGGAGTGTGCCCACTGAGATTGGAGTTTGTATTGTATGTTTGGTGGCAACCATCAAATGATTCAGATAAGTGTTTCACTCTGAAGCATAACCGGGTAAGGCGGACCGGGTGCTCCAGTCCCTGCCCCCAACCCCCCCATTGCACCCCCCCCCCCATCCCGCTTACAAATAACCACAACACACTCATTGGGAATCAAACTGGTCGCAGCTTTATTAACCGTACAGCATTTTCTTTCAACCACAACCAACAGCAAACCTTCATTAACTGAATTCCGGCCGCGGAACGAATCCCCACCAGCCGTGTGAGTAGCAAAGTGAGTTCCACCCGCTTCCGCCGTAAACCGGCCACAGGCCATTCCGTCGCCCCTCTTCCGGCTTCGCCATATTATTAGCAAAAGCCCCAAGGGTTTCACCGGGCCAGGGGTACCCCACCCCCGCCCTGCATCTTGCCACCGGCTCCGGACCCCGGACACCTCCGGGATCCCGCCTACCCCCCTCCAGCTGCAACACCCCTTCCCCCAAACAAGCCCAACCTGAGGGATGGGAGGGTGGGACGCCAGCCACCTTCATGCTCCCCCGGTGACTGACACTCTGGCCGGCTCACTCGGCCCTGGCTCCACCTCCCACCAGGTCTAGACACTCCCCCATTGGCTCCTGCGCCCGCACTCACAATCGGGAGCCAATGGGGTCCAGCAAACCACGCTGACGCGGACCTCCTCCAGACGCTTCATGGGGGCCGGGACACGCACGCGCCGCCCCCCCCGGTTATCGGCGGCTAGCGGGCACGAGGCCCGCGGCCTTTCTGTAACCGGGTAAGGCGAACCGGGTGCTCCTGTCCCTACCCCCACCCCCCCATTGCACCCCTCCCCCCGCTTACAAATAACCACAACACACTCATTGGGAATCAAACTGGTCGCAGCTTTATTAACCGTACAACATTTTCTTTCAACCACAACCAACAGCAAACCTTCATTAACTGAATTCCGGCCGCGTAACGAATCCCCACCAGCCGTGTGAGTAGCAAAGTGAGTTCCGCCCGCTTCCGCCGTAAACCGGCCACAGGCCATTCCGTCGCCCCTCTTCCGGCTTCGCCATATTATTAGCAAAAGCCCCAAGGGTTTCACCGGGCCAGGGGTACCCCACCCCCGCCCTGCATCTTGCCACCGGCTCCGGACCCCGGACACCTCCGGGATCCCGCCTACCCCCTCCAGCTGCAACACCCCTTCCCCCAAACAAGCCCAACCTGAGGGATGGGAGGGTGGGACGCCAGCCACCTTCATGCTCCCCCGGTGACTGACGCTCTGGCCGGCTCACTCGGCCCTGGCTCCACCTCCCACCAGGTCTAGACACTCCCCCATTGGCTCCTGCGCCCGCACTCACAATCGGGAGCCAATGGGGTCCAGCAAACCACGCTGACGCGGACCTCCTCCAGACGCTTCATGGGGGCCGGGACACGCACGCGCCGCCCCCCCGGTTATCGGCGGCTAGCGGGCACGAGGCCCGCGGCCTTTCTGTAACCGGGTAAGGCGGACCGGGTGCTCCTGTCCCTGCCCCCACCCCCCCCATTGCACCCCCCCTCCCCGCTTACAAATAACCACAACACACTCATTGGGAATCAAACTGGTCGCAGCTTTATTAACCGTACAACATTTTCTTTCAACCACAACCAACAGCAAACCTTCATTAACTGAATTCCGGCCGCGTAACGAATCCCCACCAGCCGTGTGAGTAGCAAAGTGAGTTCCGCCCGCTTCCGCCGTAAACCGGCCACAGACCATTCCGTTGCCCCTCTTCCGGCTTCGCCATATTATTAGCAAAAGCCCCAAGGGTTTCACCGGGCCGGGGGTACCCCACCCCCGCCCTGCATCTTGCCACCGGCTCCGGACCCAGGACACCTCCAGGATCCCGCCACAGGCTCAGGGACCACCGTCGCTGAGCCACCCCCCACGGAAAGCTGCGACCAGTCCCCTCCCCTGCGCCACATATTCCAAAGCCTCTCGCCAGCCATTGAGAAACAAAGCCACCCCCCACCGGGGATAGATGCACCCCACTCTTCCACCATAAACCTGCACACTCCACCTCTAGTCAGGATGCAAAATCAGCCATCCACCCTGCGGACACACCCAACGGCCAACCAGCCGATTAATGTCTAATCAACCCGCGAGACCACCACTAGTGGACCCAGCAAGCAGGTCTTGTAATTATGTCCGACCACCCCCAAAACCACATTGCCCCACATGAACAGCACCTCATCCCCATCACCACTTACCCATCCTGGCCGCTCAATCACTGCCGCCCGACTTCAGCAACAGCAACTCCGGCACACCTGTCTCGCAGCCCTGGTGCCGAAGCAAAGGCAGCAGCGGCCCCTCCGGAGACCGCGCTTGCCCAGCCATGAGATGGTCACCTCAGCGGCGGGCAACCCCATCGTCGACTCCGATGGCCTTGGCGCTGCCCGGGAATCGAAGAGCCGATCATCCAGCAGCAACCTGGAGTCCGGCCAACATCTAAAAGAAATAACAGTTAGCACCCGCTAAGCCCCCCCACCTCCCCACCCCCCATAAGCACCAACCCCGGAAAGGCTCTCGACTGCCAGCAGCTCATCCGCTGACTCAAGGAGCAAAGTGGGCCGGAGCCAGCCCCAACTGGCAAAGCAGCATCCACAAAAATGCGGTAACACACATTAGCGCTCGGGCATCCGCCTGCCCCAAGAGGAACCCCCCCCCCCCCCAAATCCTGCATGCCGATAGGCCTCCAAGGCGGCAACCTGACATGTAGAGGAAGCACGTACTGCCCTCCGAAGTACCCCCACCCCTCTACCACTCAAAATGGCCGGGGATCCAGCCCAAGCAAGCCACACTCCCCAGAGACAATTGCACCCGCAGAACCAGTACAGGCACCACCCGCTTCCTCCCACTGGTTGCCGCCACCAGCCTCCCTCCCGGAAAACCTTAAAAGAAGGCCAGACAAGACACAGCCGTACACAACTTGAACTCCATGCCGTGCCGCTGACACCGAGGGGAACGTGGCCAACCACCCTCCCAGTAGCTTAAGCGGGACCGGCAGCCGCCGGTCACCCAGCACAGGATGCGCATTCTCCCCACCCCTCAGCAGCCTAAGAACCAGAAACCCTCCCCAGAGGCCCCCAACCCACTGCCGCCGGGAAAATGCAAAAAACCCCGCTCCATGAACCCGTCCTGCCGACCGTGTCGCTCCCCGACGTACGGGTCCAAAAGATGGCCCTACCCCGGACCCTGCTGCCAACCCTACGATACCAGCAATGCAATTACGCCATCACCGCCCCGCCAATACCCCCTCCATTGTGCTGCCGACACTGTACATCTGCCCCTGGAGCCAAAACCCAACCTTGCCCCTGGAGCCAAAACCCAAACCAATTCCGCAAGGAACGGGAAACAGCAGCAGCAACTTGATTAGTCAGCCCTCAGACAGCCAAGCGGCAACCTTATGGCAGCTCGGAGTGAAGCGGTTATCACACAAACCGCCTCTGCGACGTCGCACCACCCAAACAACCTGCGATTACCCCACCCGTTGGGCCGCCGATGCGACGCCACCAGGCATGTCATCGAATATAACCGCCACCCACACCGCTGGCGGCCTGGACCCTGCGCCCCAGAATCCCCAAAATACCCATACAACCCCCCGCTGCCTACCGCACATCCCCTACGTAAATGTCATCCTCCAGTCAAACTGAAACCCGTTGAAACCTCCTAGGAACTGATCCCCTACATCCAAAACAGCCCCCAAACCCTGCGACTCCCAGCGGTGTCGTAAGGACACCCGACGCCGCCTGTTACAACCGACACCAGAAAACCCCCCCAGCGGAAGTACCTGCCATGCGACGGTCAAAGCCTATTCGGGCCTGCAAATACCGCAACGGTCTTGTAGAAGCTCCAATCATGTTTGCAAGCAGAACCCGCAGCCGAACCACCACCCCTATTGGCCAGCACTCCACCGTGTACACAGTGTCTTGCTCCACCCCCAACAGCGATACAGTGGTGGATCAGTCTGTACTACCCCGGCTCGCTTCTCGGCACGCTCCCGCTGCCCTGCCCCGCCCCAAGCCATGTCCGTTACCAGCTAACCCCTCTAATCTGAGCGCAGTGCCCCACCAAAGTGAGTCCCATCCCTCGTCCGGTCCAACCCTCCCCTTAAATGAAATAGTGAGCTCAGACCGACATCCCCCCTCGAGCCCCCCTCCATCCCGTCCAGGGCCCAAGCTCCTCAATCCGAAGAGGTGTCAAAGCCAGGTCCCATGGCTCCGTGCCGCTTGGGGGCGGGAAGAGAACCAACTGTAGCCCCTTCTGGACACATGAGAGGGAGAAACTCCCCCCCCCCACCACAAACGGAACAGCTAGGCCGACACTTACAATCCGGAAAAGAGCAGGGGGCTTGCCAACCGCCAGCATAAGGCCCCCGCTCCCCCCCAACTGCTCTCTTCCCCCCCGAAAGGGCCGAGCCATACCACTCAGCACCACCGCTCCCCCTTTCTGTTCCCCCACCACCACCCGCGCCCCCCCTGTCCACCAACTGCGGCAGCCAGAGGCTGCTACCCTGCGGTCCCCGCGCGACTGACCTATGCACCGCTCTCTTGTCCTGAAACTGCCCATCCTAGCTGAGCTATGCACCCCCCTCTCATACGTCAGGGCCGCTTCCAAGCTAACATCTGAATAGGCGACCAGCACCCATACTGCCCAGGGATGGGCGTCCCCATACCCCAGCGTACTCCAGGAGGCCCGTGTACAGCTACACGCAACCTTCGACCCCCCTCCAGCACATGCACCCGCCCTGCGCTGCCGCTAGTATCGCCGGACCTCTGCCTACCCCCCAGCCTAAAATGTCTATAGACCGCCTCCCCTGGATCCTGGTCCATAACATCCGCGGCACCCCCCTCAGAGTCCAGAAATCTAAGCAAGCGTGGGCCACACCCCACCCTCCATAGCTCCCGTACACCACAGCCACCCTCCGCTCGTACCCCCTCTCCGCACCCCGTGACAAAGACGATGCCCCGCAAGACGCAGACAAGGACCCGGACCCATGGCGCAGACTACAGGAGTGTTGCCGCTACCACTTTTGCCTCACCCCCCACCCCCTTAGCCCCCCCCAACTGGCGACTCACCTGCCCCCACAGCCAGGGGCCTGGGCACCTGTGCACCACCGGCCTGATCCACCTGCCTGCTCTCCAACCGCCACACGTCCTCCGGATCCCCGGCGTCGCCATAGTCGCTCACTCCCGGCACCATCCACCTCGCACTCACCAAACCACGATGCACCAGCAATCCTCCAGGCAGCATCTGTAAAGAGAAAACAGAACACACCGCGGGGGAGCAGCTAAAACCCGCGGAGAGCGCACCCTCCCGACCACACAGCCCATAAGATCCCTGTCTCCAGCCCCACCCCTGATCCCCAGGCTGCCGGATAACAGCCCCCGGAATAACCGCTAGCCCCACTGGCCCCATTAAACCTCGACATACTGGTACTTTTTCCTGAAATAAACTTAAAATTTTTTGCTAAAAAGCACTTTGTCAACCTACTATGAACACTCGGAAACTGTGCATGATTTTGCTTTCAAAATCACTAAATTATGACCTTTAAACCCATGAAAGCTAAATAAAACTACTGTACCAGGTGCCCGGCCTCAGCAGCACATCTGCTGTACCACACAGAATTATCCAACTTTGAAGATAATCAATGCTATAACTGGGTCAAGGCTCCTCCCCCCAAGAACAAACATCATACCCGTAAAGCAAGGTAGATTCCCTACCCTCAACTCACCCCCGAATAATCACTAGGGGCTCCGGAAATCCCACCAACACCTTCAAATCTCTCCATACTGGCTCAGATTTAATTTTTTTAATTCAGCTATGTGTGACCATTGAAGGGGCACTCCAGCCCGGAAAGAACAGCTCCGCCCCCTCCTGGAGGTCCCCTAAACACCTTGTCTCCTACCCTAGTCTTCCTCCCCTTAAGTCCCGATTCCCCGGGGCACTTCCAAGAACCCCGTACCTTTCCCTGGACCTCCTGTACCCAAAAGCCTCCTGACTCTCTACGCTCTCCTCAGTCCAGTGGCCTCCCACAATCATTAGGCACCGCAGCGGGTCTGCAGGCCTGCCCCAGGGACAGTTACGGCACTCGCAGCTCTCCCAGATGCTACCCCGCCACTCTACTCAGCAACCGGGGACGTTCGCGGCCCTCAGGGCTCCCCACTTATCAAGTCCCGGCAGTGGCAGGACCCAAACAAGCACGTGGGTCAACTGCCGTGGCAGGCGTGGGAGCATGGCTCACTGCAAGCCCGCCTCTGCCGCCTTTTCTTTCAGTTGTGTTTTTTTTTTAATGCAGCTGCCGGCTTGTCACCCGGGGAGCTCCCCCAGCCTTCCTACCCCCTTCCAAATGAAACCCGACACCCCCCTCCGGCTGCTCCAGAAGCCCAGGAACTAACAAAAAAATCCCAGCCGAAGAAGGCAGCCACGCCAGCCACCTTCACGCTCCTCCGGTGACTGACGCTCCTGCCGGCTCACTTGGCCCTAGCCCCACCTCCCACCAGGTCTAGACACTCCCCCATTGGTTCCCACGCCCGCAATCACAATCGGGAGCCAATGGGGTCCAGCAAACCACGCCGACGCGGACCTCCTCCAGACGCCTCGTGGGGGCCGGGACACGCACGCGCCACACCCCCCCCCCCCCCCGGTTATCGGCGGCTAGTGGGCACGAGGCCTGCGGCCTTTCTGGAACTGTTTTATATTGTGTAGTTTGGAACATAGGCTCTGTGTCAGCATTTTTTCTTTTTATATACATGCTAATTTGTTTTGAACTTTACTTTTCTTAATAAAGCAAAATGGACTATATTGGATGGATCATCATCATGAGATGATCATTGGTACCTTTAATCTGACAAAAATATTTTGGTCGCATTTATACTGGGGATTTTTCTATTTTCTGAGCACAAATTAATGTCAGCCTTCACACCTTGTATAATTCAAGGCTCCTTAGTACTCAATTAAAATTAAATCTTTCGCAACCCTTAGCCAGTCCCATGGAGTAGAAATGCAATGTAAAAATGTTAGCATGTTAAAACTGGGCTATTCACACATTTGTGAATGGCTCTAACTGATAGGATCAACCTATTGGTGGGACCCATGGAAACAACGTTTGTTCAGGTCCTCATTCTTTGGCTGCTGTGAAAACCAGTATGTTAGTTTTAAACCCACACATTAATGTGACGTAATTAAATGTAGAAGCTATCTCCTGATCTCAGCATGCACTGTCCCCCTTCATCTCCCCCAAAACCCCAGCAAGCACTCTCCCCAGCTCACAAAACTCCCAGTAGCTATGTAGCTGTTTACTATTTCCTGTGCATTCAGGCACTATACGTTTGCTTTGGACTAGTGGGCTGATTAAGATACCAAGAAGGTGAAGGTGTAGTGCTGGCTAATGATGTCACCTCTTCTACAAGGTTATTCTAATCTGAGTGGAAGTGTCACCATCCCTTTCAAAGCGAACCATGGTGCCTCCCCATTCTTCCAGGTCTCTTGCAGTTCTCATATTAATTTTATTTCTTTTTACTTAAAATGAATTACTTCCTCTTTTATGCCTATCATGTTCTTTCTATTAAGACTATAGCTGGGTAAAACTATATCTCGGTCATGGGATTCACTGAGCTATATTTCTGTGATATCAACATACCAATGTCTCCCTCCAGCATTAGGGCTAATAAATATGGAATTATATTTTTAAGACTGTGGGCAATGCATTTGTTCTCATAGCTTTCCAAATATTCCTTCCTTCTACAGAAGATCTTTAAAGGAAACAAACGGACTATAGTAGTTGGTATGGAAAGGCAGACAGGATAGGGTAGGCCACATGGTCTTTATCTGCCGTCATGCTTCTGCTTCCAGCTGCCAAAACTAATACCTGTCTCTCTTGTCTTCTATTTTCTTAAAAGGTAGTCCTTTGAGACATTCCTTTTTTTTCACCACTACCCTTGCTTTTTGGGGATAGCAGCATTATGTAATAAGCTTTTCATTCATCATCGCCTTATTCCTTTGGTACTGGGTGAACCTCTTCTTAGCTTTTTCTGGAATTTGTCTTTTAAAAGGTGGTATTGTTGACATTTTTAGTAGGCTTCAAAATTCAAAATGGAAAAAAAGCAACCTAAAACAAAGAGTTTCATAATAAGAATTGCATTATGGTTTAAAGAATGGTTTTGCCTCTATTATGATGTAATCGTTACCAAAGGGAATTCTTAGTAGACAGACGTAAATTCTGAAAACAGAAAATGGATCTCAAATTTCAGTGGCTATTTAGCTGATTGAAAACCTCTGAGAAGCAGTTAATACTGAAAATACTTTTCTTCTGCTATATTAACAACAGAACACATATGGTTGTACCTCAAAGGGAGTATAGAAAAAAGATAACCTTGTGGAAACAGTAGATGAGAGACATTTTCCTTTCCCCTCAGGCTCTATCCTGTACAATATGTTATGTATTCTTACTCATAATAGAGTGAGATGTGTCTCTTTTGATACTGAAGGACCTTTTCCATGATTCTTTCATCAACAATCAAGAAAAATGCTGAATTAAAGGAGGCTTTTGACCTTGCAGAAAGTAAATAGATGCAACCGTCCTAGCATGCAATGCTTTATAGTTCATTTTTAGACATTGATTGCATTGTTCATTGCTGAGTTCATATCAGATTTTATTATTACATCTCAAAATAATTTTGCAAAACAGAGAGGTAAATTAAATAATCTATAGCAAGTACAAATTTGCCTGCACTAGTAGATAATATTTTATGATATGGTATAGTAAAATTACCCCTATCTTTTGATCGCCAAAAATTCTGATTTTTACCATGCTTGTATGGAGATGCAAGTCAAAACCTTCCTTAAACCTTTTCCTTTACTCTTGTGTCAGCAGATCTATTACCATGTTGTCCAGTCTCTACAGTCACTTCCAATCCAGGAGGATGATTCCTTCAGAATTCTGCCCATACTTACTTCTACAGGATACTATAGCGCATGTTTACTAAGGGGTATGTTTACTAAACCATCTTAATATTACCGGCATTAGTTGCAGTCTTACTGTGACGAATGCCATATAAGGTAGTGGGTGTTCCGGTCTTAAGGTAGCATTTTGGGTTATCGCGCGATAGAGGGAGCCGTGGCACATTAACGCGCACTAACCTTAATTAGGCATGCTGACCTGCAGTCACAGCAACAGAGGTGTAGCAGACTGGTTAATACATTGACTGCTGGTACAGTGGTCATGAGTTTGACCCCCAGTGGGCTCAGTTAAAAGACTGTCTGAGGCAATCCCTTTTCCTGCTTGTAACAGTCAGACACATCCCAACAATTTGCACTGCCAGCCAAAAAAGCTTCATCCCAGTGCCGCAACCTAATGCACCTTTTAGGGCGCACCATAAGGTACATCATAAAGCACCACGTCATCCAAGGCAGGTCATAATGTGCCCCAGAGGGCGGCAGGAAAGGTTGGCACCCTCCAAGGCAGCATATAAGGCGCTCCATAAGCTGGCCAAATCTAAGGTGCTGCAAAAGATGCCCCAGGGATGCCAAGGTGACACAGGATATGGTGCTAGGGGCACAAAGGTGCCCCAAAGTCACAAGCATGAAATGTATGGCTCAAACACAGATGTAACCATAACACTGCACAGAGCACCAAGGAAAGGCAATGAACAAGTGATGGAAAGAAATAGATGATGGAGGTCATGGACCAGCCAAATCTGTGTGCAGCCCATGTGGCAGCAGGTAAAGTGGACAAACATATCGGGGGCAGCTGTACCAATGTACAGGGTGATGGTAATGTACAGTGCAACAATGACAGTGTGCGGCAGAGGATGGGGATACATGTCCACCAGAGGAGATAGAGGTGGCAGGATAAGTGCAATGACAGGAGGACAAAGGAGAGCAGTGCCATGCAGAGCAGACACAGGAGAGGCAAGCATGAAGAGCCACAATACAGAAAAGTGTGCCAGTGCAGGACATGGGATAGCAGCCTGCACATTAGGGCAGGATGCCACACAGCTGGCACACACACATAGACGGACAGAAGGATGGATGGCAACAGTGATGAGGGTATAATGTGGCAGCAGCTCAGATCTGCACAGATATGACTGTTACACAAATGAAACGTAGTTGTATAGGACAGCCATAAAAAAAAGGGGAACAGAGAGGAATCAAACCCATGACTTCTGCTACTGAAGTCATTGCATTAACCATTGTGCTACATCACTATGGGAACTATCATACCAATGGCTGGCTACAGAAAGAGTGCACATCACCATAAAACTGTCTGCTATGGCTACCAGGATAGGATAGAACCAACAGTACCCATAATTCAATTCACATGCAGAACAGCAGTCTACATCTGCTCACCAGATGGGGTATGCACCTCTACAGCACGTCAGCTTGGTAGGGGGGAATGACCGTGCATGTTACTGGCACAGAGTACCCACAGGCCATGCCAATATGCTTGTTCTGTGCTCACCCTGAGGGTGAGGTGGAGTGGCCAGCACCAGGTCCGCAGTACCCGGGTTGGTTGAGGTGGGCTGTGCTGCAGGTCTCCATCAGTACCAGTGTGTGACAGGAGTTTGTTGCAGACACCTTTAGGAGGTCTCTGTGTCCATTTGTAAATGTCAGTCATGTCTGGCCCTTGTGGACCATGATGAACACAACATAGTGCATATCCACTGTGCTTGCTATGGTCACCTGTTTAGGGAGCAGGGGTGTGTCAGGGTCACATGGCAACAATGTACTTAGCAAACCATCCTCTCTGGGTCAGGGTGGGGGACATGATCTGCCCCCAACAGACCCGCACTCTCCCCCTTTGGAAGGGGGGCTGTGGAGGTACATGAGGACAGGCTGTGGGACCAGCAACAGTAGTCCTGGTGGCAAACGGACAGCTGCTGAAGATCTGCACTTGGAACGGGGCCACTGGCAGATAGGTAGTGGGCCCAGTCAGTTCAGCTTCCCCCCCTCTACAATCTAACATTCACCAGCAGAGGGCAGTCAATGTGCACTTGCTGCACTCTACAAGGTGGTGCAGCCATACAAATGCTAACTGCAGACAGTCTGCTAGCTAGTACATGTTCCTGGAGAAACTGTGTGCACCCAACACTGGGATGTCAGCACACACACCACACAGGTATGTTAGTGATTGGGCCCCAGAAAAGAGAACCCATAAATATCACTTAAGATAAATACTGTAAAACACTATGGGGGAACCTAGCCATGCCGTGGTCACTGCTCAGTCAGGGTGAGAGTGACCTCCCAGCATGACATTCTGTGGCCACCCTGTCCGTGCAGGTGGGGGTCGGGCACTACAATGGCCCAGTCATTGCCCTATACCCTGTGCAAATGTATCCTGCCAGGGCTATACCCACAGTACCTTGCTCCTCATTATGCACATTGGCAGGCTAACACTGGAAACAGTGCAAGCAATGTGGGCTCAGTAAGGTGTAGGCAGCCACAACACACTGGATAGACAGACACACACTCCCACACCTATGCCAGCATTGTGCAAATATAGAGGTTTGTGGCAGTCCTGGCCGCCACAGCAGTCCTGGGCACAGTGCGGGCATTGCTATGGTATTCAGTACTGTTAGGGTCACTCCCCAGGGTGGTAAACACTGTCAGAATCAATAACTGAAACACACTCCACAGATATCAGAAAGGTTGCTATGATGAATCTCTATCAACAAATTGTGTTTAACTTAGGATTTGTTAGCTGACATTAATTATAGCAACCTTTTGATATATGTGGAACGTGTTCCCAAGTTTAGGACGGCATTGCTAAGGAATGCAGGTGCCAGTATTGGGAGATGCTGCTCCGTGCAGGGCCCAACAGCCTGCCTCACCATGAGGCTTTGGATAGTGGAGCCTGTGGGTATGGGTGTTTATGCCCCTGTTGGCTGCTACTCTAGGGCAGAGGTTTCCAACTCTGGTCGTAGTGGGCCGAAAACTGTTCAGGTTTTCATGCTGTCCCTAATGAATATGCATGAGATACATTTGCATACAGTGGGGGCGGCGCATACAAATGCAGCACAAACATATTTATTAGGGACAGCATGAAACCTGAATGGTGTTTGGCCCTCCAGGACTGCAGTTGGGAAACTCTGCTCTAGGGATTGAACATGTTTCTGGTGTCTGTGCTCTGTAGGGTAAAATATAGGCATTTCAGGCATGTTTATTTTATCTGCAATAAAGGTTCCATCTTTATTACCTTGGTTTAGTACTGGGTAAAATATGGGGACAGGGTTGGCAGGAGCCACAGCTAGGACTTGAACTAGTGACCTTCTGCTCCTGAACACACTGGCTGTGTGTACTGCACCACACTGTTACCACAGGGACAGATTATTCCCTGGGGATACCATGACTGTTCATCAGACAGACCCTATCTGTTGCAGTGCATGGCACCCACCTAAATGGGGCTTGGCCATGGTCTGCTGTGGGCAGATGCCACTGCCCTCTCTGCCACCAGCACCCCTCCGCCACCATGCTGCCATGCCATTATGCCAGTGGTGCTGGTGGTGCACAGTCCCAGGCCATCCAGTGTGCTGGTAGGCAGCTGCCTATGGCATGGGTTCTCGGGTAGGGGTGCCTACATGGACATGCACGCTTTCCCCCGGCATCGCCTGCCAATGTTATGTGCCCTTGGGGGTACCTGCTGGGTAATATCCCCTATGACACTGTGGGATACACACTCGTGCCTATGTTGGACCCTCGTTAGTTTCTGTCTTGCTGTTTTACAGTTTCAGCATTCCTATGTGCCACCTAGGCATCTACCTAACACACACTGTGCCCCAGCTGGACCACAGCATGTGCCGCCTGCAGCCCCCTGTATCCCATTTACAGCATCAGTACAGTTGCCCTTTCCTATGTGCCCACTCTTCTGTTGCTGCACATGTGCATGCCATAACAAACCTGCCCAATCTAAACGACAGAAACTCTGATCAGCGCTATTTCAATGTGGGATCATTCACTTTGTAGGGGGACAGAGCATAGCCCTTCTAAACATGATATCTTAATTTTTACGCTTTGTGAGTAGTGTTGCTTTATGTTTATCATTAATATCACTATTGGCCAGCTTGGTTATTGGGATTTTAAATGTGGTTCTGGTCATTTTATATGTTTATTTGCCTTTTTGGTTCCTGCACATGTATCACAACTATCACTTTTCTGGGTTTCCCTGCCTTCGCTGCACATTGCTGACTTAAATGGTTTCTCTTTCCTGCAAATGTGCCTAACGCGAGGGTTTCACTGGCATTAGTGTTCAGACACAGATTTCACAGCGTTAGTGTGCCTGGAGCCTCTCCCCGCCCACTCTCCGTCCATTGACCCCTTCCCTCCGCCCTCTGGGAAGCATTACTTCACCCTTTAGACCCGGATTTCACAGCGTTAGTGTGCCTTAACACTGCCGCCACATTATCACTTGATAATATTACATTATCACACAATAACGTTACATTATTGTGCAATAACGTCACTTATCACACGATAATACTACCTCTGCAACATTAAGACAGTTTAGTAAACATACCCCTAAATATTTCAATGCACTTTGATGAAATTAATGTGCATTATGTGCCATTGTGCTCATAGAAATAAAAGCCCCTCGGACACTTAACGCATGTTAATTTCATTAACACACGGTAAAAACTTTGGCAAGTGTGCCCTTGTGTTTTAATGTATGAATACCATATCAGATCCACATTATGCTTTCTTCAGAATCAGCTCAAAAGAAAGACATTGAAAAATATGATTGTTTTATATAAATAAAAAATAAATTTGGCTTGATATTGTGTGATTAAAGATTTGTTTTTGAAAAAAAAATAGTTATAAAGATGAATTAAAATCATTAGATATTGTTAAATGTAAATGCCACAGATGATGACTATTAATATGTGTATCAATAAACTATAGAATAGAAGATCTGAGCAATGAAGCAAATTTTTAATTTGGCTGAGATGCAGGTCAGTTTACATTTCCATGTAGTTAATTTGTTTTTACTTAATTATTTAGTTTTATTCATTTAAAACTATTTCTATTCCATGCTATCGGGAATCTATGTGGATTACAATTTACACACATAAGCCATAACAACCTAAATTATAAATTACCATGCTAGAAATAACAGAATAAAACAAAATAACAACATAAAATCAAAAGCAAATAATTGCAGGATAGATAATATGCTATGTTCTTCATTCCATGGGACATGATGACATCATTAATTAAAGAACTGCTGCTATCTGTTGATCTAGCATCTCAAATGCTTGCTGAAACAAATGAGCTTTCAAATGCTGGCAGAACTCAATTGGTTCATTTAGCTCAACTGTTTCCATTAGAGTCAATGGGGATAGGATTTCTGGCCTCTAAAATTGGAGTTTTCTTTACAATTGTATGAAACTTGCCTGAAACTTCCAGTAAGACATAGAGATAACAGGATCTCAAGACACCAAGAATGGCATAAACACCCCATGGCACCAAAAGAGGATTAAAGGTCGTCACTGTACAATCCAAGACACTTACAGAGAGGCAAAAGCAGCACTATCAATTATAGGAAAAAACCAAGGCACTGAGACGGGCAAAGCAGTACCAACAGTGCTAGGCACACTCAAAGCTACACGAGAGGCATAAATAAGACCAAATAAATACATGGATGCCAAACATGTAGAACCCATGACACTGGGATAGGGACAAAACAGCCCAAACAAAGGTTAATGTTGTCCAGCAGATTTGGCCAATCAGTACTGCAGAATCTTTTTGGTAAGTAAAATTCACCTCCACCCCCCCAGATCCATTTATTTCTGTAGTGGCTGCCTTAAAAAAAGTGAAACAATTACATAAAAGGCCAGTTGCCAACAAAAAAATACCATTTGTTAGCCTCAATTGGGCATGTTCTTATTCCCTTTTTGTTCAAGGCAGCCAATAGCTACTAGTTGTGGTCAACATTGTCGGCACACTTGCAATTCATCCCCTCCTTGTCCAATATCTTCTAAAAAATGTAACCAATGAAATGGCTTTGGACTATATACAGTATGCACACATATTTGACACATAAAAGAATCAAATAAAGCAAGACCAATTTAAAAAGGAAATAGGACAGGATAATTGGCACCCTTATAAAGAATTCAAAGTGGTTTGAACAGAAGAACCACATTTCCATTGCAGTAACATTAGACACACCTATGATGAATTGTCAGTACTCACATGGCTTGAATCAACCAATCAATCTGGAGCAATCTAGAGTGGTGGTTTCAACCCGCACCATACGCTGCAAACTAAACAAAGAAGGACTTCATGGTGAAGGCCAAGAGGACCCCACTGCTCAAAGACAGACATAAAAAGGCACGCCTGATCTTTGCTCAAACCTACCTTGAGAAACCACAATCTTTCTGGGAAAATGTTCTTTGGACAGATGAAACCAAACCTGAGCTCTTTGGCAGTGCAGACCAGCAATACATTTACGGGGAAAGAAATGAAGCTTACTTATAAGGAAAAAAACACTTTTCGTACAGTTTAATATGGTGGAGGTTCCATAATGTTGTAGGGCTGTTTTGCTGCCTCAGGAACTGGAGGCCTGGAATGTATTAAAGGAATCATGAATCAGAAGACTACCAAGGTATTCTGGAGTGAAATATGCTACCTAGTGTCAGACAGAAAGCTAGGTCTGGGACAAAGGTTGAATGTCATGAGTCCTCCAGCAGGACAATGGCCCTAAACATACAACCAAAAGTACAAAGAATGTTTAAAAAGGAAAAAAAATGGACTGTTTTAAATTGGCCAGCATGAGTCCTGAAATCCGCCATTGGTAAAAGGAATCCTGGAAACATTCATGAGCTGGAACAAATCACAGTTGAAGAGTGGGAGAAGCTACTAGCAGACAGATGTACAAAACCTATAGATGGCTACAAGAAACGTTTGGTGTCTGTCATCACTGCCAAGGGTTGTGCAACCAAATATTAGTGAAGGGTGCCATTAATCCTGTCTAATTCATATTTTGTTCTATTCTTATACATTACTACGTCTAAGTTGCACAGATCTCTTTTTTGTGTGGCATACGCTTTGAACATACTATTAAAATATTATAATGCAGTTGGAATATTTCCAATTATTTCTCAAGATATTATACACAAGGATGCCAATACTGTTGACCACAACATTATTGATGCCCGTTCAATGTAAAACGTTTATTCTGTTCTGTGTAAAGTGCACTGATTTTGAAATAGTGCGGTATAAGAAATTAAATAAATAAATAAACTGTAAAATAACCCCCTTGATATTTTTGCAAGCTTCTCTGTATTTTTAAGTGAAGCACAATTTTACAAAGCTTATTTTCACTTTACTACATATAAATTCTATAAGTTGTTTTGGGGATTGAAAGGGAGATTTGTATCCTATTGTACAGGGGAAGGAGGAAGGTGGAATGATTGTTTATGTACTGGATTGGGAGGAAATTGATTGTATAATTATGCTGTTTTATTGTAACACATCTCATGCAGTTGATGAGGTGTGATAATCAAAAAGTGAAAATAAGAATGAAATATTTTCCTTCCTGAATCAATTGTCTTCTGTCTTCTGCAATAGTTACTATGTTAAATTCTGACTTGTAAGTCTCTAGTGAGATCTTACCTTAAAGGCCACTAGCAGGATATATTGCTAAGGTCTCTAATTAATGCACTGAATCTTATCTATAATCACGATGCTCCCTCTTTGCATGTTGGTTTGGTTTCAGAATACATTGATAGAGATTAATGGCCCTAGTTTCTTCTTTTGTACAAATACTGAAAGTTATGAATTTGTCTCTTAAGCTTTCCGTGAACTTTAATACCAGTTTTACAAATGAGTGGAGAACTGAATCTGAGGGACCTGGTAGAAGACACTAAGGGGCATGTTTACTAAACATTCCTAATGTGCGGGGCCGCGGTAGTGTGCGTGTGTCATATAAGGAGTGGGCGGTTCAGGCAGAAAGAAGAAAAAAACCCGACCGTACGTGTGCGCGTCACGCTAATTTGCGGGGCCCACATTAGCGCGTGGGAAGGCTAAGTGGGGCGCTGCTGAGCACATATCAGAACAGAGCTGTAGCACAACGGTGAACACACTAACCAATGGTGCAGGGGCTACAGGTTCAATCCCCCATTGTGTGCAACAAAAAGGCCAGCTAAGGCAACACCTTGAATGTGTAAAAGTGGTTCAGGAGTCAAAGTACTTTTGGACGGCATAAGGCGGCACACTGTTCATTTTGTACGGCATAAGGCGGCGCACTGTACTATCTGGGCGGCACAAGGCGGCGCACTGTTCATTTTGGGCGGCACAAGGCGGCGCACTAATTGTGGGCAGCAGGAGGTGGCGCGCTGATGGGCATAAGGCGGCGCGCTGATGCCAAAGCAAAGGAACACAGCCACAGCACAATGGTTAAGACACTGACCAATGGTGCAGGGACCAGGGGTTCAATCCCTCACAATGCCCAGTGAAAAAGGCTAGCTGAGGCAGTATGTTATATGTTGTGGAGTGCTGTAAGAGGCTTTCTAATTTTATTTTGTGATAACTACTAGCAAACGCACTCTCACAGCATATTAATATAAGGCGGCCCATAAGGCACATGTTACAGTGCACCGTCCGCCAAGGCACCCTAGAATGTCCCCTATAGGGCAGCATGTATGTTGCGACACAGGATAATGTATAGTGCACCCTATATGGCTGGCAACCGTAACGTGCCCTATAGGGCGCCCCATAAAGCACCCTCAGAGGCACCTTATGGGTACAGTACGCTGAGGGTGGTATTGCTGGCAGCAACATATGTACAGTAAATTAAAATAAATCTGTGGACACCCCTATCATATAACCCCACTGTGGGTTTGAACCCATGCCATCTGGCTGCACAGGCAGGGACGTAACCATTGGGCTACAGCTCTATAGCTGTAAGCAGCCCCTGGCTGGCTGCAGATAGCCTGTACGTCACCTCACTGACAGTCTGCTGTTGTGAACCACCCGTACCCATGATGCACTGCACATGCAAATCAGCTGTCCACGATTGAACACAGGATGGGAAATGCACCCCTAAAGCTCCCCGGCCTGGTAGGGGGAAGTGTCCGTGTGCACCCACACAGCACCTCGGCCTGGTAGGGTGTCCTGAGTGGGTGGACAAACGTCAAAGAGTAGCTAAACACCATCACATTGTGTGGTTACTGTGCTCACCCTGAGTGTGAGATGTTGCGCCCAGGACCAGGTCCACAACACCAGGCATGGCCGAATGTAGACATGTCAGAGCTCCAAAGCAGCAATAACCTGTGGAATAGGTAGGTGCTGCATAAACATTTTGGAGATCTCTGTCTGGCTCAGTTAGTGGGGACCCCCCCCGGTGGATAAAACAGGGCTTTTCCTCAACAGATCCCCACCCTGATGGCAGTAGAGTGGACCATCAACCCCAGTCCTGCTAGGGAACAGACACCCCCACAGGGCAGTCCAAGCAGCTCCACACACATCCATAACACAATATCAGACAGACATTAGGCCTGGATATTCAAAGATGCACCCCACCACTATCTAATATTCACCTGCAGCAAGCCATCAGCCACTGTACCCTGCAAGGCACTCCATCACAACACATAGCAGCTGTGAACAGTCTGCTGGCTGGTCCTGATGGACATGCATGCACCCACAACTGGGGTGGCAGCACACACAGACAGATAAGTCCATGAAGAGGCCCCCACAGGACACCCATACATATCACATGGGAGAATCACAATATAGCACTATGGGGGTGCCTAGCCATGCTGCCATCACTGCACACTCAGGGTGAGAGTGATCCCCCAGCAGCACATACAGAGGTCACCCTGTCTGTGTAGGTGGTGGCCGGGCACTACCATTTTATTTATTTATTTATTTATTTAACAGTATTTCTAAACCGCCTTATCTTAATAATCAAGGTGGTATCACAGCAAGCAATCAAGTAAAGTGTGTGCGTTGTACATGCAGTGAGGATGAAACTTAGTTGTGTGAGGGCTGTGTTGGGTGCTTGATTTGTTTGAGCTATGTACAAGGTGGGCTATTTACAGTGGTGCTAAAACACATTTTATATACATACAGTTGTTTAGGAGGATTGGAGTGCTGTTATCCATTCTCTTAGGTTATGTGATGTGACCATAGTGCTCTATGAACAGCATGGTTTTCAGTTGTTTTCTGAAGTCTTTGAGGTCTGGAGTTGCCCTTAGATCGTCCGGTAGATTGTTCCATATTGTTGGAGCAGCCATGGAGAGAGCTCTGTCTGTTGTGTCCTTGCGTGTGTGCTTGTATTCATTTGGGGTACTGACTCGGTTGCGTGTTTGACTTCTTCTAGGACGTGCGCTGGTTTCCGGTTGTATGAGCGTGTGGAGGCTGTTGGCTGATGTGTGCTCTTTTATCTTAAATAGGTTTATGATAGTCTTGTATCTGATGCGAGCACTGATTGGGAGCCAGTGTAAGTCCTTTAATGTAGGTGTGATGTGCTCCTGCCTTGTGGCTCCGGATATGATTCGAGCTGCAGTGTTTTGTGCCAGCTGGAGTGGTTTGAGAGCTTGTTTTGGTAGTCCAAGGTATATCGGATTGCAGAAGTCCAGTATTGGGGTTATCAGTGCTTGACAGACGGTACGGAAGTGTTCTGGGGCGAGGAGTGGTTTCATTCTCCTGATGATTCGCATCCTGTAGTAGGCTTTTTGGATTGTTTTGTCTATGTGTGGTTTGAGGTTGAGTTTACTGTCCAGCGTAACCCCAAGGTATCTCACCTCTGATCTTATCGGTATCGTGGTGCTTTGTATCTTTATGTTTGGTGGGTGTATGAAGCTTTGGTTCCGAGTGATGATTAAAGCTTCGGTCTTGTTGTAGTTTATTGCGAGGTTGTTGTTTTGGCATCACTTCGTCATTTGGGTAAGGCAGTCTGTTATCTTAGAGAAGTCCGGGTTGTCGATTGATATCGGGGAGTATACCATGATGTCGTCTGCGTATATTGTGTATTGGATGTTGTTCTCTTTCATGATGTTGCATATTGGTTGGATGTAGATGTTAAAAAGGAGTGCTGAGAGTGCGGATCTTTGCGGTACTCCTTGTTGGACGTTTATGGGTCGGGAGGTGTCATGTCCCACCTTGACCTGTAGCTGTCTTTCGGTTAGGTACGAGTGGAACCATTTCAGAGTGGTACCGTGTATACCAGTGTTCTTTAGTCTCTCCAGGAGCATATTGTGGTCAACTGTGTCGAAAGCTGAGGAGATGTCAATGAAGATCATTATAATTCCTTTCCTGGTGTTGTCAATTATTCTTATGATGCTGTCGAAGAGGTAGATCAGTAGAGTTTCGACTCCATGGTTGGGACGAAATCCGTGTTGGTTGTCGTCGAGAGTTCCGTGTTCGTCGATGTGTTCCTGAAGTTGTAGTTGAACCGTCTTTTCGATTATTTTTGCGAGGAAGGGTATGCTGGAGATTGGTCGGTATGCTGCTGGGTCCTTTTTGTCGAGAGTAGTTTTCTTTGTGATTGGTCTTACTGAGGCAAGCTTTAGTTGCTGTGGCATGAGTCCTTGAGTGAGTGAGTTGTGTACCATTTTATGAATGGTTGGTATGAGGCTTGATTTGGTGGCTTTGACCCATGACACTGGGCAAGGGTCTGTAGGAGCAGTGCTTGTGTTGATTGTGGAGATGATGTGGGATATCTGTTCTTTTGAGGGTGAGTAGAATGTGCCCCAGGTTTTGGGGTGTACGTTCGTTCTGATGGTTTCACTGAGTGTTGTGCGCTCTGTGGAGTGAAATTTGTCTTTGATGTGGTCGGCGAATTTCTGTGGATCCACTTGTACTTCTCTTTCTGCTACTTGCTCTTTTGTTAGGGTTTTTACTATTTCGAAAAGTTCTCTGGGTTTGTTGATGGAAGAATTTATCAGGTTTGTGTGGAATTCTCTCTTTGATTGGTTGATGTGTTCATTGTATTGTTTTTGCTTTGTTAGGTAAAGATGTTGGTCGGAAGTAGTTTTGATTTTTCTCCATCTCCGTTCAATCTTCCTGAGCTCCCTCTTTTCCTGTCGTATTTTTGCCGAGTACCATGGCTTGTTTTGTCTCTTGTTGTGGTGTCGTTTCTCGGTCCTGTCATCGGATGGTTTGGCGGCGTTAGCTAGGACGCTGTTCCAGTTGGAAACTTGTTCCTCCAGGTCCTCTGAGTCAATGTTCAAGTGTTGTATTGTGTCCTGTATGAATTCGTCCTTGTCAAAGGACTTGAATCGTCTTTGTGTGTGTGGGATGTTTGCTCTTTCGTTTGTCCGGTCTTCTTGTGATTGCAGCTTCGTCTCGATTAAGTAATGGTCAGACCATGGTACTGGGGTGATGGTGGGTGTAGAAATTAGGTCTCTTGAGGTTAGGTAGTTTGATGCGAAGATGAGGTCTGGGGATGATCCAAGTCTGTGTGTTGGTGCATTGACTATCTGTGTGAATTGAAGTGAGGTCATTGCTTGAAGGAAGGCCTCTGCATCTTTTGTATTGGCGGACTTGAGGTTGAAGTCTCCGATTAGTAGTGCTGGTTTGTTGTTTGTTGTTATGGCACAGGCTTCTTCGAGTGTGAAGGCTAGTTCGTCGGGTGGAGCACGGGGTGCTCTGTAGGTTAGGCAGATTGCAATATTCTTGTTCTTGATGCTAATTGTGTTACACTGCTGTGTATCTGTGAGGTTCTGTGTCTTGAACTTGAGTTTTGTTTTTGCTATTATTAGGACTCCTCCTCCACGCTTGTGGGTGCGTGGGCAGTTGTATGCTGAGTAGTTGTTCGGTACTAGTTGGTTGAGTAGTACACAGTCGGTAGTGTTGAGCCATGTCTCTGTGATGCATATTATGTCGGGCTTTCGCTCTTCTATGTGGTCTACCAGAGTGTGTATCTTGTTGCAGACGGATCTGGCGTTTATGAGCTCAATTGTTGTTGTCTTTGTGGAAGAGGTTGTTACTACATGTGCTTCCTTTGAGCCGGTGTTGGGGTTTGATTTGTGTCTGTTTGGTCTCTTTGCTTGGGAGGTTGCGAGTGTCTCTTTGTGTGTGTGTTGTGGACTGAGATATGGCAGTGTAGTTGGAGGGTACCATGGTGTGTTTGTTTGAGGGTAGTGGAGGTGTGTGGTCGGTGGGAGGAGTTGTGTGACTAGTAAGTATAGAGGGAGGAAGTATGTGGTGTGCATGTTGGTAGTTTGTGATGTTCTGATAGGGTGACACCTGTCTCCTTAGGTCTTTGTCTGTTGTTTGCTTTGGGGAGAGCTGTACTTGTTGCGGTGCGGGAGCCTGTCCCGTGGATGTGGAGCTGGATCTGATGCGGTGCGGGAGCCTGTCCCGTGGGGGGAGCCTGTCCCGTGGATGTGGAGCTGGATCTTTTGCGGTGCGGGAGCCTGTCCCGTGGGGGGAGCCTGTCCCGTGGATGTGGAGCTGGATCTGATGCGGTGCGGGAGCCTGTCCCATGGGGGGAGCCTGTCCCGTGGATGTGGAGCTGGATCTTTTGCGGTGCGGGAGCCTGTCCCGTGGATGTGGAGCTGGATCTTTTGCGGTGCGGGAGCCTGTCCCGTGGGGGGAGCCTGTCCCGTGGATGTGGAGCTGGATCTTTTGCGGTGCGGGAGCCTGTCCCGTGGGGGGAGCCTGTCCCGTGGATGTGGAGCTGGATCTGATGCGGTGCGGGAGCCTGTCCCGTGTAGGGAGCCTGTCCCGTGGATGTGGAGCTGGACCTGTGGCGGTCGCCTTGGTGCGGGGGCCTGTACCGTGGGGGGGAGGCCGGAGCTTTTATGGAGTGTGATGTTGGAGAGGGCGTTTGGTAGTGTGTGATGTGTTATGTTCTGTGAGAGATTTACTTGCGGTTTTGATGTCCTCCTTGGTCTGCTCCTCTGTCGGGATCCGTTGGTATGCAGTCGGCGCTGCTGAATTCCTAGGATGTTTCCTGCTTTTCGCCTTCGTGCCGCGCCTAAGGGCCACGCCAAAGGGCCCTCTGGCGAGGCCCCCAGGCGCGGGCCCGCCAGGCGCGGGCGCGCCCTGCAGGGACGCCGCTTTTATCCCCGGCAGCTGCTGTGGTTTCGGGCTCCCACCGCCCGGATTGGGCGGGAGCTGAAGATGGGGTGGAGACTCCTGGCAGCGGCGTCTCTGCAGGCAGGGACGCCGCTTTTATCCCCGGCAGCTGCTGTGGTTTCGGGCTCCCACCGCCCGGATTGGGCGGGAGCTGAAGATGGGGTGGAGACTCCTGGCAGTGCCCTATGCCCTGTGCAGCTGCATCCTGGTCAGTCCACTCTGTCTGAGATATACCCATGGTCCCTTGCTACTCATTATGCACATTGGCAGGCCAATACTGGCAACAGTGTTGGCAGTGTGGGCTGTGGAAGGGGCATGCAGCCAACACCCACTGTATAGACAGACACACAATTCCACACCTATGCCATCATGGTGCTACTATTGAGGAGGTAATTAGCCTTGCCCACCAAACCGGTGCTGGGCACGGCAAGGCATGGATATGCTACGCAGTACTGCTGGGGGTCACTCCCCAGGGTGGTAAACACCGTCAGAGGCAAGGGCTGGAGCACGCACCGCAAACACCAAACAGATTGTTCGGATGGGGTCAACTAGCAGTATGTGCGTAACGTATGGATATCTATCTGCCAGTACTCCTAGCAAGCGTCTCAGAGCTGTGTACCATATACCTCAGGTGTAGGGTTCCATTGCTAGGGTATGCAGGTGCTAGTATTGGGAGATGCACGCAGGGTCCAATGTTCTGCCTCTCCAGGAGACATTGGCCAATGGGGCCTGTGGGTGTGGGTGTGGGTGTGTCTGCCCCTGTTGGCTGCTGCTTTACGGCAGAGATTCCCAACTCCAGTCCAGGTGTGCATCACACTGATCGGGTTTACCTGCTGTTCCTCATGAATATGCATGAGCTACATCTACATGCCATGGGGGTGGTGCATAGATATACAGCACAGGCATTTGTATGAGTGGCAGCATGGACCCTGACTGGTGTGTGGCCCACCAGGACTGCATTTGGGAGATTCTGCTCTAGGTACTGCCCCTGTACATGGTGTCTGTGCTCAGTGGGGTAAAAGATAGATGTAGTACCATTGCATATGGCCTCGCCACGAAAGGTTTGTCCTTACTATCACTGTGTAGCTGTGGGAAAAATATGTGGGAAGGATTGGCGGTAGCCCCAGCTGGGCTTTGAACCTGTGACCTTCTGTTCTTGTATGCACTGTCTGTGTGCACTGCACCACCTTGTAGCCATAGATTGGCTGGATTCCCTGGAACATCCATGCCTGTGGATCCGGCAGGGCCTGTGTGTTGCAGTGGACTGTGCCAGCCTGCACATGGCTTGGCCTCTGTCCTCTGTGGCTAGCTGCCACTGCCCCCTGCACCACATGTACTCGTGCGCCAACATGCTGGCATGAGCTTCTCTCAGAAACAGCAGATGACCTGATTGCAATGTGGCAGTACGGGACTGCATTTGGGGGACTTGGCTGTAGGTATGCCCATTGTTGTGGTGTGTGTGCGGTTTTGGGTAACATATGGGTGTTTCCCCCATGCTTATGTTCCCTGCAATACAGGGGTGTCTGCTCTATCTTTGTTTAGTGGTGGGTAAAATATATGGACGGGGCTGGCAAGTGCCCCAGCTGGGATTTGAACCTCTGGCCTTCTAGTCCTAGAGGTCATGGCTATGTCCTCTGCACCACACTATGGCCACAGAGACAGTGCAGCCCCTGGAGGTAGTAAACCTGGCAGGATGGCGTCACAAACCCTGCTGTATGCATTTTTACTGTGGGCTCCTTCACCCTGTGTGGTGACAAATGTGCAAATAAAACCCGGGAATGACCACGGAACAAAGGGGGAAAACATATACCCAAGCTGGGCAACAGTGATATTAATGGGCAACCCTAGATAACACTCCCAGGACAGCTCCAGAAAAAGGGAAATGTTTTTTGGACGAGTCTCCGCTCCGTACACCTTTCCATAAATCATTTCCTTTTTTTTGGAGCTTTCCTGGGTGTGTTATCTAGTTTTTCCCATAACTATAACTGTTCCCCAACTGAATTACTATTTTTCATATTTTTGTGGTGGTCATTTTCTATTTATAATTGCACTTTTGTGCTGTGCACATGTATCACACTGCTCACGTTTTTCAGGTTTCCCCGGTTTTGCTGTACATTGCTGACGGAAATGGTTTCTCTTCCCTTTAAATGCATTCTAACGCGAGTGATTCACTCACGCTATTTTTTTTTGGAAATTCAGCCCCGATAATGTGCGGGGCGCCTCTCCCCTCCCCTTCCCCGCCCATTAACCCCTTCTCTCCGCCCCTCCGGGGCCTTCCTCCGCCCTCCGTTAGCCTTTCCACGCCTCTATCGGACATTTGCGGGCACGTACTTGTGCGGCACCCGTTACTGTGACGCGCAAGTGTGCGGGGCTTCATCGCACGTTTGCGGGGCGTTTAAGCGCTCTTAAGTACCGCTTTTAGTGCGCTATTTTGCGGTGCGCTAATTAGCAGTTTTTAGTAAACATGCCCCTAAGACTTTCATTGATTACGAGAAATTAGTCCTATTCATAAAGTTTGTGACAAATGCTTGATATCATGGGGTATATTTTAGAAGCATCCTCATGTCTAAACAGCGGAATTTGCTCATATAGATTACTACACATTCAAACAGCAATTTTAGAAAGCCAATATATATACTTGGGAGGTCATTCTGCACCACGAATAGCAGGGATGTACAACCTGTTTGGAAGTACATCTCCACTATTTGTCCCCCTGCCGATCCCAGTGCAAAGGCTCCCTATAAATACAGTGATGTTATATGGGGAGCCTGTGATAGGGGCGTTCTGGAGGCGGACTGACAGTGGGCGTGGGCAGGCCGTGACCTCGGATGTACAGGGTCAATCCTGAGGTCAACCCTGTATGTCAGGGCTCAGATGGGGGACTTATTCCATCTCAGAGGTGGAATAAGTCCCCCTGGACATGGGGTGACAGTGGCAGCCGGCAGGCAAGTGAGAGGTATAGGCATCCCCATAGCCTGACCCTGGCCATGGGAGGCTGGATCGTGGGCTGGGCTGTGGGGAAAGGAGGTTTTGGCGGCGGCCAGTGATCATGGTTCCTGAATGGAGTCGTGGTGCCATGGCGACGGGATGCCATGACCCTGAGACTCCATTCAGAAGCCTGGCTGAGTTAGCTGGGTAAGTGTCAGACATGCAGCCGATCAAAATCGGGGCCTGGCCTGCATGTCCAGGCAGGTAGACCCGATTCTAATCCCACAGGCATGTCTAGCTCACGTGTGATCAGAATTGTGTGCTTCCGCTGCACTTCCCAATTTTGACCGGCCATAGAGGGGCAGAATGTCTACAACAGGATTGGCCCCTTGGAGAACAGCATCACATCTAGGTAGCAAGAAGATGTTAAGAGGGAGTGTTTTGGGCAAGTCTACAATATCAACATATATTCCCCATTTCATAAGGGGAATCCATATCAGAATCAATTGCAGCTTGCTTTTTATTTATTGAATGTCATTAATATAACATCAAGTCATAATCTTGTACAGAAAAAGGAAAACTTGTGGAGAGCATCTTTGTTCAAAACAGACATTAATTACAATGAAAAACAGAAAGAGTTACCTACTAGTCCACAAATGCAAAGGGGGGGGGGAGGGGGGCTGTACAGAATGAAACCAGGGGGACATATATAACCCCAAAACATAAGGAAAAACTAACCATGGAAAAAGGCAACTAGTGAAGACCTAGGTATTAACCATTCATAACATGGTTTAAGAAGTAGCAGCCCCAGATGGTACAGTTAACGGTTTAAGAAGTAGCAGCCCCAGATGGTACAGTAGCAGCCCCATATGGTACATTAATGAAAGTGGCTAGGTCGCCTGGGTAAAAAAATACATAGAGCACTGATTTATAAAGAATTAAACATTTGCAAGGAAATTTTAAGTGGAAAAAGGCACCCAATTGCAGTACGCCTGGTTTCAACAACAAAAACTGCCTACGCTACTTCTGAGTCTGTTTTGCTAAGTCGGGGAAAATAGAAATAGTAAAGCCACAGAAAGACGCAGTCCTCCTTTTGAAATATAATTTTAGGATAGAGCAGATCAAATTGGTGGAAGAGTTGCACTCTATCTTAGAAAGGGCATTGAGTCGCAAAGGATTAAAATTTTGCAGGAAACAAAATTCACTGCAGAATCTCTATGGATTGAAATTCCATGTCAAAAGGGGAAGGGGAAGGCAACGGCAACGGCAGTGGCTGTACTATTGACTGCCTGGCCAGAATGAACAAATGGATGATGAAATGTTCAGAGAAATCAGGGAAGCTAACAAAAATTATAGTACAGTAATAATAATGAGTGATTTCAATTACTCTGTTATCAACTGGGTCAGTGCAATGGCAGGACATGCTAGGGAGATAACGTTTCTAGATGAAATAAATGACTGCTTCTTTGAGCATATGGTTCATGAACTGATCAGAGGTGAAGTCATTTTGGACCTAGTCCTTAGTGGAACACAAGATCTGGTGCAAGAGATAAGCATGTTGGGGCTACTTGGCAATAGTGATCATAGCATGATCGCGTCGGATTTAATACATGGAGAAAGGATGGTAAGGAAATCCACAGTACTACCTTTTAACTTTCAAAAGAGAGACTATGATAAAATGAGGAAAATAGTAAAGAAAAAACTAAAAGGAGCAGTTGCAAAGATTAAAGATTTACATCAAGCATGGCTGATGTTTAAAAATACTATTTTGGAAGCCCAGACCAGCTGTATTCCATGCTTTAAGAAAAGTGGAAGGAAGTCCAAAAAACTGTCAGCATGGCTTAAAGATGAGGTCAGAGAGGCTGTTTTTGCCAAAAAAGCATCTTTCAGAAAATGGATAAAGGAGCCAAACGACGAAAACTGGAAACAACATAAGCACTGGCAAGTTAGATGCAAGGCATTGATAAGGCAAAGATAGAATTTGAGAAGCAGCTTGCTATGGAAGCAAAAACTCGTAATAAAGACTTTTTCAAATACATTTATAGGAAAAAACCTGTGACAGAGTCACTTGGACCATTAGATGATAGAGGGGTAAAAGGAGCACTAAGAGAGGACAAAGCCATAGTGGAGAGACTGAATGAATTCTTTGGTTTGGTCTTTACTGAAGATGATGTAGGGATGATAACCATGATTGAAATGGTATTTAAAGGTGTTGCCGCAGAAGAATTCAAAGAAATATTGATACACTGGGAAGATGTATTACAACTATTTAATAAACTGAAGAGGAGAAAATCACCTGGACCGGATGGTATACATCTAAGGGTGCTGAAAGAACTGAAATATGAGATTGCAGACCTACTATTAGTAATCTGTGAACTATCGTTAAAATCATTGTAATACCTGAATATTGGAGGATGGCCCATGTAATAACAATTTTTAAAAAGGGTTTCAGGGGTGATATCGGAAATTACAGACTGGTGAGCCTGACATCAGTACTGGGAAAAAGGGTACTGCACTTTCCCCAATTCAGCTACGGTCACCCAACTTTGGAGGAGAGAGTTCTTGGGAATGAAGCCCAGTTATTTATTTATTTACATTCTCTTATATACCATGCTATTCTGCATCAGTGTGGTTTACATTAAACAAACTGAAATTACATTGAACAGGGCATTATAACTTGGAGATAACCCTCCATAGCCCATGTTCCCTGTAAAAATAGTTAAGTGGCTTGCCCAAGACCACAAGGAGCACCTGTAGGACTAGAAACCCCAGTCCTTCAGGCCCAAGGTTGCTGTCCTCTAGTGAGATTTGAACTCCTGACCTTCCGGCCTGAAGTACTTTGCCCCAACCACTAGGCCACTCCTCCACTCACTAGGTTCTCTCCCTAGGGGGGGGGGGGGGGTCATTTGTGTTAAAATTTCCATTGAAGTGTCACAAGAACATAAGAACAAAAGATATGCCATAGTGGGTCAGACCAAGGTCTATCAAGCCCAGTATCCTGTTTCCAACAGTGGTCAATCTAGGTCACAGGTACTGTGGCAAGGAGGCCTATCCAGAGTCTGGGGGAGGACCAAGAGACAGGGAATTCACCCTAGTAAAGGGCCCCCTTTCACCAAGTCAGGGTAGGAAAGCCACAACCTCCTCCAGGAATCAGAAAACCTCCACGTTGCCCACGTTTCACGCACCCCCTAGTGGAATGAGAGAGAGAGGATATAGGGCCCAGAACCCCTATGTCAGTGAATTCTCCAAGCACTCAGGTAGCCAAAGTCAGGCTGATTACTGTCACCTGGGAAGGGAGGAGTTGGAGCTAGAGCCCTGGAAATATAAACCTATGCCAGACTATGAGGAAAGGGGAAGAGAAGCAGGAAGCCAGGCTGACACGAACAGAGGCACAGATACAAGCAAGGGAAGCTTGACTAGTGCTGAGCAGAGCAGAGGAACTGAGCTTCCAGGAGAAGAAAGTGCCAATTGGCATATAGCACGTCTGCAAGCGAGATTGGGGACAGAAACAAGAGGGACTCCAGAATCCCCCGGGAGGCTGTTAGCTGAGCACTGTGAGCAAGACGGGGACTCAGAATCCATGCAGCTGGGAGAGCCCGAGGTGGAGCTGAATGAGGAGGACACTCCCATGGATGGTTCCTTTTGCCAGGCTTTAAATATGGGAACGTAGAGAAAAAAAACTATCTTGAAAGAAAGTCTTCAAGGAAAGAAGGTACCCATAGTCAACAAGCAGGGTGGCCGTGATTCTCGCATGTTTGCAAAGGGGACATTTACGGGGACTAAGGAGCAAGCCAGGAACTGTGATATAAGCTTGTTAACCAACTGCTGCCTGAATTATGACACTGGGGTAAGCTAAAGTAGCTATTAGAACAATGCTGTCTTTTGCCCCTGGGTTCTATCTTTTTGCTTGGAAGGTAGCCAAGAAAGCTTTGAAGCTGAATAGAAGCTAAACTACCACAGACATTAAATTTGATTTGTTTTTGTGCTTTAGCCAGCAAGGCTAAAAAGGAATTCTATATCCTTGCTGTTAAAGACTGTATATCCTGAACTATAGAGAACCTTTGAACAGCCATTCTTGTGTTTGGGTTTGTTTTATGGACAATGCTATACCTTAAAGAATCCTGAACAAATAATCCTGTATGTGGTATGTTTGAACCATTGTGTGCAAAATAAATCTCTGTCATTTGCCTTACCTCGTTGAGCCTGACTACAACTTTCTTCCTGACGCATCCATACAGCTTAACAAAACAAAACTACATTTCCCAGAGGACGCTGCAGGGAAATAATTTGTTAAGGCGGACAGCGGGAAGTTCCTCTTAACCACGCCTCTCTAAGCTAGAGGCGGGTGGTGAGGCCATGACAGTACCTAGCAATTTCCCCAAAAGACACAGGTTCTACAATGTTTGTATTGGAACAAGCAGTGGATTTCCCAGATCCCCTTTGATAAAGCTTTATGGAGCTTTCCTCCAGGCACTCGTCCAAACCTTTTTTAAACCCAGCTACACTAACAGCTTTTACTACATCCTCCGGTAACAATTTCCACGTTGAGTGGAAAAATATTTTCTCTTATTAGTCTTAAATAGGTTACCCTGTAGCTTCATTGCATGTACCCTAGCCTTTCTATATTTTGATGGTATAAACAATCGATCCACTCCATTCATTAATTTATAGATCTCTACCGTATCTCCCCTCAACCATCTCTTTTCCAGGTTGAAGAGCCCTAACCATTTTAGCCTCTCTTCATAGGGGTATCCTTCAATCCCCTTTACCATTTTGGTGGCTCTTCTCTGTACTTTTTCTAATAACACTATATCCTTTTTAAGATATGGTGACCAGAATTGCACACAATATTCAAGTTGAGGTAGCACCATGGGATGATAGAGGCATTATAATACCCTTTGTTTTATTCTCCATTCCTTTCCTTAAAGAAACATAGAAAAATGATGACAGAAAAAGACCACATGGCCTATCTAGTCTGTCCTTCCATATCAACAACTACAACAGTCCCCTTTTTTCCATTAGAGATTCTCTGTGTTTGACCCATGCCTTTTGGAATTCAGATACTGTCCTCATCTCTACCACCTTCACTGGGAGACTATTCCTTGGATCCACCACTGTTTCCGTAAAGAAATATTTCCGCATACCACTCTTGAATCTATCCCCTTTCACCCATGTATCCTTATAGCAGAACTTGCTTTCAAACGAAAGAGACTCTCCCCCTGTGCATTTATGCCATAGAGATATTTAAACAGCTCAATCATATCACCTCTATTCCGCATTTACTCAAAGGTATACATATTAAGATCCTTAAGTCTGTCCTCATATGCTTTATAATGAAGACCACTAACCATTTTGGTAGCCACCTTCTATACTGACTCCATCCTATTTATATCCTTTTGAAGGTGCGGTCTCCAGAATTGGGCACAATACTACAAATGAGGTCGCACCAAAGACTTATACAGAGGCACTATCACCTCCTTTTTTCTTCTAGCCATTCCTCTCCCTATGCACCCAAGCATCCTTCTAGCTTTTGCTATCACCCTTTCTACCTGTTTAGCTATTTTAAGATTATCAGACACCGAGGTCATGCTCTTCTTTAGTGGACAAAAGTACTTCACCATTATACTATATTGCTCCATTGGATTGCTGCAGCCCAAATGCATGACCTTGCATTTTTTTAACATTAAATCCCACCTGCCAAATTCTAGACCATTCTTCAAGCTTAGCTAGATCCTAACTCATGTTATCTACACATTCCTATATATCTACTCTATTGCAGATTTTGGTAACATCCGCAAAGAGGCAAACATTACCAGACAGCCCTTCCACTATATCACTAACAAAGATGTTAAAAAGAATCGGACCAAGGACAGATCCCTGGGGCAGGTTTAAGAGGTTTGGTAAAGCCACCAGTTGTGGATATGGAAGCACTATGGGATGCAATTTCTACGATAAATACCTCTCTTATGACTGTTGTTGGGATTGTAAAAAGGGATTTTCTTTCGTTGTTTCAAGATATTTCTGAAGCTAAGAAAGGTCAAGGGGAGCAAGCTCTATGTTTGGAGGGAGTGGAGAAAGAGCTAGAACATCTCTGTGGAGTGTGTGCAGCCCAAGTTAAAGACTAGACTTTGTTGTCGAAAAAAACAGAGTATTTAGAGAACTATACTCGTAGGAACAACTTAAGATTGTTAAATTTCCCTAGGTCACCGATGATGTCCCCCATTGAGATGGTTCTAAATATCTCCAGGAAGTGCTTAAACTCCCTGGGGATAATCCACCTCCAATTGTTAGAGCGTAATATGTGAATGTGGGGGGTGGTGGAGCTGGGGCTGCCTCGGGGGGTTTGGTTACTGGAAGGGGGGATCTTACCGCATTCTTGGAGGACTCTCTTGAGGTAGTAACTGCTCGCACCACCCTCTTGGTTACATTGGCCTTGGAGCATGATAAATCATTAATTCTTCGTGCATATTTCCGGAATTTCAATTGTACTTTTCTTGGCTCTAAAGTTTTGATGTTTCCTGATCTCTCTCGTACTACCCAATTGAGGAGGAGGGAATTCTTGGGTATTCGCCCTAGAGTCCTCGCCTTGGGGGATAGTTTTCAGTTAAGATTTCCTTCTCGTTGTATTATTTCCTATGATGGTAAATTGTTTCTGTTTTTTGAGCCAAGTCAGTTATTGAATTTTCTGGTAGCTAGGGAGGGAAATAGAGTGGAAATTGTGACCATTTTGGATGACGCTTTAGTCTCTGCTCCAGAATAAGTAATATTATCCTTTGTTTTATTTCCTGGGGCCTCCCTCTTTGTTTTCCTTAATACTTGTGGACTAAATTTTGGATGATGTATAATATGATCTGATCTAGATATATTTGTTATCTTTGAGTGTTTCTGTATGGATTTCATCTTTTGTTTCCTTTTCATTCTTGTTATGCATGAATGTTAAAATTTAATAAAAATTTAAATTAAAAAAAAAAAAAAGAATCGGACCAAGGACATATCCCTGGGGCACACCACTGGAAACTTCCTTCTCCTCAGAGTGAGCTCCATTTACCTGTACTCTTTGTCACCTCCCACTCAAGCAATTTCTAATCCAAGCAGTATCTTTAGGGTCCATCCCTAGGGTGCTCAGTTTGTTCATAAGTCGCCTATGAGGAACAGTGTCAAAGGCTTTCCTGAAATCCAAATACACGACAGGTAGGTCTCTCCCTCGGTCAAACTCCCTGGTCACCCAGTCAAAGAAATCAATCAGATTTGTCTGACAAGACCTGCCTCTGGTGAATCTTTGCTGCCTCGGATCCTGTAATCTGCTGGACTCCAGAAACCTTACTATTTTCTCTTTCAGCAGTGTTTCCAATTATTTACTCACCACCGAAGTTAAACTAACTGGCCTGTAATTTTCAACCACATCCTTACTTCCGCTTTTGTTTAAAGGGATCACATGAGCCTCTCTACACTCCCGACTCCAATGAGGTACTGAAAATGTCAGTCAGTGGAATTGCTAGAACGTCCCCAAATTCCCTCAGTATTCTAAGGTGTATCCCATCTGGTCCCATCATTTTGTCTACTTTAAGTTTAGCTAGCTTCTCACGAACACAGTCTTCTGAAAATTCTTCAATATGCCCTTCACTTCTCCTCCTGTTTGTGGGTGTTTTCTGAGGTCCTGTTCCTGGTTCTTCATCTGTGAACACAGAACACAGAGCATAAATATTTGTTAAGGAATTCCACCTTATCCTCATCAGCTTTTACATATTCCTCCCCTTCACCCTTGAGTCTGACAATACCACTTTTGCCCTTCCTTTTCTAACATATCTGAAAAATGCTTTATCCCCCCATTTTATTGCATTGGCTATTTCCTATTCTTTTTGAATCTTTGCTTTCCTGACTACTTTGCTATCTTCTTTAAGTTTTTCCAATTATAGATGCCTGTCTTCCTCTCTCTGTGATCTTTTGTATTTCATGAAGGCCTCCCTTTTTTTCTTCACCTTTTCAGCTACTTCTTTCTAAAACCATAGCGGTCTCCTTTTCCTTTTACCTTTATTTACCATTTTAACAAACAGGTTGGTTGCCCTTAAAATATACCCTTTCAGTTTTGCCCACTGTTTTTCTACATCCTCCAGTTGTTCCCCATCCTGCTAAGGACTCCCTGAGGTATTGGCCCATCTTGGCAAAGTTAGTTTTCCTAAAGTCTAAAACCCTCGCTTTTGAATGGATTTTATCAGCCCTAGTCCTAATACTGAACTACACCAACTGGTAATCACTGGATGTAAATAGATCTCCCATCTATAATATCAGAAACATTTTCACCATTGCTAAGCACCAAGTCCAGTATGGCACTTTCAAGTGTGGGGTCTGTTATCAGTTGCCTGAATTGTTCTCCCTGTAGAGAATCCAGGATCTCCTTACTTCTAGATGATACTGCAGCAGGAATGTGCAGCAGGAATCTGGCATATTGAAATCCCCTATCAGTAGCACTTCCCCATTCCTAGCAATGCTGTGTATGTCTTCAATTAATGCTCCATACACCTCTTCCTCTTGTGAGGGAGGTCTGTATATCATGCCAATGCAAATAGATTTCTCTTTTCCTCTTTCTAGTTTAACCCACAGTGCCTCCTCTCTCCCTTTTAAGCTCTGCAATTCCAAAGCTTTAATATTATTTTTTACATATAGTGCCACTCCTCCTCCCCTTCTTCCTACCCTGTCCTTTCTGATTAAAGTATAGCCTGGTATAGTTACATCCCAGTCATGGTTTTCTGTGAACCATGTTTCTGTAACTGCCATTAAATCCAAGTCACCCACTCCCATTAAAGCTTCAACATCTGTGATTTTATTTTCCATGCTACAGGCATTTATACATACCACTTTCCATATGTTGCCCCATTTCCATAATGTTATTTAATGGTTCACTTACCTGCGGGCTTTCTTCACCCATCCACAATGAATCTAGTTTAAAGTTCTCTTCAGTAGATTAACCAGTCTGCTACTGAAGACACGAAGACCGTTCTTGGACAGATGGACACCATTTATGCTCTGCAACCCTTGGAACATCATCCCATGGTCCAGGAAACCAAAACGCTCTTGATGACACCATCCATGCAGCCAAGCATTCATCTCCAGGATGCAAGCTTTTCTGCCTTGGCCTTTACCCTCAACAGGGAGGATTTAAAACACCACCTGTGCACCTATCTGCTTCACCCTCTGTCCCAGAGCCATGAAGTCACTTTTGATATGCTCAGCGGGATATCTGGCAGTATCATTTGTGCCGACAAGAACAACATTGGGTAATAGTCAGTGTGCTTGATGAGTCTCGGTAAACTCTAAATAACATCTTGAATTTTGGCAGCTGACAGACAGCATACCTCTCTGGACATCAAGTCTGGTCGGCAGATGGATGCCTCAGTACCCCTCAGAGTCACCAACTACCTCTACCCTTCGCTTCCTTATGGTCACTGATTCTGCAACTTTGGGGTACTTGAGCTCTGGTTCTTTCCAGGGATGCTTTCAACTCCTCCACTTCCACTCCTCCACTTCCTCTCCACTTCCACTCCTCCACTCCACTCCAACTCCTCCACTTCCAGAGCTGGATAATGGTTCTTCATTTCAATGGCTGGAGAAGTTGGATTGGTGATTCTGCAGGCCCTGGTGACTTATGTCCAACCTTTGTCATTCTGTAGGCACCCATCTTCTCCTCTGCTGGAGAGCATGGATGTTGTAAGAAGCATCTCATCAATGTCAAATTCTTGAATGCTCCTCAGCCTCGCCACCTCCTCTCTGAGTTCCTCCACTTGTTTCATGAGAGCTTCAGCATGCAAGCACAGTGCACATGGAACCAGTCCTTCAACTGGCATTGGGACCTCTGTCTGGACAGAGGCAGAAACTGTAATGGGGGTACAGCTTTAGCGAAATGATTTTTCCCAGCCATTATTCAGTTTGTGGAGCTTAGGTGTCTGTTAAAACAAAAGAGAGATATCTACCAAAGTAGCAACCAGTTTCCCAGCTGTCCTTTCAGAGAAAAAAAGCAGTTAAATTTCTTTAAGTATGTTCAAAATGTGCTGTTCCAAGTCCCTGTGTGTAGTTAATTGGGGAAGTGTCCTATAAAGCAAGACTGCTCATTAGGAGTGGGTGGGAGTTGGGGGGGGGGGGTAGGGAGGGAACTAACACCTGATTAGATGTCAGTAACTTCAAAGTGCTGAGAAAGATACTAAAGCAGAGTTTTAAACCTACCCCACTGAAGAAAATATTTCTCCATTTAAACTAAAGCACCAAAAAGAATGTAACTTTGTTTTAAAAATGTACCAAAATCTTTTTAAGTGCTACCAGGCAGAGAGCTGTAATTTAAAAAGCCACAAACTCTTACCTTTGCTTGAAATGTATAGCCCCTGTTTGGAATGCCAAGCATTCTATTTGCTCTCTTGGCTGCCGCTGCACACTGGGCAGAGGGTTTCAACATGTTATCCATGATGACACCTAAATCTTTATCCTGGATGGTGGTTCCTTATGTGCAATCTTGCATCGAGTAACCATAGTTTGGGTTTTCTTTCCTAGGTGCATAACTTTTAACTTGTCTCCATTAAATTTCATCTTCCATTTGAATGCCCATTCTTCCAATTTATCAAGGTCCTCTTGCAATTTTTCACTTTGAATAATTTTGTGTCATCTGCAAATCTAATTATCTTACTCGTTATTCTCATTTCCAGGTCATTTATGAATATGTCAAAAAGCAGCGGACACAGCACACATCCATAGGGTACTCTACTATTCACCTTTCTCCATTGGGAAAATTAGCCATTTAGCCCTTTCTATCTTTTAACCAGTTCCTGATCCACAATAGTACACTGCCTCCTATCCCATGACTTTTTAATTTTTCCAAGAGTCTCTCATAAGGAATCTTCAAAAAAACATAACAGATTAGTAAGACAAGACCTTCCTTGGCTAAAGGCATGTTGGCTGTCTTCCATTAAGCCATGACTATCTACATGTTCAGCAATTTTGTTCTTTGAAATGGTTTCTACCATTATAAAGCCAAAAAACATGCCACTGAAATTCCTAAAATAGGCCCAAAGAATTAACATTTTATCTGATTCTAGGGCTAAAGTAACCAGGAGTGTGGCTCTAGCTACAACCACCTCCTGAGAGCTCTCAAGGAACCCGGTCAAATCAGACGTTCCAAGAGAGCCACCCAGTGCCCCACCCTGGCCTCCATTCCCAACGGACAAATACTGCACCCTAGTAATGGAGGGCAGGTGGCTCCAGGGAAATCATTAAGACTTCCCTGAAGTACCGGCGCACCATCTCCTGAGGTGATACCATAGGAGATCTAGAAAAATTAAGTAGCTGCAAGTTGTTTTTACGGGTCTGTTTCTCCAGATACTTAATTTTCCTAGCAGTCACGGTACTGCCCTTTATCTGGGCATCCTGGAGGTCCCAAAGACATCCCAAATCCTCCTCCAATCAGATCATCTTCACCTCCTAGACTTTAACAGCCCCAGGAAGCACACGAGATATTGCATCCCATAATACATCCATTGTCACTATAGTAGGCTTAGCCATCCCCCGATGAACCTGGGACAGTACCTGCTCCAAGCACACCCCTGGAGCCAACACTAATGCCAAAGCATTTCCTCCAATGCTGCCAGCTCCAGAAAGAAGACCAGAGCTTGATGACACCATGGCCGGCAGGCCCTCTTTACTCCCCGTCAACAGCAAACTTACAATTATGCCAGAGGGAAGCATATCACCAGACCACTCAGCTGTTCTGGGTCTTGGAGGGGGAGGGGCACTGGTCAGGGGAAAGAAAACCCCCCAAAGCACCCATATCCATCAAGGAAATCTCTCGTGGACCCACCAAAGACACTGCATTGGAGCCAGAGATGACAAACCCACATATTGGCGTTCCACAAGGCTCATCATTATCATCTCTCATGTTCAACATTTACGTACAACCTGTCTGTAACATCATCAGATCCTTCAATGTCCAATGTCAGATATATGCAGATGACATCCTTCTCTACATGCCATTCTCCACAAAGCAAATGGACCTCTCACCTATCATTGAATGTTTTAATGCAGTATCAGAATGGTTTCTATCTCAAAACCTCCGTATTCAACATAAGAAAACTGAAGTACTCTTCATCATAAAAAATCCGAATTTTACTCCACCACCTCATATAAAAGTGAGAGAAGCTGAACTCCAAACGAAGTCAACAATTCGATACTTAGGAGTCACACTAGATGAACACTTGGACATGAATCTACACATATCCTACATTGTCAGAGCCGTATATTTTAAGATCCGGACACTCAAACACCTCCGATCCTTATTGGACCCAAGTGACTTCCGGACTGTATACCAAGCTCTTATCCTACCCCACTTTGATTTTGCCAATGCCATTCTCCAAGGCCTCCCACAGTCTACTTTGAATCTCCTACAACTAGCCATGAACGCCGCCGCTAGAGTTCTATCTGGAACATCAAGATTTGACCACATCACGCCCATCTTAATTCAGCTCCACTGGCTCCCAACACATGGAAGAATACTATTCAAGACTCTGATACTTACTTTTAAAGCCATCAATGGCATAACCGCTTCATCACTAGTTAATCTAATTCAGCCTACTGCACCTAACAGATCCAGAAGATCCACATCAGCAAACACTCTAACTATCCCAAGTGCATCAACAAAATGCACACTAACAACGTCAAACAGGGCTTTCAGTTTTTATGCTCCCAAGTATTGGAACACATTACCACCAGGAATCCGAGCCATTACCGATCTCACACAATTCAGGAAAGCACTAAAACATTACTTATTTATTCAGCATTACCAGATCAACCATACTCCAGCATAGCCACACCTTTTCCTCTAGAAACCACTGTATATTAGTCCCCATTCTTATTATCTTTCCGTAGGTGCATAACCCATTATGCAAAGCTTACTGTTACATATGTAAATAGTTGATGTGCATGTTTCCCTAAGTTATCCAAGTTGTATTTCCCTGTTCTCTGTAAAACTGACATTTGTTCATTATGGTTCGTTGTTCCATGTAAACCGCGCTGATACTAAATAGTGCGGTATATAAGAAATTAAAATAAATATAAATATAAATATTGACAAGGTCCTTTGTCCCAATGCAGACTCTCCAGTATACCCGAGGGTAGGTGGAACTGTTTCGGCTTTATACACTCCATTGGTTGGCAAACTGAAGCAGGAACACACGCTTGCAATGGGACACCCGTACCGGCTCAGCAAACCATCGCCATTTTGCCTCCCCCCTTTTTCCTCTTTTCAAACCTGCAAGATATTTTTTAAACATTTCTAACACTGATACCCGAGCAGTTTGTGGAAAATTCAATGCCTGAGTGGCATTTTTTAGAGACTCAATTTTAAATTTCAATGCAATATTATCCTTCACCAGAGCAAGGTTAGCATCTGAAAGGACAGAATTATTCTGTGTATGTTTTTTAGTGGTAGAAGTTAAAATCTCAATGACACTTACAGTAGCAGAAATCTTCTCCATATTCTACTGAATCTTAGTGGAGAGCTCAATTGTTTGTTTGGAAACATTATTAGAAAGGAAGACTATGGAATTCTATATGGCTTCCAACGTGAACTTCTTAGGTCTGGAGAGAGAAAGAGGAACCGGTGTAAAAGAACCCACAGGGCGAATTCCAGCACCTACCCACCAATGCCAGGACTGCTCATTGAGGGTGAATCCACCGCCAACAACTCTCCCGAGGTGCCTTCAGAAGCTCCAGAGGCAATCCTTCACAAATCATCCAACAGCTCCCCTCGAACAGAGTTCACAAGTGCACTGACCTACGACATGTGAGACTCTGAGCTGCTGGATGATGGGAGTGGGTCCCCCAGGCATAGAGGTGGCATCCATGCTCTGAGGAGAAGGGTAAGTGGAGACAAACCCTCCATTTCTGCCACCACAACACCAGACCTCAGCCCAGACATTGCTGCCCTGGACACCCCTACAAAGTGATCCATCAGATAAACAATGGGAGAGACAGGCTCCGAGGGCTGAATCCTGGCCTTCCCTTTGCATTTAGGAATGAAGGAAATTCAGAGCACCAGCACTATGTAGCCATCTTGGAACCCTCCCCCCCCCCCTTGACCCTTCCTCATGCAGCTTTTTAAAATCACTGCTCCTATTTCACATGGGGAAACAGTGCTATGCAATCCTGCATATCCTTACACACATTTTCCAAGAGACTGTTGGCAGAGCCTTTCTAAAATATAGTGGGAATTTTCTACCTCCCGACCTGGGCATATTAATTCCCCTCTCTACACCCTATCTAAAATTTGCCTTCAATTGTCCTTATGAACTTGAATACATATATTTGGGTTTATAATTCAAAATGGCTAGCTATTAAAAATAAATGAAAGACTTCTCTATACCAGTGAAAGGTTTTTTGAGGACAGTAGGAAACTGGAAATATTTATTTTATTTAGTTGGTTATTTAGTTATTGGTATTTATCTCACACCTTTTCCATGGTAGCTTAAGGCAAATTACATTTAGGAATACTAAGTATTTCCCTATCTCCCAAGGGCTTACATTTTAAGTTGTGGATTCTGAAACGCTTAGAATCATCCCAGAGGATGCTGTGTGGCATTCTGTCCAAAGACTTAGCAAATGATATCCATCGCTATATGCCAATGACCCCCAGTCTGGGAGTCTGGAAGGATTATTTCATGAATAAGCATGGTGATACAAATGAGTAAGTTTTGTTTTTGCTACAGTTCAATATTAAGTGTAGAATGAATGTTGGTTTAATAAGCTATTGATTTTAATTGTATATTTCATTTTATTTATTTATTTATATGCATTTATACTCTGCCAGTTTATACATTCTCAGCAGATTACAGTATCACATCTGAAATATAATATAAAACTAATAACACATCATATACAAATGCCACATAAAAGTCCAACAGACATAGATCATATAAAACAGAACATAAAAGATCACACAGTATATATAATAAAAAACAAACAAGAAACAAAACCCCAATTAAGAAAACACATGTGTTAAAAAGTGCCCCTTTAATTTGTCACTAAAATCTAACAAATCAGTCACCAAATGCATAGACAAGGGTAACTGATGCCATAAAATGTATACCATCAAAGAAAAAAACTCAGATCAACAGCTCTAGTACCCCAAAACCCTATTGGATCCCTAATTTACAACATTGCCTGTTGCTGAGAGCATAAACTATTTGTGGCCAACCTAAACTGTAAGGGACAATTTACAAGCAAAACCACACCCAATTGTAACACCTTAAAAAACAATAATAATACCTAATATTTAGCATGCCAATGAAATTGCTCTAAAGAAAGAGTAACATCATGACATAACAGATTATTTTGCAGTAAATGAGCAACTGAATTTTGCATCAGTTGTAATGGTCTCACCGATGAGACTGGCACCCCATAAAACAAAGAATTACAATATTCCATATGACTTATCATCAAACCCTATAAGACTGTCTACAAATCACCTGGATCCAAAAACAGTTTCAATTTCCATAGCAAATGAAGCTTAAAAAAGAGCCCTCCTTAATACCTCCCAAATATATGGTTTAAATATTAATGCCGAATCAAGCACCCAGATAGTGCACCTTAGAAGCAACCAGAATCACACAATTACTGTATCTATACCTGTGAATGGAAGGATTCAGCAGGACAAGACAAGAAAGAATCATAAATTCAGTTTTTTAATATTAAGCTCCAAAGAATAATAGCCTAAAAACTATTTCAAACCCTACAATGCATCCATCAACGTTGCCATACCAGCAGACACATCACCTGCCCAAGAGAGAATCACCACAATATTATCAGCATACAATCATTATAAAATCTGAAGTGGCCACAAAAACTGACACAAAGGCAATAAATAAATATTAACAAAATAGCGGACACCACTTATCTTTGGAGCAGGCCACATAATGTCTGAAACCGATAAGTAATATGTTCACACCAAGAGCACATTATTCATCCAGCCAAAGACCTTGAAAATACTTCATAATGACCTAGAAGTCAAATGTAAGATGAAGTACCTGGGTGTGATACTTGATCAGAATCTAAATTTCCAGTCATATTGTAGCAGCGAAGTGCACGCAATGAATAAAACCAGGAGTCAATTGCAGGTTCCAAGCCAATTTATTGTGCACAGGCTCAGACAGGTATGTGTCCAAAAGTGACTGAGCAATGGAGAACAGGAGCAAATTCCTTATATACAATTTTCACAGTTTGATACAGGCAAACTTTCTATTGGTCCCAACGCCCCTTGCACCTGTCCAATCGGGGACCCTCTCTGGGCCTAGCTCCCTGTTCCCCCTTCTCAGACTATTCTAACAAAGGGATAGTCTTAGACATTGATACATTTCTACTCCAAGGCCTTTTCTAGCTCAGAGAATGCAGGAACATGTCTATCATCAGCATAGAGGAATTATACAAGTTTTTCAAAAGCAGTTTAAAACAGATTCTCAAACTCTGGTTCTGTTCAGCACTAGTCTCAGGTGGGAGTTGGGATCTAGGCCTAGATTATAGGCCATAGCTTACCACATTCCCCCCTTTGATTATTCTCAGCCCGAATAAAAGAGGGTGAGAAAATAATCACATATCATACCCTTTTCAAATTGATGCTTCTTCTTGGGGTATGGCCTGATACTTCTACATGGCTAGTACCCGAGCTGCTGTCTTACGTTCAACTGTATTGTCAATGATGGAGGTAAACATACGTAAGCAAAGAGGCAGAAAACATGGAAAGAGTAAACACACAGCTGCCATGACTAGTACTGCAAACATAATAGTCTTCAATCCTCCGAGCCCTGAAAATAGAGTTCCAGACAATCCATTGAGGTCCAGTCTGAACTGGTACATGTGCTAGCCTACGTATATTGTCAGCTATGTCTTCAACAACCTGACATCGGTCATCAATCTGTAAACAACAGTTAGTTAGATTAAATTTCCCACACACCCCACCCTCAGATGCTAATAAATAATCAAGTGCTAAGCGGTTCTGGTAAATAGTTGTACGCATTTGGGTACTTTGCTTGGCTAAAAGAGTGAATGCTTTACTTGTTTCATTAGTTATAATTTCAACAACAGCTTGTAAGCGTATAATACAATTCAGCATATAAACAGTAGTGCGGTATCCCCAGGTCCCATCTTGTGCCCAAGTAGCTGCCCATAATAGGCAATAATTCTTTCAGGTGGCCACTCATCACCATCCCACTTATCCCATTGACCTATCTTCAAAGTGCTGCGCTTCTGTCGACCATTGTAGATGGGGAAGCCGAGCTGCTCCCCTTGAGAGGTGGGAATAAGGAAGAAAGAAGGTTGTATTGTTCCCAAGACACATGCCCCTCCCCAGTTATTAGGGAGTCGAGCATATGCCCGAGTGCCACAAATCCAATAAAGCCCAGGAGGGGCTTCCCAAGTATTGGAGAAGGTGAGGTCAGTCCATAGCTTAGCAAGATGAGGGAAAGCGATTAAAGGATTGGAGAGTTCAGTAGCATTAACACCTGACCAGCAGGATGTTCTCTTAGTGGTGGCATTATAAATCCGTTGGCTTAGACAGACCAGTTGTCCCACCGGTTTGGTGAACTGTGGTCCCGTGCGGACAAAACAGAGACGGCCGACAATGGTGCTGGCCAATACCCATTCACTTGCGGTTTTATTCAAAGCAGTCTGGTTATATGGGATGGAGTAGTTCAATTCTCTTGCCTCCCAGGGCCATTGGTCTCCCATCTTGGTTCCCCCACAGAAGAAACAATTAGAAATGTGGAGACTAGAAGCTCCAGCTCCAGCTAGTTCAATGAATAGATTCTGTGTAGTCTAGGGAACTATCTCTGTATGCATGGCTTCATAGAATGTATGGTGTATTTGATAAGGTGAGGAAATGCGGGTCTTGGTGTTAAGCTGTATGTAAGGGAGAACCAGAAGCGGAACCCAAGGACCAGGCCTACACGTCAGTATATGGCACAAAATATTTTTGTGCCATATACTGACGTGTAGGCCTGGTCCTTGGGTTCCGCTTCTGGTTCTCCCACCCACGCCTGCGGATACCCCTTCTTCCCTTGGTTTTCTGTTAAGCTGTATGTATACATAGGTTCCAGGGTCTATTCCCCTACCCGCTATTCATAAGCCAAATCTATATCCTTGCCTCCACTGGCTAGGGTCAAGCACAAGGAGCTTTAAGGGGTTACAAGTACCTTTTGGACACTTAAGGGGCTCCAGCAATGGTAGTCTCTCTAAATTAGCTCTGCGATGATCCCCATCTTGCCCCTGAGGTCCGTCCAACCAGGTGGCATAATATACACACTCTCACTTGGGGCAAAAGTAGGCATCCTCTGATGCTTTGACATAACTAGTCGAGGTATGTCTCCCGGTGCATTTTCCCCACTTGTAAGCTCCTTCGGGGCACATGTATTTATCATCATAGTAATAACTTCGCTCTTGGTCAACAGACCCACAGCTATAGTAGCCATTACTGTTGATGGCATCACAAGCATCAAAGTAAAGAGGGGCTGATTTTGTGGGATCTGCGAGCTGACGTGTGGCATTTAGGAGGGCTCCATCCTCGTTGTTCCATCGCAACTCTAGAACATGATATGAGGGGTTCTGTCGGGGGTTAAAACAAGTCCTCACCTTTCCTCTAGTACAGATACTTAATTCCGTACCATTATATATACATCGGCTAACTACACCAGTACAGGTGTAGTAAGAGTGACAGAGTAAAGTTTGGGTAATCTTTGTCCCGATTCGGGTAGTAGTTATACAGGCCGCACAGGGAGGTATGGCAAAAGTCATTCCAAGGGACCCCAGGGCTACCACAAGTACAATATAAACACATAGAAACAACATGATTACAATATTTCAATGAGTTTGTCTAGAAATTGCAAAGTCTTTACTGAAGTTCTCCTTTTCCACAGCTTCCACTGTACATAGACCTGTCAGCTTCCGGTTGGTGACAGGAGTAGGGTTACAGATTCCTCAAGCTTCTGCCATACGTAGACCTGCCAGCGTCCGGTAGGTGGCAGGAGTAGGGCTGTAGAGTCTCACAGCAGTGGTTGTCGTTGCAGAGTGAGTCGCAATGGTGATGCTGGATTGGTGGTTGAAGTCCAGGGACGAAGTTCGGTAGTCGCCGCTGGCTTTACCCGACTGTGATGGATCCAAGGTTCTAATTCCGTAACATTGACTGCTGTAGGGGTCGATAATATGACGACATAGGGTCCTTTCCAGTGAGGTGCTAACGGTGTCTTTCTCCACTCCTTGATCCACACCGAAGCTCCAGGATTATAGGGATGCAGTGGTTCGGTCAAGTTGATGGGCAGCTGATCTTGTACCCACGCATGAAGACTCTGCAAGACAGAACCAAAAGCCAATATTTCTTGTCTAGTGATTTCGCATCCAATCTGACTCATATCCCCTTTTATCCCTTGGACAATAGGCAGAGGTCGCCCATACAAGACCTCAAAAGGGGAAACTCCTAATAACTTGGTGGGGGCTGAACGTATCCTGAGGAGGGCTATAGGGAGAGCTTGGGGCCACTTCAGGTGAGCTTCCTGACAGAGTTTGGACAGCTGGGACTTAAGGGTCCGATTCATTCGCTCTACTTTTCCTGATCTTTGGGGTCTGTAAGCTGTATGTAACTTCCACTGTACCTGTAGGGCCTGGGCCAACTGCTGAGTTACCTGAGGGCCCATTATCTGAACCTATAACTAACAGTATTCCAAACCGGGGAATGATCTCATGGAGCAGAATTTTGGTAACTTCCCTGGCTTTCTCAGTTCTGGTGGGGAAACCCTCCACCCACCCAGAGAATGTACAAACCAAGACTAACAGGTAATGATATCCATTAGCTTGTGGCATTTCTGCAAAGTCCACCTGGATATTTCCCATGGGGGTGACTCCTACTGACTGAACTCTTGGGGGTAGGTTAGGACCCTGCCAGGCATTGTTCTTTGCACAGGTTAAACATCTGCGGGCTACTGAGGTGGTCAGGGGTCCTAATAACGAGATACAAAAATAAGGTTTGAGAGCTTTCTCCATCGCAGTCTTCCCATAATGTGTGGCTTGGTGGAAAGCTTGAACAAAGGCTGGACCTAATGTTTCAGGTATCACAGTTGGACCAGGAGGAAGATCACCCGCTGGCGGCGGTAGCACTATCCATCCGGTCTCTGATAACACTCCCCCTTCCTCTTGGTAATAATAGTCTAACTCTTTTGAAGTGTATCGGGGAGTCCATGCACTGAGGGGTACTGGAAATATGGCTGCTTGGACCGTAGTACTAAAGGCAGGGACTTGCCCAGTGGTGGCTGCTTCTCGAGCCGAAGCGTCAGCAAATCTATTTCCTCGTGAAACTTCTCCTTCCCCTACCTGATGACCTCGGCAGTGCATTACTGCAACTTGTTTGGGGGCCCATACAGCATCTAGCAATGTCAATATCTCAGGACCGTACTTGATGGACTTGCCCCCCGAGGTTATTAACTCACGTTCCTTGTACAGGGCTCCATGTGCATGCAATGTTGTGAAGGCATACTTAGAATCTGTGTACACATTTAAACAGAACCCTATCCCTATTATCAGTGCCCTGGTGAGGGCTATCAGTTCAGCTTTCTGTGCTGAAGTCCCCAGGGCCAAAGCTGAGGATTCTATTACCATGTGGGAGGAGTGGCCTAGTGGTTAGGACAAGGTACTTCAGGCCTGAGGGCCAGGGGTTCAAGTCCCACCTGGGGACAGCAATCTCAGGCTGGAGGGACTGGGATTTCTAGTCCTATAGGGACTCCTTGTGGTCTTGGGCAAGCCACTTAACCCTCCATTGCCCATGTTCTGTAAGTATTAGCGTATGTGTGTCATATCCCCTCATGTTAAATGTATCTCCCAATTGACCGCTTTGACCCGGTGAAAAGTGGGATATAAATATGGCTAAATCAATAAATAAAAATAAATGTCCAGGGTCACCACTGCATAACCAGCACATCATCGTCCGTTAATGACAAGACTACTTCCATCCACGAAGAAAGTTTGTTTGGGGTCATTTAATGGGACATCAGTGAGATCAGGGTGACTTGAGAATACAGTGTACATAACTTCCAAGCAATCATGATCGGGTGGGCCTGGACCAATTGGCAACAGTGTAGCAGGGTTCAAAGCTTGACTGATGATCAACTGCAATCAGGGGTTTTCACATAACATGCTCTGGTACTTTAGCATCCGTGAATTCATGAACCAATAATTTCCTTTGTGTTCCATGAGGGTTAGAACAGAATGCGGTACCGTAATTTGGAGATCCTGACCCAGAGTGAGCTTGTCGGCCTCACCCGCCAGGAGGGCTGTAGCTGCAACGGCTCTCAGGCAAGGTGGCCACCCTTTTGCGACGGTATCCAGCTGCTTTAATAGGTAAGCCACAGGTCGCTGCCAAGATCCAAGGGATTGAGTCAATACTCCCAGAGCATTTCCACTTGACTCATGGACATAGAGGTGAAATGGTTTCTGTACGTCTGGCAGGCCCAAGGCTGGTGATGACATCAAGGCTGCTTTCAATGATCGGAATGCTGTATCCTGTTCTGGGCCCCATTCCAGGGGAGATCGCTCCATTCCTTTGGTGGCCTGATACAATGGCTTTGCCAACAGCATGAAATTGGGTATCCATATTCGACAATAGCCTGCAGCTCCCAGGAAGGCCCTCACTTGCTTTCTGGTGGTGAGGATAGGGATGCGGCACACTGCTTCCTTTCACTCTGGTCCCAATCTCCGGATCCCTCTGGACAGATGGAATCCCATATATTTTATCTCAGTTTGGCACAACTGCGCCGTGGCTCTTGAGACCTTGTATCCGGCTTCGTTCAGGAGGTGCAAGAGATCACCGGTGGCATTCACACATTCGTTTTTGGAGCTGGTGGCTACTAGCAGGTCATCCACATACTGAAGAAGGACTCTCTTCCCTGGAGTCACAGAATAATTTGAAAGATCCTGATTTAAGGCAGCACTGAAGAGAGTAGGCGAGTTCTTGAATCCTTGGGGTAATCGAGTCCAGGTGAGTTGGCCTCGCCTTCCTGTGGTAGGGTCTTCCCATTCAAACGTGAACAGGAGTTGACTGGTTGGTGCTAAACGTATGCAGAAAAATGCATCCTTTAAATCCAAGACGGTAAAGTGAGTAGCCTCAGCGGGGATCAGTCCCAGGAGAGTATAAGGGTTTGGTACTACTGGATGTATGGTTTCAACTGCATTATTTACTTGTCTCAAGTCCTGCACTGGGCGGTAGTCACCTGTCCCGGGCTTCTTGACTGGGAGGAGGGGGGTATTCCAAGGCGATTGGCACTCTCTGAGAAGTCCGTACTTCAGTAATTTCATTAAATGACAGTGAATTCCTTCAATCGCCGGTCGCGGGAGAGGATATTGTCTCACGTGCACTGGTTCCACTCCTGGTTTGAGGGTGACAAGCACAGGGGCTATATTCTTTGCTAGGCCTGGAGGATTATCCTCCACCCATACCTCGGGCAGAGCTGAGATTCTGATAGGTATATGGGGGCTGGCTGCCTTGGTCGGAGAGGCACTATAGAACCGCCATTCTTCTTTCCGGGGGACAGTCAGCACCATCAGGCCAGCAGATTTCAAGTTCACAGTCATTTCCATCTGTCCTCCTTCAACAAAGAATATCTGCGCCTGGAGCTTAGCAAGCATATCTCAGCCCAAAAGGGGAATTGGGCATTCGGGCATGTATAGGAACTGGTGCGTTATCTTCCGTCCCCCTAGTTCAAAAGTGCGGTTCTGCAAGAAAGGCTTTATAGCCCTAGCTCCAGTAGCTCCGACAATGGTGATGGATTGAGAAGACAGAGGGGCCACTGGTTTTTCTACTACTGAATGTTCAGCCCCCGTATCCACCATAAAGTCCATATATTTGTCCCCAATCTTCAAACTGACCATAGGCTCCTGGGGACCTAGAGGAAACTTGGAGCCTGGTCTGGCCTAGTCTTCATCCATGTTGTAGCCCTCTTCGGCTGACACTCCCTCTACAGCTGCTTCTCCTTGTTTGAACTGTGTGCGATACATTCCTCCCCAATGCCGAAATCTTCCCCCTGCTCTCCGCATACTCCCTCCTCCCCTCCAGGAGGTGGAGTCAAAGTTCAGGCATTCATTTTTCCAATGTCCTTCTTCTCTACAGTGGGCACACTGATTTGCGCCCAATGGGGACCGAACATCTCCTCGGCCCCTTCCACATCCTCGAGTCCTTCTGTTAGAGAAACTCCCTCCACGTCGTTCAACTAAAGCTGCAGCAAGGAAATCAGCTTTCTTCTTCATTTTACATTCACTTTCCTTCTAATGTTCTTGATCACGATTCACAAACACTTTCTGAGCAACTTCCATTAACTGGGCTGCATTCATGCCCGCAAATCCTTCCAACTTTTGCAGTTTCCGTTTTATGTCTCCCTGGGACTGACTCACAAAGGCTACATTCACCTGCGCAAATTTTCCTGGGCCGCTGGATCATATGGGGTATAAAGTCTGTAGGCTTCAGATAAGCGTTCATAAAAGGCTGCTGGACTCTCGTCTGGATGCTGGATGACTTCCGTTCTGTGAATATTTCTGTGAAGCCGCGATTGCTGGGAAAGGTTAAAGGCAATACCCTTTAACCTTTCCCAGCATTCGTGGCTTCACAGAAACAACCGCCAGCGTGAAGGAAAAGGCTCTTCACGCTGGCGGTTGTACAGAGGGAGCCGTGGCCTCGCACGGGCTTCCCCGGCTCCCTCTAAAGCCCCTCAGACAGTCGCGGTGCTGGTCGGGGGGGGGGGGGAGGCCAAGGACTGCATGGGCTGTGATGGGGGGGGGGCTAGGACTACAAATGGGCTGTGATGGGGGGGACCTGGACTGTATAAGGGTTATGGGGGGGACATGGACTGGAAATGGGTTGTGATGGGGGTGGAGGGGACCTGGACTGGAAAAGGGCTATGGGGGGGGGGAACTTGGACTGGAAATGGGCTATGGTGGAGGGAGGGGGAACTTGGACTGGAAATAGGCTGTGATTAGGGGGGCTAGGACTGCAAATGGGCTGTGATGGTGGGGGGGCTAGGACTGCAAATGGGATGTGATGGTGTGGGGGGACTCGTACTGCAAATGGGCTGTGATGGTGGGGGGGCCTAGGACTGGAAATAGGCTGTGATGGGGGACTTGGACTGGAAATGGGCTGTGATGGGGGGGGGGACCTGGACTGGAAAAGGGCTATGGGGGGAGACTTGGACTGGAAATGGGTTGTGATGGGGGGGGGCCTGGACCGGAAAAGGGCTAGGGGGGGGGGGGACTGGGCCTGGAAATGGGCTGTGATGGGGGGGGGACCTGGACTGTAAAAGGGCTATGGGGGGGACATGGACTGGAAATGGGTTGTGATGGGGGTGGAGGGGACCTGGACTGGAAAAGGGCTATGGGGGGGAGGGGAACTTGGACTGGAAATGGGCTATGGTGGAGGGAGGGGGAACTTGGACTGGAAATAGGCTGTGATTAGGGGGGCTAGGACTGCAAATGGGCTGTGATGGTGGGGGGGTCTAGGACTGTAAATAGGCTGTGATGGGGGACTTGGACTGGAAATGGGCTGTGATTGGGGGGGGCAAGGACTGGAAATGGCCTGTGATGTGAGGGCAAGCACTGGAAATGGGCTGATGAAGAGCTGGAATAGGACTGGAAATGGGCTGATTTGGGGCATGGGAGAGTGGGTCTAGAACTATAAGGGAACTGATTTTGGGGGAGGACTAGAATGGATGGGGAATGAGAATGGAGAGGGGAAAAAATATTTTGTGTGGAAGAAAAGTCTATGATGGGCCGGGTATTGGGAGAGTAAGAGGGGCTTGAGAATGGAAGGGTGAAATTTAAACGGATGATAAAGGAATAAGGAAAGAATTGCGGGAACGAGCACAAGGGAAACAATCAGTATGTTAAAGCAGAAATAGAGAGAGAATGGAAAAACATCTAAAAGAGAAGAATGGACAAATGGATAGCTCACAGAAGACACAAAGAAACCAGAAGAAAGTGACTGGAGCAATTGCAACTGAAAAATAAAACGCCCAAACAGAAGGTAGAAAAATACTTTTTATATTGAATTAATTAACTGGAATATGTCTGGTCTGGGTAAGTGTGTATTGCTAACATCTTTGCATTTTTGTTTAGTGCAAGAGGAAATTACTTTATAGTTTTATTTCTCCAGTGTTGTACATTTCATGTTTGGATTTTGGGGTTCCCAGTTTAATTATTATCTGACCAAGGAAGTTAGCCTACACGTATCCTCGATAATTTTTGTGGGTGGGGCTGGGGCGGGGCAGGGGTGGGACTAGGGGCAGAGAATGGGTGGAGCATGGCGAGCCACAGGTGTCGGGTTTTTCTCAGTGAAAAAGTTGGCAACCCTAGTGCCAACTATGCTGCTCTTCTGTGGCTGCCACAAAGTATGAGTGCATAGTTTACACTAGGGGTCATGCAGCCCTGTAAAGAAGTTGCTGGGGTTTCAAAATGAAATCCCAGCTCATATTTCAGTCGACATGTTCAGGCCTAGTCCCGGCTTTACCACTTTTCCCCACATAGAGGGAGGATAATTTTTTTGTTCAATAATTTGAATTAAGTAGCAAACGTACATGGACACAAGAGTAACATTAACAATAAGAATTTTAACAATTCATTTTTACTCATATATATTCAGTACAACATATTCAGTAGAATAAGCACCTCCTGAGAGATCATGAACTCCATATTCACACCATCAGCTATTCAGAATCACACTTCTTGCTCTTGATGGTAAGGCCTAGACAAAGGAAAGCCATATGTCTAAGTAGTGCTGAAACCCCCCTTTCTCCCACACAACTCACCATCTTAAGCTCCATTACAATTAATAGATGAACTGGTTCCACCAGTGAAGAAAATCAGTTCACTCACATTCATCCAATCAGAATCACTCTCTTAACTATTAGATATGCCTTTTTATAAACATTTTTGTTTCCCATGTAAGGGAATGCAGCGTTCCATATTTCCTAAACAGGCAGACCTTGCATGAAATAGGAATTATACCTCCTGTCCAGACCTTGACCATATTTTCCCACAAGGATCTGACTTTCATGAATTCCCAAAACCTATGAACAAAGAAACCTCTCCCTGTACCACATTTTTACACTTGCCACTCTACTATTACTACTACTACTACTATTTAGCACTTATAAAGCGCCACACACACAGCGCTGCACAGCTAGCCTTCAAGAGGTGGCTAACATACAAGAGACAGTCCCTGCCTGTCAGAGTCATGCTCATCGGAGCTTACAATCTAGTTAGAACAGTACAGAGCATTAGTCAGTTCTGCGGAAGGTATGGTGTGGTACAGTTTAGTACAGCTTGGTCTATAGTTTGGTCATAAACGTTAATGGGGGTTAGGGTAGGATGAGGATGGAAGTCAGGATCTGAATGCAATAGTGAAGAGGTGGGTCTTCAACCTGGATTTGAAGAGGACCAGGGAGGGCGCCTGGTGCACAGACACAGGAAGGCTGTTCCAGGCATGTGGCGCAGCAAGGTGAAAGAAGCACAGTCAGGAGTTTGTGGTGCAGGTGAAAGGCATTGAAAGAAGCGATTTGTTATCGGAGCGCAAGTTTCGAGAGGGGACGTAGGGAGAGATAAAAGATATGAGGTATTGAGGGGCCATAGAGTGAATGAATTTATAGGTCAGCAAGAGAAGCTTGAATTGGATGCGGAATTGGACAGGGAGCCAGTGAAGTGAGTTGAGGAGAGGAGTAATGTGGGCATGGCGAGGCTGGCAGAAGATTAGTCGAGCAGCGTGATTTTGTATAGATTGGAGGGGAAGCAGGTGGCTCACAGGAGACCAGCGAGGAGTAGGTTGCAGTAATCAAGGTGAGAGGAGATTAAGGAGTGGATAAGTGTTTTGGTGGTATGTTCAGAGAGGAAGGGGCGGATCTTGCTGATGTTGTAGAGGAAAAAGCGGCAGGTCTTAGCTACAAGCTGGACATGAGCGGAGAAGGAGAGAGAGGTGTCAAAGATGACCCCTAGATTGTGAGCCGAGGGAACAGGAAGGATAGTAGATCCATTCACATGGACTGAGAGAGGGGGAAGTGGGGGGGAGGAGTTGGGTGGAAAGACAAGGAATTCAGTCTTGGCCATGTTCAGTTTCAATCAGCGATGAGACATCCAGGCAGCGATGTCCGAAAGACAAGCAGAGATCTTGGACTGGGTTGCCAGAGAAATATTAGGTGTAGAGAGGTAGATTTGGGAGTCATTGGCATAGAGATGGTACTGAAAGACATGGGAAGAGATAAGTACACCAAGGCCTTGGGTATAGAGAGAGAAGAGGAGGGAGCCCAAGACAGATCCCTGGGGTACAACTACATGGAACGGGGTAGGGGAGGAAGAGAAGCCGCCAGAGCATACACTGAATGAGTGATGGGAGAGGTAGGAGGAGAACCAGGATAGTACAGAGTCCTTGAAACCAAGCGAGGAGAGGGTGGTGAGGGGAAGGTCATGGTCAATGGTGTTAAAGGCAGCAGAAAGGTCAAGAAGGATGAGGATAGAATAGAGGCCCTTAGATTTAGCCAGGAACAGGTCACTGGTGACTTTTGTAAGTGCCGTTTCAGTGGAGTGTAGGGGATGGAAGTCTGATTGTAGTGGGTCCAGGAGGGCCTGGGAGGTGAGGAAGTTGAGGCAGCAACGGTGGACTGTTCGTTCTAATAGTTTGGATATTAAGGGAAGGAGGGAGATGGGTCGATAGTTAGAAGGGCATGTGGGATCAAGTGAGGGTTTCCTGAGGAGGGGTGTGACAATAGCAGGTTTGAAGTCAGCGGAGACAGTTGCAGTGGAGAGTGAAAGGTTGAGGATATGAGTGAATGAGGGGACAATGTTGAGGGAGATGGAGCGTAGGAGATGGGTGGGGATAGGGTCTGATGAACAGGTGGTGGGTTTGGAGGAGGAAAGAAGAAGTGTGGTTTCCTCTTCAAAGATCGGGGGAAGGAGGAGAGGGTAGCAGGGGGAGTATGGATGGGGGAGGAGAAATGGGGGGGAGGGGAGGTAGATGAGGGGGTAAGGAATTGGAGGGTAATTTTGAGGATTTTGTCATGGAAGTAGTCGGCTAGGGTTTGGGCAGAGAGGGAGGGTGGTATCGGGGGCGGGGGGACCTTGAGGAGAGAATTGAGGGTGTTAAAGAGATGGCGAGGGTCAGAGGCAAGGGAATTAGTCAGATGGATGTAGTAATCTTGTTTGGCAAGTGCTAAGGCTGACTGGAAGTTGCCAAGCATGAATTTGAAGTGTAGAAGGTCTTCCAGGGAGTAGGATTTGGACCAGGCTCGTTTGGCAGAACGGGCACAGATGCGTAAGTAATGGATTGTGGGTGAAAGCCAGGGTTGAGGAGTAGATCGTTTTACAGGACATGAGGTGGGAGGGGCAAGAGTGTCAAGGGCTGAGGATAGTGTAGCATTGTATGAGGATAATGCTTCGTCGACGGACTCGGAGTATAAAATGGAGGAAAGAGATGGAGAAATGGTGGAGGAGAGAGTCAGGGGATTAATATTATGAAGGTTTTGAAGTAGGTCGGAGGAGACAGGACGAGGTTGGGATGGAGGGAGCTGAAGAGTAAATGTTAGTAGGTGATGGTCAGATGAGGGAAGGATTGATTTGCAGAGGTTTGAGGGAGAGGAATTGGAGAAGAGGATTAGGTCAAGGCAGTGGCCGTGTAGGTGTGTGGGGGCAGTGGAACAGAGTTGGAGGCCGAACGAGGAGGTAAGAGCAAGGAACTTTGAGGCTTGGGGGTCGGAGGGGTTGTCGATGTGAATGTTGAAATCGCCAAGAATAAGAGTGGGTGAGGAGGGATTCATAAAGTCAGAAAGCCAGGAGTCGAAGTCAGTGAGGAAGGTTGATTTGGAGTTGTCAGGTGGGTGATAAATAACAGCTACACGGAGGGGAAGTGGTGTGAGGAGGCGAATGGAGTGGGCTTCAAAGGAGAGGGGGGAGTGTGATTGGGGTGGCAGGAGGGGTTGGAATTGGCAGGAGGGGGAGAGTAGGAGGCCAACGCCATCACCGCAACCAGTAGATCAAGGTGTATGGGAGAATTGGTAGCCCCCATAGCAGAGAGAGGCAATGGATGCGGTGTTATCTGGGGGGAGCCAGGTCTCGGTCAGGGCAAGAAGGTGTAGGGCATTAGAGATGAAGACATTGTGAATAAAAGTAGCTTTTTAATGACTGAGCATGCGTTCCATAGGGTGCAAGTAAACGGGAGAGCGGAGGGGGGGAGGAGAGGGATATGGATAAGATTGGATAAGTTATGTGTGGATTCCTTATCAGAGTAGCGTGTGGGTCTATTTCTATGGTAGTACCGAGATTTAGAGGGAGATTTCTAATCTGAGTAGCGTGAAGGTCTATTTCTAGGGTAGTACCGAAATTTAGAGGAATTAGGGTGTGGGTGGGTATGTCTGGATGTATATGCTCTCCAAGAGGGACATGAGGGAGGGGAAGTGAGGGATAAATTGATGGTATCAGATAGGTTATGTGAGGGATTATATTTGGGTTAGGGTTGGAGTTGATATCAATGGTTGAGTGACTGTGGGATGAATGGGGGGGCAGAAGGAGGGAGGAGTGTGATGCGGATGAGATTTGATAGGGTACGTGAGGAACTTTCTTTAGTGTGGGAGAGAAATTGGGGGGGGGGCAGGGTTGGGGTTGATGTTACCTGATGAGAGAAGGAGAATGAGTATTAGAGAGCGAGGTAAAGTGGAGATAGTATGGCAGAAATGAGGATGGGGTTTCCTAAGAGAGAGGGGGGTTGGTTGAATGCGGGGGATGGTATGAAGAAGCTCAAGAGCAGGTGCAAGGCTAGGGGGCAGAACAGAGGAAGAAGTGAGGAAGGTGGAGAGGGGGGCAGGTTGAATGCGGGGAATAGTGTGGGATGGGATGGTGTGAAGAAACTCAAGAGCAGGTGCAAGGCTAGGGGGCAGAACAGAGGAAGAAGTGAGGAAGGTGGAGAGGGGGCAGGTTGAATGTGGGGAATAGTGTAGAGAGGCTCCAGAGCAGGTGCTAGGCTAGGGGACAGAGTGGAGGGAGAAGTGAGGAGGGTAGGGGGAAGAGGAGGGAGGATGTTGATAGGAGGGGAGGCAGTTGGGGAGGAAGAGGAAGAGAATTACAATGAGATGTGGGGCCATGGTAGTGGGCAGCAAGGTCTGAGCAAAACAATGGATAGCAATTCTATGTGGGCAATGGTAGCAGTTCTAAGCAACAATGGATAACAGTTCTACGCAGGCAATGGTACAGTTCTAAGCAGTCAATGGATAACAGTTCCATGCAGACAATGGGTAGCAGCTCAAGCAGGCAATGGCAGCAGTTCTACGCAGGCAATGGCAGCAGTTCTATGCCAGCAATGGTAGCAGTTCTAAGCAACAATGGATAACAGTTCTACGTAGGCAATGGTAAGCAGGGGCGGCCCAAGCGGGGTGCGGGGCCATGTGCGGAGACTCAGTACGGGGCCTCATTTGCATAAGTGGTCTTATTTGCTTAAATATTTGCATAATGTTACCATACACTAACTTTTAGTAAACATGTCTCTTAATGAGTGTATGGATAAAGAAAGACTAAAAGATTTCTACATTACTATAATCCAGTGCCAACCACCAGGCACATTAGGAACTACTACAAACGCTGCCCATTTAGAACCCATCTTACCCAATACACCCCTGGAAATCAACCCAATGTAAACCAAAAGAACATGATTCCCCTATAATCTATCACCAACCCAAACATCTACAAATGTTATCCTAGACTCTAAGACCAATAACTATCCCCACATATAAGTGTCAAGTTTTTTGTCGGATCATTCACCGTGAGACGAAACTTTTCACCTCCTGAAGTGAACCCTCCTTTTTAATCATAATTGAAAGCGGCTGTTTCCCAGCCTAGCCGACCAAATCAGCACATTGCTGTTGTCAGCAAAAAACCTTTCTGTTAAAACTTCAAAAAGAGTCTATTGGATCCCAAAGGTCCTCGGGCTACAAAAACCCAAACGCACAGCTTCAAAAAGTCCCCCTTCAAACATAAAGATATTTTAGAGGACTTAGCTGTTTAGAGAACTTAGCTGTTATGGAACGGGTCCTAGTCACTCCGTCGTTAATAGTCTCAAAAATTCACTCCTCTTGCCTTGAAGAATTAAGAACTCATACAATAACTGACAAGTGAACTACACCGCTCCAGCACTCCACACAACGAGGTTCAAGCGCGACACCAAAGGTGTTTCAAGCCGTCTGTTCTTCCTTCTTCCACAGCTCTTCGTCAGGCAGTATGAACCCCGTAAGGATCTCATCGCTTAAAACAGGTGATGTAATGACGTCAGAGTTCAAAGGTCCACAATTCAACAGCTTTATTGAACTCCCAAATGCAACCCCCACCAGTCAATGTCAGCGTTCATCCCATTCGGTGCCACCGATTGGAGACGAAAAATCCACCGCTGTTCTTTAAAATGTAAACGGGCCAATCGATCACCCCCCCCCGCAGCACTGGGGCTACCACATCTAAAACCCTCCACCGTAGATCGTTGAAATAATGATTGTTCTGTTGGCAGTGTGAAACTCCTGGAGCCCCTTCTTGTCGTTTATCAATACGTGATCTATGCTCTAATAAACGTTTCCAAACCGGTCGAATAGTGCGGCCCACATACTTGAGACCACAAGGGCATACCAGCATATACACCACAAAATCAGATTTGCAAGTGGAATGTGTTACTGAATGGTACTTCAACCCTGTGCATGGGTCTTCCCAAACCTCCCCTTGTAGCGCTAAAATACAGAAGTTGCACCTCCCACAAGCAATGTTCCCTCTAATTTTCTGTAGGCTGTGTGCGCATAAAATATCAGCTGTGCAGCTTTTGAAGGAAGGATAAATTTTTGTGCGCCACATAATGATACTTGGCGTTATATACTTTAAAATTTGATTACATGTCAGAATACAGTATGTCCAGCACATTGATTGCACTAGAAAATAGTGTGGAACTTGTGAAAACCATAAATACCCAACAACTTTTAAATTTTAAGATGTCTGTGTTGTTTTCTATCAGAATCAGAACCATAATTTTTGTGCGCTCTGTTGTAAAGTATGTGCGCTCGCTCGGTGAGGTGTGTGCGCGCGCACACGCGCACAGCTTAGAGGGAACAGTGCCCACAAGCATAATGTCCCCGCTGTAACCCCAATGGCTCAACCACTTCCCGGGGCTGGGTCCTAACCACCCAATCCCCTATTGTACGAGAGCGTCTGTAAGCTATCATCAATGGCTTGCAAAAACAAGTATGGAGGGACAGCAGAGCCCAATGTTTTTTCAAAATATGCACCAAGGTCGAGACCGTGGGTAAATAAGGTAGTATGCTGATCACCACATCCCTCTGCCTTCCTATAGGTGGAGTTGTAGGCTGAGATTCCCCATGGGCCCCCCACCACTCAGGGTGATTATAAAGGGCTCTTTTAAAGGCTCTCTGGACCAAATCTTCCAGGTACCCCCTGTGACACAACCGCTGACTCAAAGCTCTGGCGTGCAATCGGTACTCCCCCACTGATGAGCACAACCTCCGAATACGCAAAAACTGCCCAAAAGGGAGGCTTCTCCTCATTGCTGGAGGATGAAAGCTGGAATATTTCAGCAAGACATTTTTTTGAACAGGCTTACGATACATTTAGAACCCATAGCAAACCCGCCGTATCCTGACAGCATTACCAGGACTCACAAAGCACCATACCCTAACTATCAAAAGGCAACACTGAAAATATTAAACCAATACATTTCAGAGAATACTGGGGAAAGAGAACAAGTGGCAATGTCAAATAGGAATTACATAAACAGAATACCTCAACTCAGTTACACATGCAGAACATAGACCATCACCAAACAAGGAATCACAATTTAGAAACAGGAAGGCAATAATTAAACTGGGAACCCCAAAAGCCAAACTTGGAATGTAGAACAACCCTGTAGAAATAAAACTATAAATTAATTTCCTCTTGTACCAAACAAAGCACAGACGTTAATGATGCACATTTCTCAGAGGTTTCATATTCCAGTTAATAAATTCAAAATAAAGAGATATTTCTACCTTTTGTGCATTTTTTTTCAGTTGCAATTGCTCCAGCCACTTTCTTCTGGTTTCTTCATGTTTTCTGCTAACTGTCCATCGTCTGCTGTCCATTTGTTCTTTCTTCTCTCTTCTAGTTTTTTTTTCCATTCTCTCTCTACATCTGCTTTAACATACTAATCTTTCTCCTTTTGCTCTTTCCTCATTCCTATTTCATCCACACAAATTTTACCCCTCCATCCTCAATCCCCACTTACTCTCCCAATACCAGGCCAATTGTAGATTTTTCATCCCTCCCACACAAAATATTTTTCCCCTCTCCATTTTACTCTCCCAGCCCCATCCCATTCTAATCCTCCCCCAACATCAGCTCCCTTCTAGTTCCAGTCTCACCCAGCATCCATTCCCTTCTAGTCCCTGCATCAGCCCATTTCCAGTCCTAGCCCACCATCAACCCATTTCCAGCCCTAGCTCCCCCATCCAATTTCAGTCTGAGTCCCTTCATCAGCTCATTTCCAATCCTAGCCCCCCATCAGCCCATGTCAAATCATAGCTCCCCTCCACTCAGTCCAATTCCAGTCCAAGCCCCCCCATGAGCCTACTTTCAGTTCTAGCCCCTCCATGAGTCCATTTCAATTCAAGCCCCCACCACAGCCCATTTCCAATCTTAGCTCCCCCCAACAGCCCATTTCCAGTCCTATCCTAGCTGCTCCATCAGCCCATTTTCAGTCCTAGCTCCCTTCCCTCACAGCCCATTTCCATTCCAAGCTCCCTCCCCATCAGCTATTTGCAATTCAAGCCTCCCCTTCCACTCAGCCCATTTCCAGTCATAGCAACCCCCCAACCCATTACCAGTCCTAGCCCCCCATCAACCCACTTCCAGTCCTAACCCCCATCACCCCATTTTCAGTTTAAGCCCCCCCCATAACCCATTATCAGTCCTAACCCCCCCATCAGCCCACTTCCAGTCTTAACCCCATCAGCCCATGGCCAGTCCTAACCCCCCCATCAGCCCACAGCCCATTACCAGTCCTAACCACATCAGCCCACCTCAAGTCCTAACCCCTCCCCATCAGCCCATTTCCTGTCCTAGCCCCCCCCCCATAGCCCATTATCAGTCCTAACCACCCCCCATAGCCCATTAGCAGTTCTAACCCCCCCCATCACCCCATTTCCAGACAGCCCCCATCAGTCCACAGCCCATTACCAGTCCTAACCCACCCCCCAGCCCATTAGCAGTCCTAACAACCCCCCCAGCCCATTAGCAGTCCTAACCCACCCACCCCTAGCCCATTAGCAGTCCTAACCCACCCCCACCCCCCCAGCCCATTAGCAGTCCTAACAGCCCCCCTCAGCCCATTAGCAGTCCTAACAGCCCCCCATAGCCCATTAGCAGTTCTAACACCCCCCATCACCCCATTTCCAGACAGCCCACATTAGTCCACAGCCCATTACCAGTCCTACCCCCCCCCAGCCCATTAGCGGTCCTACTCCACCCACCCCCCCTAGCCCATTAGCGGTCCTAACCCCCCCCCAGCCCATTAGCGGTCCTAACCCACCCCCCCTCCCCCTCCCCCTAGCCCATTAGCGGTCCTAACCCACCCACCCTCCCCCTAGCCCCTTAGCGGTACTAACCCACCCCCCCTCCCCTAGCCCATTAGCGGTCCTAACCCACCCTCCCCTAGCCCATTAGCGGTCCTAACCCCTCCCTCCCCTCCCCTCCCCTAGCCCATTAGCGGTCCTAACCCCCCCCTCCCAGCCCATTAGCGGTCCTAACCCCCCCCCCTAGCCCATTAGCGGTCCTAACCCCCCCCTCCCTCCCTCCTCCCCTCCCTAGCCCATTAGCGGTCCTAACCCACCCCCCCAGCCCATTAGCGGTCCTAACAGCCCCCCCCCAGCCCATTAGCAGTCCTAACAGCCCCCCCGCCCCAGCCCATTAGCAGTCCAAAAAAAACTGGCTCTCTGGCTGCTGCCGCTGCCGCCACGGCAGAATGCAGTGTCCCGCGGGGCCACCTCTGCGCCGGCTGAGCCCTCTGCCCGGCTTTCAGATTCGCGAAGGGAGAGTGTCTCTCCCTCGCATCTCTGTTAAGCCCGCAGGGGCTAATGGGAAATTTCCCATCAGCCCCTTTAGACACGAGGGGTTGATGGGAAATTTCCCATTAGCCCCTGCAGGCTTTACAGAGACGCGAGGGAGAGACACTCTCCCTTCGCGAATCTGAAAGCCGGGCAGAGGGCTCAGCCGGCGCAGAGGGGGCCCCGCGGGACACTGCATTCTGCTGCGGTGGCAGCGGCAGCAGCCAGAGAGCCAGTTTTTTTTTTTAATGTAATTTTGAGGAAAGCAGAATGTTCTTTACGCGGGGCCCTGTGCAAAAAACATTCTTGCTCAATGGACGGGCCGGCCCTGATGGTAAGAGTTCTACGCAGGCAATGGATAACAGTTCTATGCAGGCAATGGTAGCAGTTCTAAGCAGACAATGGATAACAGTTCTAAGCAGGCAATGGATAACAGTGCAGGCAATGGCAGCAGTTCTATGCGGGCAATGGCAGCAGTTCAAGCAACAATGGGTAACAGTTCTATGCAGGCAATGGTAGCAGTTCTACGCAACAATGGATTAGAGTTCTACGCAGGCAGTGGCAGTAGTTCTACGCAGGCAATGGTAGCAGTTCTAAGCAACAATGGATAACAGTTCTACGTGGGCAATGGCAAGCAGTTCAAGCAACAATGGGTAACAGTTCTATACGGGCAATGGTAGCAGGTCTACGTAACAATGGATAACAGTTCTACGCAGGCAATGGTAGCAGTCACTCATTTCCAATCCCACTTGAAAAGCCCTCCTCTTACGAACATATCTGTGCCATAGAATTTAAACTGTAGCTCTCTGTATGCAATGCTCTCCAAGAAAGACTATAGTCCTGCAAGTGCATTACTAAGAAGAGGCATTGTTTTGAGACTAGTTCACTTGTCCATTGAGCATACAGAGCTTGCAGTGCATTCATATCCTTCACTACCAAAACCTCTTCACCAACTCTACAACTGTATTTAAATTTTTATTAGGATTTTCGAATGTATACATCCAGGTATTAACGTGAATGAAAAGATAATGGCTATTATAAACAAAAGTAACTAAAGAAATAAACAACCATATAACCTAGTCCATAAATAAAGGAAATATATGGGGGTACCAAGAAATAAACCAGAAATGGCTGGATAACTCAGCCAAAAATGAGAAATAAGAAAAACTACATTAAGCAGGTGGAGACTTATATGTCAGCCATATGGGAAGAAACAGGAACCTGAACTAAACATTCTTCTCTAGCATTTAAGAACTCCAAAAGTTGCCTAGATTCCAAAAACAAATAAAATTAATCTTTATAAGAAACACAACATTTAATTGAAACGTGGCTCCAATGGCCAAGACCCTAGGCCAAAGGCCCAGGAACTCCCTCCTTCTCATCTGAGAATCCAGAGACAAATCTGGAAACATCCTAACCTGAGAACATCAAAATGGCACATTAAAGTTCTTAAAGTAAGAGCAAAAAATTAAAGCTTTATCTGACTCTAAAACCAGAGTAACAAGTAGGGTGGACCTATCCGTGATCACCTCAAGAGAGTTTCCCAAAAACCCCATTAGGTCCCCAACCCCTAGCAAAACCATCCCAGGAACAGCACCTCAGTCTCCAGCCCCCAGAGACAAGTACTGTACATGAGTCAAAGGTGGGAAATGCTACAAGGGAAGTTTTAACTCCTCTCAAAAGTATTTCCTCAACATCTCCACTGATAACAACGTTGGAGATCTAGAAAAGTTCAAAAATCTAATGTTATTCCAATGAACTTGTTTTTCTAAATATTCACTTTTTCATATAAATACAGACTTGTCTTTAATATGGGCCACCACCAGATGCTGCAGCTGACCCAACTCTTGTTCCAGTAGAAGGATTCCCCCCCCCCTTGCTGCTCCTGAGAATTGGTGATAGTTAAGCAATTATTCTTAACCTCCATTAGTTCAGTACTTACAGGACCCACAAGATGATTTAGAGAAGAGTTCACCATTGCTATAGCCTCCCACAATGCATCCACTGTAATCATGGTTTCCTTAATTAAACCTTGTACTCGGAAGCTGGCCGTTCTCCAGACTGCTCTGCTGATACCTCAACAGCAGGAGATACTGGCTCAAATTACCCTCCATACTGTGTCTCACTCTCTGGAGAAATTGATCCCACCAGTGTCCTCTTCACTTCCCTTCAACGGCATGCTCATCGGCAAGCCGGAGAGGGCACAGCTCCAACTGGCCAAACACTTCTGGGTCTCTGTGGAAGAGTGCACTCCCGAAGCGCACAGGGCCGATAGTACTCCTAATGCCCTGCCGAAGACACTGCTCCAGCCCTGCAGGAAAAGATGCAAAAGTCCATAGTCTTTTGCCCAAGAGGATTCACCGAAGCAGGACCCGAGGGTAGGTTTACCTGTTTCCGCTTTTGGCGACCCATTCTTCTGAATGCGGGTCAAACTCCAGGGCACAAATTCAAGGATCAGAAGCAGCTAACTAGAAATTCTCCTTCCTGCCACCATCTTACTTCCCCCTACAATTGTATGTCCTCCCTTCCCCCCAAAAGAAAATTGTTTTCTCTCTGAAAATGGGTGAATAACTCTGAATTAGTCTTGAGCAAACTATCCAGATAATGCCTTAATTGCAAATATGTAAAAAAGCGAACCCTAGATAGGCCAAAGCAGAACATTAGACCCTGGAACAACTCCAATTTCATCTCATCGTCAGATTTTAAATTCAGTATTCTATGCACTCCATTTTCTCTCCCAAATTTTGAACATCTCTGAATACATGCTAGGTAAAAAAAACAAACAAACAATTTCTCATAAAAGCAAGAATGGAGATGCCTTCCAATCACAAGGTAACCTGTATGCCCTCTGGAGACCAGAAATAAGCACACTCGACCTTGTCCAAATTGGGATGTTCACTGAGCTTGCATGCAGGACATCAGCAGTGTGTAATGTGGTTAGCCAAGCTTTGATGTGTTGATAGGGAAGACAATTTGATGGCCCATACAACACATTCTGAACATACTTCAGGTTAGCTATCAAGTTATAACTCTGTATGTCCATTAAAGATCTCAGTGGAATTCTTAGTTTCTTACTTTTCCACCAAAATTGTGACAAAAGCCTATTAAACACTTGCACATCCATCCTCTACTTATGTTCTTATGTTACGCTAAGAAAAATTCCATTTCTGACTTTTATTGCCAGTCCAGTTCAAATGAGCACAAACAGATAGAGCTTTGTTTCCAAATAAATCCTTCTAGTTCAGATTTTCTCATTTTTCCAAAACCAAAAATATGTAATCTGCCTCAAAACAACAGTTTCTTTCTAATACAACTGGCAAAACGCAGCTTCAATTCCATCAGCATGTTTACTTATTCTCAAATTTGTGCTATTTTTATCCCCGATTAATGTTTGAGCTCAGCTTAAAATATTTCAGCTTCTCAGAGAGTTCAGGGTTACAGTTGAAGAAAAAAACCCTTCTTCTTGTAATAATTTTTACCTGATACCCTTTTCAAACACAACAAAGAACAATCCTTCCTCAGTCTGATTTTCCCCAGAAAAAAACACATAAAAGCAGCTTTTGGCTTTTCTTACTATCAGCTTCTCTTTAACTAGATTTACAATTCTAATCTCTGCTCAGATCTCTCACTCCTCATTCACATTTTACAGCATTACAGCACACACATTGTACTCACAACACCAAGGCCCAAAACCTGAAACTGGATCAGAAGCTTGGTTCTGCACAGTGCTGGAAAAATAGTGCTCTTCCACAGCAATTAGTCAATGCAGACCTCTCAAACTAAGTTTTGAGAGCCATCTAACATCTTCTTTAACTGGCACAGGACCTCAAGAAATTTTACCAAACAATATCCAAAAATAAACCTTTCTCACTTTTACCAGAGTTGCCAAGTTACCCATTTCCAGGAGTGAGATTTTTTGCCATTTTTGGTTTTAAATTTGGTGACGTATGGTATCTGTAGCCCTTGATTTTACCCACTGCAGTCGTTGCTGCTGGTCCCATAATGCATCAAGATGAGTTTATTTGAAATTCAGGACTGGAATAAAATCTCACTCATGGAACTGGGTAACTTGGAAACTCTGCTTTCACACACTGAAACTGCAATATTAATTGTGTGCTCTTATGGGCTTCACCTACATGAAACTAGTGTCCCTCTGCAGCATACTTGCAACAAAACTATCACATTTCAGTTTCTCCTTACCTCCCAGAATCTCTCAAAAGAAGATTCAAACACATGGACAAGGAAGAATTCTTCCAAACAATAAACCTTGATGTCCTCATCTATAACTGGAACCACACAATATGCAAAGTAGCATCAGTGACCCAACGAAAGAAGACACTAAAAAACACCATACGGCCATCTGATACACTGCAGAACTAAGAAATTTAAACCAAACACTGTCAATTGGAAAAAAGATGGAGATGCACTAAGACCTACATGTCCAATCTAAACAAATACCAATATACCCTCAATAAGACAAAGAAAGAATACCACTCCAACCTCATTCTAGCCTCAATAAACTATCACAGGGAACTCTACGGCATAACAAAACCTCTACTCAAGAATCCTACCCAAATGAACAAATGTGAGATCATACACCACAAGTAATAGCAGACTACCTAAAAAGATCAAACAAAACAACTTCCACACTATCCAACACAACTGCACCCTGTAATACTTTCTCCACATGGCATTCCTCCATTCAAATATCCACTTCTTACCTAGATCCATGTCCGGTGAGCTGGATCAAAATAGTATGGAATGACCCCATACTGCTTAGAATCACCCAACTATCTCTTACACAAGGATACATGCCATCTACCCTCAAGCATGCTTCTATAAGCCCAATTATTAAAAATGCCACCTTGGACCCTAATGCCCCCAGCTCATACACCCCTTTTCAAGCCTACCCCTCATAGCAAAAATCATAGAGAAGGCAGTATAATTACAACTTCAAGAGCACATCAGTCTCCATGCTCCCCTCGATCCACAACAGCATGGTTTCAGGCCCAACAATGGTGTAGAGACACTACTAATGACCTTCCTGGACAAACTTATACAGGGCATCCAGAATCCTCACCAAGGTTTTATTCTTTTGTTCCTGGACATCATCTGCTCATTTGACTTGGCCCCTCACGATGCCCTGCTGCGCTGATTGCAAGACATAGGAATAACAGCATGACACTTAGATGGTTCGCCTCCTATCTCACAGGACGCCTATAGCATGTTAGAACAGTGGGAACTAACTCAACCCCATTCAAATTCGTGCAAGGCATTCCCCAAGGCTCTATATTATTATCCCTCCTTTTTAACATCTTTCTACAGCTCATCTGCTCGATCATACAAGCCCACAAACTGTTGTACCACATCTATGCAAATGATATAATGCTTCTCCACCTTACAACCTAATTACACATCCCTAATAACCTGCTTCATAGCCATCAAACAATGGTTAGCAAATCATAGCCTAACCATTAACCATAACAAGACCGATGTCCTCTTCATCACAAAAGACACCAGCTTCTGTCCCCCAACCCACATCAAGATACTCGGCTCATAACTACAAGTAAAATCTGAAGTAAAATACTTGGGAGTTACCCTAGACAAATCTCTAGCACTACAATCTCATAACACCACCACCATAAGACTCACATTCCAGAAAATAAAAATGACTTAAGGCCTATATCACCTCTTGGACTCCCATGACTTCCGCAGACTCTTCCAAGCCTTAGTACTCCCCCATCTGGATTACTGTCATATCCTCCTCCAGGGATTACCTGACTATCCCTTACAGATGACCCAGAATACTGCGGTCTGCAAGCTACTGTATATGGAGCTTCTAAATACCAACACATAATCCCAGTCATTAAGAGCCTGCATTGGTTGCCAATTGCAGCTCGCACCAAATACAAGAACAATATTCACAATCTGTAAAGTATACCTCAACCTCTCATCAAACTATCTACAATCCCTAATATGCAAGACCCCAAACAAACAAAAACAAACAAGATGGCACAATATGCAATGCAACCTTACTGCTCCTCCCACACTCAAGTCAAGTACCCAATCCACACTGAATAGAGCTTTCTCTCTCTGAATACTCTAATCACCTTGACAAGCATTACCAATACCACTACCATATGCCACTCTCCCCCTCCCCCCCCCCAGCCTACAAGCTACCCCAAGCTACCATTATTCAAGTCTTTGTCTCCACAGCTACCCAATCTAAACTAAGACCCAAATAGGGTTGCCAGCTGGCTCCAGATGCACCCGACAGGTTTGATCCGGTCCTGGGTTTACTCCATTGCATGCAGGAACTTGTAGTTTTCCTAATGGAGAAATCAGAACTACATATTCCTGCATGCAATGAGGTAATCCCAGGACTGGATCGAACCTGTCGGGCGCATCTGGAGCCAGTTGGCAACCCTAGACCCAAAGCACACATATTTCTCCCACAATACGATATATTGAATATTAGTTTACCTTGTTAAACCAAATCATTCTTACTCTTACTACTCCAAGTTATACGATGATCTAATGACCCCTTATTTCTGTCATATATTGACTATTATGTTTTATATTGTTATGTTTAATCTTGTTCCATGTAAACTACCACATTCTACATTAAGTTAACTTGTTACATGTAAACCACCTTGATTTTGAGATAAGGAAGTATACAAAACCAGTTAAATAAATAAAGAAAAATTGGGCATAGAGCTACTCAACTCCGCCCATCACAGAACAACTTCTGTAAATGCTCAGTGGCTGTAGCTTTCTGAAGCCACAGAGTGCCAGTATTTTAAACAACTTTATTTCTTTACCATGGGTTACATTTGCCCTGGCAAAAAGAGAAAAAAAAGCTTCACATTTTTTTCTAAATCTCGCCCTTCCCCCTTCTCCCCCCCTCCCATCCCAAGTAGAAAAGCATAATATCGGGCCATCAGTTCCTACCCAGCAGGGACCCAGGTAAAGAAAGTTTCATTCATTGTTTTTCACTCTACATTTTCTTTTCTTTTGCATCACTTTGTAGGATATGGAGTGGAAGAGTAGCCTAGTGGTTAGAGTAACACACAAGAGATCTGGGTTTCATTCCATCTGGCAGATCTGGGGAATTGGGTAAGTCACTTTACTCTCCTGTGCCTTTGAAGAAAATGCCTGGTAGTCTACTTCTTGTCCTTCCTTGCCTAGAAAACCCAGGGGCTGTTGGGTCACCAAGACACAGCATTGACCTGATGGCACTGAGTGGATAATATACATATATACATACTTTTTAAAATTCAAAAATATGTGAGGAAGTTTTCACATGTAAAGTGTCCCAAAAATAATGGCAGCAATTTTAAAAGGCATTGCCCTAAGTAAAATAGCTTTGTATACACAGAAATGGTCTTTTCTAGAATTTCCCAGAATATATATGTTTAAATTTATGTATCTGCAGGTAAAAAGTATTTATAGATTTTACATGTATACACATTGTTTGAAACTTGCTTCCAGCATGTACAAACATTCATATCATAGATTTCAAATATAAACCAAACTTTCTCTAAAAGAAGCAGTAAATATAATGCTGAAAGACTCACAGACATAGGAATTATTATTCTATTTCTCTCCTCATAACAAACATTCAGTTTGTCTGAGGCAATTCCCTTGAGTCTGACTTTTTATGAAAATGAATTTGTCCTTTCCTCTGAACTTGATGAACCAATAAGTACTCAGCAGTTATCTGGTAAACAAATTGCATTCATGAGAGTACCTTTTAATTATTCTTTATTCCAATCAATGATGCCTACAGGGTGCCACTATTTTGGCATGCAAAACAAATCACGTGCTCTTTGCTAAGTGACAACAGAAAGGGCATGAGAACGTCAATATGCATGAAGAGTAGAGTTCAAAAGATTTTCTAAATATATTTTTGAAACAGTTATCCTGTACTAATATTTTGAGGGGCACCAACCAATCAACAAGAAGCACAACTGAACACTGAGGTAGTTGCAAAGTTAGGCTGCAGCTTTGTTAACTCTCAACAAACTCCCATCCTGGCATCCACTCTTCCCATTTCCTGTTCCTCTGCAGCATGTAGTAATAGGCTGAAAGAGTATCACTCAGAACCAAGTCGTGTGCACAAAGCACCACCTCATCCGTACACAGCGGTGACACCTGTGTTACAGCATCATAGGTATACACTCTTCTCTATTCCCTTCTGCAAGTTATTCTTGGAGTCTAAGGTAAAAGAAATGCCAAATCTTCCTCTACATACCACAACAAGCAGGTACTACACACTGCATGTCCCCATATCCCACGCTAAGAGCTGGAGCTCAAAAACTTTGCCACTTTTCCAAAACCTCTTTTTGAAAGGTTTTCAAACTAGAACTTTTTCCAAGATTGGACCCATGTAACCATAAAGGAAAAAATAATCCTAGACCGTCCCAAGTCCATAGTCATAGGAATGCATCAACCTCTCAATATTACTGCACCATTAGGAGCATCTGCACTTACATGCCTCCATGGCATTACAGCACCTCTAAAGATGATATCCTGAACCGGACGTACAGATGGGATCATGATTCTGATCAAGCGGAGCATGTCTAGCCCCATGGGATAAGAATCGCAAACAGTCCTACACAATATAATGAAGCTCTCCTTCACAACAGGATATTTTCCCACTTCACTCAAGCAGACTTCCATTAGGCCACTATTGAAAAACCCCAAACTTGACCCCCAAAGAGTTGACTCCTACCGGCCAATAGCCAGTATCCCCCTCCTGGCCAAAATAATTGAGAAAGAGGCACAACGGCAAATTCAAGATCACATAGATGCCTCTGCTCCCTTAGACAGCTGCCAACATGGGTTCAGAGAACATCATGGGGTCGAGACACTACTCACTGGTCTATTCAACGATATCATCTCAGGAATTGACAACATCCGTCAAGGTTTTGTGCTCATCTTCCTAGACATCGCCGCGGCGTTTGATTCCGTGAGTCACGAAATTCTCCTCGGAAGACTGAAAGAGAAGGGCGTCTGCAACAGTGCACTAGGATGGTGTAAATCTTATCTGGACGGTAGATGGCAATTTGTGAAGTCTGGATCAGAAGAGTCAATACATTTCCATCAAAAGCAAGGGGTACCTCAAGGCTCCTCGTTATCCTCCTTACTTTTCAATATTTACCTGCAGCTCATCTGCAATATCATAAGATCATTCAATGTGAACTGCTTGATATATGCAGATGACATTCTCTTATACATGCCTTTCTCCACAACTCACATGGACCTGGCCCCACTCACAGATTGCTTCAATGCAGTTTCAACATGGCTCCAGACACAGAACCTACGCATTCAACATAAAAAAACAGAGGTGCTATTCATCACCAGAGACTCCAACTTTACTCCCCCATCCCACGTCAGTGTCAAGGAAGCTGACTTGCAAACTAAAGATGCAATAAAATACCTGGGAGTTACTTTAGACCAACGTCTAGATATGAAACGCCACATAAGCAACATAGTCAAAGCCGTCTACTTCAAAATCCGTTCACTCAAGCATCTACGCTCCCTGTTGGACACAGATGATTTCCGAACCATATATCAAGCGCTGATCCTGCCACATTTTGACTTTGCAAATGCCATCTTACAAGGTCTCCCACAATCCACACTAACCCCCCTACAGTTGGCCATGAATGCCGCAGCTAGGGTCCTTTACGGAGCATCCAGAAGCGACCACGTGACCCCCATTCTCAAACAGCTGCACTGGCTACCGATCCATGGGAGGATCACCTTCAAAACCCTTCTATTAGCATTCAAGGCAATCAAAGGTATTTCATCCTCCTCACTCACGCATCTTATCCACATTGTCCCCCCCAACAGATCCAGAAGAGCAACATCTGTAAACTTGCTAACAACACCAAAAACTTCGACAAAGTCCAACATAACAACCACAAACAGGGCGTTCAGTTTCTATGTCCCCAAATGCTGGAATGCTCTACCCCCTGACATTTGGACCATTGCTAATCTATATCAGTTCAGGAAGGCTCTCAAAACCCACCTTTTCCTCCAATACTTCCCAGCCAGCAATTGAACCTAGATATCCCTCTCAAGAAATGACCCACTCTAGAAAGGCCCTTACATGCATTATCTGACTTTTACCTATCCTTGCAGTGTAAATAGCTTATCAATATAGTTAACCCTGTTATCCAAGTTTGCACTCCTGTTCGATGTAAAACCTGACAGCTTGTCGTTATGGTCGTTATGTTATGATGTAAACCGCGCTGATACTAAATAGCGTGGTATATAAGAAACTGTAATAAATAAATAAATAAATAAATAAATGCAGGCCGGCACTGCGATTCTGTCCGGCATGAATGTGCAGGACTCTCCCCGGCTAACTCAGTCAGGGCTTTTGAATGGAGCCACAGACATTTCACCAGCCCTGGATGTACAGGGCCAACATTAGAATTGGCCCTGTACGTCCAGGGCTCGCAACCGCCCACTGCCTGCCCAGACTCTGCCCCCGGGCCACCCATTCCCCGTCACCGTCTAACTTTTCCGCACAACCAGTGGTGAAGTTAGTCGGGGGAGAAGCCGATATGAATAGCATGAATGGGCATCACATTGGGCTGTCCATCCCCATTAACCATAGCACAGAATAGCTCCCTAAATGCCTATCAAATTGCCTAATGAAGATCAGTCATGTTATTGCGCCAGGCTCCCTCTCCCAAAGGAAGAATATACCAAGAGGAGCAGCATGCATCAAGCTGCTATTATAAAGGCAGAAACTGGCACCAATGCCTACCGCAAAGCCAGAAATCACTGCAGTCAAATTCTAAGAGGAAGCGATGCCCAAATGCAGCCCTCAGTTCAACTTCTCTGTCTTTCACCTTGCTCAGAAAGTCAAGTAATAACTCACATCCATACGAGAAACTCCCTACTTGTAGATCCTGTAGCTAAAATTGAAAGAGGCAATACGAGGATTATTTTAGAAGCCCTGTTCGTCCTTTGGATATATCAAAATGAGCATAGAGATGTCCAAAACATGGAGACATCCCCGGAGCCATTTTAGAAGCCAGTTCTGTGGATGTCCCCAGACTGAGGTTGTCCAAATCTGAACAGGACATGGTGTAAGCATGTCCAGGGCATTATCAAGGACCTGGACATCCTCTTTCAACTGCTGAAATTCTCTGCATGTCCCGTGCTGTTTCCAAGTATAAATCTGTTCCAGGTATGAATAGATAGTGGAAAAGTACTAGTTTTTCTTGCCAAACATCCAGAGGGTATGTGGAAGGAGGTAGGCTCCTATCACATATATTGCATGCTCATGGGGTGTTCGGTGGCTTGTGCCTGTTTTGAGGATTTTTCTTCTTTCGTCCACTGGGCATTCTGATGGGTGGCACAATCTGATGCAATGGTGCATTATCTGGATGATTTCCTCATGATGGCAGAGACTGGGTCTCTGGAGTGTAGCAGGTTGTTGGGGGTCTTCCAGCAGTTGGCGAGGGTCATCGGGGTGCGCTTGGTGGAGGGAATGATAGAGGGACCTGCTACCTCCCTCATATTTCTCGGTAACAAACTTGATTTGGTATGGATGGAATCAAGGTTGCCTGCGGAGAAGGTTTGCAAGTTGGCTGTTTTGATTTAGCAGGCTTTAGACAGGCCTACGTTAATGATGGGGCAGGTGCAAGAACTGTTGGAGCATTTCAATTTTGCTTGTTGGGTGACCCCCATGGACAGAGGATTCACGTGATGACTGGCATTCCTGACTAAAGAGGTGCAGAAAAAAACACCATTTTATTAGGTTGAGGAGTAGTGTGAGGGCAGACCGGGATAGTTGGAGGGAGTTCTTGCAGGATTTCAATGGAGTATGGGCATGACCTTTTCAGTAGTGTCTAATTATGATCTGAAGTTATACATGGACACCTCTTGGGGGATTGGCTTCAGGATATATTTTAGGGGCACATGGTGTGCGGAGCCTTGGCCTGAGGCATGGAAGGATCAGAGTTGATGACGGACCATCACCTTTTTGGAACTCTTCCCGGCCTGAGTGGCCTTACTGTTATGGGGCAAGTGCCTATGTAATCGGAGTGTGCTATTCCATTCCGACAAAATGGCAGTGATGGCAATCAACTGATAACACAGGTACACTACCAAAAAACTGCCTCCAGTTTTGCAACTGATTCCTATAGATTTTGGGGTGCTGAATCCAGGAAAAATAGCCAAAATGTTCCATCACGTTACGTTTTCTTGCAAAATTAGATTTCTTACCCATATAAGGAATGTTCACATAATTTCTTTTTAGCCGACTGCAGTTTATTTTCTTGGCCCAAAATAGAGGTTGTAATGGTTAACTAACTAGAAACACTCCCTCATGATATTTTAGAGTGTTTTGTATTCATTTTATACATTAACAGGACAATTGGGAGGCGGGGGGCTAAATCCAGTACTCGCGCTGGCGCATGTTCTTTCCTCTTCGCCTCGCCTCGTTCGCTCGCTCGCTTGCTCAAACACGGTGGTTGCGACATGAACGTTCCTGTCAAATTTCAGTTTCTTGCAAGTTCATTATTACCTTTTGTTTGCTCAGTCGTAATCCAGCTTTATTCCGAAGTGGTTCACTACAGTTGTAGCTTGCAGTGCTGTGTATTTGTGATGGCTCACAGAGCCAGAGGTTGCGTCAACTCTCCGGACAGTTTTTGTTTTATTTGTGGGGAATATACCGTGAAAAAGCGGCAGAGGAACATTTCTGCATTTATTTAAAAAGTATATTTGCCTATTTCGGTTTGAAGTTAGGCGATCAAGACAAAACGTGGGCTCCTCACAAAGTGTGCAAGACATGTGAGGAAGATCTACGCTTATGGATGAAAGGTAAAAAACAAGCATTTCGTTTCGGAATACCTATGATGTGGCGTGAACAAAGAGACCACAGCAGTGACTGCTATTTTTGCTCTTGCATTGTGAAGGGATACAACTTAAAAAATAAGAACGTAATAAGTTACCCCAACCTTCCCTCAGCAATTAGGCCTATGCCTCATAGCAACGAAGTACCTGTGCCTGAACCACCAAAATCTTTGGATCATATTTGTGTGGACGGTTCTGATCATGATGAGACTCATCAGATGGCTTTTCCCGATGAGTCCAGTACTTCCGAGTTTGAAACTGAACCAGATCCGAAACCTGAACTTTTCTCTCAAGCTGAATTGAATGATTTAGTCCGGGATTTAGGACTCCCAAAAGATGCTGCCCAACTGCTAGGTTCTCGGCTTAAACAGAAAAATCTATTGTCACCAGGAACAACGTTTTATTGGTACCGCAACCGCGAAACACAATTTTTGAAGTATTTCAGCAAAGAGGAAGATTTGGTATTTTGCAACGATATATACGGAGTGATGGAAAAGTTTAAACTCAAGTATGATCCTGCTGAATGGCGGCTGTTCATTGATTCGTCAAAAGACAGCATAAAAGGTGTTCTTCTTCATAATGGCAACACATTCGCTTCAGTTCCTATTGCTCACTCTGTTATTCTCCAAGAAAAATACGAGAATTTGGCCCTGATTCTTCAGAAGATTCGTTATGATAAGCATAAGTGGATGATTTGTGGAGACTTTAAAATTCTATCCATGCTATTAGGGCTGCAATCCGGTTTCACCAAATATCCCTGCTTCCTTTGCTTGTGGGATAGCCGGGCCCGCGACCTACACTGGGGGAAAAAAGACTGGCCAATTCGGGAGTATTTGAGACCCGGTGAGAAAAATGTTCTTCATGAGAGCTTGGTAACTCGTGATAAAATTCTATTACCACCTCTCCACATTAAGTTGGGTCTCATTAAGCAATTCATCAAGTCCCTTCCAAAAGATGGTGAGTGCTTTCGGTACCTTTGCTCAAAGTTCCCCCGACTTTCTGAAGCAAAGCTAAAGGAAGGAGTGTTTGTTGGCCCTGATATAAGGAAACTCATTTCAGATGGAGCATTCGCTGAAACGATGTCTGAGAAGGAAAAAGAAGCCTGGGATTCCTTCAAGGATGTTGTTCTCAAATTCTTGGGGAACAGGCGGGATGAGAACTATAAGGATATTGTTGCCAGGATACTCAATACCTTCAAAGAACAAGGCTGTAACATGAGCCTAAAAGTCCATTTCTTGCACTCCCATGTGAACTACTTTCCCGAAAACTTGGGGGCGTACAGTGAAGAACAAGGTGAAAGGTTTCACCAGGACATCAAGGACGCAGAGAGAAGGTACCAAGAAAGATAGAACACCACTATGATGGCTGATTTCCGCTGGTTGCTGCTGCGGGAAACCCCAGATGAAAAATACGCCAAGCAGCACACCAAGAGAAGCATTCGGGGGAAGAAGAAACGGGCCCACCAGGAGATTGATCGACCCAAGAATTTATTTATTTATTTATTTATTTAACAGTTCTTCTATACCGCGCTATTCCAGATCAGCGCGGTTTACATTCAACATCAACTATACAACACAGGCATTCTGAGTTGTAATTTTACAATAAACAGGGAAATCAACTTGGAAACAACTGGGGAAACTATCTACATTGTATTTACACTATTACCTTTTTCAGGCAGGGTCTATCAACATCTTATTTACTTTTGAGGATCAGGTGGATTAACCTTTTTCATACTGGGTTTGATTGTTTAGGTGTGGCGTGTGATTGTCTGAGGGGCAACATGTATGATTACAGAGACTGGATTCAGGGTAGTATGTGGTGAACAGGTGGTGCTTTAATGCTTTCCTGAATTGGATTAGGTGGGTGATGTTTCGTATATAGGTGGGGAGGGCATTCCACGCTCTAGGTGAATAAATTGTAAAGGCTCTGTTTGTTGTTACTTTTGTGCATTTCGTTGTTGCCTTTGGGACCTCCAGGGTGTTTTGTGTCGTGGGTCTTCTGTTTCTGTTATGTGGTACTTTGTGTATCATCTTGCTGATAGCTGTGGGAGTCAAAGTGTTTAAAGCTTTGAAGGTCAAGGTTAGGACTTTGTGGAGGGTTCTTGCTTGAACAGGTAACCAATGGAGGTTCATCAGTACTGGTGTTATGTGCTCTCTCCGTGAGGCCCCTGTTAGTACTCTCGCAGCCGTGTTCATTGCGAGCTGGAGTGGTGCTAGTGTTGATTGGGGAGACCGTGTAGGATTACGTTGGCGTAGTCAAAATGTGGTAATATTAATGCTTGATAGATCGATCGGTAGTCGCTGAAATCTAGTAGTGGTCGGAGATGCTTTAAAGTCCTTATTTTCATGTATACTGTTTTTACAGTGTTTTTTATGTGGGTTTTCAGGTCCAGGTGTTGGTCCAGAGTAATGCCCAGGTAGTGGATTGTTGATTTGGTTTTCAGTTCTGTGTCGCCGATTTTTAAGGAGGGTGGAGGGGTGAAGTCCTGGTTCCTTGAGATGAAAAGGACATCTGTTTTGCTGTAGTTGATTCTTAAATTTTGTGTGTTGAGCCATTCTGCTACTGCCTCAAAACAGCTTGTTAGAGGGAGAGGTCTGGTTGGTTGGTCCTGAATGGGATGTATAGGAGGATATCGTCTGTGTAGGCTAGACAGTTGACCTTGAATGAACGTGCTAGGGCACATATGGGCTGCATGTAGATGTTAAACATCAATGCAGATAGAGAAGAACCCTGTGGTACACCCTGGTTTTGCAAAAATGGTTCAGAGGTTGTGGAGCCAGACCTTACATGTTGCCATCTATTAGTCAAGTATGACTTGCACCACTCTAGGGCTGTCCCTTGAATTCCTTTTTCGCTGAGGCGTTGTATGAGGATCTCGTGGCTCACAGAATCGAAGGCCGCTGCAATGTCGAGGAAGATAAGAGCGCATCCCTGGTGAATTTTGTCTGTTCCGGAGACTAGGTTGTCAAGTAGGGTGGTGAGGAGGGTTTCCACCCCGTGTGCTTCTCTGAACCCATGCTGGGAAGGATCCAGTGGGGCTTCAGTATCAATATGCTGTTGAATTTGGCGCTGTACTAACTTTTCAATTACTTTGGCAAGCATGGGGATACTTGAAATTGGCCAGTATGATTCCACCTTCATTGGGTCCAGCTTGTTATTCTTCAGCAGTGGTCTGATTGATGTCTGTTTCAGGCTCTGTGGGAATGATCCAGTTGTGAGGGATTGGTTTATTAATTCGCTCAGATATTGGCTTAAGTCACATCGCAGCTCCTTTATCCATAGAGCTGGGCATGGGTCGTTGGGTGCAGTAGTGGGGTTGATTGCAGCGATGGTGTCTTCGATCTCTCTGCGTGATATTTTGTCGAAATTGGATAGCGGTGATGGTTGGGGTAAGTTATGCTGAAGGGTGTTGTTTGCGGAGCTCGAGGTTGCACCAGCCTGGATCACTCCTGGTTGTAGATAGTTGGTTGAGGTTGCGCCAGTCTGGATTATTTTTGCTTGTAGGTAGTTAGAGTATGCCTGGGGTTGTGGCATATGTGATTGGTCTGTGGGAGGTTCTTTTATGAGAGATTTTACTATATTGAAGAGGTCGTGGGGCTTGTTTAACGATCGCTTCAGGATGTCGGAATGATATTGTTTCCGCTTCTTTGTTAATTCATCACGGTGTGCTTTTAGGTGCGTGATGTAAGTACTTTGTGCTTCGGTAGAGCGAGTCTGACGCCATCTTCTCTCGAGCTTGCGCAGGCCCTGGAGTGAAGTTCGGAGGTCTTTGGTATACCATGGTGCGTGTTCTCTTTTCTTTTTTGTTTTATGTGTGGCTGGTATGCATGCGATGGTCTTGAGGCTCTCGTCCCATGTGGACACCATCGTATTTAGATCGTGTGGTATATTGTTGAGAAGTGGGAGTATCTTCCCTCGAATCTCTTCTTTATCAAAGGGGCGGAAGTGCTTCAGCGAGGTTTTGTGGGCAGCGTTGGTTTTGTGGGAGTCTTGGTTGTAGGTGTTAATAGGTATCTGGAACTTGAGTAGGCTATGGTCATACCATGGCACAGGAGTTATGGTTGGTAGCATTGGTTCGGTGGTATCCTTATCATTCTGTGGGGCAAAGATCAGGTCAAGTTTGTTTCCCTTGATGTGAGTTGGACTATTGACTAGCTGATCGTACCCTAGATCTTGTAGCACTTCTAGGAAGGCAGTGGCTTGAGATTCCTGTAGGGTAGGCAGGTTAAAGTAGCCTAGAATCCAGTTTTGGGATCGCGGTCTTTTTGAGTTGCAGGCGAGGCCAATTATTGTTGCGAGATCCTCTGGAGATGGTGTTGGTGCTCGGTATAGTAGGTTGATCGTGCATGTGTCATTTGTTATAGTAAGGGAGTCTAGGTGGGCTGTGCTGGTTGCATTGCACATCTGGAAGCATAGGGAAGTTTTGGCCAGGATGAGTGTTCCGCCTCCTTTCTGGTTGGTTCTATGGCATGCATAGACTGAGAATCCTGTGGGTAACATCTGGTTGATGATTGCGTTGTCGCATTCCGATAGCCAAGTCTCTGTGATCATGAGGATGTCAAGATCAAGGGACGTGACCAGATCGGTGATTACACAGGTACACTAAAAAAAATTTTTTTTAAACTGCCTCTAATGTTTCGATTGATTTTTACGTTTTTTGGTGCGCTGAATCCAAATCTGGTAACCAATTTGCTCCATCACGTACAGAGTTTTTGCTACATTGGGTTAGCAGTTTGAGGTGAAAGTTTCAGATTGAGTGCGATCGAGATAAAAGTTTCTTGGATGAATTCTTTATACTAATTGTTTAGTAGTTATTCAAATAAGAATAAAGAAAATTGTAACAAGGCAGCACATAAGAATAGAGTAATGTCAACAAAACACACTGTGATGGTAGCAAAATTGTCTGCACTTAAAACAGCCACATACATGTGCACAAACATTGAGCATATAAGAGCGAGGTTAGACACAAAGCAAAGCAAAGAAATGTGCAAAAAATGTTGTACAGGTATGTATGTAAGAATAGAAAACGCAAACCGCACCATTGCAATACATGAAGACAAACACCCGATGTTGTGAAAATAAAATTCTAATAAATGAGATCCGACACTGTGGTAATAACTAGCAAATTTTTATTTCAAAGTTTAGTAAAAACACGATATTTGTCAACACAGTTTAGATTTTAAAGTCATTCTTGGGTCAATCAATCTCCTGGTGGGCCCGTTTCTTCTTCCCCACATGCTTCTCTTGGTGCGCTGCTTGGCGTATTTTTCATCTGCGGTTTCCCGCAGCAGCAACCAGCAGAAATCACCCATCATAGTGGTGTTCCATCTTCCTTGGTACCTTCTCTCTGCGTCCTTGATGTCCTGGTGAAACCTTTCACCTTGTTCTTCACTGTACGCCCCCAAGTTTTCGGGAAAGTAGTTCACATGGGAGTGCAAGAAATGGACTTTCAGGCTCATGTTACAGCCTTGTTCTTTGAAGGCATTGAGCATCCTGGCAACAATATCCTTATAGTTCTCATCCCGCCTGTTCCCCAAGAATTTGAGAACAACATCCTTGAAGGAATCCCAGGCTTCTTTTTCCTTCTCAGACATCGTTTCAGCGAAATGCTCCATCTGAAATGAGTTTCCTGATATCAGGGCCAACAAACACTCCTTCCTTTAGCTTTGCTTCAGAAAGTCGGGGGAACTTTGAGCAAAGGTACCGAAAGCACTCACCATCTTTTGGAAGGGACTTGATGAATTGCTTAATGAGACCCAACTTAATGTGGAGAGGTGGTAATAGAATTTTATCACGAGGTACCAAGCTCTCATGAAGAACATTTTTCTCACCGGGTCTCAAATACTCCCGAATTGGCCAGTCTTTTTTCCCCCAGTGTAGGTCGCGGGCCCGGCTATCCCACAAGCAAAGGAAGCAGGGATATTTGGTGAAACCGGATTGCTGCCCTAATAGCATGGATAGAATTTTAAAGTCTCCACAAATCATCCACTTATGCTCATCATAACGAATCTTCTGAAGAATCAGGGCCAAATTCTCGTATTTTTCTTGGAGAATAACAGAGTGAGCAATAGGAACTGAAGCGAATGTGTTGCCATTATGAAGAAGAACACCTTTTATGCTGTCTTTTGACGAATCAATGAACAGCCGCCATTCAGCAGGATCATACTTGAGTTTAAACTTTTCCATCACTCCATATATTGTTGCAAAATACCAAATCTTCCTCTTTGCTGAAATACTTCAAAAATTGTGTCTCGCGGTTGCGGTACCAATAAAAAGTTGTTCCTGGTGACAATAGATTTTTCTGTTTAAGCCGAGAACCTAGCAGTTGGGCAGCATCTTTTGGGAGTCCTAAATCCCGGACTAAATCATTCAATTCAGCTTGAGAAAAAAGTTCAGGTTTCGGATCTGGTTCAGTTTCAAACTCGGAAGTACTGGACTCATCGGGAAAAGCCATCTGATGAGTCTCATCATGATCAGAACCGTCCACACAAATATGATCCAAAGATTTTGGTGGTTCAGGCACAGGTACTTCGTTGCTATGAGGCATAGGCCTAATTGCTGAGGGAAGGTTGGGGTAACTTATTACGTTCTTATTTTTTAAGTTGTATCCCTTCACAATGCAAGAGCAAAAATAGCAGTCACTGCTGTGGTCTCTTTGTTCAAGCCACATCATAGGTATTCCGAAACGAAATGCTTGTTTTTTACCTTTCATCCATAAGCGTAGATCTTCCTCACATGTCTTGCACACTTTGTGAGGAGCCCACGGTTTGTCTTGATTGCCTAACTTCAAACCGAAATAGGCGAAATATACTTTTTTAATAAATGCAGAAATGTTCCTCTGCCGCTTTTTCACGGTATATTCCCCACAAATAAAACAAAAACTGTCCGGAGAGTTGATGCAACCTCTGGCTCTGTGAGCCATCACAAATACACAGCACTGCAAACTACAACTGTAGTGAACCACTTCGGAATAAAGCTGGATTACGACTGAGCAAACAATAGGTAATAATGAACTTGCAAGAAACTGAAATTTGACAGGAACGTTCATGTCGCAACCACCGTGTTTGAGCGAGCGAAGGAGGCGAGGCGAACAGGAAAGAACATGCGCCAGCGCGAGTACTGGATTTAGCCCCCCGCCTCCCAATTGTCCTGTTAATGTATAAAATGAATACAAAACACTCTAAAATATCATGAGGGAGTGTTTCTAGTTAGTTAACCATTACAACCTCTATTTTGGGCCAAGAAAATAAACTGCAGTCGGCTAAAAAGAAATTATGTGAACATTCCTTATATGGGTAAGAAATCTAATTTTGCAAGAAAACGTGACGTGATGGAACATTTTGGCTATTTTTCCTGGATTCAGCACCCCAAAATCTATAGGAATCAGTTGCAAAACTGGAGGCAGTTTTTTGGTAGTGTACCTGTGTTATCGGCCATTTAGTACGTATTGATCTGGCATTGATGAGTGCACACTTCAGAGCATGTTGCTGTTGCTGACGGTCTAATTGTGACTTCTTAATGTGTTGAAGTGGGATGTGTAGCAGATGTGAGTAAGGCGTGTCTTTGGGTTCTCTTGTGGGGTGATGATGATTCTCCGTCCATCTCTTCCCATCATTGCGGAGTATTGGGATGTGGTTGGTGCTTGTGTGAAAGGCGTGGGATGTGTGGGGGAGCCAGGTGGCTAGGTGTAGACATGCAAGGGCTAGTAGTGGATGCATCTTGTGGTTGGCCTCGTGGGGGGATGGATAGTATGTGAGCTGTTTTTGCTTGGTAGATAGTGGGGTCTGGTGCTGACTACTGTGGAGGCTACCAGCGGGGTCTGAACTTACTGCCTGACAATGAGTAGGTATTTGGACAATGTGGCAGCAAGCAAGACATGAAACAGTACTGCAGCAAGCAAACACTTGACTTTAAAATCTAAACTGTGTTGACAAATATCGTGTTTTTACTAAACTTTGAAATAAAAATTTGCTAGTTATTACCACAGTGTCGGATCTCATTTATTAGAATTTTATTTTCACACCATCGGGTGTTTGTCTTCATGTATTGCAATGGTGCGGTTTGCATTTTCTATTCTTACATACATACCTGTACATTTTTTGCACATTTCTTTGCTTTGCTTTGTGTCTAACCTCGCTCTTATATGCTCAATGTTTGTGCACATGTATGTGGCTGTTTTAAGTGCAGACAATTTTGCTACCATCACAGTGTGTTTTGTTGACATTACTCTATCCTTATGTGCTGCCTTGTTACAATTTTCTTTATTCTTATTTGAATAACTACTTAACAATTAGTATAAAGAATTCATCCAAGAAACTTTTATCTCGATCGCACTCAATCTGAAACGTTCACCTCAAACTGCTAACCCAATGTAGCAAAAAATCTGTACGTGATGGAGCAAATTGGTTACCAGATTTGGATTCAGCGCACCAAAAAACGTAAAAATCAATCGAAACATTAGAGGCAGTTTTAAAAAAACTTTTTTTAGTGTACCTGTGTAATCTGCTATCTTCTCTTTAGTGGTGGGATTGTTCCATTGGTTGATGCTGCAGTGCTTATAGCTTAATGTGTGGTTGGGTGTGAGGCATGTGCCGGAGGTGGATAATTCAGTTGCTGATGCTTTATTTCTTTGCAGTGGGCAAGGTTCCAGGCCTTGGCACCAGCAGCAGATGTAACCCCTTCCAGAATCCCGAGGAGTTGTCGTGATGTCCTTCCTCGGTACTTGGAGGATTGTTGAAGACAGCATTGGTGGGAAATACATGGAAAGTTTATACAGCGGGCTGGCAGCAATTTATGAACTTTGTACCCCTGTAAGAATGGCAGAATATGCAGGAGGATGTCTTGCATTTTCTGAAGTTGGCGGTGGAGGGTCACTTGTCGCCACATGCGGTATCGGGGGCATTGGCAAGTGTGGCTTTTGTGTTGAAGCTACATGGGTTTCCAGACCCAACAGTGTCTTTTATGGTTTGGAAGTTTGTAAAAGGCTTGACAAGGGCACAAGCAGCCTGGGTGGCTTAGCTGGCGCAACAACCCCTTTGCCATCGGGTGTGTAATTCCCCATTTGAAGTGAGCTTGTTCAACATTGCATTTGCCTTTGCTTTCCTTGCAGTGCTTAGAGTGGGGGAGTTGGTGGTGGCTTCCAAGTCCACAGTGGGGGACAGAGGACTTTTGACTGAGGACGTAGTGCTTGAGAAGGAGGAGGTAAAGTTGCATATTCGTCATAGCAAGACAGATCAGCTGGGCCGTGGAGCATGGGTCCAGTTGAGGAGTTGTTCCTGGCTTGGTCACCTGCCCAATCGTTGTTCCAGGTTATACCTAAGAACCCAAGCAGCGGGGGGCTTATTTTGGTTGTGCCATGATCGGGGGGATCCACTGACCCAATTCCAGTTTACAGCTATTTTGAAGCGGGGTTTAGCTGTAGCGGGTTTCCCACTGCATGAGTATGGAACGCATTCGTTCCACAATGGGGCGGCAAAATTTGCAGTGGAAGATGGCCTCTCAATGACAGCAATTCAGCATTTGGGTCGTTAGCAGTCTAACACATACAAGAAATATGTGCGTTAATTGGCCTCTTTAACTGTTTGTTCAGCTTACTTTTCTTAGTTTTGTCCTCAGGTTGGTGGCAGCAAGAGTTTCTGGTATGGATGTGTGAATTCTTTCCTGTTCTGAGCCTGGAAGGGAGCGACTAGATCCAAATGGAGTTTGAATTTGGATCTAGCAGAAAATGGAGTGCTGCTGCAATCGATGGGCCTCTGAGGGATGTGTTGGTCACAACTGATACCTGTGTTGCTGGAGGTTTGTCAATATAATCAACCCCATTGTATTGTTCATTTGGGAGTGAATGATCTCTGCACTGTTAAAGGGGTGGACCTTATCTGGTAAATGAAGAGGAATTTTTTCTTAATCTGTTGCTACTTCTTGACTGCAACGATGATTTGATTGTAGATACTTCCACGGCGCCTCCGGCACGAGGCCATCCGACCGCAAATGGTCGAGTGGTTGTGGAGAAGGGTGAATCCAGAGGTCTCAAAGTTTGCCATCTTTTGCAAGGCCTACTCATGGCTCATGACTTAATTAAAGCGGATTGCCTGGGGCTCTTTCGTCTGGATGGGGTTCATTTGTCGGATATTGGTCAGGATATTTTTATAAGTTCAGGGCAGGACATATTGGAGGGGTGCAGTAAGGCATTCCAGGCTGCGGCATTGGGGGGTGGAGGTGCAGGGACATGCAAGATGCAGTCCCCACTTATGGCAGAATTTAGAGGTGGCTGACCTCCTCCCTGGGGAGGAAGACAGGGCTGGGAGCACTGGGAGGCTTCTGGCAGCATGGGCGTCACCACCATGTTGGGTCCCTGTTATATTAAGTCTTGCATAGGTGGAAGCATGCCTCGGCCTGGCATCATTGTAGGCTGGGGAGTTGGGGGGGGGGGAGTTTTTGTCGGGAGAGGAGAGTATGGAAATATGTACAATATGATTAGTGGAGGCTAGGACGGCACCATCTAGCCCAACCCTGTGGTAGAGATTGATATCACTTGTTTGATGTTACTGTTATTTAATTGTATGTTGAATTAAAGCTGCAGCCAATATTTCACCAAGCACCTCTCCAAGGGAGTTTTAGTTTGGTGTATGCAGAGCTTGCAATCGGTGAATGGGTGGTGAGTGCAAATGCCTATGTTAAAAGCCCCAGTTCCTGCCTGCTGGGCAAATGGGGAGTGGGGTGGGTAACCTGGCTGAGTCTGCCATACCATTTGCCATTTGCCTGGTGGGGGGGGGGGGAGGTCATGGTTCTGACGGGAAGCGGAAGACAAGGGTGGTTGTGAAGGGGAGGCGGCGCAGACTCACAAGGCAGCCAGGAGAATTGGCAGGATGTGGCGGTAGTGGCTGGATGAAGAAGCAGTCCGGTGAAGTCACCTTCCCTGGGGGCAGTATCTCCGCCCACTACTACGCCGATGATATCATTCTCCTTCATCATACAGACCCTTCCGTCCCGGATCTTGCTCCCCTCAATTCCTGCTTGTCCTCAGTCTCTGCCTGGTTTTCTTCCCATTTGCTCCATATCAACTCCTCTAAGTCCTTCGCAATTTGGTTTACCTCTGGTGCCCCAATCCCTTCCTTTGCCCCCATCCTGTCCAGCACCCCCCTACCAGTAGTCACTTCCCTGTGATATCTCGGAGTCACCCTAGATTCCGCTCTCTCTTTCAAAGATCATATTTCCTCCGTTGTACAGCGCTCTTTCCTCACTTTACGCCAACTTCGTGCCATCCATCCCTTCATATCTGCCCCCTCCTTGTCTACCCTGCTATTGTCCCTGATTGTCTCCCGCCTAGACTATTGCAATGTAGTTCTAGCCGGCCTCCCCCAAACCCAACTGCATAGATTACAACTCGTCCATCACGCCGCTGCACGTCTCCTCACCCATGCATCTCGTTTCGAGCACATCACCCCCATTCTGATCCACCTTCACTGGCTTCCCCTTTCCTACCGCATTCAGTTCAAAATTCTCATCTACGTACACAGGACTATCCACACCGGGGTCCCTCTCTATCTTGTCAATCTCATACATCTACACTCATCACACCGTTCCCTCAGATCAGTTCACCTGAATCGCATGTCCCTCCCTTCCCCCTCACAGGCCCACCTCGAGTCCACCCGCTCCTCAGCCTTTTTCTTTTTGGGGCCGAGACTGTGGAACTCGCTCCCCGTCGCCCTCCGCCTGGAACCCTCATATAAGACCTTTAAATCCAAGCTAAAGACACACCTTTTTTGCACCGCCTTCAGTCTCCCTCCTCCACCTGCCTCCCCCCCTCCGTGATAGTATTGCCTGTATGTTGTTGTTACTTGGCTCTGTTCCTTTTTGATGCACTATCTACGGCCTCTTGCTTTCTCCTTTCTGTCCTGTCCTTTATACAATGGCATTCCTTTCCTGTTTCTGCTTCGCAGCGTGTATTTTGCCTACTATTGTACACCGCTCTGATGCCACCGGTAAAGAGCGGTATATTAAATCCGCAAATAAAGATAAAGATAAAGGAGTGCTATGGAGGGGCAGGAGCAGTAGGATGGAAGGCAGTTTTGGGGTGTTGGGGGGTCATTCTTATTGCAGCTTAGGGGGCAGAATTTAGAGATGGCTGACCGCCCCTGGGGTTAATTCAGTCCATTCCGACCCTTCGAATGAGCGGGGAGGAATACAGGGATGGGAGCACTGGGAGGCTTCTGGCAACATGGGTGTCACTGCCATGTTGGATCCCAGATACATTAAGTGGGTGAATGGATGGGAGTGCAAATGCCTATGTTATTGAGAGGGGGTTGAAATTTGTCCAAGAAGAGGTTTTAGTTAAAAAGACTCTTTTGGGAGGAAAGATGTTGTATCAGTAATAATGGGCAATGTGTCTTGAATGTCTGTTATCTTTTTATTGAAGGCATTTGCTAACAGTGGCAATTGGGAGAGAGCATTGTTGCATGACTTGTAGGAGGCAAGGAGAGGTAAGTCCAGAAGCCAACAAGCAAGCAGCCTTTTCTGATTGTGTGCGTTATCTATTTGTTTGGAGAAGTATTGCTTTTTTGCTTGATTTACCTGATTGATAGCAGTGTTGTTGTTTTTTTTTTACTACTGTTAAACTGTAGCTCCGGTGTTCTATTGGGTAATGGGGATGCTGGTATTAAAGATACATTTAACACCACCAGCACTACCCACATCCTGTCTCTTCCCATAACCTGCCCCAATGCTATCCCAACCTACACCACACAGCAGTTAGCAGGGGAGTTTTACCACGCATCTCCTTTTAGTGCACTGAAAATGTGAGCGCTAAAACCCACACTAACTGCTTATATCACATTGAAAAGCATCCCCTTAATAAACAAACATATACACTCTTTTACATGCATAAAAAGACCAGAATGTGTGAGAAAGCCTTTATAAAATTACCCCTACAGAGGGTAAATTGATTAACAGCACACCTAGATCAAAACGGCAAGAAGGCACCGACACATGCAGGAGTTTACACATAAGATGCCAGCACCAATTCTGCAGAGACTGTGCCTAAAGAGAAGCCCTGGAAAAGTGTCTGCTCAGGAGCAGGTGTAAATGTTCACATGTAAAGCACATGCATTTGTGGCTACATCATAAAGCATGCATTTAAATTATGACTCCGCCCATGCTTCACCCAATCCCTGCCTCCGAACATGCACTCTCCCATGTCGTTGAATAATATACATGTTCTTGACCTTATGCATACTTTTGCATGAGGAGTAATTTTATAAAAGACATTTTACGCTCATATACTGACATACATATATGAAAAAATGTATAAAATGACCCACATAGGTGGCAGAGCAAAGAGTATTCTCAATACAGAAAGGAAGCGTATTCTGGGCATGTTCTGAGCTGTCATTCACAATATGGAGGTAATTTTATAGTCGCAATTTCTGCAGATACTTTACACATTAACATTCATGGCTGCTCTTGAGCAAATGCAAATACCCATGACTGCAATCCAGGCAGGCATTATTTCTGCAGGATTTGTACAAGCATTTTATAAAGACGTATAGGTGCCTATGTATCTTTATAAATAGACAAAAAAGGCACTTTCCTGCCCAATTACCCTAGACAGCCTGTAATAAAATTATCCTCTAAGAGCAGGGTTAGTGAAAACAGATGAGGCACCCTAGGTGAACCTTATCCCTTGTGTTCCCCCGTGGCACTCCCCCTCCCCCCGTAGCACCCATTGCTGCTGCTGCTGCCCTTCTCCAAGACAGACAGTGGCAGCAATAGCCACAAACAGCCTGATGGTGCTTACCTTCAAGCTTCAGTGCCCCGGGGCTGCTTGCTTCCACTGCTCTCTGCTGCTCGATGCCGACTTCCTGTGCAAACAGGAAGAAGATATTGAGAGTCAGAGAGGGGCAGAAGCAAAGAGCTCCATGGTGCTAAAGCTTGGAGGTATTAATCATAGCACAACCCCCCCCCCCCCCCTATTTTGGTGATCCAAACCAATCATCAAATAAAGGAGATCAACAAATAATAGCCAGGGAATCCCCCACCTATATAATTATAAAAAAAAATTTTGTTGGAAGCATTACCAAGGGAGAAAGGGAACCTATTGTCCGCCAGGGTGCTCGGACAAATCTCCCCTGGGGTGGATACAATAATCAATTAGGCGACACTCTGCTTATTCCATAATAAAATAATTTATTTGGGCAAAAACAAAAAGTAAGGAAGTTACAAGCAAAGCTATAAACAGTCTGCCTGATGCGGACAGAGTTCTCTGGCTCTGAATAATAGTGAAAGAGAAGGCTGTCCCGCCCACACTCGGCCGTTACCTCTGTTATATACTCCTCTGCAGCAAATAGTTCCAGAACATTCTGCATATATTTGCAGGCTCTGTCCTGGGACACTCCCCATTATCAGGTTTCTGTTTTGAGGCACTTCACTCAGTATCATATAACTAAATGTGCTGTGCTTCTTATCAGGTAGGCCGTTCCCTGCTGGGCTGCTCGGTCCCCGCCCTGCATCTTCTTCTTTGTTTCAGTGTAGTTTCGCTTGGGTGATTTTCGCTTCAAGCACAAGTTAGAATCTTCAAGGCTCAGCTCTGAAAACTTTTTTATCAACCTTATATTAGGCTGGCATCTGCTCCATTCTGTAAGTCCATTCTCTGCACACTCCTGTCCAGAGTCTGGTATCCTACATGTTTCAGCAGGGATCATACATGTTGTCAATCACAGCCCACATGCAGTTCTTCTGTGCCATTTAGATGTTAGTCAGCTCTTTGGGATAGGATCATAACTTCCAACATCATTATCAAAGTAAGCCAAATTAGTCCTTAACCCCTACATTCCCCACTTTTTATTTTTTCTTTTCTGTCAGGTTGGAAAGATGGAGGGCATCCAGTGAAATTTGGCTACGGGGCATGAATTACGATTTGTGACAGAGGGTACATCAAGAAGCAACAGCTCATACTGATCTCTAGAAATGGTATACATGGTTTTAGTGGACTGCAGCAGCATTGTCTTACAACAAGCTAATAAGAGAGAGAACACGCAGCAGACAATAATAGCAAAAATTGCAATGGTTAACAAAGATATGAAAAGAGCCTTGAGGCCACCACCGAGGCTAGATAACCAATAGGAAATACTTCCATAAAAGAATAACAATACATAAGACAAAAACATACACAAAATCCTTACGTCTTTGCAACTGCAAAGACTCTCTCTCTCTCACTGGGCCCCTTTCTTTGCAGCTGGCATTCCAAGGTTTTGCTTATCTGTGCAGTCCACCATAACCCTCCTGTCTCTGCCTGCATTATTCTGCATAAATTCTTAGGTCATTTTCAGGCTTTCTGCAAAGCCCTTTCTAGGGGCCTCCTATGTTTATGCAGCTGGATCTGCTTATTAAGGCTTGCCTATCTATGCAATCAATCATAATATCCTTAACCCTTACACTATCCCCCAATGTAGTAAGTCCATTTTAATCATGTAAAGCCGGTACTTAGCTCAGAATAAAGCGCTGATGCTGCTGAATCAAGCCCATACCAGAGCTCCATGGGGCTGTTTCAAGCCATTACTGCCACTGTTGGTCCCGGAGAGGGGTGACAGCGGAGGCAATGGGTGTCCCTGGAGGTCCGGCGCTTTAGGTAACTGTCTAGCTTGCCTAATGACAGCGCCGGCCCTGTCTATGAGGAGAATTTTATAAAGTTAATGCTTGTTTTCTGTGCTTATTTCAAGCCTGTTTTATAAGGGAAATGCGTACTAAGCTGCGCTACCTGTTAACGCCACTGCAAAAAAAGCAGATAAGGCAGCACGTTTTTATGCTATCTGCAGAGCCCATGGAATTACAAGAGTGGGTGGGATATGGGTAGAGAATGGCCATGTCTGTAATGCACAGTTACTGTGGCATCAACAGCATATCATCACCATCAAAGCTGCAGACAGCGCAGGTGCCAATAACAGCACCTCAAAGGGTGGTGCTATCTGCATCCATGGTGTGACAGGCCATGCTCTTTGTGATGCCAGTGAGATACTTGCTGGGGAAATGCTGTGCACATCCCAAACAGATTACGCATGGCATTTGCAGCTAACATGGTGCCATTTGCAATGTACAAATGACACGTTAGCTGCAAAATCCTAAAACAGTTTAGCAAACACACCCTAAGTCTTTGAATACATGCATTAAATCTATTGCAATCACCTGCACTCCTGAGCCTCTGCCTATATTTCTCAAGAACGCCCATAATTATAGCATGCGCTTGTGTGCTCCAGTCATGCTCTGCCCAACGTCTTCCCCATGTGAACATCTACAGTGAAAATTGTTTTATCGGACTTATGTGAGTATAGCAACTGACCAAGGTAGTTACATAAAGACCCATTTATATGCATGAATCGTGAAAATCTATGAATTTACATGCATAGATACCATGCAGCTTTCTGCATCTCCTTATAAATTAGTCCTTGCAAGTGTATTCTGTTTATTTTTTATAATGGCAATATGTGTGTACCATGACGCTTTTACTTAGCCATCAGTAGTGAAACCTGCTTGATGTTGCACGTAATCCCAAGCTTGGGACCTGGAGCATGAAGAACAGCTTGATAAGAGTGGTTTTGCATGCTTCCCCAACTACCAAATCCACCTTCTCAGAGCAAAACCATGGCTTTCTGGGGCTTTCCAATCATTGGTTATGATGCATGCAAGTTTACAAACAGCACCACGCTCACGCATACATCAGGCATAAATGAGTATGCAGTGCTTCTTGAACTATGTTCTCAGTGTGATATTGCTCTTATTTATATGTTTACATTTATAAAATAGCTTTATTTCTCATGTGTAGCACCAAATATATGTATACGTTTAGCAGGGCTATTTATATTTAATAAAAGGCTCAAAAATATTGGCACACATTTGAATGTAAGGACTTAGACATCCAGTTTCCCACCTACAAAACAATTCTATACAGCTTGATGGTTTTTTTTTTCACCAGAGGTAGTGTTAAAATAAATTAAAATCAACCTTCATAATTTCTAGACAAAATTAGCCATATGTAGGGATAGAGAAGAAGTAGGAGTTTATAATGATGCAAATGGGCTGGTGAAAAAAGTAATGAACCAGGGAATGGTACAGATTACCATATTAGAAGATGACCTACAAAAGCAATGCTTGCCTTGAAGATTACAAACAGAGTTTGTAGCAGAATTCACAGCTTTTCTAGTGTTACACAAGCAATAAGAAGCTAAACAAGTTAATAAACAATGCACAAAATAAAGATTAAAAATCAACTTGATAGAGCAGAAACAGAGAAACATGTCATCAGAAAAAGACCACATGGCCTACCTAGGCTGAGGGGCAGCCCAAGGGGGGTGCAGGGCCATGTGCGGAGACTCGGTGTGGGCCTCATTTGCATAAGGGACCTCATTTGCATAAATATTTGCATAACGTTACCATACACTAACTTTTGTAAACATGCTTCTTAATGAATGTATAGATAAAGAAAGACGAAAAGGTTTCTAGATTACTATAATCCAGTACCAACTGCCAGGCACATTAGGAACTACTACAAACACTGCCCATTTAGAACAAATAGCAAACCCGCCGTATCCAGGACTCACAAAGCACCAGACCCTACCTATCAAAAGGCAACACTGCAAATATTAAACAATGTACAACAACACTGTAGAAAAAAACACTATAAATTAATTTCCTCTTGTACTAAACAAAGTGCAGACGTTAATGATGCACATGTCCCAGAGCTGACATATTCCAGTTAATAAATTCAAAATAAAGAGATATTTTTCTACCTTTTGTGCATTTTTATTTTCAGTTGCAATTGCTTCAGCCACTTTCTTCTGGTTTCTTTGTGTCTTCTGCTAACTCTCCATTGTCTGCTGTCCATTTGTCCTTTCTTCTCTCTTCTAGTTTTTTTCCATTCTCTCTCTACATCTGTTTTAACATACTAATCTTTCTCCTTTTGCTCTTTCCTCATTCCTATTTCATCCACTCATATTTTACCCCTCCATCCTCAATCCCCATTTACTCTCCCAATACCCGGCCAATTGTAGATTTGTCTTCCCTCCCACACAAAATATTTTTCCCCTCTCCATTTCACTCTCCCAGCTCCATCCCATTCTAATCCTCCCCCAACATCATCTCCCTTCTAGTTCCAGCCCCACCCAGCATCCACTCTCTTCCAATCCCCACATCAGCCCATTTCCAGTCCTAGCTTCCCATCAGCCCATTTCCAATCCTATCCTAGCCACACCATCAGCTCATTTCCAGTCCTAGCTCCCCCAACCATTTTCAGTCCTATCCGGGTCCCTCCATCAGCTCATTTCCAATCGCAGCCCCCCATCAGCCCATGTCAAATCCTAGCTCCCCTCCACTCAGCCCATTTCCATTCCAAGTCACCCATGAGCCTACTTCCAGTTCTAGCCCCTCCATGAGTCCATTTCAATCCAAGCCCCACCACAGCCCATTTCCAATCTTAGCAACCCCTAACAGCCCATTTCCAGTCCTATCCTAGCCCCTCCAACAGCCCATTTCCTGTCCTAGCTCCCCTCTCCCACTCAGCCCATTTCCAGTCCTAGCTCCCTCCCCTCACAGCCCATTTCCATTCCAAGCCCCCTCCCAATCAGCTATTTGCAGTTCAAGCCCCCCTTCCACTCAGTCCATTTCCATTCCAAGCCCCTGTCCCCATCAGCTATTTGCAGTTCAAGCCCCACCCTTCCACTCAGCCCATTTCCAGTCCTAGCAACCCCCCAGCCCATAAGTCCTAGCCCCCCATAGCCCATTACCAGTCCTAAGCCCCCCATCAGCCCACTTCCAGTCCTCACCCCCTCATCACCCTATTTTCAGTCTTAAACCCCCCATAGCCCATTACTAGTCCTAACCCCCATCATCCCACTTCCTGTCCTAACCCCCCATCACCCCATTTTCAGTCTTAGCCTCCCCATAGCCCATTACCAGTCCTAACCCCCCATCAGCCCACTTCCAGTCCTAACCCCCCATCAACCCATTTCCAGTCCTAAGCCCCTATAGCCCATTACCAGTCCTATCCCTCCCCAATCAGCCCACCTCCAGTCCTAACCCCCCATCAGTCCATTTCCAGTCCTAGCCCCCTATAGCCCATTATTATTCCTAACCTCCCTCCCCCCCCATCAGCCCATAGATTAAAAAAACAAGACAAAACTGGCTGCTGCTGCCGGTGCTGCCGTGGCAACGGCAGAATCAAGCGTCCCGCGGGGCCCCCTCTGCCCGGCAGAGCCCTCCCGGCATCAGCTCTCAAAGCGCAGGCTTTTCAGAGCCGTGAATGGAGAGTTTCCCTTTCTCGTGGCTCTGTTAATCCCACTGGGGCTGATGGGAAACAGGAAGTCCCATCAGCCCCATCAGGCTTAACAGAGCCGCGAGAGAGAAACTCTCTCTTTGCGACTCTGAAAGCCGCCGCTGATGCCGGGAGGGCTCTGCCGGGCAGGGGGGACCCCGCGGGACACTTGATTCTGCCGCTGCCACGGTGACAGCGGCAGCAGCAGCCAGTTTGTTTTTTTTACGCGGAGCCCTGTGCAAACAACATTCTTGCTCAATGGACGGGCCAGACCTGCCTAGGCTGTCCTTCCACATCAACTACTATAGTCTCTTTTTTTCCTTTAGAAATCTTCTGTGTTTGTGCCATACTTTCTTGAATTCAGATACTATCCTCGTCTCTACTATCTTAAGAGTTCTTGGATCATGTTTACTAGAGTGCGGTAAGTTTTGTAGTTACCATGTGTTATGTTAAAAAATAAATGACATGCAGTAAAAGCAAAACCTTGTGGTTTTAGGCCTGAGCTCATCGTCTGACCTGCAGTTAATGCACAGAGCAGACACTTCCCACAGAGCCTCGCATTCTATGCTCACATTCCATTCCTGCGATGCTTGTTGATGTATAGGATGACGATACTGGGGCAAAAGAAAACAAATGCAGCTGCCACAGCAACAGACAACTCCCTCTCAATCCAATCCTTCTTGATCAGATCCCTCATCATCAAGATACCCCATCTAGACCCTCACAGCAGCCTCCCTCCTCCTCAATACCACCTGGAGAGCACCTCGATCAAGCCCACCTGTTTTGGACCCTCACGAACAGCCTTCTCCAATCATCCTGCCCAGACAGCAAGAGCCCGCAATCAAGCCTCCCCCACCCCCTCGATTCAGACCTTCTTCATGAGGCAGACCTCCTAAAAGATTCTCACCCTCCAAACAGAACCCCACACACAGTCCTTAATCTGACTATTCCTCTGTTCCCTGATCCCTTTGTACTTATTCAGGATTTTCCCTAGTAGGCCAGTGGACCAGAGTGGGAGTGGTCTCACCACTGCTCCCACATGGTAGCTGCCAGGTTCCAAAAATGCAGCTAAAGTCCCTCGCAGTAGCCTTATGGTACTACTACGAAGGTCAATCTGCTATTTAAGGAGCAATAATTGCATGTTGACCTCTAGGAGTAATATCATGAGGCTATTACTAGGAGTCATCAGTGTTCTTTTGGAAACCAGCAGCTACAGGGTGATAGTGATAGGAAAGCACTCTGACTCAAATCCACTAGACTGCCAGGGACATCTGCCCCAGGTAGGTCCTTGGGAGGTTCAGTGGGAGGAAGGTCATGTTACAGACTGTATGTGGGGTTCTGTACAGGAACATCCTTTTCAGGGGCGTACTTTTCACAGGCGATCATGTTTGGTAGTCCTATTAAGGGTAGTCTGGATCAAGAGTGGTTGATCAGGGAGGATTTACTACCTGGGCGGGGGAAGGGGGTGTTGATTGTGGAGAGCTATCAGGGATAGGTCTTATTGGTGGTGGGGGGGGGGGGACTGGATTGGGGGCAGGTCCAGCCCAAAGCATTAGGCAAGACTGAAGGGCATCAAAGAACAGCATCATTCAAAGCAAAACAATAGATCCAGACAGTCACACACACTCAAAGAGCCATCAACAGATTATTTTACCTGCAGGGAGAATGGGTCACCCAAACAAAGAAAGCATAGTTTAATGTTTAATAGTATGATCTCCTATTGTGCATTTTTACAGGATTGGAAGGGTGCATTTTGCAGTTTTTGGAAGGGTGGTGTTCAGATAGTCATAATAATTGAGTTTAATTACCAAACTCTTGGAGGGAGTACATAAGGCTGATGGTGTGCCTAGGGTGCCCAATACCTTCCACTTGTCTTGGGGCCATCCCTGATTGAGCTGAATTAGATCGGAGAAGGCACTTGATCAGGGGGTCAAACTAGGGAAGGATCAAATGGAGGGATACGTAGGCTGCACAAGTGTTATTTTCTAATCTATGGGCAGTGGCTCTGCTCATTGACTGCCAGTTACTGTCCTTCTTGAGCTGTCGTTAAGTGCAGCTGCACTATTGGCATTCATGTCAGCTACGGCACAATAACATATCAAATATAGCTGTTATTGTGGTCAAGAATCTCCTCCCAGAACCCACCCTGATCCCACCCCAACCCATCCTAAGCCTGCTGACCCATGCTAACAGCTAGCATTCGGTAAAGCCCGATCATGCGCAATATATATCAGCTATAGTAAGAAAATGAAAAACACATGCACACGCAACACACACATAAAACAAACATATTCTCTGGTTTATGTTGTACTACTTATAGGAGATAAAACCTGTCAGTGACATGATTAAATAAGTTGACTGTTTTCTGTTCTTTCCTTTCACTGATATATGCTCTTGTTGTGACAATTAGAATTCACTGGCTAGATTTACATTCATATAATTACAAATGTGCAAAACCCATTGATAGTAGACACATGAGATATAGCATATTATGAAGGCCTTAGTGGGGAAAAAATCTGAGTAAATCAGGCCCAGTGACTAAAATTCCAGGACTGCCTCTGAGTAAATAGAAAATAATTATGCAAATGAATGTCTTTGCTCTTTTTGTTGTAGAATATGTACTGCTTCGTGCAATGAGGAGCATGTTACACTCTCATGTGTACCTCTATATTTGAAACATAGAAGGTTTTAATCTTCAAAACAGCATTCATTTTCTTCCAATCTTGCTATGAGCTCGGCTCACCTTGATTGTGAAAAACTGTACTTGAAAGGTAAGGTGTACCTTTATCCTTCTTTTTGATAAGACATTTTTGCAGAATTTTCCTTTTCCTGTACTCTTTAATTTAAAATACAGTAGAACTGAATTACTCATAGTGGGATTCATTTTTATGTGCAGTTTACTACCTTAGTGCCTGAAGGCTTTAAATTGGAGATAGCCTCTCTTAATGAATGGGAATTGAGAGAGATAATATATGAACATAACTTACAGTGTTCATATATCTCTAACATTTAACCATTCTTTAACTCATGAAGACATTCTGAGCGCATTTTAAATGAATGCAGTATTTCATTGGACATAGTTTGTATCATACACAGGAATCTTATTATGAGTTAAAGAATGGTCTAATGGATAACTTGCTACTGGTAAAAATAAAATATCTTTTGATCTCTTTCCCTCTCTTCCTCTGGGGCCTTATTAGCTTAAGTATATTTTTCCAGTAGGCAAGAAATAAGAAAAAAAACCCTTTAGTAGATTAAGCCATAATACAGCTATTCACATGATTCTTTTTCATTCAATTGAGTTGTTGCTGGATTATAATTGCAGGGTTATTTTCCAAACTCTGCAGCATCGTATAACTGCAAGAGGCAGATGTAAGTAGACTGAGGGAGGAAAATATTGGGGAAGGGGGGCAATATTCATCTGTTGCATATCCAGTTAAAGTTAACTTATCCAGTTAAGCTAGTGCTTCTGCATATGCCAGTTTAAAGTTGACAGGATAAGGTTTTCCAGTTAATTAGAGAACAGCAATCTTTTCAATCAGACTTAAAGGGGTAAGACTCAATATTCAAAAGGATTTATGCGGTTAGTGGTTAGTGGATATCCAGCATCCAGTGCTGAATATGTGGTTTCACTTTTGCCTGGGATGGCCAGGTGCTTTACAAGTGCTGAATATAGGGCCCCTAGTTACTCTAATATGGCAAAATAGCGCATTTTATGGCAGCAATATTTACCAGTGGAGCCACTGACCTGCAGTACCTCAAGAATGCAGGTTAGTAACTCACGTTTCTGTAACCAGATAAATTGCACATTCCTAGCTGCAGTAATGCAAAGAGAGCAGGCCCTAAATTGGGCTTGTTATCTTTTTAAAGGGCTGATGGGTTGACAAATGATCCCCTCCATCGTCCGAAATATAGCTAGTGTTGCTCCTCCGTTCTTAGGAACATGCAGAGATTTCCCTGCTCACTCTTTTGTGGGGAGTCTGATTTTCTCTGTCAGCTTCAGGAAAAGTGTGCTTCTGATGTCTGTATTTCGCACTGTGCAGGAGGAAATGTTTTTCTGTTTCTATTTCTCCAGTATTGTACTCATGCAGAGTCTGGCTTCTTGGAGTTTCCAGTTCAGTTTGTGTCTGCATTTTTCTATTTCTAGTCTGTATTTGGTGAGGGTTCGTCTGTGTTTTGCTTGTGTTATGCGAGACAGGTATTCTGCTAGCATGCAGTTTTGTGCAGGGATTCGTAGTAATGCTGTTTGTTGTTTTCGGATCTGTGCCTCCTAATAGCAGGTGTGTTGGTGTTCTAGGGGCACAACCATTGCCTGCATAGAACTGTTACCCAGTGTTTGCATAGAAATGCTACCCATTGTTTGCATAGTACTGCTACCCATTGCCTGCATAGAACTGTTACCCAGTGTTTGCTTAGAACTGCTACCCAGTGTTTGCATAGAACTGCTACCCATTGTCTGCATAGAACTGTTACCCAGTGTTTGCTTAAAACTACTACCCAGTGTTTGCATAGAACTGCTACCCAGTGTTTGCACAGAACTTGTTGCCCATTACCATGGCCCCACATCACATTGTCCTTCTCTTCCTCATCCTCCCCAACTGCCTCCCCTCCTACCAACACGCTCCCTCCTCTTCCCCTTACCCCCCTACCTTCCTCCCCTCGCCCTCCATTCTTTCCCCTTACCTAGCATCTGCTCTTGAGCTTCAGCACACCATCCCCCGCATTCAACCATCCCCTCTCTCTCTAAGGCAACCCCACCCTCGCTTCCGCCATACCGTCTCAGCTTTACCACACTCTCTACTACTCCTTCTCCTTCTCTCATTAGGCAACATCAACCCCAACCCTGGCCCCCCTCGATTTCTTTCTCACACTAAAAAGAGTTCCTAACGTACCTTGTCTAATCTCATCCACATCCCGCTCCTCCCCCCTTCCACCCTCCCTCACTCATCCCCTGCTCTCTCATGCAGGGATATCAACCCAACCTTAACTCCAAAAAGAAATCCTCACATAACCTAGCTGATACCAGCAATATCACCCCTCACTCACCCCTCACTTCCCTCCGCTCAAGTCCCTCTTGGAAGGCACACACATCCAGACATATCCACCCACACCCTATTCCCTCTAAATCTCTGTACTTCTCTAGGAATAAAGCCTCATGTTACTCTGTTAAGAAATCCTCACATAACTTATCTAACCTTATCCATATACCTCTCCTTCCTCCCTCCGCTCTCCCGTTCTCATGTGCCCTATGGAACGCATGCTCAGTCACTAACAAACTTCCTTTACTCACGATCTCTTTATCTCCAATGCCCTACACCTTCTTGCCCTGACTGAGACCTGGATCCCCCCAGATGATACCGTATCTATTGCTTCTCTCTACTATGGGGGCTACCAGTTCTCCCATACACCTCGATCTACTGGTTGCGGTGGTGGTGTTGGTCTCCTACTTTCTCCCTCCTGTCAATTCCAACCTCTCCTGCTACCTCAGTCACCCTCCCCCCTCTCCTTTGAAGTCCACTCGATTCGCCTCCTCCTACCACTTCCCCTCCGTGTTGCTGTTATTTATCGTCCACCCGACAAATCCCAATCAACCTTCCTCACCAACTTTGACTCCTGGCTCTCCGCCTTTCTGGATCCCTCTTCCCCCACTCTTATTCTTGGCGACTTTAACATTCACATTGACAACCCCTCCGACCCCCACGCCTCAAAATTCCTTGCCCTCATCTCCTCTTACGATCTCCAACTCTGCTCCACCGCCCCCACCCACCTACACGGCCACTGCCTTGACCTAATACTCTTCCCCAATTCCTCTCCCTGAAACTTCCACAACTCATTCCTTACCTCATATGACCGTCACCTTTTAACCTTTACTTTTCAGCTTCCGCCATCTCAACCTCATCCTGTCTCGTCCAACCTATTTAGAGGCCTCCATAATATTGATCCCCTGACTCTCTCCTCCACCATTTCTCCATCTTTCTCCTCCATTACATCCTCCAAGTCCGCCGAAGAGGCACTATCTTCCTACAATGCTATACACTCCTCAGCTCTCGACACTCTTGCCCCACCCACCCTTCGTCCAGTCAAACGATCTACTCCCCAGCCCTGGCTTTCGCCCACAACCCGTTATCTACACACCTGTGCATGTTCCGCCGAGCGTGCTTGGTCCAAATCCCGCTCCCCGGAGGACCTTCTACACTTCAAATTCATATTTGGCTCCTTCCAGTCAGCCATAGCACTTGCCAAACAAGACTACCACATCCACCTGACCAACTCCCTTGCCGCTGATCCTCGCCGTCTCTTTAATACCCTCAGTTCTCTCCTCAAAGTCCCCCCGCCCCCGGTCCCGCCCTCCCTTTCTACCCAAACCCTAGCCGACTACTTCCATGACAAAATCCACAAGATTACCCTACAATTCCCCACCCCCTCATCTACCTCCCCCTTCCCAATTCTCCTCCCCATCCGTACTCCCTCTGACACCCTCTCCTCCTTCCCTCCGATCTCTGAAGAAGAAACTGCACTCCTTCTTACCTCCTCTAAACCCACCACATGTTCATCTGACCCTATCCCCACCCATCTCCTACACCCCATCTCCTCCACCATAGTACCCTCCATCTCTCATATCCTCAACCTTTCACTCTCTACTGCAACTGTCCCTGTTTACTTCAAACATGCTGTTGTCACACCTCTCCTCAAGAAACCCTCACTCGATCCCACGTGCCCTTCTAACTATCGACCCATCTCCCTCCTTCCCTTCATATCGAAACTACTAGAATGTGCAGTCCACCGCCGCTGCCTCGACTTCCTCACCTCCCAGGCCCTCCTGGACCCACTACAATCTGGCTTCCGTCCCTTACATTCCACTGAAACGGCTCTCGCAAGAGTCTCCAATGACCTATTCCTGGCTAAATCTAAGGGCCTCTACTTTATCCTCATCCTTCTTGACCTCTCCGCTGCCTTTGACACCGTTGACCACAAACTTCTCCTCACCACCCTCTCCTCCCTTGGCTTCAAGGACCTGGTACTGTTCTGGTTCTCCTCCAGTGTATGCTCTGGCGGCTCCTCCTCCTCCCCTGCCCCGCTCCACATAGGTGTACCCCAGGGATCCGTCTTTTGCCCCGTCCTTTTCTCTCTCTACACCCAAGCCCTCGGCGCGCTTATCTCCTCCCACGGCTTTCAGTACCATCTTTATGCCAATGACTCCCAAATCTACCTCTCTACCCCTAATATTTCTCCAGCAACCCAGTCCAAGATCTCTGCCTGCCTCTCTGACATCGCTGCCTGGATGTCTCTTCGCCAATTGAAACTGAACATGGCTAAGACTGAACTTCTTGTCTTTCCCCCCAATTCCTCCCCTCCTCTTCCCCCTTTCTTTATCTATGTGGATGGAGCTACTATCCTTCCTGTTCCCTCGGCCTGCAACCTAGGGGTTATCTTTGACACCTCTCTCTCCTTCTCCGCACATATCCAGCATGTAGCTAAGACCTGCCATTTCTTCCTCTACAACATTGGCAAAATCTGCCCCTTCCTCTCTGAACACACCACCAAAACACTTATCCACTCCTTAATCTCCTCTCGCATCGATTATTGCAACCTACTCCTTGCTGGTCTCCCCTTCAGTCACCTCCTTCCCCTTCAATCTATACAAAATCACGCTGCTTGATTAATCTTGGCCCAGTTAGCCAAGTTGTAAACCCATCATGGTCTCTTTTTACGTACATCAGTCTGAATGACTATGGAGGAAACACCTCTCCCCATCCTCTCTTCAACATTTTAAAAACCTTTATTCCTTTTATTGCGCTGCTATTCATACCACAAAGAAGGACTATTATCCTACTTTATTTGCCTCTTCTGTTAATTCCTCTTATCATCTCTGCTCCATCCTTACTTCAATCTCAAAACTGTCTACCTTGACTACTCCTCCTTCTGGACCTCTCTTTCTCATTCATGGTCTTCCTTTGCTACAGTCTCATCTATTGAAATCAGTAACATTATTAATCCCTCTTATAAGACCACTTCACCTGCTGTCCCAGTCCCCTCATATTGGCTCCCTATTCCTTCTATTGCTCTTATTCCTGTGATTCCATCCATTCTTAATAGTATATTGTCTGGTATTTCTCTCTCCACCTGGAAACATAACCACAGTTTGATCAATCCTGAAGTCTGTATCTTTGGACCCCTCTACTCCATCTAACTATTGTCCTGTCTCTACACTTCCTTTCCTTTCCAAGTTACTTGAAAAAATGGTTTTTGCACAGCTCTCCTCTTATCTGGATTCTGTTCACACTCTTCACCCACATCAATCAGGATTCTGATCTGGACACAGCACCAAAACTGCTCTACTTTCTTTTCTTAGTGAGCTCCACCAAGTACACGAACAGGGTAACATTTTGTTGGAAGTTTCTCTTGATCTGTCCTTTGCCTTTGATCTTATTGATCACACTATGCTTCTCTCTACGTTGCACGACTTTGCTCTTCAGGGTACAATTCTTCAGAGGTTCAATTTTTTTCTTTCACAGTGGCCTTTTTCAGTTTTGGCTTGGGGATCTTCCTCCTCTTCTATTCCTCTTCTCTGCTTTGTGCCACAAGGTTCTGTACTTGCTTCTCTTTTATTAAATAGCTATCTGACCCCCTTGACATTACTCATACAACAGCATTGATCTCCGCTCATTATTATGCAAATGACATTACATTATTACATCACACCAGTCCTGTTGCTCCTGATCTCTCTGCCCTAAACACCTGTCTGTCCAGTATTTCTACATGGTTATCTACCAACTTTCTCCATTTGAATCCTCTCAAATCTGCAGCACTCTTGTTAATTCTCTTCGCTATCTTTATATTATTCTCGATTCTGTTCTGACTTCAAGGCCCATCTCTCTTTTTTTTTTTTTCTATTTATACATTTTACAATTTAATCAAGTATAACACTTGTGCAGCAGGTAAACCATACATTTAGGAAAAACAACTCAAAAGTAATTTACAACAGGGCTATCGTCAGACCTCAAACAAAGGGAGAGGGACATCGGAAATGGTACAGAGGTTGGAAAACTCCCCTGTATAATATTTAAAGAAACTTTCTAAAGAAAAACAAGAGAGAGCAGAGAACCAAACAGATATTATATCAATGGGCGACTACTCAAGACGGGGAAGAGGTCACTATGTGAGCACTTAGGAAGGAGGACAGATCCTCTGGCTGAAAAAAAATATATTTATGAGATTGATATACAATTATACACTTGCAAGGGTATCTTAAAATAAAAGATGCCCCCAATCGATTCACCCCTGGTCTCAACAATAAAAAGGATTTTCGCCTTCTCTGCGTCTCCCTGGACACATCTGGGAAAATCACAACTTTTTTACCCATAAACAAATTAGCACGTTTCTTAAAGTATAACTTGAGAATCCAATCTCTATCTGAAGGTAAAGCCAACGAAACAATCAGAGTGGAAACAGGTACCTCCTCTTCCTTAAGAGATTGAAGCAGGGCCGAAACTCCAAAAAGTCCACATCTGATAGTCCCGCCACTTTCTCGACCATTTTCTTACCAGAAGGCAAAAAAATAAGCCTTGGTGACTGGAGGAATTAACTCAGCTGACACCTTCAGTACTTCTTGAAGATACCTTCTAAACAATTCCACAGGAGTTGAGAGAGAAACCTTAGGAAAATTAAGTAAACGAATATTGGAAGATCTAGTGGCATTTTCCAGGATGTCCAGCTTCAGCCTAATAGCCATATTTTCCTTAACCAAGGATCCCGAGAGATCTGAAACTTGCATAAGTTTCTGATTAGTAGTAATAGCTTGTGATTTAATTTCCAAAACCTCAGACAGAAGTTTAGAGCAGGAATCCTCAAGTTTAGACACCTGAGAGTTAGAAAGAACCATTTGCTGGCTCACAACGGCAGCCAGTTGAGAAATAGCATCCCAAATGCTTTCCAGGGAGATCACTGCTGGACGCGGTAAAGTAAAACTCAGCAGCGATTCCAGTACTATAGGTAAAGGCGAGGAAACTTCCTCCACACCTGGCTCACTAAATCCCGGAGTAGAAACTGCGATCTCCGATGATTGCACCACCACCGGGCCTTCAGCGTCAGTTGTAACTCGCTGATCACCGGGCCGGCACTCCAACAGGCCCCGCTCTCCAGCCGCCGCCTCCACACCTATGGAGGAAGTCCCAGCTGCGCCCATGGAGTAAGGTTCCGGGAGGCCCGGGGGTAAAGGAGACACACGCCCCTTGGGAGAGAGAGTCACATCCAGGGTAGGCAATGCCGATATTTCCTCCGCTGACATCGCCAGTCCCTCTCGCATCTCTCCCATTTGCTGCTTGGTTAACTGGACAAATCGATCCATGGGTCCTCCAACAACAGCAGGTGGCTCCGCAGACGAGGTCTCCATGGGAGAGTCCTTCCGCTTCCCCTTCCGTTTAGGCATACCAGCTCAATACTGCTCTGCCACCATCTTGAAACTAGACCACTCCCCCATCTCTCTTTTCTTGTTTGTCAATATTTTTCCTCTCTTTGTTGGATATGCACTGTGCATCCTTTTTTCTCTATCTCCTCGCTAATTACCCTCCTTCTTACCCTTGTCTATCTAAGCTCAGCTACTGTAATACTATAAACATTGGTCTTTCCCAGTATCAATTACATCATATTCAACTCATCCAGAATACAGGAGTCCATATTCTCGCTTCTGCCTCCCATTATGGACATGTTACTCCACTTCTTATCCATTATCATTGGCTTCTGGTAAAATTTCATTCTCGATACAAATTACTCACTTTGATTCATCGTACACTACATTCTTGCTCCCCCCTCCCCATTATCTTTCTGAGTCTTTACTTCTTCATTCCTTGCACTGTTCACTCTCTACTATATATGCAAATTGTTTACATCTACCCTCTGCTTCTCAAGCCTGGCTGTCATCCACTCACTCCTCTGCTTTCTATTTTATAGCCCCTGCCTCTTGGAACTCCCTGCCTTCCACTCTCAGAATAGAATGTATACTACTAAAATAACAAATTCAAAGCTCTAATGACACATCTACCACTGCATTTGACCTCTCTGTCCTCTAGCCTTTTCTATTGCCTTCCCCTGTTTCACTTGTCTTCTCTGCTGTCAGTATGAATGTTTTTTAATTGTCCTTTAATTTTATAGAATTTTATTTTAAATTTATGTTTTTTATCTATGTTTTTATTTTTTACACCACCCTGGTGCTTCTGTGAAGGGCAGTTAAGCAAATGGAATAAACATAAACATAAAACAGCTCAGCAATACTAGTCCACAAGAATAGTGGGCACATGGAAATAATGGAGACATTTTACTTATCCTTAATTTCCTTTCCTGGAAGCCTGCTAGACCAGTTCAGACCAGTGGGTTATTTCTCCCCTGCTAGCAGATGTAGTCAAATTCTTCCAAAAAAACCTTCAATGATGACAAATATACAGAAGATTTCAGTCCAAGGCACAAGGCTGAATGGGGCGGGTCCTGGACTGGTCTAGCAGGATTCCAGGAAAGGAAATTAGTAGTAAGTAAAATTTTTCCTTTCAGATCTTCCTGCTATACCAGTCCAGACCAATGGGAAGTACCAAAACTACTCCATCCCAGGGTGGGAAGAAAGTGCAGTAGAAGAACACAAGAGCCAAACTGCATGGCCACCAGTGCCACATGAAGGAGTCAAAGAGGATCAAGTAGCCACCATGTAATTGTTCAAGGGTGACACACAAGATGACTCCACCTCGGAAGCTGCATAGGCCTGAGTTAAATGAGCCTTGAGGCCTGGGGAGACAGGCCTACACTGGGGAAATAGGCTTACCCTGTACCAGGTGGGCTGAGGTGATAGTATCCTTGATCCAGCGACCTAGGGTCACCATGGATGCCACTTGTCCCTTCTGGTGTCCGGCGAAAAGGACAAAGAAGTGATTGTAAAGACAAAAGTGATTTGTCACTTTCAAGTACTACAAGAATGCATGATGGAAGCCGACAAAACACAAGCCTTGTTTGGTCTGGTGCATTGATTTGGCGAAAAGACCAAAAAGAACAGCACCCAATTGATGTAAAAGGGAAAGAGCGCTTTGGGCAAGAAAGAGGGGAACAGGACAAAAGGTCATCTCTTTGGCTGAGAATGACAATTAGGGGTTGTGGTTGAAAAGCACCTGCAATTCTGAAATACAAGAACACCATTTCCAGGGACAAATCATTGATGGTAGCCCGCCTGAGCGGCTCAATAGGCAGAAACATGAGCACTCTGAGAATGAGCTTCAAATTCTATGGTGAGACTATGGGGTCTATTAGTGAGCAAAGGATCCAAACCCAATGGAGAAAGTGGCTCACATCCAAGTGTACCACCAGCATATTGCCCACCACCGGACCACAAAAATAGAAAAGTGCTGCTACCTGCACCCTGATCGAGCTTGACAAACTCTTCTCAATTCCCTCTTGAAGGAAGTCTAGAATTAAGGGGATCAAGACCCTGCCCCTTGGGAAAAGGCAACATCGACGATACCAGTTCTCGAAGAGATACCAGACCCAGGCATAAGACAATGAGGTAGAGAACCAACTGGTCTTCAACAGGGAATAGCCCTGACACTTTAGGTAACCCTGCCATAGTAAGCCCCCCCTGTCCCCGAGGCACGGGGGCTGGGAGGTGAGGAGACAGATGATGTCTGTGTACCATGGCTGATGAGGCCAGTTTGGTGGACCAGGATCATCAGACTGATAGAGGAGTAAAAGGGGCACTAAGAGGGGACAAGACCATAGCAGAGAGAATGAATGAATTCTTTGCTTCGGTCTTTACTGAGGAAGATGTAAAGATGTTACCCATGACTGAAATATTGATACACCGGGAAGATGTATTATAAGTATTTCTGAAAAGTAGCAAATCACCTGGACTGGATGGTATTCATCCAAGGGTGTCGAAAGAACTGAAATATAAGATTGCAAACCTGCTATTAGTAATCTGTGAACTATCATTAAAATCATCTGTAATACCTGAAGATTGGAGGATGGCCAATGTAACGCCAATTTTTAAAAAGGGTTCCAGGGGTGATCCGGGAAACTACAGACTGGTGAGCCTGACGTCAGTACCGGGAAAAATGGTAGAAACCATCATAATTAACAAAATTACTCAACATGTAGATAGTCATGGCTTAATGGGAGACAGCCAAAATGGCTTTAGACTGTTGGCTGTTATGTTTTTTTGAAGGTGTGAATAAACAGGTAGACAAAGGCGAGTCGGTTATTAAAGTGTATCTGGACTTTCAGAAAGCCTTTGACAAGGTCCCTCATCAGAGACTTTTGGCAAAACTAAAAAGTCATGGGATAGGAAGCAGTGTACCATTGTGGATCAGGAACTGGATAAAAGAAAATAGAGGGTAGGGCTAAATTGCCAATTTTCCCAATGGAGAAAAGTGAATTGTGGAATACCCCAGGGATCTGTGCCGGGTCCACTGCTTTTTAAGATATTCATAAATGACCTGGAAATGTGAATAATGAGTGAGGTTATCAAATTTGCAAATGACACAAAACTATTTAGAGTTGTTAAAAACCCATGAGGATTGTGGGAAATTGCAAGAGGATCTTGATAAATTGAAAGACTGAGCATCCAAATGGCAGATGAAATTTAATGTGGACAAGTGCAAAGTTATGCACCTAGGAAAGAACATCCCAAACTATGGTTACACGATGCAAGGTTCCACATTAGGAACCACCACCCAGGAAAAAGATTTAGGCATCATCGTGGATAACATGCTAAAACCCTCCGCCCAGTGTGCAGCAGCGGCCAAGAGAGCAAATAGAATAGTAGGTATCATAAGGAAAGGAATGGAAAATAAAACAAAGGATATTGTAATGTCTCTGTATCATTCCATGGTGTATCCGCACCTTGAATATTGTGGGCAATTCTGGTCGCCGTATCTTAAAAAGGATATAGCGTTATTAGAAAAGGTACAGAAAAGAGCCACCAAAATGGTAAAGGGGATGGAAGGATACCCCTATGAAGAGAGGCTAAAAAGGTAAGGGCTCTTCAACCTGGAAAAGAGACGGCTGAAGGGAGATATGATAGAGGTCTATAAATTAATGAATACAGTGGAACGGGTAAACGTAGATCAATTGTTGACATCATCAGAATATAGAAAAATTAGGGGACATGCAATGAAGTTCCAGGGTAACCTATTTAAGACTAATAAGAGAAAATATTGTTTCACTCAACATGTAATCAAACTCTAGAATTTGATACCAGAGGATGTAGTAAAAGCTGTTAGTGTAGCTGGGTTTAAAAAAGGTTTGGACAAGTTCCTGGAGGAAAGGACCATAAACCATTATTAAAAAAGACCCAGGATATCACTGCTTGACCCAATACAAGAATTGTGGAACCTTTGTCTTTTGGGGAACTGCTAGGTACGTATGGCCTAGATTGTCCACTCTTGGAAACAGGATACTGGGCTTGATGGACCTTGGTCTGACCCAGTATGGCATATCTTATTTTCTTATGACCCTCACTGGTCTAAAGGACTCTGGATATCATGGCCCATGGGGCAGGACACAGAGAACAGTTGATCCGGGGGCCAGGGCTGGACCAGTATGTCCACCCTTTTGGACTTGAGCTCCCAACATTGGCTGAAGGAGGAGGAGACCTTGGCATTGGCTGCTATCACCATCCAGTCCATCCCACCGATCCAATATCCTGTTGAATGCCCATGAGGCAAATTCCCAACCCCTTGGGATTGAGGAGGTGATGGCTGAGGAAATCCACTTCTCGACTGTCCTTGCCTGTAATGTGCTGGGCTGTACTACTACTACTTAAGCACTTGGAAATGCACTTCTGCACAGGGGAACAATAGAGACATTTCACAAGGTAATCCCAGGCACTTCGTTCTGCCCTGGCTATTGGCAACCCATCACAGTCGCTTTGCCCGAAAGGACTCGCACAGCATTCCCATGGAACAGCCCTCTTAAGTGCAGCAATGTCAGATGGATGGCCCTGGCCTCTAGGCAATGGATGACCCATTTTGCTTCTATCTGAGACCATTGACACTATGCGGTCTGGTCAAGACAGTGAACTCCACAACTGGAAAGGCTGACATCAGTGGTGAGGAGCACCTGGGCTGGAGTTTTGAGGGGCATCCCCCTCAATATATTATCGGGGGAAGCCCACCAGAAGAGGCTGTGTCAATATGACAGAAGAAGCAAGAGTTGGACTCTATAATCCTGCGAGCACAGGAACCAGACAGTCAGCAAAGTCTGCTATAGAGGACGCATGTGTGCTTGTGACTAGGACACCAGCTCTAGGGTTGCAGCCATAGCTCCCAAAAGCAGAAGGTAGCCCCAAATCATAGGAGTGGAGTCCCAAAAAAATCCCGAGGCTGGTCATAGAACTTGACCCTGGACTCCCCATAAGGAAGACTTTGCCTATGCAGGTATTGAAACAGGCCTCACGAAAGATCAGATTCTGAGATGGCATCAGGCAGCTCTAGCTGCTGTTGATGGCCCAGCCAAGCCACTCAAAGTGTTGGATCACACAATGTAGTGCCCGAAAGCTTCTGGCCGAGACTTGGCCCAGATAAGCCAATCATCCAGGTAGGGGTGTATGCAGACGTCCTCATGCCTCAGTCTTGCCACAACTACCAGTATCACCTTGAAGAACATCCAAAGGGCAGTGGCCAGGCTGAAGAGCATCACACAAAACTGGTAGTGAGAGACCAAAATTGCAAAATTTAGAAAGCACTGCTGGTCCTCCCAGATAGGAATGTGAACACAGGCTTCTGACAAATCCAAGGAGGTGAGGATTCATCCTTCTGGACCACCTGGATAACAGACTGCAGCTTTTCCATGAGGAATCGTGGAACTCTCAAACTGCAGTTGACCTTTTGAGTGCCCTCTAAAACATATCCCTGTCTTATAATGTTGAGCACCCAGTGATTATTCGTCAGATGGGCCCATTCACAATAAAATAGTCACAGACGGCCTCCCACTTGTGGGAGGTAGGAATGGGCTCCAGAATAATCAGTGGGAGAGGCAAGAGGAAGAGGGCTTTCCCACCATGGAAGTCTGCAAATGGGCCGGGTATCCTCCTTGAAATGACAGGGAGTTAGATCCTGTTTCAGAAGAGGAGAAGGTCTGCTTATTCTGTTGATACTGATGAGAATCGTGGAACCTCGGCATGAAGATGACACCCTTGTTGGCAAAGAAGAGTGCTTGGAGGAACCCTTGCGTTTATCCTCCAGCAGCCACAGGGGCTTGACCTCTCTGAGGTCATTGACTAACTTTCCCAAGAGCTTGCCAAACAGGAGCGACATTCGCCAACAATTTCTGAGCCACTGTTGCTGCTGCAACTCCCCAGCAGAAAAGCATATGAGATCATAAAAGGCATCCGCCAAGAAGGCTGCCAGATATTCCAAATGGGCTGAATACTCATCCTTAGGAAGGAGATGAATCTAATGGAGGATGACACATGCAGAGACGCCATCCCACATTGTCACCTGAAGGGCAAGAGAAGGCCGTCTGGAGGAATCCTTCTACCTTCCGGCCCTGGAGGTCCTGAAGGGCAGCTCAACTTCTATGGAAATGATGGTATGCTGGTGTTCACCGTGATCAAGATGTCGACTCTTGGAAACTTCAACCACTTTCCAAGACTGTGACCAGGCATAAATTGCAACCTAATCACTGGACCTTCTTGAAGGGTACATCAGGAGAATCTCCAGTGGGAAACAAAAGGCTTTGAAAGGCCCCATGATGCCAGGATCAGAAGTGGAGGCAGTCGGGGCCAGTCCAGAGAGCTCTGGAATGTGCATTTCAGTGGCAATCTAGACAGTTAAGGGAGGGGGGGGGAGATCTCCTCTCGGTGACAGGGATGCATCATGCAAGAATCGCTATGGTCCTCCCCCTGAAAGAGTTCCCCCTCCTCCACGTTGGAGGAAGCGGAACCAAATTAATCATGGAAAACATCATCGCTGAAAAATTCTGCCTTTCTCCAATAAGGGACTTTGGAGGGGGCCGCGGACCCTCCCGGACAGAGTCCTGCCCTCTTGATCAATTTCAGGAACTGCCCACAAGGACTATCAGAGGAACAGCAGAAGTTGGGCCCGGCCGAGAGGGAGCAAGGCCTTGACCACACTTCCATTGCCCACAAACACGTTGGAAGATGGGCAAAAAATCTGCCGCTGCAGGGTCCGACAGCCATTGTGGCTAAAACACTTGTGACTGCTGTGGCTGGGAGCACTGCAACTGTGGAAAAAGAAGAAGACTTCCTGTCAGCCACAGGAGCCAGTATCATGGTGAGATGTGGCATTGCAGGAACAGCAGGTCTGCTTGGAGAATAGCACTGATAATCCCTGATGTGGAAGGTGGCAATGAAATCTCAACTGCATCGGAAGCCAGAACCGCTAACAAGGATGCTGAATTGGAAAAAGTCTCCCCTGGATTGGCTGTGCAAGTGACACAGAGACGATCAACAAGGGAACCATCACCATTTACTGCAGCTGAAGCATCAGGGCAATGAGGTAGACACTGATCCTAATGCACCACCGAGTTACACTGGATCCCATAGCCAGGAGCTCACCCCAGGAAGGAGAGAACCATCAGAGGAGTATCTCATATACTCCCTAGGATGTCAGCTAGCAAAGCTGCATTGAAACCAGTCTCAAACTGACCAGGAGCTGCATTAAGGAAGGAAAAGTAGTGCATAGCCTGCACAGGCCATGGGTGTCAGGCAGGAAAGGCAGGATCACAGCAAACACTCATGGTTAGTGCAGCGACCCCTTTTTTTTTGCCACTGGTGTGCGATCTGCATAGGCCAGGGATGTCTGGCTGTATAGGCGAGATTGAGGCAAACTCTCACGGCTAGGTGCAATAGTCCTTTTTGCTGTTGGTGCGTGGACTGCACAAACCAGGGATGTCAGGCAGGATCACAGCAAACAGTTACAGTTATGTGCAGCGGCCCCTTTTTGCTGCTGGTGAAGTTCAGGTGGTGAACCTCTGCAGTTGCCCGCTGGAAAAGGCCGAGATCCACTAGCCTCAGTGCTGTGGTTCCCTGGGAGCACAGGGGAGCGGGAATGGTGGGGGGGGGGGGGGGACAGGGAGGAAACTCCAATCAGCCACATACTAAGGAGCTACATAGAGCCATGCAGAAGACTCACATCTTTGTTGTTGTTGTTGTTGTTGTTTAAGGAAAGAAAAGTAAAAGAAGAAAGAAAAGAAAAAGGCTAAATTACAGTCAAAGGTCCCTCAGAAGGATCATTGTGATCCAACACCCCTACCAAGCTACACTGGCTCTCCTAGCCAGTAGTTAGCCCCAAAGTAGCAGATCAACCAGAAAAGGGTATCTCATACACCCTCTGGGATCTAAAGTGGTCGAGCTACACTGCACCCAGATGCAGACTGGGCAGGAGCTATAGACCTCTCTAGGCCTTTTTGGAAGAATGCACTATCTGCTGAGACTGAGAAAACACTTAGTGCTCCCTCTAGCTGTGCTAGGTGTTATGCCAGTGGTGATGTCACAGCATAGCTTTTACTTTCTTTTCTCTGACTCAAATCTGCTAGCAGGGGGAAATAACCCACTAATCTGGACTGGTCTAGTAGGAAGATCTGGAAGATGTATTTAATATATTTTTTTATTGCTACAATGTGACAACTCTTACATTTAGGATGAACAATTTTGTTTGAAAGTTCTTATGTCTGACAGAGAATGGAAAATTGTAAAAGTGTTAGTTGTAATGTTGGCAGAGATAACAGGCAGTGACGGCTCTACCATGAGGCAGAGTGAGACAGCCACCTCAGGCGGCAAAGCTTTGGGAGCTGCAAACATCCCGCCTCAATCTACCTTTATTAAAAAATACAATTGCTGGAAGAAGTGCCACTGCCGCTACCGCCGTCTTGCACAGGTCTGTGGCAACAGCGGCAGCAGCAGCAGCATCATCCCCCTCTCCTGCCACCATGCTGCCAATCCAGACCCAGTGAGAAGCGGCAGCATGGAAGCAGGCTGTCAGTTAAAAAAAAAAAAAAGCACGGGGTCTTCGCGACTCCAGCGCTCTCGGAGGGCCTTACTGATTCACCCCCTCTGACATAAAATGCATCAGAGAGGGCAGGACCAACAAGGCCTTCAGAGCACACTGAAGTGAAAGGATAGTATTTTTGGCCTAGCAACACCTTTGAGGACATTCCTTTTTCCTGTTTTCCTTCCCTCTCCCTGCCTTTGTTTCTAATATCGGCAACCGGTACAATCCCCTGATCTATACTTCATGCTCGGGCTGACTGCGCTTGCACATGTCTTAATTTGTTTCACGTTTGCCTTTCCACTTATGTAGTTTACCCTGTTGGGTGGCAAATATTCTAATACACAATGAAAGCACCCCCTTAGGGTCCTTTTCTATACACCCCCTTAGGAACTTTTTCCATGGTCTTATTATAGGACAACTGTATTGATCAGCACACTAGCGGGCTTTGATCTCTCCGCCAGCCCCAATCTATGATTGTTTCCATAAGTGTATCCATTTTTATCTTTACATTACATATGTATCTGTTTCAGTATGTTGGCTCTCATGGTTTATAATGCACTCTATAATTTTGCATACTATATTTTATATTTTAATGGCTGCTATATATAAATATTTATATTGCCTGCCCAATATACCGATCCTTCTTCCATCCCTTTCCCTTCTCCTCCCTTCCCTCTTCCCCTCCCCTCATTCCTCCTCCCTCCACCCTCTACCATCCCCCTTCCTCTTCTTTCCCTCCTTTTAATGTGTGACATCAGTTCTTTTCTCACCTCAGGCAGCAGATTGTCTTGAGCTGCCCCTGATAACAGGGGTAGAATTTTATTCTTGGGAAAGGCGGAGAAAGCGTAGTTACTACCTGAAACAGGTGATCTTCGGGAACGGCAGGAATAAGTCTTCACATATGGGTACCGTCGGCACCGACAGAGCCTGCGTGGGAACGCTCCCCAGCGTCCCATAAAGGAAAGCTTTTGGGAGCATCCATCACGCATGAGTGCTGCCTTCCTGCCCAACTACCTCTCTCACTTCAGTTGAGTTGAAAGCTGAGACCAAAGGAGAGAATTAGAAGAAAAATAGAGGATAGAGAAAGACAACTCCTAGGGGAGGTGGGTGGGTTGTGAAAACTTATTCCTGCTGTTCCCAGAGATCACCTGTTACAGGTGAGTAACTACGCTATCTCCAGGAACAAGCAGGAATGTAGTCTTCACATATGGGGACTCCCCAGCTAAAATGCCTAGGGATGACCCCAGCATGTTGAGGATCTAAGTAAGATGGGCCATGCTTCCTCCCAGGGACCTCAGGCATCCAAGAGTGGATGGTGGGAAGGAATTGATCTAGGAATGGAAGAGATGCTGTTGAATAGCCTGACCGAACAAGGCATCCCGACAGGAGTCCTTGTCCAAACAATAGTGGGCAGTGAAAGTATGAACAGAAGCCCAAGTTGCTGCTTTGCAGATCTCATCAAAGCAACTGACTGAAGATTAGCTGTTGAGGCTGCCATGGCTCTAACATTGTGAGCCGTGACATGGCCTTCAAGAGGGATTCCTTTACTCTGATAGGTAAAGGAAATACAGTCTGCAATCCACTTAGAGAGAGTTTTTTTAGAGACTGGGAGTCCTAAATGACTAGAGTCAAAAGCCAGAAAAAGCTGAGAAGACTTTCTAAATGGCTGAGTTCTGTGAAGATAAAAAGCCAGAGCTCGTTTACAATCTAAGGTATGAAGATTTCTTTCCACACTGGAGACATGAGGCCTAGGAAAGAAGACTGGAAGATAAACCAATTGGTTTAAATGAAAAGGTGATACCACCTTTGGCATAAAATGAGAATGAGTTCTCAAGACTACTTTGTCATGATGAAACCTCATATAAGGCGGGTCAGCCACTAAAGCCTGCAGTTCACTAATGTGTCTTGCAGAAGTGATAGCAATTAGGAAAATGACTTTCCATGAAAGAAACTTTAGCTCCGAAGTAGCTAAAGGTTCAAATGGTGGCTTCATGAGTTGACCCAGAACAATATTAAGATCCCATGACACCGGAGGTGGTTTGATGGGAGGTTTAGTTAAAAGGAGACCCCTCATAAATCTTGAAACAAGAGGATGAGAGGAAATTGGTTGTCCATTAAAGGGTTTATGAGATGCAGCAATAGCACTAAGATGGACCCTAACAGAATTGGTCTTGAGACCAGAAGCTGATAAGTGAAGGAGATAGTCCAGAAGGGACTCTACCAGTACCAAGAGAGGATTAAGTCCCCTCTGGGAACACCGAATTGAGAACCTCTTCCACTTAAAAGCATAAGAATGCCTTGTGGAAGGTTTTCTGGAAGCCAGAAGAATATCCTTCACTTGTGAAAGGCCTAGATCTTGAAGTTCTATGCCTTGAGTAGCCAGGCCTTGAGATGAAGGGACTGGGGATTGGGGTGCAGTAGGGATCCGTTGTTCTGGGACAGAAGATCCGGAGCACTCCCCAACTCCAGAGGAGTGGCTCGAGAGAGACCTAAGAAAAGAGGATACCATGTTTTCCTTGGCCAGCAGAGAGCTATGAGTATCATGCGACCTCTGTCTCTCTGGAGTTTGAATAAGGCTATGGGAATTAGGGGACTTGGTGGGAAGGCATAGAGAAAATCCTGGCCTCAATGGAGCAGGAATGCATCCCTTGCCTGACAATTCTGAGCTGGTAGTCTGGAACAGTACCGGGGAAGTTTGGCATTCTGTGGACTTGCAAAGAGGTCTATGTCTGGTGTTCCCCAGACTTGAAACACTCGGGCAAGTTGCTATGAGTGGAGAGAACACTCGTGTGGCAACAGAACTCGACTGAGCCTGTCCGCCCAAGCGTTTTGAATGCCTGGAAGGTATACTGCCAACAAATGAATGTGATACTCTATAGCAAAGGCCCACAGTTGCAAGGCTTTCTTGCATAATTGCAGAGAGCCTGTCCCGCCTTGTTTGTTTAGGTAAAACATGGCCACTTGATTGTTGGTTTGCACCAAAACTGTTTTGTTTACGAGATGAAAGCAAAAGACTCAAATAGCACTGGAAATTGTCCTTAGTTCTAGGAGGTTTATTTGAAGAGAAGCCTCCTGTGGGATCCAGAGACCCTGTGTGGACAGATCGCCCAAGTGGGCTTCCCAACCCAACTTGGATGCATCTGTCATCAGGATAGCCTGAGGTAGGGGTTACTGAAAAGGAGAGCCTACTGTAAGGTTTTCCAGAGATTGCCACCAATGCAGAGACGCAATCAGGCGTGTGGTAACTCTGATCTTGTCTGACAGGCATCCTGAGGCCTGGGACCATTGGGAAACCAAGGTCCACTGGGCCGCTCGCATATAAAGGCGTGCATAAGGAATCACATGGACTGTAGATGCCATGTGTTCTAGAAGTCAAAGCATCTGTCGAGCAGTGAGGAAGGATTGTAGCACTGCTTGAGATGCTAGTTCGATGATGTGCAGACAGCGAGACTGAGGAAGGAAAGCCTTTGATTGCTGTGTGTCCAAGCGAGCCCCTATAAACTCGAGGGATTGAGATGGGGTGAGCTGGGACTTTGGAAGGTTTATGATCCATCCTAAGTACTGCAGTATTTGCATTGCTCGGGGAAGAGCATGACTTGCCTCTGGAGCTGATGGTGCTCGAATGAGCCAATTGTCTAAGTAAGGGAAGACAAAAATTCCTAGAGCCCTCATGAATGCTGCTACTACTGCCATGCATTTTGTGAAGACCCTTGGAGCAGAGGCCAGCCCAAAAGGAAGGACCCTATATTGAAAATGTCTTCCCTTGACTAGGAATCGAAGGAATTTTCTGTGATCTGCATGAATAAGGATATGCATATAAGCATCCCTTAAATCCAGAGAACATAGCCAATCTTGTTCATGAAGGTATGGAAGAAGAGTGCCAAGGGAGATCATCTTGAACCTTTCTCGGACTAAATATTTGTTCAGTTCTCTGAGGTCCAGGATTGGTCTTAGTCCCCCTGACTTCTTTGGAATGAGAAAATAGGGGGAATAGAATCCTGTGCCCTGCTGGGACTTTGGAACCTCTTCTAAAGCCCCTTGGGCCAGAAGAATGGTGACCTCTTGCCACAACAGGTCTGAGACCGGTGGTTGAGATTTGAACTGTTTTATTAGCGTGGATGGGGGCAAGCTGAGGAAATGAAGCTTGTATCCCAGACTCACTATAGATAGAGTCAAATTTTCTGAAGTGATTTGTTGCCATCTTTTGGCAAAATGGCATATACGGCCTGGAATATTTAAAGGTTCTGGGCTTAGAACAGGAAGAATGGCTAAGTTCTCTAGACAACAGTCAAAGACCATGAGGAGGCTGGGTCTGCTGAGGCTGCTGAACCTTCTGAGCTTGTGTCTTTCTTTGTCTAGTTTGTTGCTGCCCCTTCTGGGGAACATGTGTTTGCTGGGTGGAAGATAGACAGAATTTCTTCTTCTTAGAGACAAAAGTTTTTTTGAAAAACATTTTCTTAGCTGGGTTAGCTGTAGATTTTGACAACCTGTCTAAAGTTGTATTATCAGTGTCAATTTCATTAGCTTTAAGCTGCCAATCCTTGCCAAAGAGATTTTCTCCTGTGCAAGGAATGTTAACCCAGCTTATCTTGCACCCATTCCTCCAAGTCTGAAGCTTGGAGCCAGGCAATACGACATGCTCCTATGGATATAGCAGAAGTCCTGCTAATACATTCAAAACAGTCAAAGGTAGCACAATTCATAAACTTAGAGACATTTTGAGCATGTTTGACCAAAGCCAAATAATCTCTCCATTTATCCTCTTGAAGAAAAGGGTTCAAAAGCTCCAAGTCTTTTGTAACCTTCTCAAGAAACATTCCCATGTATAATATACAGTATAGGAACTGATTCTTGCTGATAGCATGGAGGACTGAAAGCATCAATGACCAAAGGCATCCAGTGTTCTAGACTCATGACCTGGTGGATTGTAAGAGTTGTTTAGCACTCTTAATCTGCCTCATGGCGGACTCTACCACCATAGAATGATGTGGTAACTGAATCTTCTGAAACCCTGGGCAAGGTGGTACTCGATACATAGTGTCAAGACGTCTAGAATGTGGAGATACTGTTTAAGGAGCTTCCCGCATTCTTAACATTATATCATGTAAGATCTGGTGTATAGGAAGCATAGCTGCCTCCTTTGGAGCCAAAGGATATTGAAGAATTCTCAATTCTTCTGCTCTAGGCTCCTTTTCTGGTACTACTGTAATGGCAAGACCCTTTGCCATATCACATACAAAATCATGAAAAGACATATCCTCAGGAGGGGACATTCTGCGTTGAGGAGAAAGAGATGAATCTTGCAAAAGTTCAGCTCTGGTACCGGTGGAATCATCTGAGTCATCGGAATCGGAAGACTCAAAAGGAGGAAGTACCGGGTTCTCCCGAAGCAGATGGCGTCGGTACTGTTCAATGTCGGTACCAAAACGAGTCGGTACCTGATCCCCCATACTGGAGAGAGATGCCAGGCTCGGCATCAGGGGAAGCATGCCTGTTGAAACAGGTACCGAGGGCACCGTGGTACCGGTGCCTGTGGAACCATCTGCAGCGACTTTAGCAGTACCGAAGTAGCTAAAAGAGTCGCTAGACTGCATTCGATAGCGAGGAGTCTTTTGTCCATCGCTACTGCCGATGCCGGGGTTTCGGTACCGGAGGAAGCGGCCATGACCCCCGAGCATGGCACCAGTAGTTCCATCGAGGTCGAGGACTCGGGAACATCCTGGAGCCCCGATAAAGCTTTGGAGCCCGAAGACTCCCGCCAGGGCTGTTTAGCCGGTGAAGTGTCCTTGAGGGCAAAGCTTGTGGCATCTCGTTATTTAGAGGGAGATCTACCCTTCGAGGACCGGCTAGTCTTGGAAGACTTGTGTTTAGTTACCTGAGATCCCTGGGAAGAACTAGAAGCCCTGGAAGACATCGATGCAACAGACATCGTGTCTGAAGCAAATAGGGCACCGAGTTGATTTGCTCGATTTTGAAGACTTCTTTTAGTCAACTTCCTGCAGGAGAAACACTCCATAGGGCAATGCTCACGACCTAAACATTTAAGACACCAGTCATGTGTGTCGGTAATAGAAATTGTACCGCCACATTTTGAACATTTTTTAAAACCAGTGGCTGGTTTTTCCATGGTAAAGAAAAAGAGGGTCTAATGCCCAAAATGGCACCAAGCACCAGAGCAGGGAAGAACTCCTGAGAAAAAGTAACTAAAATTAAGTTATTTTTAGAAGAAAAGAAAGAAAAGCACCGGTGGTACCGGTAGGCGTTGACGGAAGGCAGACGGGACCACAAAAAATTTAAATTTACGAGAAGATTTTCTGCGGTGACAGGCAATGTTCCCTCTAATTTTCTGTAGGCTGTGTGCGCATAAAATATCAGCTGTGTGCAGCTTTTGAAGGAAGGTTAAATTTTTGTGCGCCACATAACGACACTCAGAGTTATATACTTTAAAATTTGACTACACATCAGAATACAGTATGTACACCACATTGATTACACTAGAAAACATTGTAGAACTTGTGAAAACCATAAATACATAACAACTTTTAAATTGTAAGACATCTGTGTTGTTCTCCATCAGAATCAGAACCGTAATTTTTGTGCGCTCTGTTGTAAAGTATGTGCGCTCGCTCGGTGAGGTGTGTGCGCGCGCACACGCGCACAGCTTAGAGGGAACAGTGGTGACAGGGGACACGTCCTGTTGGCTCCGCGGAAAATGAAGAACTGAAGTGAGAGAGGTAGTTGGGCAGGAAGGCAGCACGCATGCGTGGTGGATGCTCCCAAAAGCTTTCCTTTTTGGGATGCTGGGGAGCGTTCCCATGCAGGCTCCATTGGTGCCAACGGTACCCATATGTGAAGACTACATTCCTGCTTGTTCCTGGAGATGCACTTTTACTGTCCCCTAGAATGCTAAGATTAGCTGAGAGCTGCTAAGAGAAATAACTGAATATGCATGAGGTAATAAGTGAGGAGAGGGTCTTTCATTTGAAGTCTGGAGAAGTTAAAATGATTTGAGCTGTACCTGAGTGAGTGAATGTAGGAGAGACGTTTGTGTGAGCTTTTTTTCTGTCAGAAAGTCTTTTGAGGAAAAGGTGGGGGCCCTCTAATAATTAAAGAGGCTTCTGCAAGAGACTTTGAAATTGTATATTGAATGTGAATGACTATAGTTTCCTGCTTAAGAAGAACATGTAGATTAACTTGTTAACAGAACAGAGAGCTGTGTTTTAATTTGAGCGCGACAGCAGTGGTTGAGACAGTACTTGAGAAGGAGCTGAAATTGTTATTACTTCCTAACTGGAAAAGGGAACAAAAACTGTTTTCCTCTTAAAAAGAGAATTTTTCTCCTTGAGAGGCCTTTAAGCATTTTGAGACGGCTTTAGAAGTAGTGCATCTGAAAGGAGATGTGCATGACTGAAAGAGATGCTCATCAAAGAAAAAACTTGGTCTGAAGTGAAGCAGAAAGTCAAACATTTGAAAAAAAACAAACCCAATGATTACTGGTTTATCCTTAGGTTTTTGCTGAGTTCTATTTAATTCTCAACTGGATGAAAGCTGCTAAAACAACACAAAACAGAACACAGTCCCAGCTCTCTTAGACAGCTATTCTGAACAACGGAGTGTTTCTTATTAAGCAACAACAACAACAAAAAGAGTTTGGTAGATGTAGTTTGAATGAGAGGAATGATTGCATCGGTGTGGATGTGTAAGTGAGGGAGTAATTAGTTGGGTGACATAATTATCTTTTTATTTTTAAGTTAGAGTAATCCTAAAGAAAAACAGGGTAATATAGAAATATGATGGCAGAAAAAGACCACATGGCCTATCTAGTCTGCCCTTCTATATCCACTACTACAATAATCCCCCGTTTTCCCTTAGAGATCCTCAGTGTTTGTCCTATGCTGTCTTGAATTCAGATACTGTACTCATCTCTACCACCTCTACTGAGAGATTATTCCACGCATCTACCACTCTTTCCATAAAGAAATATTTCCACATATTACTCCTGAGTATATCCCCTTTCACCCTCATCCCATGTCCCCTCATAGCAGAGCTTGCTTTCAATCGAAAGAGACTCTCCTCCTGTGCATTTATGCCACGGAGATATTTACACATCTCTATCATATCTCCTCTATCCCGCCTTTCCTCTAAGATGTACATATTAAGATCCTTAAGTCTGTCCTCATATGCTTTATAACAAAGACCACTAACCATTTTAGCAGCCTCCCTCTGCACCAACTCCAACCTGTTTATATCCTTTGAAGGTACGGTCTCCAGAAATGCACACAATACCCCAAATGAGGTCACACCAGAGACCTATACAGAGGCACTCTCACCTCCTTTCTTCTGCTGGCCATTTCTCTCCCTATGCACCCAACCATCTTTCTGGTTTCACAGTTGTCTTTTCTACTTTAGCTTTTTAGCTACTTTAAGATCATCAGACACAATCACGTCCAGGTCCCGCTCTTCTTTTGTAGACAGAAGTACTTCCCACCCCACACATACACTGTGCTGCTCCTTTGGATTTTTGCAGCTCTGCCTGTTCCTTAACAATTAGGCAACTTCAGGAAGGCTGGTCTCGCTTATTAATGTTAGGTAGTAGGGAAAAAATAGAGAGGTCGTTATAGCTAAGAGAGAATCCTTCAAAAAATGGAAAAAAAGAGCCAAAGGAAAACAGGAAATAAAATACTGGCAAGTTAAATTATTTTATTTTATTTATTATTATTATTTATTTACATTCTCTTATATACAGCACTATTCTGCATCAGTGCGGTTTACATTGAACAAACTGAAATTACATTGAACAGGGCATTATAACTTGGAGATAACTATTTTACAGGGAACATGGGCTATGGAGTGTTAAGTGGCTTGCCCAAGACCACAAGGAGCACCTGTGGGACTAGAAACCCCAGTCCTTCCGGCCCAAGGTTGCTGTCCTCTAGTGGGATTTGAACCCCCGACCTTCTGGCCTGAAGTACCTTGCCCCAACCCAGGCAAAGAAAAAAATTGAAAATATGCTTGCCGTGGAAGCAAAAGTGCATAATAAAACCTTTTTCAAGTATATTCATAGCAAAAAACCTGTGGGGGAGTCAGTTGGACCATTACGTAGATGATGGAGGGCTCCCAATGCAAGATAGTATTGGATGGAAGATAAGTAATGCTATAGTTTTTCTTGTGCTTCTACAGAAATTATATTTAAAAGTTATTTGAGCTTAAATAAGAGAACCAAAACATTAGCTTTGAAAAAAGATTGTATTGGGAAAAATATACAGACCTTTGAAAAAGAGATCCTGAAGAACCTGTAAAACAGACTAATGATGCTAATAAATTGTTTGAATTGAAACTTATCTGATGAGATGACTTTGTAGTTATTAAAAGGATGAAAAATTCCTGAAATATAAAAAGAAGAACTAAAAGTAGATTTTGATTGTTACTTGTGTTGTGTTGCTAACAGTGAGGGGCATTTTAGATAGGACGTCCAAGTGCAATGTAGGATGTCTAAGCCAGAATATCTGAAAAAAACGCAGGCATGTCAGGGTGCAGACATGATTTCACAAATGTTTATGTGCCCGATATGGGCATCTGCAGGGATGTTGACGTATACATAGTATTCCAGAAACTGGACATCTAAAAATAACCTAATGGTTAGAGTAGTGGGCTAGGACTAGGGAAGGCAGGCTTCAAAGCTCACTGCTGCTATCATTGTGATTGTGCTGAGTACTGGGCATGATGGAGTGCTATCTTTCTACTCCCCAAGACAAGGTGGACTGGAGTAATCTACAGAGCTCAGGTGGCTATATAAGGCTACCAGATGTTCCTGACCTTTGGAGTTTGTCCCTAATTTCTGACCCTTGTCACCAGCTCTCTCCTCTCTGGTGATCTTCTGTCTCCAATTCAAGCAAAGCAGACAGAGGTTCCATTATGGGGGGAAGTGGTGGCAGGCAGCACAGTGTTGTAGATGGACAAAACAAGCATTTAAAAACCCTCAGTGTAGCAGGTGGCTCGGGGCTTTTGAGGGTCCAAAACAGAAAAAGCCTGGAAGGTAGAACTCTGCAGAAATAAACAATCAGCACACACACAGCGGAGGCAGACTAAGGACCTTATGCCATAAATTTCTTTATTGAGAGAAGCCTGACTCGGACAAGTTTCAGCTAAAATGCCTTCATCAGGAGTCAGACTCCCAATCTGAAAATTCAAAACACTTAGAAGTGATTACCCTAAAGCAGCATTAATATCACCAGGAAATCAAAGAAACAACGTGTTCATCAAACTAGCGCTTCAACAAGAAGTTAGTGTTGGAGGAAGCAGGATACAGAAGGTCTTATGTTTGCACATGCCTAAAGGCCTCATGCCGTGCACACTGATCATTAGGATGGTCCAATAGGGAGGATATCGGCACTGGCAGTGACAGAGCATAAGGGGAGAGAGCAAGTCCAGCAAGAGAAAGGAAATAAATGTTTGACATGGCGTGTGGGGGAAGGGTAGGTAAGGAACTTAAGGCAAGGAGAGATGCTGGATGTTGTGCATAGGGAAGGGAAGGGGAGATACTGCATATCTTGGGGGAGGGGAGAACATGCTGGCCACTTGGGATAGGGGAAAGTAAGGTAAGGGGACATGCTTCACACCTCAGGGGTGGATATCAATGGGAAAGGGATATTCTGGACTCACAGGGGGGTGGTGGTTAAGAAAGGGATTGGAAGGGAGATGTTGGACACCTGGGGTAAATAAGGAAGGGAAAGGAAGATATGGGACAATTGGGGGGTGGGAGGTTAGAGAAGAGAAGGCAGATTCTGGACACACGGGGACTGGATAGTGATGGGAACAGGATATATTGGATATATGGAGGGGGTAAGGAAGAGAAGGATAGGAGAGATGTTGGACTCTTGGTGAGGTAAGGAAGGGAAGGGAAGATGCAGGACTCCTGGGGAGGAGGTAAGGGGAGAAGCTGGACTAAGGAATAGTACCCCTGGTATTACAGAGTTTCCTGCTATTATATTTAAGAGCAGAAAATTGTTTGTTGACCTTTTATTTGCACAGATTTAAAAGAGAAAACTTAAGGGCTGATAGTCTCAGCGGACAGAATTTTTTAAAATCCAGGAGCCACTGCTGAAAAAAACCCCCAACATATATTCCTTAGATCATGGCTAGCACTATATATCTAGATTCAACACTGACTGCTGGCACTGTCCTGATAGAAGCAATATCAAACACAATATGCAGAGAGTTAATCGGATAAATTAGCAACAGATGTGCTAAATTTATCTAAATCTGCTATCTGGATAGTGGTTGAACATCACCAGAATCTTTGCTAAGATTAAACCTCACACCACCCCAGCACTAACCATTTTGTGCCACTGATTATCTCCTCCTAACCCTAATGAATGCCCCGATGCTTCACACATTCCAAGGTGTCTGCTCTGTTGCAGATTTGGGTATTGTCTGCTGAAAAGAGCATTAGATCAGGAGCATGCGATAGATGTCATCTACCTGGATTTCAGCAAAGCCTTTGATACTGTTCCTCATGGGAGGCTTATCAAACTCAGTAGTTTGGGGATGGGTCCCAAGGTGGTGAACAGGATCAGAAATTGGTTGACTCACAGATGACAGAAGGTGATGGTAAATGGAGCTCACTTGGATGAAAGGAGGGTGATTAGTGGGGTGCCCCAGGGTTCGGTCCTGGGCCCGGCACTTTTTAATGTATTTGTGAGTGATATTGCTGAAGGACTGAATGGAGAAGTCTGTCTTTTTGCAGATGACATGAAAATTTGCAACAGATTGGACTCCCCTGAGGGAGTGGATAACATGAGGAAAGATCTACAAAAGCTGGAAGAATGATCTAATGCTTGACAGTTAAGATTTAATGTGAAGAAGTGCAGTGTCATGCACTTGGGAAGCAGAAATCCAAGGGAAATGTACGATCTCAAGGTGGCAAAACAGGACGACAAGGTACTGGCAAAAGCCAGGAGGATGTTGGGTTGCCTACAAAGAGGAATTACCAGCAGAAAGGAAGAGGTACTACAGTAATGCCACTGTATAAGTCACTGGTGAGACCTTACTTTGAATACTGTGTTCAGTTTTGGAGACCATACCTTGCAAAGGATGTAAAAAGACTGGAAAATGTTCAGAGGAAGGTGACCAAAATGATTTGGAGCCTGCATCAGAAGCCTTATGAGAAGAGACTTGAAGACCTAAATATGTACACTCTAGAGGAGAGGAGGGATAGGGGAGATATGATTCAGACCTTTAAATACTTAAAGAGAAATAATGAACAAACAAAGCTCTTCCTAAGATGGGGAAGCTGTAAAATTAGAGAGCATAACATGAAGCTGCAAGGGGGTAAATTGAAAGGCATTGTCAGGAAATACTTTTTCACTGGTGGTGGATACTTGGAATGCCTTCCGGATGGACGTGGTGGGGGCAAATACAGTGACAGAATTCAAAATGGCATTGGACAGACACAGTGGATCCCTTTACAGCAACAGGATAAAATCAAAATAAAATTAACTATCTAATTTCTCAACAAATAGGAGTGTCCTACACGGAGCGGTGTCTAAACAAAGACATGGGGAGAGGTGGCCTGCACGGAGCTGCAGGTGCACCTACTCTTGCCATCTTTACTGGGCAGACTAGATGGACCATACTGGTCTTTATCTGCCGTCATTTACTATGTAACTATGTTACTATGTAACTTTCATGACAGATCTACAATATCATTTACAAAAATGGTGAAAAAGAACCAGACCAAGGACTGATCCATCTGGCACACCAGTGGTAACATCCCTTTCTTTAGATTTAATTCCATTCACCACTACCCTTTATCACCTCCATTCAACACGTTCCCAATCCTGTAGTCACTTTAGTTAATTTATAAGTCACCTTATGTGTAATTTTATTAATAGCTTTGCTGAAGTCCACGTATGCAACATCTAGTAGTCTCCCCCAGTCAAACTCTCTAGTTACCCAGTCAAAGACACTGAGCAGACACTATTTCGTATGAAACTATTCTGCCTTAAATTCTGCAATCTGGGCATTAAATGAATTTATAAACACTAAAAGAAAGTTTTGTAGAAACAGTACCATTCTCTGTTGTAGTGATTTTATTAAATTATTCACCACTAAAGTCAAACTAATGGCCTGTAGTTCCCAGTTTTCTCCTTACTCATGCTTTTCAAAAGAAGAACCACATTCACCCCTTCTCCTATCCTCTGGGACTACTTCCCACTATAAGAAATCATTGAAGACGTTATACAAGCACCACCTTAACTTCTCTCAGTTTCTTCAATATCCTTAGATGTATCTTATTTAGCTTATCTGGTTCATCACTTTGTCTAATTTTAATTTAGCTAGCTTCTCACAAACACAGTTTTCTTAAAATCATTCAAAGTCTACCTCAATTCCAGTCTATTTGTATCTGCTTGTATGTTCTGACTTCTAGGCCATCCTCACTGAACACCTAACAGAAATATCTGTTAAGCAATTCTGCTTTTTCCTCATCAGCTTCTAAATGTTGTTCCCTGTCATCTTTGAATCTCACAGTGCCACTCTTGCACTTCCTCCTGTTACTAACATATCTGAAGAAAATTTTGTTGCCCCATTTTCTGAATTAAGAATTCCCTGTTCCATTTGCATTTCATTTTCCTGACTACTTTCCCAGCTTCTCTTACTGTGTCCAGATATTGCTGCCCATCTTCCTCTTTCTGTGTTCTCTTGTATCTTATGATCAACTTTTTTTTTACCTTATCAGTTACCTCTTTTCAAAAATTCATAGCAGTCTTTTTATTCTCTTACTTTTACTTTTATTGTATTTCCTAACAAATAGGTACTTTTCTGTGCCTCTGCCACTGCCTCTTTCTATGTAAAGCACAGCTCCAGGGCAACTGGAGATACAGATATCGCGAGAGTTTGGCCCCCTCAATGGGAAATGCTTTCCTGGGCATCTAGCTGCTATGGAACAGTTCTTTACAGAGAATGAGGCAGTGGCAGCAGTGCAGCAAATGTCTTTTAAAATAAGTGTGATGTTTGCCACACTCTACTGTTGCCGCTGCCGTTATTGCTAGGCTGAGTGGACCCTCTTCTAGCCCGGTAGATTAGGTGGTACTGTATTTACGTGATTGCCTACTACTGAACCACACCATCTGATGATCACTAGATCCTACATGATTGCCCACTATAACATCAGAAACAGTCTCCCTACTAGTATCAAATCCTCGCAGAAGAGATATCCCTGTAAAGAATCCAGGCTCTCCTTACTTCCATATGCCACTGAAGCTGGGATGTCCCAAAAAAACACATTGAAGTCCCCTGGCAATTGCGCTAGAAGTACATCTTAGAAATGAATCTAAATATACGTATTTTTTGTTTTGTTTTGTTAAATAGTTTAATAGTGACCAATGCCATTTCACATTCTCCATGAAATGTCTTAATTTTTCTTTTTCAAAATTAAAAGTAGTCCACTACCACATTGTGCCAGCCATTATAGTTAAAGGCAAGACAATCATTTTCTTGACTTCTGCTTCTAAAGTTCTATGAACTGGATCATTATGGTTTACAGTTTATATTCTGTTGAGGTTAATGTAGCCTTTTCAGTCTTATTTTACCCTAAACAGAAGGTAGATCATGCTTCACAAAGTTTACATTGCTCTGAAATGTTTATGGTATGCATAGCTCATTGGTTAATGCAGAGCCTGCAGTTAATCAGTTATGCTCTGATCAGGAAAGTGTCTAAAGGCGATGATTAGAGTTATCACAAGGAACTTCAGCAAGGAATATTTATAGATTTAATTTCTTTGTAATTCATTTAACCAGTCAGGAAAGCATAAAAAGAAATATTAAAATGCATCTGAGCAAGTCTGTCAGTAAATTACACTTTAAAAAGTTGATTATGTACCCAGATTGCTATTTTAGCAGTACAGTGCAAATGCATGGTTATTCATCACTTCGATGAAAGTAAATAAGAGATTTTTTATTTATTTATTTAACATTTCTTATATACCGCCTTTCATGATATCAAGGTGATTTACATTGAACAGGGCATTATAACTTGGAGATAACTAGGAACCCTCTGTCTTCTGCATGACACTATATGCTAAAAGCCCCCACACTCTGATCGGCTTAATAAATTAGCAGATTCATTATATTATAAATTTGCTCACTGTCTCTTCTCGGGAAAGCAGAATCATTCTTTTGACCAGAAAGGAGAGGAGGAAGCACATTGAGAACCCTAGTTACTTGGCTTTGTTAGCCATAAGTGCAGCAGTTAGCATGGGCAAAAAATGCAGCCGCAACATTAAGGGGTATGTTTACTAAACTGCGGTAATGTCAGTCGCGTTAGGTTCCGCGGTAAAAGCAGAGACGGCCAAATAAGGACATGGGCGGTACATCGTTACAGATAACGCGCGTTACCAGGCGCCATAGCCTAACGAGCGTTAAAAAACACGTGTTGAGCGCCACGCAAGGTGCCCTGTACAGCGTCCATAAGGCGTTTGATAAGGTGTCTAGCAAGGTATCTAGAGCTGTAGCACAATGGTTAATACACTGACTAATGGTGCAGGGGTTGTGAGTTCAATCCCCCTGTGGGTCTAATGAGTAAAGCTGGCTGAGACATTACCTTTTACTTTAAATCAGTGCTGTCTGAAGCATTTTGTTTTTTAATTTTAATTAGTGCTGCTGCCAGCAAACACACCCTCACAGGGCCGTAACCTAAGGTGCCGCATAAGGCACCCTATAAGGCACCCCAGAGGGCACATTATAAAGTGCACTGTCCGCCAAGGCACCCTATAATGTCCCCTATAATGTCCGCCAAGGCACCCTATAATGTCCCCTCATAGGGCACTGTATAGGGCGCCTGATGAGGCACCATAAGGAGACAGCACTGTGAGGGTTTTTTTGCTGGCAGCACCAATTTAAATTAAAAAAAGAAAAGGCCTCAGAAAGCCCTACCAAATAACCCCACTGTGGGATCAAACCCATGACTTCTGGCTCCACAAACAGTGAAGTAACTAGTGGGTTACTAACAAATCCCTGACTGGCTACTGAAGGATGTCAGGTCACCACACAAACTGTCTGCTGTGGTGGCCAGGATTTGGGTTAACCCACTCATACCCATGGTGCACTGCACATGCAGATCAGCAGTCTATAGATGACCACAAGATGGGGTATGCACCCCCACAGCACCTCGGCCTGGTAGGGGGAACTGACCGTGTGCGTCACTGGCACAGAGTAGCTACAGACAGTAGCCCAACAGGGTGCCCTATAAGGCGCATGAAAAGGTGCCTAGTAAGGCATCCAGAGCTGTAGCACAATGGTTAATACACTGACTGATAGTACAGGGTTCATGAGTTCAATCCCCCTGTGGATCCATTGAGTAAAGCTGGCTGAGACATTGCCATTTACTTTAAATCAGCACTGTCTGAAGCATGTTGTGTGTTAATTTTCATTAGTGCTGCCAGCAAACACACCCTCACAGGGTCGTAACCTAAGGTATCGCATAGGGCGTCCTACAAGGCAATCCAGAGGGCACATGATAAAGTGCACTGTCTACCAAGGCACCCTCCAATTTCCCCTATGGGGCGCATCAAAGGGTGCCTCACAGGGCACGTGAAAGGGTGCCTGATGAGGCACCGTAAGGAGACAGCACTGTGAGAGTGATGTAGCTGGCAGCACCAATTTAAATTACAAAAAGAAAATGCCTCACACAGCCCCACCAAATAACCCCACTGTAGGATCAAACCCATGACCTCTGGCTCCATAGGCAGTGAAGTAACTAGTGGGCTATATCACTAGTATGACTAACAAATCCCTAATAATGATGTGGTCAACCTATGGAGTATAACTGTCAAATGTCCAAAATTCGAAATCCAGATCAACAACAGTTTCTCTACGTACAAACACAGAATGCTTGCCATTCAAAAAAACCAAGGTCTCAGCAAACAAGGGCATATGGCAAACACGATCAAGACCAAGGTCAAGATCATTACCAAAAATAAAAAGCCCAATAACATCACCCACCTTGTCAAACACTGAAAGCTACTGGCAAAATCCAAGGAAACACTCAACTTATTATGAATACGTGGATACAAACTAGCCAGACGCTTGTTCCCCCAGCACTAACAAATCCCTGGCTGGCTACTGAAGGACATTAGGTCACCACACAAACTGTCTGCTGTGGTGGCCAGGATTTGGGTTAACGCACCCATACCCATGGCGCACTGCACATGCAGATCAGCAGTCTATAGATGAACACAAGATGGGGTATGCACTCCCACAGCACCTTGGCCTGGTAGGGGGAACTGACCGTGTGCGTCAGTGGCACAGATTAGCTACAGACAGTAGCCCAACAGGGTGCCCTATAAGGCGCATGAAAAGGTGCCTAGTAAGGCATCCAGAGCTGCAGCACAATGGTTAATACATTGACTGATGGTGCAGGGTTCATGAGTTCAATACCCCTGTGGGTCTAATGAGTAAAGCTGCCTGAGGCATTACCCTGTACCATAAATCAGTGCTGTCCAAGGCATTTTGTTCCGTAATTTTAATTAGTGCTGCCAGCAAACACACCCTCACAGGGCCGTAACTTAAGGTGCCACATAAGGCGCCCATAAGGCACTCCAGAGGGCACATTATAAAGTGCACTGTCTGCCAAGGCACCCCATAATGTCCCCTATGGGGCACCCTATAGAGCACTTAGTAGGGTGCCTCATAGGGCACGTTATAGGGTGCCTGAGGAGGCACTGTAAGGAGACAGCACCGTCGCCAACACACATCCAATCCATGTTGCGAGGCCACCTACCTGGTGCTGCCCGTGGACCCCAACCACCCTGACCCCACACCACCGTTGTCTCCCCAACCCCTGGCCCCCATTCTGTCACCCGTCCCAACCAGACTGTAAGATGCGATGAGGAGGGTGCCAGCATGACACGTCCCCACAGCGCTCACGCTCACCGTATGCACAGCAGTTACCATCCCCAACACCCCACAGACCCAGGTTGAAGCATGCAAAGTCAACAGGGACCATGCAAAGTCACCAGTGACGTGTCAATGTTCCACAACAATGAAAAGGTGATCCCCCACAGCTGCAATCAACGAAACACCCAGACAGTTCATGGCAGTGACGGTGTGTCAGTCCCCCCAGTGACAGTCAAAATAGCAGGCCAACAATGAGGTCCAAAAAAGGCCTGTGTCCAATTCTCAGAGGTCCATCTCCCAGTGGCAACAACACCCAGGGACAGTTTCACAGAGGTGCTGTGTCCAAACAAATTTGGCTGATGGGGTCTCCAGATGCAGTGTAGTAGATGTGCCATATATGTTGGCTGTGTCCTGTGTGAAAAGGGGTAGAAATAAGGTAAGGGAATGGCACACCCACACCCACCATCAGGTCACAAAGGAGACAGTGACATCACAATATTTGCATCATGAATGCTTAGATATTACAACATGACACGGCCACAACACACAGCATAGTGCACATGGACTACAGCAGGAGATGGCCCTGCAGACCAGGACACCATCCCAACATGGTCATGTAAATGCCCATGTCACACAGGCATCCCAGAGGTCCACAGCATGTCCAGCAGTGGTGATGCACAGAGATACCACAGAAAGGCACAATGTTACTAACAGGCCGAATGCAGCATCTGCACGTGGTGTATGTCCCAGAAGATGGAAGGTGAAACCTACCTGAAAGGTATAGCATTGGTCTGATGGGGAAAGTCCGAGTCAGGCAAGGGCATAAGGGGCCCCAGTAGAGGCTGCAGACGTCAATGAACTGCGTCCATTACCACGTCCTCACGGTCAGCTGTCAGTGGAGCATGTCCGAGGAATGCTGTGGTGCGTGGAAACAAAACGTTGACATGCAGTGTCCTGCCAGCAAACATGAGACACGTCAGGGAACAATATATGACACATGCACACAATGTACAGAAGGGCATAAGCAGAAGGGCATAGAGAGACGGGTGAACAACACTGGACAGGTGGCCAGACACATCCCTGAGACAGACAAAGGCAGAGGGGAGCAGAAGGTACCATCAGAGGGGAGCAGAAGGTACCGTCAGACAAAGGCAGAGGGGAGCAGACATGTCCCAAAGACACAGAGACATACACCGTGAGACAAGGTAAGCATGCCACAAGCTGCAGTTGGCTGGACTGTTGACAATCAGGGACAAGTGGAGACAACCATCCCAGTCCATGCATGGGTGCACTGAGGTTGTCTAATGCCACAATGGCAGTGAAGTCTGTACGTGCGCCCAAACAGTACAATGCCCTGTGTCCGGAGATACACACAGCCTGGTAACATGTGCAGTAGGTACAGTATGTAGACCCCCAAGATGTGCACAGGCAATGGTCACATGTGTGTCAAACGTAACATATGGTGGATGGAGTGGTAGGCCAAAGACATGTGCAACACCAGAGGAGCAGTGGAGAGGGAAACACATATATGTGTCATGCGGTGCTGCCACCATAGCACACCTACCTGTATGTCCCACCCACCCCAGTCACCTGCATGTTGCACTGACGTACACACAGTCCCTACATGCACCACAGCATTGGGCAGTATCGGCAGCCTATCCTTGGGAGCCCAGAACACAGCAGCCTATCCTGGGGAGCCAAAAACACAAGAGACATATAGAGACATGTCATGACAGTGCCATGAAACACACAGATCAGCTCACACATGGCAACCCAGAAGCACATCCCCACACATGCAGAACTTACAGGAGAAGAGCTCCTCAATCAGATGTTGCCTGGCCGCCATCCCCGCACGTGTGTCACCACGGCCATGTGCAGGAGGGCACACAGGATCCTCCCCGAGATCCTCATTAATATCGACTGGAGCAATGTTGTGGAGGATGCAACAGGCCAGAATGATCTTTGCCACAGTCAGGGGTCCGTACTGTAAGGCACCACCGGTCCTATCCAGACACCTGAAGTGACTCTTTAGAATGCCAAAGGTGCGCTCAATGACTGAGCGGCTGGAGGCATGGGCCTCATTGTACTGCATCTCTGCATCTAGCCGAGGGAGACACACATGGGTAAGCAACCAGGCACGACACCCATATCCTGCATCACCTGCAGAAAGAAACATCGTAAAGTCACACGTGAGATGATGGACCCATGGAATCACTGAAGCAGCAACGTTCAACTGGACAGCAGAGAAGCATGGACACACACATATGATGTCACATCATTGCACACGATGGCAGTGCACCAGATTCTGATGCTGGGAGACCCAGAGCCCCAGGGAAGGCCAATGGGGGCAATGCACACCTACGGTACCATGCCCAAAGACATGTCGCAAACCTATGCCCAGACAGCAGCAGTGGCTGCTGTGAGGGCATCTGTCCACCAGTGGCACGGCATACTCAGAGGGGCAGAGATGCACAGTTGTGCAAGTATGTGACCGTCATGATACAGCGCACACAGAGCAGAGGCCAATGGAACACATCCCCGGGGGGCCAGGTGGGAGTGGCAGTGGAGACAGGATAAAGTGGCCAGACATGCAGCATACATGTGTGATAGCAGGTGCGCCTACAGCTCAAGACATGTGTCGCCACCTACATGGCGAAAGAGAGGAGCCCCATACACACTGTACACCATGTGGATGGTTCTGTGCCCCCAATCCCCCCCCCCCACTGGATGGCACATGCACAAATCTGTGGCACATGGGGTGGGAGAGGGACACACCCCACAGGCAGACATATGTACAACTGCCCGTGCAGTATGCCTGAGGCCAGGTGTGGGAGCCATGGGCAAGCCAGAGGAGTCGCACGCAGTCATGGAGGGGACACACCATACGCTTCCAGAGTGCCCCAGGACACGGGAGCTGGGTAACTGAACAGCAGAGGTAGGGAACAGCCCACACCAAATGTGTGCTGGGACACCAAGACGAGCACTAACACACACATGGTAGACAGAGAGACATGTGGCAGTGCACAGAGGTATGTGACCCCATCCCTGGCGACAGGGTGTGATGTAGTGTGAGGCCCGCAATAGGCTACACCCGGAAATACCACCGCAATGTAAGGCATGCAGAGGACACAGGTGAAAATGGGGTCCCATCAACCATATACGGTAGGCACATGTTAGATATGGTGAATACCCACCCAGCAGGATGTAGTCCTCATATTGTCCGGCCTCAAACTGGCTGAACAGTGACGAGTGCTGCAGGATATAGGAGTCATGGGCTGACCCTAGGAACCGTGGAACCACATTCAGAATGCGCATACTTGCATCACAAACAACCTGCACATTCTGGGAATGGAAGTGTTTGTGGTTGCAGTACAGAACCTCCCTATCGCATGGCGGGACCAGGACAACATGTGTGCAATCTATAGCTCCCATCACGTGTGGTATCCCTGCAATCCGCTGGAATACCTGTCCCAGGGCCACCCAATGTTACCTACCGTTGGGAATTGCAATGTAATTCCCAACCCGGCTGACCATGGCCCACAGTACCTGGTGGAGACAGCGAGAGAATGTTGGCCTACTCATCCCACCCACTGCGGCCACTGAGGATTGGAAACAGCCAGAGGCAAAGAAATGTAGGGCAGCCAGGAGCTTGGCCAATCCCGGTATAGCAAGTGACCGGGCAGTCCGGGGCTCGAGGTCAGGTCTGAGATCCTCGTAGAGCTCCCTAATAGCCCCTGTGTCTAGCCGGTAGAGGGAGATTACCTGGTCCTCTCTCATGTCCTGGAGCATGGGCCTGGGCCTGTAGAGGCGTTGCAGGCGGGGCTGTGCCTCAGCATGCCTATGGCGCCGTTGTTCTCCCACACCCACCTGTGGACCCCCCACAGCTGCAGGCCTGAGTTGCAGCGGGATAGCACCCATGCCCAGTACCGCAGCCCCAGGTACATCATCTCCCTCCTCCGGAATGCGCAGTCCAGCCAGCTCTAGCAACGCAACCACCGCACAACCTGCATTCACAGTCTGAGCCATGATAGACACAGGATGGAGGACAGGTGGCTGGGAAATAGGGTGCAGGGCGGGGACGGAAATCACAGTAACGATACACACCTGGTGAGCCTGGAATGTCCATCAGAAACTGCATGGGCCAACACCCTGTACGTTGTCATGGGGTAGATCAGAATATGCCTATGGAAATAGGAAAAACAGAGCTGAGCAGGTCTAAATGTGACAGCTCAGAGCACATAGATCAGGGTTGCTATGAGCAACCAGCAAAAACAAAAGCACCAGGTGTAGGAGCACGCCCTAGTAGGGGATTACATCATAGCATATTAGCTGATGAGAGGCAGCTGAGGGCAGGGCAGGCTCACCAGAACACTAGGAGTGACGCAGATAAAACTCACTCAGAGTTTGTCAGTAGGGGAGCTAACCAGGATTCTAGGAGGGCTAACCAGGATTCCAGGAAGAGAGCTAACCAGGAGCTTAGAGGAGCTAAGCAGGAGTTTGCCATAGCTGTTTTGGAAACTAAAGGAAAAACTTCCCACGGAGGTTCAAGCAGTGTTCCACAGGAGATAGCTGAGAGAATACCAGAGGCTGGTTACAGGGTGCTGGGCAACACTGAACAAGAACCAGGTGGTTGGTGCCACGAAGGTATTCAAACAGGCAGACGGAAGGAACCTGTGAGAGGAAGTCTCCCTGAGAACAGGTACCTGGAGGGCAGTAACTATTATCAAAGGGATACTTACCTGCCCAAAGAGAAGCCTACTGTAAAAGGGAGTAGAAGGCTTGCCTGGGGAAAAAGCCACGCTAAGTTTCCATGCTCAGAAAGCTCCGGGGGAACCGAGCCAAAGGATAGGCTAATTCCTTGTAATAGAGGGAACTTTGAAAGGGAGAGTTTCCATATGCACACAGCTAGGAGTGTGTGGCCCTCTGGAGGAAAACTACACTATATACTGTAACCTTCCAATTCACCCTGATAGAGAGGGGGAGAGAAGCCTTTGGAAAGGAGAGGAGGGTTTTTGCAACATTGATGTGAGTTACAATCATTCTGAAGATAGCTACGGGGAAAACTATGAGGACATGAAATGTGACTTTTGTGGGGAAAGTCCTGAGGAGTTCCAAATGGAGTGTGCACTAATGTTCTCAGATAACATTTCCTCTCTATGCTGATTTGTTTAAAACAGAAATCTGTTGAGGGAAACGGATTTTGAAAAACTCACTTGTGTAAAGTACAAGGACTGTTTTACCTTTTTGGATTGGCTGAAGATAAGCACCTTTGTGTTACCAGTAGTTCATTTGGGTTATTTCTTTTGATTCTTATGTGCAAAAAGTTCACCCGGAAGGGAAATAAAATACCTCTTTGAAAAAGCCTGGCTACTCGTTCACAACTACCTTTTTGATTAGTTAGTGGGACTACAGATCCCAGGGGGCATTGTAAAGTCCCGGCTATATTAAGAAGAGGCCCCACTGAAGCTCCCTTGGACTTCCGCCTATAAGAGTGAGTAGGTGGGTGACAAATGGCGTAGTTCTTTGGATTTTTGCCTAAGGATTAAAAAGACACAGCTAAAAGAACTACTTTCCTACTGGAGAGGACTGTATCCAGACTGAGGAGAGCCGTCATGGAGGATTCTCGTTGCCAGATGCTGATGACCCAGCTGACTTTCTCACAGGCTGAATCCTGCATGAAGCCTCAAGTAAAGGGTACCTGGGCATAACTGGGGCAGGACAAGTGTGAGAAAGGGGGCACTGGTGGGCAAGCTGAGAAATAGACGGAGGGAAGAAAAAAGTCACAGTACCGCACTTGGTGGGGGGTTTTTTCTGTCTTTTCTCTCCACAGGGACGTCGACGCCGAAGATGGAGCCGCAGGACGTCATGCGCTGGATGCAGGCACAGTGGGATAAACAAATTGAGCTGGTCCGGTATCTGCAGGAGCAGACCGCCCTGACTATGAGGGAGCAGCAAAAGCTGCTGATGGACACCATGGAGGCACTTTTGAAGAAGCCAGTGGATGCCAGAGCAGACATCCCCTCCATATTCCAGGGAGCAGGACTGAACCCTCATGGTGCTTTGTCGTTAGGACAGTTAAAGCCGCATGATAATCTCGACGATTATATAGATGCTTTTGAGCGTATAGCCGCAGTTTTGAAATGGCCAGAGGAGCAATGGGCAACTAGGTTTGCCATATCACTATCTGGCGAGGCTCTTTCTGCATATAAAGCCATGCCGGCTAGCCTGGCATCTGATTATGCAGAAATCAAAAAAGCAGTCAAAGACAGACTAGGGCTGACTCCTATGCATTACCATAGAATGTTTAGGGAGGCAAGGATAAAGCCTCAGGAGACTCCTAAGGCCCTGTCTCAAAGGCTGAAAGGTTTGGCTGGAAAATGGTTAAATCCGGAAGGAAGCACACTGGAAACAATTATAGACAGAATTGTTTTAGAGCAGTACATGCAAGCTGTTCCCAGTGAGGTAAAAACATTTCTGACGCTCCAGCATTGTCTAACCACCGATGGGGCAGCCACTCTTGCTGAGAGGTTTTTCGCAGCAGAGATGACTGACACCTCGGGGGTAGGTCTGTGGTGAGCAGCTGGGATGAAATATTTTAGCAGAAAAGGTAACAGGTTAAATGCTAAAATGTCTACTGCTAATAACTCTGAGAATGTTGATGTTTTGCATGTACCCAAAGGGAAATGTTTCACCTGTGGGAAGGCCGGACATTTTCAGAGAAGCTGCTCGGACAGAACGGTTCTGGTGTCAGGAGCTGAAGTACCAAACCAGGATGGGTTTCTCCTACCAATCAAGGTAGAAGGTATGGATGCACTGGCACTACTTGACTCGGGGGCTGACCAGAGCATGGTTTCACGAAAGCTCTGGGAAGCCATTGAGAAGCACCGTTCGTCACCCCCGAGTCAAGCAGAAGGCCAAGTACGTATTACGTGTGTGCATGGAGCAGGCTCACACTATCCCTTACACAACTTAGAGGTGGGTGTATTGGGAACAAAACAGCAGATGTTGATGGCTGTTGTTCCAAAACTGCCCAGGGAAGTTGTCTTGGGATGGGATTGGCCACCATTTTTCCAGAAAATGGAAGGAGGGTTTAACAAACCTGGCCAGCGGGCCAATCAACCCCAGGTAGGGCCTAGAGAAATAGGGTCAGAGGCTTTAGCAGCTAGACTCCCTAATCCCTTATTTGGGAAAGCAACAAAGTCTAGAGCACAATCGCAGGCACCCAAGAGGGAGGGTCCCTTAGGGAAACCAAAATTTGTGCTCCAGTTCTGTAAAGCGTCAAAACTAGCAAGAAGCCCGTAGAGAGCCTCCCCAGCAGCTGCAGGGTATGACCTTTTCAGCGCGGAGGAAGCTATAGTTGTAAAAGGGGGCAAAGCTTTGGTTGACACGGGCATACAAGTCAAAATACCGGAGGGCTGCTACAGCCATATTGCCCCAAGGTCGGGCCTGGCAGTAAAATTCTTCTGGATATAGGGGCAGGGGTTATAGATCCCGATTACAGGGGCTGCATAAAGGTCCTAATCTTTAATTTTGGAGAGAAAGACTTTAAAGTCCAAATAGGCGACCGCATTGCTCAGTTAATATGTGAGCGTGTGGGCTTTCCCACAGTGGAGGAGGTATCATCATTACCACCAACTACTTGGGGGGAACAAGGGTTCGGGTCTACTGGGCGGAAGGAAGTAAAGATTATGACGGCCCTAGCAGAGGAAAAGAAGGAAGAAGATCTGGGTCCCCAAATTTCTGATTGGAAGGAAAGGCCAAAACCTAGGTTAGGCGCAGGGCTCTGCCCTCAACAGCAACAGGAATTAACCCAGGTGCTGGACAGATTTGCTGATGTCCTGACCACAAAACCCGGGGAAACCCATATCGTTGCCCACGAGATAATCACAGCGCCAGGACAAGTAATTAGGCAGCGCCCCTACCGTATGCCAGAAACTAAAAAGAAGGAAATAATAGAGCAGGTGAAGGAAATGGTTACTAGGGGCATAACTGAAGAGTCAAATAGTCCCTGGTCAAGCCCAATAGTGTTGGTGCCCAAGCCAGATGGGACTCTCAGATTTTGTATAGACTTTCGCAGGGTAAATGAGATTTCCCAGTTTGATGCCTACCCGATGCCACGCATTGATGACTTATTAGATCGCCTGGGGCAGGCCTAATATCTAACGACGCTAGACCTTACAAAAGGGTATTGTCAAGTGTAATTAACAAAAGACTCAAAACCCAAAACAGCGTTTAGCACGCCCATAGGGCTCTTTCAGTTCAGGGGCATGCCATTTGGCTTGCATGGCGCCGCCACCACCTGCCAGCACCTGGTGGATCAGGTCCTAAGACCCCACCATGACTACGCATTGGCCTACATGGACGATGTAGTGATATATAGTACAACGTGGACCCAGCACCTCGCAAGGGTAGAGGCAGTCCTGAGAGCACTGCGCAAGGCCAGTTTAACGCTAAACCCCGCAAAGTACCTATTCACCAGCGAGGAGGCTGAGTACCTGGGCCACATGGTCGGGAGGGGAGTAGTAAGGCCCCTAGCTTGTAAAATTGAAAGCGTGAGGGATTTTCCCCGACCAGGAACGAAAAAACAAGTACGTAGTTTCCTCGGTTTAGTAGGATACTACAGGAGGTTCATACCTCGATTTGCCGAAGAGAGCATTCTGTTTACCGAGATGCTTCGAAAAAACGCGCCGAATACCATAAGGTGGACCCCAGAGGCTGAAGAAGCCTTTACTGCCCTTAAGGACAAACTTTGTAAGGCACCGGTATTACGGGGAATTGATATTAGCTTACCTTTCGTGGTACAGACGGATGCGTCAGAGACAGGGTTGGGGGCAGTGATGTCCCAGGTATTCGAAGGGGTAGAACACCCGGTGACTTATCTAAGTCGCAAGCTCTCAAAAGCGGAGAGGAATTACTCCACGATAGAGAGGGAGTGCCTCGCAATAAAGTGAGCCGTCGAGGCCTTACGCTTTTATTTGACAGGCAGGAAATTCCTCTTAGTCACTGACCATGCCCCTTTAAAGTGGTTGAATCAAATGCGAAATAGCAATGCCCGGTTAACCCGGTGGCATCTAGCGCTGCAGTCTTTCGACTTCATGGTACAGCATAGGGCTGGGAAACTACACGGGAATGCAGACGCGCTATCGCGAATTACGAGCTGTCAGAAAGATTCCGCAGCCCGTAATATTTTAAGGGGGGGATCTGTCATGAGGTAGATCAGAATATGCCTATGGAAATAGGAAAAACAGAACTGAGCAGGTCTAAAAGTGACAGCTCAGAGCACATGGATCAGGGTTGCTATGAGCAACCAGCAAAAACAAAAGCACCAGGTGTAGGAGCACGCCCTAGTAGGGGATTACATCATAGCATATTAGCTGATGAGAGGCAGCTGAGGGCAGGGCAGGCTCACCAGAACACTAGGAGTGACGCAGATAAAACTCACTCAGAGTTTGTCAGTAGGGGAGCTAACCAGGATCCTAGGAGGGCTAACCAGGATTCCAGGAAGAGAGCTAACCAGGAGCTTAAAAGAGCTAAGCAGGAGTTTGCCAGAGCTGTTTTGGAAACTAAAGGAAAAACTTCACACGGAGGTTCAAGCAGTGTTCCACAGGAGATAGCTGAGAGAATACCAGAGGCTGGTTACAGGGTGCTGGGCAGCACTGAACAAGAACCAGGTGGTTGGTGCCACGAAGGTATTCAAACAGGCAGACGGAAGGAACCTGTGAGAGGAAGTCTCCCTGAGAACAGGTACCGGGAGGGCAGTAACTATTATCAAAGGGATACTTACCTGCCCAAAGAGAAGCCTACTGTAAAAGGGAGTAGAAGGCTTGCCTGGGGAAAAAGCCATGCTAAGTTTCCATGCTCAGAAAGCTCCGGGGGAACTGAGCCAAAGGATAGGCTAATTCCTTGTAATAGAGGGAACTTTGAAAGGGAGAGTTTCCCATACACACAGCTAGGAGTGTGTGGCCCTCTGGAGGAAAACTCCACTATATACGGTAACCTTCCAATTCACCCTGATAGAGAGGGGGAGAGAAGCCTTTGGAAAGGAGAGGAGGGTTTTTGCAACAATGATGTGAGTTACAATCATTCTGAAGATAGCTACGGGGAAAACTATGAGGACATGGAATGTGACTTTTGTGGGGAAAGTCCTGAGGAGTTCCAAATGGAGTGTGCACTAATGTTCTCAGATAACATTTCCTCTCTATGCTGATTTGTTTAAAACAGAAATCCGTTGAGGGAAACGGATTTTGAAAAACTCACTTGTGTAAAGTACAAGGACTGTTTTACCTTTTTGGATTGGCTGAAGATAAGCACCTTTTTGTTACCAGTAGTTCATTTTCATTTGTACCAGAAAAATATGGTTTATTTCTTTTGATTCTTATGTGCAAAAGTTCACCCGGAAGGGAAATAAAATACCTCTTTGAAAATGCCTGGCTACTCGTTCACAACTACCTTTTTGATTAGCTAGTGGGACTACAGATCCCAGGGGGCATTGTAAAGTCCCGGCTATATTAAGAAGAGGCCCCACTGAAGCTCCCTAGGCTTCCGCCTATAAGAGTGAATAGGTGGGTGACAACGTATCGACGCAGTGCACGCGAGAGCGCGCGTTCCTACAATGCATCCGCTGAAATGCATGTACGTGATTGGGCACGCTGGATGAGAGTGGGTGGAGGAGGTTGCAAGTCCCTCTGACACAGCAGGGTGTAAAGATACTGCATAGTACACCCCGTACCACACCCAGACGCCAAGGTGCAACTGGCATGCAAGATGCGTTCCCACGCGCGTACACGTAGCGTGCAATGTACATCTGGTGTAGTGTGTGCAACACACATTGCAGGATTCCCATACGTGCGTGGGAACGTGCCGACAAGCCCCAAACAATGAGATCATGTAGAGAGTGCGAGTATGCAGCAGCAACCACGATGGCGGTAAAAGGGCTCGTGTATGGTGCGGTGCACACCACTAGTGCCGATACTGAAGGATACTAGGATGGTGAGTGTAGAACGCTGCCATCCATCCATAGTAATGCACGCAGGATACGTCAGCATGACACGTACCTGTGTGCGCAAGGGGAGTATCGCAAGGGAAACACGCGCTACACAGCACGTGCGCAACGCGCATAGAGCCACATCCAAGCTCAAAATGGCAAACACCTCAGCATACATAACCGCCACATTATGGAATGTAGCGACAGAGGGACCCAGGAGGCTGGAGGGGAGCACATTCCACAGCCAGCAGTGCCCAACCCTGCCGGCGAGGGGGACAGCGAGAGGCCAGGCCCATCTGGGGCCCCGCAAAACCCCAGTGACCAGGCCATGGTTGCACCAGGGCAGAGGCGCCGCAGGACCCCAGTGCCAGAGGAAGTCCGGAAGAGGACGGTGCGCTTCAGCCAGGAAGAGAATGATCTACTCCTGGCCAGCATCCTGGAGCACTATGAGCTGCTTTTCAGATGCCTGAGCTCCACCACGACCATTGCCATGCGCACCAGGGCATGGGCCGAGGTGCAGGCAGCGGTGGCATCAGCAGGGGGACCCCATCGGTAAGTGGAGAGCCTCAGGAAGCGCTACTGTGTCATCAAGCGCAACATTCTGACAGAGCTCACCAGGGAGAGACATGGTGCACAGGGCACTGGAGGGGGCCCAGCACAGGTGGCCAACCTGTCTGAGCTGGAGCGGTGCCTGGCAGAATGACTTGGGCCGATGTACATCCATGGCCTGCCCCCTGCATTGGATACTGCGCACCCACATGCCGGTATGTCTGAGTGAGCTGTACCTGTGGGAGACACTACACGAACATGTGTGGGGGTGGACCGGGGGTGGGGTGGGGGGGCATTACATGGCTTATCGGGAGCCAGGGGGTGACACTGGCATAGAGTTAGGGTTGGGCCAGCACAGGGGCAGCTGCTGGTGCACGCCCCATGGGGTGACGTGTCAATGGTGGGCAGGGGGCGGCACAGCACAGTGGATGGGTGCGGGGGCAAGGGGGACAGGTCCACGGTAGCAGCAGAGGTTGACAATGTGTTGCAGGGGATACGTTGCAGGGCTGGCGGGGGCAGCAGGGCCACATGGGTAGTGACGTGGGCGACAGGGAGGCGCACTGCACCTGTGCCTGCCATAGTCAGTGGTTGCAGGGATGAAGGTGGTGATGGGGTTGCATGGGGTGCATGGCAGCGTGCAAGGGGGAGGAGGGGCCATGGTAGTGCAGGGCACAGGGGGCACCAGCATGGATGGAATGCTACCATTGAGGGGGGGCACAGGGGCCCTGGCCCAGACCCATGCGGCTCACCCACACGCATGCACCTGTAGGGGGGTGCGACAGGGGTGGACAGGCAGCCACACCCCATCTGACCTATGTAACATTGTATCCTACAGGTGACATTTGCTCCATTGACGTGGCAGAGGAGGCGCCAGATGACACGGACCCCAGGCCGTGCTGCCAGGTGGACCCTGTGCCAGAGGTGCTGCCAACAGCGGGTACAGCGGTGGCCCATGTGAGAGCAGGGGGTCAAGCCCCACCCCCGGGGGAGGACAGCAGACAGGGCCCACAGCCTGTGCTGGACAGCGTTCCACCCACCACCGCAGCCATGGGGGAGGTGCCTGCGGATGACGCCCAGCGGTCCAGGCAGGATGCGCTGTCTGCAGTAGCAGGGGTCATCGGGGAGATGCGGGCACACTCCATGGCAGCACAGAGGGATGCAACTGTGTTAGGGTGGCGATGCCTCTGTACAGGTGGCGGATGGTTCCCTGTCTCACAGCGCACAACCTGCTTTCCCCACAGGTGTACGGCCGGTACTGCGGGCGGTGGTCCGCGAACAGCGCCGCCAATGCCGTGCGGCACGCCACATGCAACATATCATGTCGGGGATCCTGGCAGGGGTGCAGGACCTGGCCACATCGGCGCGGAGCATGGCTGCCAGCCTGGAGCTCCTGGCAGCAGGCAGAGGACCCCCCACTGGATAGCAGTGGCCACCGCCACCACCACCACTGCCACCAGCGGCAGCAGCAGTGGCAGCAGCAGCAGCGGCGGCAGGTGTGCCACCTGCACCATTGGGTGGGAGGGGCCGCACAAGGCGTGGCAGGGGGTGGGGTAAATAAATTGCTGCACAAGCGGCCGCAGCTGATGCTATGTGTCCTGTGTTACTTGTGTGGGGCCAATATATGCACAGCCCTCACCATGTCCGTCCCAGGGAATGAACCCATGCCACTGACGCAACCGGCCTGTGTCCCCCTCCCTTACCCAGCTGTGGCCACCATGGGTAGACATCAGATCCTGTACCTTGTCACTTTGGCACCCCTCACCCCTGGCTAAGAGGGGCGTGGGTCCCCATAGGGCAGCTCTGCGTTCTGCGTATCACCAGCCTCTCTCACCTATCAGTAGTCATTGCTTGGCAGTATGTGTACATCTCACAGGGGACATGTAGTCAGGCTCCAAGGGGTGAGGCACATGACAGATATGTATGTTACACAATGGTGCGGTGTCACCACCTACAGGATAGTTGTCCAGGTTTCAGGGACACAGAGCATTCCCCGGTAACACACAAACACCCAGCAATGTCTGTTTCAGGGGGCCCCATAGTGCGGGATACACCAGTCTGTAGCAGCGGGGATAGGTTGCCCCCTTCTAGCCTTGCTGGCAGTGGCAGGTAACCACAGGTACAGTCATTGCCCACGATTGCATAGCCCCACACCAGCAACAGGTACCTGTGACCTATGAATACGATTCGGGGTAGGTTACAGCTCTGTTACAGAGGCTATGTTCATACCCCAGTGCCCTCGTCCCTGCAGCAGATGCTTAGCAGCCTCATCTCCATTTCCAGCTGTGAATCCGTAGTCACGATGACTTTCCCTCCAGCGACAGGGGGTAATCAGGACCACCCAGCCTGGGGACTATGGGTACCCCTCCCTGGTGCACTCCCTCACAGGACTGGCATGTTTCATCCCTGTTCCGCAGGCTCTGGAGCATCGCACAGAGCACAGTCCATGATAGTGCCCTCCACTATTAGGTGTCCCGCAGGCTCCCCCAGCTGCATAGGCCTCGGTTCTTTGTCCTTCGCACTGTCCCAAGCTACCAGCCTCCCAGGTGAGCGTGGTGTCTCTCCTGTGCCTGGCTGCCAATCCTCCTGTGGACATGCTAGATCCCACTTAGCGGTCCCCGCTCCTGGGGGCTCTGTGCCCTTGCTCTGCTCTGCACCAGTCCGACCCCTCCAGCCTGTGGCTGTGCTCCGGCCTGTGGCATTCTGGCGTCTTGCTCCCCCTTCCCCTCTGCTGCTGCCTCTGCCCTCGGCCTGGGTCCCGCCTTGGCTTTCCCTATCATATTATGGCCTCGGCTGCTGCTTCCAGGGCTCTGGCTTCGGCCCCTCCCCACCCAGGTGGTGACAATCGGCCTGTCCTCCCGCACCTGCATACATGCAGCATGCCCTGCCTATGGGGCTCCGTGCTCTGTGTACCTCCCCCGTCCTTCCAACACGGGGACCTTGCGGTGTGGGCCTGGTGGAGGCCATCTTCTTCCTGGAGGTGTATGTGTCATTCCTACCCTGCTGCATGTACGAGGGGACCCTGTACAAGGGTGACCCCTCTGTCACCTGGCCCCCCCCCTCATACTGCTGATAGGCCTCCTTGCCACAACGTCTGTTGACCTGTGCATGCTGTCTGACCTGTCCCCACGCCCAACCCTGGTAGCACACTGGTAGCGCACTGCTGGTACTTTGTACACCTCCGTGCATGGGTTATTGTGCTGTGTGCCATGGAGGTGCCCCCACCCCGTGGGTCAATCCCCTGGGACGCTCGGATACTCCTGATGTACATGGGCCATGATAGGTGCACTGTGTGTCCCGCATGGGTATCCACATGGCACGCTGCCACCACACTGAACCGAACCAAACTGTTAACTGCACATGTCACAACCTTTGGTTCACCAAGTGGCCCGATCCCCTCCCCTATCGCATCCCCACTACCAACCGCCCACTATGAGCCCCCGGCGACTCCTTGGTGCCCCCCCCCTCCCCAGGTTGCTGCCCCTTCCCGCCCCCCCACACCACCCTGTACACCCATGGCCACCCCATCCTCCTACCCCTCTAAGCCCCCCTTTAAGCCCCCCCCCGGTACCATAGTAAGCCCCGTAGGGTATATCCACCACCCCACCTGGCAACAATCACACCATCCACACTCCACTCCACCGCATCCACGCCCCCGGCATCCTTAGGTGCTCCCAACAGCTCCCAATAACTCCTCCACCCACTATCCCCCCCACCCCCTCCCCTCCCTCTGACAGGCCAAACCCCTCTACTCCCCACCCCTTCCTTCCCAAAAAGGGTACTACTCTTAAGCCCCGTCCCCCCTCCCCTCTCTTTGCGTATCCCCCTACTTCGCCATCCAAACCTGCCCACCCCCCTCCCTCCAGTTTGCATACTCCCCCCAGGTCTCCTCATGTTGTACCATCTTAGCTCGCCCACGTGCCCCCACATTACTGATCTCCCACAGAAACACCAACCTTCCAATACTTTCCCTCATCCTCGGTATGTCTGCACTCTTCCATTTTTGTAAAATGGCCAGTCTAGCCGCTACCACACAATGGTTACGAGAAAGAGCTACTCCCCCAGTCCCATCCCCCTCCCCCTTCAGCAATTCCACGTGGGCTGGGGCCACTTCCATCCGTATCCCTGTAACCCCTCTATAAAACCTTCTAGCTCCCTCCACAAGGGTTGCACCTTAGGGCATCCCCACACTATATGTAAAAGGTCACCCCTCTCCCCACACCCCCTCCAACAGGTATCCGCTTGCTCCAGATAAATACGGTGCAGCCTAGCTGGGGTCCAGAGCATCCTGAGCCTAAATTTAAGAGAGTTCTCTACCAGAGCCATTCCCCATGCAAGCCTCCGTTCCCCTACAGAGATGGGCATCCACCGCTCCACCTCCCAGGAACCCCCCAATTCCCCCTCCCACTGTTCCTGCCATCGGGCCTTACCCTCTGCCCTTGCATTCAGTAAGCGCTAAAGTTTGGACACCAGACCCCTCACTGAATCTTGCTGGTCCATCAGTTCCTCATACTCCGTTAGCCGGCCCTGTAGATTCCTCCGAACCCCCTGCCTTTACAGATAGTACCAGAGTTGCATATACGCATAAAAGTTGGTATCCCTCACCCCAAACTCTTTTTGGAGCTCTGCATAAGGCCGTAACCCCCCTATCCCATCCACCACCTGCCCTACCCTCTCCAACCCCTTCTCGGCCCAACGTGATAAACTCCCCCCCCCCACACCTCTCTGGGATGAAGGCACCCATGTTCTGTACATATGTGGCCCGGGGCAGGCTCTTCCTTTGCAGTAAATAATCCTTCCATTTTTCCCATATTTGCAAAGTTAACCTTCGGTATGGGTTCAAGTTCCCCCTACCCGACCCTTTCTCCTCTCCACCCCAATCCACCGCCTCCAAATACACTCCCTCTGCCTATTCCATTGCGGGGTTTCCCCCCTCTCTCTCCACACAAATAATGCCCTAAGCTGTGCGTCATCGTAATTGTTGTCCAAATTGGGAACTCCCAGCCCCCCTTCCTCCTGCGGTCGAAATATGGCAAGCCTATCTACCCTCACCCTCTTGCCCTCCCAAATAAACCTCATTATCAGATCTTGCATCTCCTTAAGGCACTTCCTCAGCATGTTAGAAGGTAGGGCCATAAGGACAAACAAACTCCGTGGTAGCACATTCATCTTTATTGTAGCTATTCTTCCCATCCACATCAGGTGGAGCCCCCTCCATCTTTCTACGTCCTTCCCTATCGCCACCATCAGGGGTTTATAATTCCACTCCTGTACACAGTCTACAGCTGCTCCCAACTGTATCCCCAAATACCGAAAACCTCCATGCACCCATTTAAATGAAAATTTGCCCCTCAACCTCTCCTCCAACCCCCTATCCAAATTAGAACCCAATATTTCCGTCTTATCTACGTTCAACTTATAGCCCGACACTTCACCATACTGCCCTACTGCCTTTAGCAGATTTGGAAGGCTAACCAAAGGGTGCCCCAAAGTATGAATAACATCATCCGCAAAAAGTGTGACCTTACTGAGCTGCCCCTGCACCTCAATTCCACGAATATCTACCTGACCTCGGACGTATGCTGCCAACGGTTCGATAACCAAGGGATACAATAGTGGCGACAAAGGGCACCCCTGCCTTGTTCCTCTGCCCAGCCCAAAGCTCTCAGGGTATCCCCCGTTCACCCGTATTCGCGCCCGTGGACAAGCATACAGCGCTCTCACCCACCTTAAGAATGACTCTCCCACCCCTACCTTGTCTAACACCTGCAACATAAATCCCCACTCGGCCCTGTCATAAGACCTTTCAGCGTCAACCGACAGATATACTGCCTCCCTCCCTGTCGTTTGCAAAGACCAGATAACATCTAACAGCTTCCGAATGTTATCGCCCCCATGCCTCCCTGTAATGAGCCCGTCTGATCCTTATGCACAAGTTTCTGCAGTACTTTCTGCAACCTACCCGCCATAATCTTAGCCAACACCTTAGCATTCAAATTAATAAGCCAGATGGGCGGGTACGCTCCACAGACAGTATGATCCTTCCCCTCCTTAGGAAGAATCGTTATACCCGCCTCCTCCATAGACCAGGGTAGTTCTGCCCCCTGCAGCACCCCATTGAAGACCTCCATTGACAACCCCCCTATCTCACCCTGCATGTCCTTATACGATTTTTCCATGTAGCCATCCAAGCCCGGAGCTTTCTCGTCCTTAAAGGTCTTCACCGCTCCCTTTACCTCCTCATAGGTCACCGGCTTCCCCAATTCTTCCGCCGCACCCTCCGTGAGCTTACTCAAACTACACCTCGCCAGAAACTCCTCCCCCGTCTTCCCTTCCCCTTGCACCTCACCACTGTGGAGTTTTGTATGATATGCTACAAAGGCCTTCCTAATGTCCTCCGCCGTATACACCATTGTCTCCTCTGGGTTACGCACCCCTCCTATCGTGAATCATTGCCATCGCGCTTTCAGCCTGCAGGCCAATCTCCTCCTTGCTTGATTCCCCCCTTCATACCACCCCTGCTGCAATTTAGTCAGGGAAAATGCTGTCTCCGCCACCCTTAACTGGCCCAATTCCCCTCTCACCTTTTGTAGTGCACACAGACACACATGTCACTTGCACAACACTGACACATAGCAATGAGGGACATCTGGCCATCGTAAGTACGTGGAACATGTGTACAACTTTATTTACAGCGGTAACTATGTACATGGCTGTGGGGCCCTGTGTGGTAGGGGCCCTGCCATCCCTGTCCCTGGTGGGCATGGCAGGCCGTGGCACGGGCCGGCACAGGGTGGGTGTGCCATGCGTACCCTTGCACTACATACCCTGGGGACCCCCATCACGTGGTGGCTGGCCGGGTGCGCCCCCTGCACAGTGCTCCTCCAGCCTGCACAGCCGGTCAGCCACCATGGTCAGGGTTGCCAGGACCTGCCCCATGATGAGAGCGTGCTGCCTCTGGGCGTGCACCTGGGCACGCCCAGCCGCAGCCAGGTGCAGCCCGCACATGCAGCCACACAGACACACATCTCCCCGTGTCTTTGTGGCTGCATGCATGGTGCACCTGTCAGCGGCTATGTGTGGCAGACACACGTCCAGGAGGGGTGCTTCACCAGCATCATGGGGCAGGTCGCTGGTGCCCCCGTTGCCCTGTGGCAGCCCGTGCCACTGGGCACTGGTCACAGCCCCTGCCCCCACCCCATCCCCTGCCACCCCCTCCCCCTCCCGAGCCCCGATACCCCCTCTACAGCCTCACCCACAGCCTCCTCTGCCCCCCAGCCCCCGCCTGCCCCACCCCCACCTCGCCCACCTGATCCCCCTCTGACCCCTGGGGCCCCACTACAACACCCCCGTCCCCCCCTCCGCCCCCACCCCCCTCCTACCCCTACCCCTCCACCCCCTCCCTGCCTCCTCCCCCAACCCCTCTGCCCCCTCCCCGCCTCATCCACTCCCGCCCCCCTCCTTCTCCCCGTCACCCTCCTCCCCCTCACTGTGTCCGGCAGCGCTGTCTTCCTGGCCCCTCCCGCCGTTGTCTTCTGCCATTGGCTCAGGGGCGTCGCCCTCCTCCAGCCGCGCTGCACCGTCCACTACCTCCAGCCCTGCTGCCGCCACATCAGCACGTGCGTCCGCTGTGGGAGAGGGGAACACGAATCATCTCCATGGTCACACATCAGCCACAACAGTCACATGCATCCTGTGGATCTGCCAGCTATTGCCCCACAGGGCCATGTCACATCACTCACCATCCCGTTGGGCCATCCGTTCATGCTGTACCCGTGCAATGAAGCGCTGGTACCTCGCCATAAGCTCATGGGCCTTCTTCCGCAGTTCCTCCACCTGTCGGGTAGACAATGTGCATGGACATTAGCGGGCACACATCCTTTAGAGTCCTCGGATGCACCACATATATATCTCTGTGTGCAACAGGTGCCTGCCCCTATTGTGTGGGACGCTTATGCCCATGCCTTATCCAGGGCCACTCCCATGTGTGCACTGCGCACTCCCATGTGTGCACGTCTGGCTTGGACCCTATCTGCCCTGTGTGCGGGCCCCTCCAAACCAGACACAGCGCACATGTGTGGGCCATCTCCACACATCTGCCAGTGCCCATCAGCTACTGCCGGGATGGGAGGTGGGCCTCTGCAGTGCTCCCTGATGCATCCTGGGGATATAGTTGAGCCTTGTACTCCTACACAGGGGCAGATACCATAGCACCAGGATGGGGGAAATTTTTAATTAGAAAACATGCAACAGATACAAAAGCAAATGAAAAACACACAAACCCAAAACAGTCCCAGACCCCCCCAAAACCCCCCACCCACCCCGACAAAGCATAGACAAGGAACCAACCCCCCCCCCCCCATGACCCACCCCAACCCACCACCACACCCGGCAAAAACATCCCTCCATGCCCAACCCTTCTCCCAGCAGCAGCACAGAAAAGTCCAATGGCAGTCCAACGAAAGTCCAATGTCCGTACAATCCAGCTCCCCTCAAAACCCCCACCCACCCCAACAAAAGTAGAATGCAGCAATGTCCATGTCCAGAAGTCCCGGACACCCCAAAACCCCCACCCACCCCAACAAAAAGCAAAAGGCAACACTGTCCTTGTCCATAAGTCCCGGACTCCCCAACATCCCCACCCACCCCAACAAAACAAAGGTCAGCAATATACACAACAATATATACAACAACATTGCTTCCCAACCAAAACCCACCCCCCAACAATACCCAACAAATCCCACAAAAACAAATGAAGACCCACAAACCCCCTCCCCCACCCACATCCCCCCAAAACATCCCCCCCTCAGTAATCCCTCAAGATACATCAATACCCCACATCCCCTGCCCCAAGACCACCCAAGAGCCCCCTCCCCCATATATACCACCCACCTCAAATGAACAAAACCCACCCTACACAAACATAAGCAACACAAAGGCATCCCCTGGCCTGTTTCCCAACAAAGGCCCACAGAAAGAAATCAAAGTAAAACACCTAAACAATATAAACAAAACAAAGCAATACTGATCTGACGATGCCGGATGGTGGAGCAGGATGCACGGAGGAGTGATGGTTCGCTGTGTCAAAACCCCCCCCTTCCCCCATGGACCATGAGAACTCCCCATCCCTAGCCCCCCCCCATGTAACTGAGGATTACCCAGCCCAAATCCTCCCACCCCCGGACTCACGGGGGACGGAGGGTGAGGTGACGCCACAGACGCTTCCAACGATGGGCCCCCACCACCCTCCTTTCGCGTTGCGCCATGCCGGACACGTCCTCCAAAATGTCCTGCACCACCTCGTCGAGGGGCAGGACCAACCCCCGGGCCGAGACATACCTGCGCGCCCGCCACAGGTGGTAGCGCATTACAGCCGTGATGAGATAGAGGGTTCCGGAGTCCTGCCTTGGGGGAAAGGACCAGGCCCCGTACACCCACTCCGCATATGTGAGGAGGGAAAGATCATGCAGGTGAAGAGCAGCGGACACCAACCGGCAGGCCTCCACGTTAAAGGGGCACTGCCGGAGGAAATGGTCCATGGTCTCCGTCTGCCCCTCACACTCTGCCCTCGGACAGTTCCGATCGGCCTGTGACCTGTACTTGAGGTTGTCCCTCACGTACAAACGCCCGTGGAAAGACAACCAGGCCACATCCCGAACCTTCTTCAGCAACCGAGGGGAGTTCAACTGCCGAAGGCCCCGCTGCATCGCATCCGCCAGACAGTCCCGCAGGGCCCACCGTGGTTGAAAGTGGGAGGCGAGAACCATCTGATACAAGCCTTTCCGCCCTTGAGCTTGGGCGAGCGGGTCGGTCACCCCCCACCGCCGAATGAGCCCCACCATCTGAAAAACATACGATGGGGCCTGTTTCCTGCTCCGACGCACACGTGGGACCGAGGACGCCCCCTCCCACTGCTCCCAGAAGCGAGAAAACCATGCCCGGTAGGAGGCCACCCACCAAACCCCGCCCCCTCCCGTATCCGCTTCAGGTGAAACACCATAGACAGGACGGACAAAAAGACAAAGGGGTGCAACATACCAAAACCGCCCTGCTCCTGGCCCAGGCAAACAATGTTGCGCTGGACAGGGTTCATACGGTTACCCCACAAGAAACAGAAAAAGACAGCACAGACAGACGCCTGACAGGATGATGGAAGAACGAAGACCGTGGCTACGTGCAGAAAGAGGGGAAGCAAAAACGTCCCGAGGAGGTTGACCTTCTCCTCGAACATATACCTCCGCCCCCTCCACCGCAGCACCCGACACCGTGCAGTCTCAACACAACGATCCCAATTGGACACTGCACAGTCCTCCGATCCAAAGATGAGGCCCAAAACGCGGACCTCCCCCACGGGAGGAGGAAAGGGGGCGCAGGAAGGCGGGGAGGCCTCCGATGGTCCCAACCACAGCGTCTGGCACTTGCTGTGGTTAACAACAGAGTGGGCTACCTCTGAGTACTCCTCCACGGCCTCCCGCAGGGCCTCCACCCCCTCAGTGCCGTCCACGTAAACTGAGATATCGTCAGCGTAGGCCACAACTGACACCGGAGACGCACCAGGCGCCTCCAGGCCCCGCAACCCACCCGAGGACAATCTCCTGAGGAAGGGGTCGAGGGAGAAAACATACAGCAGGGGGCTCAAAGGGCACCCCTGCCGCACCCCCGAGGCGACACGAAAAGGCCGTCCGAGCCACCCGTTAATAAACGGGAAGCTCACCCCCCCTCGGTACAGCACCTGCAAGACGAAGAGGAAACCTGCGGGGAGGCCGAAGTGCTGGAGTACCACCCACAGGTACCGGTGATGGACTCGGTCAAAAGCCTTGGACTGGTCCAAGGAGACCAACCAGTGGTCCCATTGGATTGACCGGCCTCTCTCCACCATCTACTGGACCGTGGCTGCAGCATCCAGAACCCCTCTCCCCTGAATGGAACAATACTGGGACGGTGACAGCAAAACACCCAACACCTCCACCAGTCGGTTGGCCAAACACTTGGCCAGGATCTTCCGGTCCGCGTTCAGCAGAGAGAGCGGCCGCCAAAAGTCCAAAGAGCTATCATCCTTTCCCTTGGAGAGCAGTAGCAGGACAGACTCGCGAAATGACCGTGGGATAAATCCCATATCCATGATCTCCTGAAACAGGGAGGTCAGGAAGGGGGCCAGCTGGGCGATGAAAGTGCGATAGAACTCCACCGAGAACCCATCGCGCCCAGGCACCTTCCCCAACGGCATGGCACGAATCGCCCTCTCCACCTCCACCTGCTGAATCGGAGCAGCGAGCATATCGACTTGCGCCTGAACCACAGCCGAATACACCGGGGGAAGGCCCAGGTACTCTCGGATACGTGTGAGGTCCACGGGACGATCCCCAAACAGGTCCGAGAAGTATTCCCCCACCATACGTAAAAGGTCCTCCTGAGAGATGTAAAAGGTGCCGTCCTCGCCCCGCAGGGCCATCACTTCCCTACGCCGAACCCTCTCCCTGCAAGTTAGGAAGGGGTCTGGGGGGATGACCCTACCGGCCGCCCCCTCGAAGCAAAGGGAGGCATGGCGATTGTAAAGCAGACCACGGAGCTGGACTCACACCTCCTCCACCTCCTCCCGCGCTGCCCCTCGAGACACCAAACGGTCCAGCGACCTCCGGAGGACAGTGTAGGTGAGGTAGCGGGACCGAGCAATGGAGGTACTCCGGGAGTGGAAGAGTTTGCGGGCACGCATCTTCACCTCATCCCACCAAGCGCCACGGGAAGGGAAAATGCCCAGCAGGGTCTCCTGGTCTGCGAGAAAGGCCAAGAACTCCTGGACCACCTCTGATGTAGCTAACAACTGCACATTCAGTCGCCACAGGCCAGGACCCCTGCTGAGCTCCTCGTGGGCAAGGAAGGACACGGAGAGGACGCAATGGTCCGAAAAGTCAACCGCCTGCAGCTGCGGCGGGGAACACTCCACCCGAGCACTCACATAAATCCGATCGATACGACTCCTGCAGGCCCCCCGGGAATAGGTGAAACCCGGCGACCGTGGAAAGGCCCGGTGGTACACGTCCACCAGGTCAGCCGTCCGGGTCACCTCAGCCAAAAAATGGCCATCGTAATGCGGTGGGCAATGCTCCCCCCCTCGGTCCTGCTGCAGGGTGGTGGTGTTAAAATCCCCTGCCAGGACCACCAAACAAGAGGTGTGTAAGTAAGGGCGGATGACCCTAAAAAGGGCCTTCTGCGCCCACCTAGACTGGAGGCCATAGACCGCCACGAAACGAAACCGATGAGGCCCACAGTAACCATCTAAGAGCAAACACCGGCCCTGCTCCAGTTCCCACACATACTGCACCTGGAATAGGTTAGACATGAACAAAATGGCTACCCCTGTGTAGGGCTCGGCCGCAAGAGACCAGTACGAAGGACCCCACCTCCACTCCCGCTTTGCCCGGTGAAGGCGAGCGAGCGAGGCGAGCCTGGTCTCCTGCAAGAAGATGACATCGAACTCACTCGCGGAAAGAAAATCATAGGCCGCAGCCCGCGCCTGGTCTGTCCAAATGCTGGCCACGTTGAGAGTGGCGCACGAGAACGCAGGGGTGCACGCCATGCATATTCCGTGCACATTGACCCCTTCCTCTGCTTCTCACCCACCCCTGGATCCCCGGAATCCCGTTTGTAGGAAACACCCGCAAGTTGAAGCAACCCCTCGGGGTCCACATCGACCACCTCGAGGATCCCCTCCTCCTGTTCGACCCTATCACCCCAGGGGGTGCTGGTGTCCCCGGGACCACCAGGCAAAGCTGTCGCGAGGGCTAGCGCAGCCCCCCGGGGGCGAGGGGGCACAGACAGGTCGGGGCTCAGAGGAATGATCTCCTCAGTGGGATCCACCTCCAGTGTCCCTCCCTCCCTAGACACGGACTCTGACAACACAACAGTGCCCACCCCCTCGGGGGAGGCCGGGGCAGCCGGGTCAGCAGGGGGCCCCTGTGGAGGCCTGACACCCAACGGCGGAGACAAGAGCCCGTCCTTCCTCACCCGCCCCGGCAGCCTCTCCAGGACTACCACCGGGAGCCAGGTGCCAGGACCCGCACTCGTTGCAGGACCCTGACTGCGACACGCCTTCCGCACTAAAGGTGGCTGCTGAGGAAGAGGGGCTGGCTCCGCCGCAAACTGCACCGGGTGACGCACAGGGGGCCCTGCCTCCGGTGGTAGCCCCTCATCAGCCTCAGCCGCATCGTCGGCCAAGAAGACAAAACAGTTGATGTCCAACACGGGCTCTGCATCCGACAATGGGGATGTCGCCCATCTCTTCTGGGCCTTGCTGCGCTTAGGAGAAACCGTAGTCCACTCCTCCGGTGGCACCACCCGCCGCTCACTATCCTGCCGTGATACATTCACCTCCACCACATCAACCCGCTCCTCGGCCTACCCTGTACCCCTCCCCTGGGTGGTTCCCCCGGCTCAATAGCCTCCTCCACCCTAGGGCCCCCGGACACCTCCTGAGGGAGAGGGCCCTCCACAACCTCCTCCCTCACAGGAGTCCGAGATGGGGCGACGACATCCCCCCCGGTCCATTGTGTGACGCGGAGGGGCAGCGGGCAAAGGGGTGGCCCAACTCCCCGCAAAGGTTGTAGCGAATGAGCAAACACCCGACCAAGGCATGACCTCGTCCACCACAACAGGTGCAGACCTGCTCAGGACAGGTCATGCTCAGATGTCGAAATGAGCCACAGCAGTGACACTCGCGGGGTTGCCCGGGGTAGTAGCACAAGATGCGATCCCGACTGAGGAAACCGGCCGAGGGCACGTGCTGCACGACGTTACCCACCTCACGCAGACGGATCCTACCCTTCCACAACCCATCCCACACCCCCAGGGGCCCAGCGCCCTTAACTAGGGGTGCGAGAAGCACCACGTGGTGCGATAACCAGAACTGTATGTCCTGCCCTGGGAGCGACTCATTCCTCACCAGGATGGTCACAGGTACCACCCCCTGGCGAGAGACAGGCACCACACGAAAGTTAGCCCACCCGCCCTGCTCCCGCTGCTGCTGGTATCGGTCCCAGAAGATCTCCAGCCCCCGCCGCAGCATGAAACTAACATCATACTCGATGTGTTGTTCATGTGGATGAAGGCATACAGATCCCCCAGGAGAAACCCCAGCCCAAGGACCATCCTCAAGACATTTTCCCTGGCCGGAGGGGGCCCCTCCCCGGCCCACCGGATCTGCACCACGTTGCACCGTCAGACCTCACCCCCTACCCCTCGGAACCTCCCCACCCCCCTCTTCATGAACAGGTCCCCTTCCCTGGGGAACCCCCCTCCTGCCAATCCCACCAGAGGTCCCTGCCACACCGCCAGAACCTCTCAGGGCCTCCGCAAAAGTACGGGGTTGAAACCATCCCCCCTGCCACCCTCTGAACATCTGCTCTCCCATCCCCCTCTGAAACCTGCAAGACAGGCGGTCGCTGTGACTCAGGGCCCGCAGCCGCCACCAACTGGGAGTCAGTGGGACTGCGGACCTCTGACTGGGCCAGGAGGGAGTCAGGGATGCTCCCCAAATCCCCCTCCTGTGCCCCAGCCCGTTTCCCTTCCCCCAATGCACGCTGCTGCAAGGCCAAAGCCCGCCCTATCTCAAACCCCCCCCCCCCCCAAGCTCCGACCGCACCTCCGGGCTCTCTAATGCCAACATGAGGGCGGTCTGGAGCAGTTCCTCACTGAGACCCTGAAGGCCAACAACCCCCCCTTCAGCCCCCTCCCCCTCCTCTGGTCCCAAGGCCACAGATGGGGTGGCATCCATCAAAACGGGAGAGACCTCAGGCCCCCCCTCCCCCTGCATCCCCACCCCCTGCACCCTCACCAATGGTGCTCTGACCTCCAAAGGCCCACCAGGCCCAACTACCCCCTCTACACCAACAGGGTCCCGACGTGGAGCCTCCTGATCCTCACCCCCCTCCACAAACACTACTGGTCCCACACCCCCCCAACTCCACCAATAGAAGAGTCCCGGACCTCCCCGACATCCTCCAGCCCCCCCCCCCCCGGAGCTCCCTACAGCATGGCAGGGCCACCCGACCCCCCTCCCACCTCCTCCCCCCTCCCCAGGTCCTACCTTACTGCAGAGGCCCTCATTGGATCCGTCGAACTGCAGGCCAGCAACCCCGGCTCCAGCAGGGGGGGCTCGCCCGCGAGCTGGGCCTCCTTCACTCCCCCCCACACCACAGGATGTGGCAGGACCAGGCAATGCCAACCGCGGGGGCCCCTGCATGGACCGGCAGCATCCCGCGGCGCGTGCATCCTGCTCACTCACCTCGAGCACCAGAGAAGACACAAGACTGCTTGTTCGGCCACCCGACGGGGCCACAGCCAATGGGAGGCCTCCCTGACACAGCTCCTCCCCCTTCCCGACCCCCTGCCGGCGCCGGACCGTCACTTCCAGGAACGCCGGGCGGCCAACATGCAGCCGCCGAGGAGCCGGGAGAGCAGCCTGAATAGGGGCACCCTGAGAACAAAAATCCCCCCCAGCCCCAGGCCCAACCGGAGCTCCACACCGGGCTGCACCGGAAGGGACAGAAGGAAGACAGCGGCCATCTTGATTGTAGTCCTCTGGTCCCCGATGCTGCCACAAAACAGAAGAGAGCATTCCTTCACTCCGAGGCTGGAGCCCACCTCCGGAGCCTTGGGGGAGCCAGGCCAGGGCCTCCACAGACCCCCCCTGCACACCGGATGGAAAAACGGAGGCTAATACAGTGCCGGCACCACACTTCCAGGCCGGCCCGGAAGTGACCTCACTGCCCCTCCGGCGGCCATCTTGCCGACGAAAGAAGCCTTGGGGAAGCCCTGGAAACTCCTCCTCCGCTGGGGCAGCCCCCTGTTGATTGGCCACAGCTGATCCAACGTCGGGCCGAGTGACGTCACCGCCAGCACCAGCCCGGCGGCCATCTTGTGGAATCCCAGCAGCAGATGACAGCATCGGAAGGGCCTCCAAACCCGGCGAAAATGCTTTCCAAGGGGGGGGATCAACTCCTCTCATCCCCCTCTCTCCGACCATGCCGCTCTTTTCAGGAACCACCACCATCACTTGCGCCGCCACTGTAGGGGACACATCAGCCTCCGGAGGTGCAGGGCAGGCCGAAACCATGCCCCCAGATGCTGAGGTGCCATCTTGAAGCAGGGACTGCAGCAAGGAAGGCAGCACAGCTCTATCAACCCCCGACTCAGCATCCATGCTCCTTCGATCTCCAGCCACCCTCCGGTAAGTCGGGTCCAATAAGGGCAGTTGAGCACCTGGGGTCAGCACAATTCTTTTGCCTGTCCGTCCACCAGTCTTGAACTCCAGAGGGGGGTACCGGGCCCCGGCCAGCTTTCCCACCCCTGAGGGCCCCCCCTGGACTGCAGCAGAGATGGCGGCCCATCGATCCTGGTTTTGATAAACCTCAGTGAGGGACCCACAACCCTGGCTCTTAAGATAGGTTATCCAACGGCCCTTGGCCTTCAGGGCCCGCCTTACATTCCTCACCTGTCCCCGGTAGACCACCCAATCCTCCACGGGGACGGTGGCCTGCAGGCTCTCCAGGTGGGAGAACCGGGCCCGCAGCAGGGTCGCCTCCTCTTGGAGGCCCCGAAGCATTCTCACGGCAGCCACCACTTTCTCCGGAGCCCTTCTTTTTAAATTGTTTGCTTCATTTTGTTCTGTGTCCTCTTTTACTTCTTACATTTCTTATTTGGTTTCATTCTTATTTTGTTTTCATTTCAAAAATCTTTTGTTGTTTATAAAGAAGGTTAAATCTTGAAGACTATCAAAAGGGACTGCTACTGCTGGAAAGAAATCTGCACTTGTAAGTATTTATTTCTGGGATATTCTCTAAATCTTAAGGAAAAGGAAATTATTTGGGTTAAAACTGAAAAATTTGTGTATTTTAGATTCTAGTATATGTCAAGTCTCAGTAGCACCAGATAGCTTTTAATTTAAATTTAATCAGAGTATTACTTAGCATAGAAGGAAGAATAGGATAAATAGTCTTGGTGTATAAAGAAATAAGTTATTTCTGAGAGCTTTACAAAGAAACCTTCCAGCTAGGGTGCAAAAGATCTCTAATATTGTTTTAAATAGATGTTAAAGCAAAGTGACAGATCAAAGGGGCAATTTGAAAGGCTCCCTCTTTCAAACCAAGGGCTGTGTGAATCACCCATGAAATTATTAAGAGATTACCTTAGAAGCACAAGTAAGGAAATTGTGGGAAGCCAGCTTTTACTAAGTGTTCTTTACCTCCCAGGGGCAGCCCAAGGGTGTTGTGGGGCCACATGCAGAGACTTATCGCGGGGTCTCATTTGCATATCCACTGGACCTAATTTGCATAAAGGCTGTTTATTTTATTTTAAACTGTATCTGCTAACTAAAACATTAGGCAGCTTTCAAAGGAGCCCTTCACAAGCCTCTCATTTGTCCTGGCAATGACTTAAGGACATGTTTACTAAATTTTAATGTGTGTTAAATACCATTGTGCCAATAGAAATAAATGGGTGTTCTTGCACATTAACATTTCTTAATATGCATTAACTTTTAAACATGCCTCTTAATGAGTGTCTTGCATGGTGCGAAGGGTCAGCCATATCGCGGGCCAAACGGTTACCAAGCAGACACTTTCCTCCATCCAAAAGGGGAACCACACCCAGAGAGGACATATCACATCCCAATAAAATTTCACCTTATGCAGGACAGCACCTCACCTTATGCAGGACAGCCTGCTCGTGCATGGCAATAACTACAGTATCTCACAGATTTTTGTTCCAAAAGTATCCTTTTATTATTCCCTATTTTACAGAAACAAAAAGTCTAAGAAAAAAGGAAAACAATCCAGTGGAATTACAGATCTTGCCACCTCTCAAAGCAAGCAAACAGGATCATTCTGTACTTATCTCAGATGCAGATCTCTAAACAGCTACAAGCCAGAATGTCTGGTACTGCCTGCATGATTCTGTCTTACTTCCTGACTCAGAAATAGCAAACAAAAGTACATCCCTCTGTTCTGTCCATAACACAAAAGAGAAGATGTGTGGCAGGCTTTCTGGACAAGAGAGATCAATGTAACAGACATACATGGCACTAGAATAATTTACACAAGACTAACTAGCGCACACACACAAAACTCTCAGACACAACAACAGGGATACTGGGGCTATAGGGAACCCAGAGAATCCCTACCCCACATAGCCTTCACTGCACAGGAGACAAACTCATTGCATATCTGGTCCTATCATATTATATACCCTTGTTCAGGACCATACCTACTATTTGAGCATTCTTCTCTAATTAGCTAATTCTTGTTCCAGCTGTCTAGGACCCCCACTTGTGTGGTTTGCCATGTTATTCTACTCATGTCTGTACCCCTCTCCATTGACCTTTCTCTCAGCCCCATGCTTGGATTTATCAGCTTGGGCCTTGTCAGATTTATATTGTTATCTGACCTCTGCCCCCTCACTCAGTTCTTTACCTGGTTCTCTTGCTTGGTTCTCTCCCACCCCTCAGTTCCCAAGAAATATATCTCTTTAGCTTTCCATGTTCTGACAACTATACTGGGAGTCATTTGTTCTTCTTCATGCTAAGCTGGCATGTTTATATCTCATGGTTGCCTCTGTACCCTTTCTCTGTCCACCACTTACTGATAAATGTGTTTTCACATATTTTCCATATAATGTCACATACTTTTGAAAGCTTCACATATGCACCTCAGTACAATTCCAGCATTCAGACATTTTGATGATTTTTTTTTGTTTTGTTTTACTGTGTTAACCCATTCTCATCTGGCTCTCACAGTCTAAATACCATTTGCATGGGCAGTGAGGATAAACAAAGATTGCCAGCTTTCTACATTATTATATTCCAGTGCCAACTGCCAGAAAGTTCTATAAACCCTGCTCATTTAGAATCCATAGCAAACCCGCCATATCATAATAGCACTACCAGGACTCACAAAGCACCAAACCCTACCTATCAAAAGGCAACACTGCAAATATTAAACCAATACATCTCAGAGAATACCAATATATCTCCTACTGGGGAAAGAGAACAAGTGGCACTGTCACATAGAAACTATATGAACAGAATACTGCAGCTCCGTTACATATGCAAAAGATAGACCATCAGCAAACATAGAACAAAGGATAACAATTTAGAAATATGAAGAAAATAATTAAACTGAGAACCCCAAAAGCCAAACTTGGAATGTACAACAACATTGGATGCACATTTCCCAGAGCTGACATATTCCAGTTAATAAATTCAAAATAAAATAATATTTTTCTACCATTTTATTGTTTGGGCATTTTATTTTTATGTCACAACTGCCCGTCACTTTCTTCTGGTTTCTTCTTGTCTTCTGCTAACTCTCCATTGCCTGTCCACTGTCCATTTGCCCTTTCTTCTCTCCTAGTTTTTCCATTCTCTCTCTACATCTGCTCCAACATACTGATCTTTCCCCTTTTGCTCTTTCATCCATTTATTTCTTTATTCCTTTTTCATCCACTGAAATTTCACTCTTCCATTCTCAATCCCCACTTACTCTCCCAATACCCAGAGAATCATAGATTTTTCTTCCCTCCCACACAAAATATATTTTCCCCTCTCCATTCTCACTTCCCCAACCACATCCCCTTCTAGCCCTCCCCAACAGCAACTCCCTTCTAGTTCCAGCCCCATCCAGCATCTGTTCCCTTCTAGTCCCATTCTCCCATCCCCTTGCATCAGCCCATTGCCAGTCCTAGCCCCCCCATCAGCCCATTTCAAATCCTAGAATTCCATCAGCCCATTTCCAGTCCTATCCTAGCCCCTCAATATCCCATTTCCAGTCCAAGCCCCCCCAATCAGCCCATTTCCAGACCTAGTCCCACCATCAGCCATCTCCAGTCATATCCTAGCCCCCCATCAGTCCATTTCCAGTCCAAGCCCCCCATCAGCCCATTTCCAGTCCAAGCTCCCCATCAGTCCATTTCCAGAACTAGCCCCACTATCAACCATTTTGAGTCCTATCCTAACCTCCAATCAGTCGATTTCCAGTCCAAGCTCCCCATCAGCCCATTTCCAGTCCTATCTTAGCCCCCTATCAATGCATTTGCAGTCTTAGCCTCCCCATCAGCCTATTTCTAGAACTAGCCCCCCCATCAACCATTTCCAGTCCTATCCTAGCCCCCAATCAGTCCATTTCCAGTCCAAGCCCCCCATCAGTCAATTTGTAGTCCTATCCTAGACCCCATCAGCCCATTTCAGTCCTAGCCTCCCCATCTGCCCATTTCCGGTCCTAGCCCCCATCAGCCCATTTCCAGTCCAAACCCCCCATCAGCCCATTTCCAGTCCAAGTCTCCTATCAGCCCATTTGCAGTCCTATCCTAGACCCCATCTGCCCATTTCCAGTCCTAGCCTCCCCATCAGCCCATTTTCAGTCCTAGCCCCACTATCAGCCATTTCCAGTCCTATCTAGCCCCCATCAGCCCATTTCAGTCCTAGCCTCCCCATCTGCCCATTTCCGGTCCTAGCCCCCATCAGCCCATTTCTAGTCCAAGTCCCCTATCAGCCCATTTGCAGTCCTATCCTAGGCCCCATCTGTCCATTTCCAGTCCTAGGCTCCTTATCAGCCCATTTGCAGTCCTAGCCCCACTATCAGTCATTTCCAGTCCTATCTAGCCCCCCATCAGCCCATTTACAGTCATAGCCTCCCATCAGCATTTCCAGTCCTATTCTAGCCCCCCATCAGCCCATATCCAGTGCATAGCCACCAGAGTGAAGAGCAGCATGTTCCTTCACTCCGGCAGCTGTATCCTCATGAAACCCACTGGCGTACCGAAGTTTAAAGGGCATTTCCTGTTTCCCAACATTCAGCAGGCTAGCAGGCTTCATGAGAACATGTCTGCTGGAGTGAAGGAACACGCTTCTCTTCACTCTGGTGGCTGTCTCTCCCCAGCTCCCTCTGTGCTGGCTCTGCAAAGCGAACACTATGTGCGGAATGAAGTTGGCGTGGGGCCCCCTGAAGCATGGGTCTTTGTGCGAACAACATTCTCGCACAAATGGACGGGCCATCCCTGTTCCCTCCCACCCATCCCAGGCATAATCTTAGCTCTATATGCTCATAAACCTATTAAAGGGGAAGAGGTGGTCAAATTTACTTTCAGATTGAGATGGTTATACTCACCAGGAATAGGTTAATTAAGGCCCTGAAATTAATTAATTTGGAGGTAAACAAAGTCCCTTAAACATATTAAGTATATTTGTATCAATTCAAGTATTCCTAGCAACATTAAGTAGATAACTTACATAGCTAAATAAAACCTTAAAACTAAGATGTAACCAGAAGTCCAGCAGCAAGATGGGGGATATCCAGTCTTTTGCATTGAGTATCGCATGTATAATTTTTTCCCTCTTGGTGAGGGGTCTTATGTGCACACTAGGTGCAAGGAGCGCTTTGCCCTCAGGGAACGAGTCCAATCTCTGGAGGCTAGAATAGCAGACTTGGAGAACATAAGGAAGACAGAGAGGTATATAGACAAGACCTAAAGGGATATAGTACTGAAGTCCCACTTCCAGTCTGGCAGCCTCTCAGTTGCCATGGAGGAGAGAGGTCACATGACAGGAGAGCATCACCTTGGTGTGGCAGGAAGTGATCCTGTAGCTAGGACCTATATTCCAGGTGATGTAAAACCCTCTCACACTGAGTAGGTTTCTCCAGGGGCATGTGCCCGTGAGGGAAGGGTTAGGATGGCCACAATAGTTGGCGATTCAGTCATTAGGCATGTAGACAGCTGGGTGGCTGGTGGACATGCAGATTACATAGTAATATGCCTACCTGATATGAATGTAGCAGACCTCATGCGCCACATAGAGAAGGTTTTAGATAGTGCTGGGGAGGAGGATGCTGTCTTCATTCATGTTGGTACCAATGACATAGGAAAATGTGAGAGGGAGTTCTTGAGGATAAATTTAGGCTTTTAGGTAGGAAGCTGAAATCCAGAACTTCTAGGGTAGCATTCTCTAAAATGCTTCCCATTCCATGTGAAAGATCCAAAATGTAGGCAGAGCTACGGAGTCTCAATGTGTGGATAAGATCATGGTGCAAAGAAGAGGGTTTTGGATTAGTTAGGAATTGGGCAAAATTCTGGGGAAGGGAGGGGATTTTTCAAAGGATGTGCTCCACTTTAACCAGGATGGAACCAGGCTGCTGGCATTAATCTTTAAAAAGGAGTTAGATCAGCTTTTAAACTAGATAATAGGGGAAAGCAGACAGTCACCTAAGAGTGCATGATTTAGAAGGATGTATCCTTGAAGGATACTAGCTAAAGAGGGAAGTTAGAGCATCCCAATAGAGGTTCTAAAAAGATAAAAGTAACCCAGAAGTCCTTAAGTACAGAGCTGAAAGATTCCAAATTAACCCTATCAACTGATAGCCAGATTAATATTAATAAAATACAACCTCTAAAATGCCTGTATGCAAATGTTAGAAGTCTAAAAAATAGGATGCAAGAGCTAGAATATATAAAAGATTAGATATGATTGGCATCTCAGAGACCTTATGGAAGGAGGACAACCAATGGAACACTGTGATACCTATTTACAAACTATATAACAATGATAGGATAGATCAAATTGGTGGAGAGGTTGTGCTTTATGTTAGAGAAGGCATTGAGTCACATAGGATTAAAAATTTGCAGGAAACTAAATAGAATCTTTATGGAAAGAATCTTCATGGATAGAAATCCCCTGTAAAAAGGGGAAGATGGTGGCAGTGGATGTGTACTACCGACTGCCTGGCCAAAATAAATAGATGGTTGAAGAAATGATGAAAGAAATCAAAGAGGCTAACACAAGTTAAAACACAGTAATAATGGGTGATTTCAATTACCCGATATCAACTTGGACAGCGTCACAACAGGACATGCTAGGCAGATAAAGTTTCTAGATAAAATAAATGACTGTTTCTTGGAGCAGCTGGTTCATGGACCAACAAGAGGGGAAGCCATTTTGGATCTTGCCCTTAGTGGAACACAGGGTCTGGTGCAAGAAATAATGTTGTTTGGGCCATTTGGCAATAATGATCATAGCATGATTGCATTTGATTTAATAAATGGAGGAAGGACGGCAAGAAAATTCACTGTACTCTCTTTCAACTTTCAAAAGAGAGACTATGATAAAATGAGGAAAATAGGTAAGAAAAAACTAAAAGGAGCAGCTGCAAAGGTTAAAGGTTTACATCAAGCATGGGTGTTGTTTAAAAATACTATCTTGGAAGCCCAGACCAGATGTATTCCACACTTTAAGAAAAGTGGAAGGAAGGCCAAATAACTGCCAGCATGGTTTAAAGGTTAGGTGAGAGAGGGATCCTCACTCTCAGCCACAGGGATCCTCACTCTCAGCCCTGCTGTTCAATGTATACATGCAGCCCATTTGCGCCCTCATCCGCACCTTCAAAATCGACTGCCTGGTATACGCCAATGACGTACTGCTCTACATGCCGTTCTCAACTGAACCAACTAGATTTCTCACCACTAACAACCTGCTTTGATACTGTCACCGACTGGCTCCATACACAAAAGCTCAGAATAAACTTCAACAGAATGGAGGCCCTATTTATCACTAGGAACCATGCTTTTAGTCTACCCGCCTCACTAAAAGTACGAAACGCCGAGCTCCTAAGCAAGCCTATTGTACACTACCTAGGGGTCACACTAGACCAACAGCTAAACATAAAAGCCCATATAAGCAACATGGTCAAAGCAGTTTACCACAAAATACGGACAATCCAACACCTACGACATCTGCTTGAGCCAGATGACTTCCGAACAATCTATCAGGCCCTTGTAATCCCTCACTTTAAGTATGCCAATGCAATTCTGCATGACTCCCGAAGAACACGCTGAACCCACTTCAGCTTGCAATGGACGCAGCTGCCAGAATATTGCACGGAGCCTCTAGGAGGGATCACGTAACCCCAATCTTGAAACACCTCCATTGGCTGCTTGTCCACTGCAGACTCTCCTTCAAAATACTACTGATGACCTTCAAAGCCATCAACAAGTGCTCCTCCACCTCCCTCACAGACCTCATCCACTCCACCCCCCCTTTTTTTTGAAGGTGTGAATAAACAGGTAGACCAAGGTTAGCCGGATGATATAGTGTAGTATAGAGAGACTCCTGGCCAAATTAAAAAGTCATGGGATAGAAGGCAGAGTACTATTGTGAATCAGGAACTGGGTCGAAGACAGAAAGCTGACAGTAGGGCTAAATGTCTAATTTTCTCAATGGTGAAAGGTGAACACTGAAGTATTCCAGGAATTTGTGCTGGGCCCGCTGCTTTTTAACATATTCATAAATGACCTGGAAATAGGAATAGTGAATGAGGCAATTTATTTAGCCATATTTATATACTGCCTTTCTCTGGGTCAAAGCAGTTACAATTGGGGGATATGAGACATATACACTAATACTTACAGGAAATAGGGGGTTAAGTGGCTTGCACAAGACTACAAGGAGCACCTGTGGGACTAGAAACCCATTCCTTCCAGCCAAAGGTTGCTGTCCTCCAGCAGGACTTGAACCTCTGACCCAAAGTACCTTGCCCCAACCACTAGGCCACTCCTCCACTCCTGCAATTGGGTCATCTGCAATCAAATTTGCAGATGACCCGAAACTATTCAAAGTTGTTAAAACCCAAGAGGATTCTGAAAAATTACAAGAGGACCTTGATAAACTGGAAGTCTGGCGACCAAATGGCAGATGGAATTTAATCTGGAAATTGCAAAGCTATACACCTAGGAAAGAACACCATAAACTGTGGTTACATGATGCAAGATTCCACATTAGGAACAATCATCCCGGAAAAGGATTTAGGCGTCATCATGGATAATACATTGAAACTCTCCACCCAATGTGCAGCGGCATCGAAGAAAGCATATAGAATGCTAGGAATCATAAGGACAGGAATGGAGAATAAAACTAAGGATATTCTAATGCCTCTGTATTGTTCCATGGTGCAACCACACTTTGAATATAATTTGTACCCAGGTATCACAGTGTCCCACTGGTTGTCCTCTTTCTACCAGGTTTCTGAGTTATCAATCATATCTAATCTTTCATTTAGTGCTATAAATTCTAACTGTCCCATCTTATTTTTAAGACTTCTAGCATTTTCATACAAGCATTTTAGAGAATGTCTTTTATTCATATTTATTCCTATGTAATTGTTACCAACATGTACCAAGACAGCAGACTCCTCCCCAGCACGGTCTAAAACCTTGCCTAGATAGTGCATGAGGTCCCCTACCTTCGTACCAGGCAGGCATGTTACAGGCGATCCTCATGTCCACCAGCCACCCAGCTATCTACATGTCTAATGATTGAGTCATCAACTATAATGGCAGTCCTAAACCTTCTCTCATGGGCACATGGCCCTGGAGAAAACTCCTTGGTGTGAGAAGGTTTTACATCACCTGGAGGACAGGTCCTAGCTACAGGATCACTTCCTGCCACACCAGGGTGATGCTCTCCTGTCATGTGAATTCTCTTGTCCATGGCAACAGGGAGGATGCCAGAATGGAGGTGGGACTTCAGTACCACATCCCTGTAGGTCTTGTCTATATACGTCTCTGTCTTCCTTATGTCCTTGTATATACCTAAATCAGTGCACATGTTCATCATTAGCTGTAAATAGTTATCTGGGATTGAGTTATTTATAAAATCATTTGTTGATGCACATGTTCTCTGTTCATTGTTAGATGTAATTTGCTGTTGGTTCTATGTAAACTGCTTTATGGATAAAGCGGTATATAAGATGCCATAAATAAATAAAATAAAATAAATAAATAAATGGGGAAATGAGAAGCAGCTTAGGAATCTTTCATACGTGGTGTAAAAGAAAGCAATGCAGTCATTAGGAGAACATTATACTGAAGTGAAATAAGTTCCAACAGGATGCAGAAATCAAAAAAGTTTAAGTGAAATATTTTATTCCCTTTTGTGTACATTTCTTGTTCTCATTGCCTTATCAGCAGCACTGCACATCACAGCTGAATAATCTCTTCACAAACAATGCATGCATAGTTTTCTTTTAATTTAAATTGTATTAGAAGTTCAGCGAGCATGGAAATCACCACAAGTTGGGCAGAGCATTCTTTTTCATGCATTTGATTTGTTAAGTTACTTTAAAAATGTATTATGCATAAAATTGATTTAATGCACAGTAACCAATGAGTTCATGTGTATGCAAGTTGTGTTCATTAAAAACCTCTAACATGCATTATTTTTTTATATTTAATGTGTGAAATGAATGGAAAAATCATCCAAAAATCAGCAGAAATTTAGAAAAATCTTAAAATAGAACAAATTTGCCTGCACACATCTCTAACAGCAAGTTCAGTTATATGTATGGAAGAAACATCATCAACAGAAAGCAACTTGAGTTGTCTTTTCATCTCCACCAACTTATTTCAAAGCACCATACGGTTGCTCCCTACAATTTCAAAATGCTAACACAGAAAAAGATGATGTTTCTTGTTGAATTGATTTACTGGCTATGGTTAACGTGGGAGAGGGTAGGATCTGACAAGCGTGGCTTAAACCTCATTCTCACCTGCACTGAAGATAAACAATTGCATTTATAGAGTAAATTCAGGAGCTTTATGCATAAGGAAGTTGAGGTTTGTTAAGCAGACTATTCTTCATCTCTGACAGCAGCTGGAGTGTCAGATACAGCTGACTATACATCTAGAAAAGCCATGCTTGGCATCTAAGGGTTACCACAGCCCCTGCCACAGGGATCTTCCAGCCTACTCTGGCAGCCACAGACAGCATCAGCCAGTCACCCACCTCATTCTGGATTACTCCGTTTCTAAAGACTTTTCTCAGCAAAATGACTATTGTGCTTTCTCCATCTTTCCACATCTAGCACTGAACCATGCAGGTGTCTTTTCAGAGATACCAGAAGATGTATTAGGTCTCCAAGGAGAGATGAGACAGGTTCAGATCTAGATGCAGCATAAATATCCACCAAGTCAGCCTGCAGTTGATCACTTTGCTGTTGCAGGCACTCCTCCTTCTCTGATACGCTAAGCTAGACTGCTGCTCTGTGATGTCATTCCCCATGGACTTCCCAAGCTTCTTAGGAGAAACTCATCATCCTTTGTTTTATATACATTCGTAATACTACTTCTTCCTAGATATGGGCAAGGATATACTGACAGGGGTTACCTGTACAGGAGGTAAGGATAAATGGAACAAGAATGGCGCAGACCTACAACATGCTCTCAATCTTCAAAAAACCAAATATGACAAATATCGCTAAATATACATTAACTCCTAATCAAGAAAAAATATTAAATTTAGAGCTAGGGTTTATCCCAACAGTGAATTATGACCTTTTTAAATCCTGGGTTTAGTTTTACAAGTTCCTTAAGAGGTTAGTGCTGAAGGTATTTTTTGTTAATAGACCTTTTAGACCTGATGTATCTGTAGTTCATCCTAAATAAAAATGGATCCTCTAAGGGGGCTATGGATTTGGCTATAAATATATTTAAGGATCTAGTTCTTCATGACCTTATTCAAGCAGAAGGTTGTCAGGATAGATTTAGGATATGGTGCAACATTTCTCATTAGGAACAGAAAACCTTATTCCAACTAGCAACTAAAAATGAGATAATAATTTCTCATGCTGATAAGGGTGGAGCAATTTGACCAATGACAATTTCTATAGAAAATTGTATGGGAATCCTATACCTTGGCTTCAAAGGTATATATCAGGATGGGTGTCTGAGGCCAGTTTTTAGGGTTTGTTAATTTAAAAGTATCAATGTTTTTGAATGAAAATCACTCTCTGGTCCTTATTATATATTTCTTACCTAAAATTCATAATCATGTTCAACAGCCCCCAGATAGACCTATTGTATCCATGAAAGATTCAGTAGTAAAACTGTTATCAAAATATGTTGATGTTTTCTATGGCTTGAAGTTAAAAAAAATAAGATCTTATATTCAAAATACAGCTCACTTACTAAATACACTCTCATAAGTTAAGGATGTGACATTTGGTGGCATTTCATATGATTTCCTTATATACTTATATTCCTCAAATGGAAGCTTTGCAAGTAGTTAAAGAATATTGATAAGAACTAGAGACTGAAGTCAGACTACAGTGGGCTTTTTGGTAAATCTAGTAGAGTTGGTTTTGACAAAGATTTACTTTTGGTTTGAAAGCATATTTTACGAACAGATCCATGGAGTAACATACAATGAGGGACACTCAAAGGATTAGAGTGCTTTGAAGAGCAATAATTGTATACCTCTGGAAATTTTGTGCTGGTTGGCCTCTGGAAATATTTCCTGGAAAATGTCCTTATTTTATGGAAGGGCATAGAAGATGAATTTAAGTTAGTCAATTAATGAATGAATTGTTTGGATACAAAGCTAAATGTGCTTAAAAAAGAAAAACAACGAGGGAGGAAGTGACATCAGCTCACCAAATGGTCAATGGAGTATACAGTTCTGATGACATCCCCATTAAAAATCAATAATCTACCCTCCAGAAGTGATGTCACGAAGAACAGAAGGTTCTGATGAGTAGAGAAAAGGGTGAGTGCCCAGCCAGAATAAAGACACAGCGAAAAACAACCAATCTGTGGGACTGCTTTCGAGGCAGCTCAGAGTGAACAGCATGATCCAGTAAGATGCGACTGTGTGTTGGCGATAGAAACTGGTGATGGAGGAAATCACTCAAAGGAACCATGTTCTCTTGAGATTACCAGAATGGAGCTCTGGGGCTGGTTCCAGGAATTAAAAAAGAGTTGCAGGGGCGAGAACTAAAATCAGTGGCTTGGTGAAAGAGCTGAGAGCAGAAGTTACAGAACTGGGCCTGCGTGTGGAGGATGGCGAGTTGTGGCTAGACAATGTGCAGGAGGAGGTTGATGGCCTGAGATGTATGGTGCAAGAAATGGCACATGGCAAGAAAGAGCTAGCCTTAAAAATCAAGGACATGAAGAATCGCATGAGAAGGAGCAACCTCCACATATGGGGCATCAGATTTCGCAGACGCTGCACTTGTTGTCGCTGAAATGTGTGAAGCGATAATACAGCATGGCACTGAAATGTATGGACATGGTTATTAAGATTGAGCATGCTCACTGCACTCTTGGCCCCCAGAATATGCAGAGACCCAGGGATATCATTCTCTGCCTCCATGAATTTGTTAAGGGCAAACTGATTTAAAAAAATGAAGTAGATAGGTAAACTTCACTGGAAGGGATGCAAGATAACTCTGTTCAATGATCTGTTGGCAACTGCTATGAAGAGGAGGAGGCTGTCTCACCTGATAACCCAGAGAGTACAAAAAGGGAAGTACTGCTACCAGTGGCTCCATCCTGCTGGTATGGCTTTCACAGTTAATGGTGTAACTAAATAAACCCTAACACAACAAGCTGAGAGAGCTAGGCATCATAGACATTAGTCTCTTGGACCAGGAGATGACCCAAACATACATCCCTTCCAAGCATCCAAAATGGCAGGTGGTCCATACACATGGAAATCACAAGAATTGCCAAGATGGTCCCAAAATGCAAGAGCCATGACTTTGCTGGTGAGGGCTCAAGAGCACAAAGATGGACTGGTCGGAGATTCTAGTGTGTATTCATGGATACTCTCTGGATGTGTGGATACTATTGGACTCATGAGACCTTTGTATGTATGGGATATGGGGGCATTACATGGGAGATCCCGGGGAGAATGGTTGGAGTTACAGTAATAGAAGGGAGGAGGAAGAGACTGCGTGTGTGAGTGGTAGAGTGTGAGGACATGAGTGTGTGGATGCGTGATAGGGCAATTTCCTCTTGGAAATGATTGGTGCTTATCACACCACAATCAAGGGTGTTGAGGTGATCCTTTAAGCTACTTTATTTTTCGATAATAGAGATGAAGGACTGCAGCAGAGGAGCAGAGTTTTAGGGAGCTATGGGGGGAGTAGATAGTAGTAAAGCTGTCTATTATGGGGGGGAGGGGAGTGGGATCTGGTGAGTGGCTCACATCTCTGTTATTCCAGTGGAGAGGGGAGTGAGTAGAGGTGACTGGAGGGAGAGGTGGAGGGAGGAAAGAGTGGGTGATAGGAGTTGGGGTAGGAGGGGGAAGAGAAGCAGAGGGCTGCCTGAGATCAATGAATAGAATGGAATTTGCTAATGAATAACGATAATAAATGTAAACAGTGTCAGCTGGTCTCACTTAATATAAAAGGTCTGGCATCCTTGCAAAAGTGCAACCTCTTGCACTGAGAAGTGCAGAGGTAGGGAGCAGATATAGTTTTTATTCAAGAAACCCATTTAAAGCACTCCCAGGTATACTTGCTGAGAACAAAACATTATCCACATTTAAGACTAATAAAATAAAATATTTTTTCACTCAACGTGTAATCAAACTCTGGAATTTGTTACTGGAGGATGTAGTAAAGGTTGTTAGTGTAGGTGGGTTTAAAAAAGGTTTGGACAAGTTCCTGGAGGAAAGGTCCATAAACCATTATTAAGAAGGGACCCAGGATATCAATGCTTGACCCAGTACAAGCATCGTGGAACCTGTGTCTTTTGGGGAAACTGATAGGTACGTATGACCTAGATTGGCCACTGTTGTAAACAGGATACTGGGCTTGATGGACCTTGGTCTGACCCAGTATGGCATATCTTATGTTCTTATGTATTTCTGGCATCCAAACCAGAGGCACACAGACGAGGGGGGGTTGGAATTCTAATTTCCAGTGACATAAACTGGAGGTACGGACTGAGATCAGGGACAGCACTGGACGCTATTTGTTTTTGGAAGTGGTGCTGGACAGGATCTCATTCTTATTGGCTAACATTTATGGACCCAATGAGGCCCAAGGTACATTCTTTGCAGAAGTTTTAAACAGATTTCTCCGGGTCTCCACAGCTCCTGTGATTTTAGGAGACAACTTTAATTTAACAAAGAACCCATGCCTAGATAACTCCAGAGGCTGGGTGGAGGGAGGAGCAGCTCAATGGTATCAACTGGGGAAATTAGTGGAAACCTTGAACCTGGTGGATAGCTGGTGAGTGTGGAAGGGTGACCGGAAGACCTATACGTTTTACTCACATCCCTGTCAGTGTTAGAGTAGATTGTATATGTTCTGGCTGGACTGTACTTGGGCAGCAACTATAGTGGCTGCAGAGATTAGTGATATTACGTGATCCGACCATGCCCCAGTGGGGCTGTGATTATGATGGGAGAAGAAAGCATCTGGAGTGTGGTTCTGGAAACTAAATGACTCCCTACTGGAGTTTGATACTATTGTACAAAATGTAGGGTAGACAGTTAAGGAATACTCCTAATTGAATGATATGAAGGAGGTGGAAATTGGGAAACTATGCGATGGTATGAAAGCTGTAGTTCAAGGAGTTTTGATCTCCAAGGCCACCCACAACAAGCAACAGCATGTTAAGGAGGAAGAGAAACTAAGGATAAAAATAAGGAAATTAGAGAAGCAAGAGTCCTGGAGAGGAGGACCTGCAGTAGCTGCCCAACTTGCAGAATATCGGTGAAGGTTGATGTCAGTCTCCAAACAGATGTGCAATTTCAAATGGAGTGTGTCAAAATTACTTTGAATGGGGGAATTGGGCAGGCACGTTGCTTGCCCACAAACCTAAGTTACAATAACAATAGTAGCAGATTTTGAAGCTGAGAGATGTGCGGGGGGAGAGGGGATGCATTTTGATGAAGACAAAATGTGAGAGATCTTCTGGATTTTTTATCAAGAGTTGCATAGGAGCGAGCAGAGGGTAGAGGAGGAGGAGATAAAGAGGTACATAAAGGACTGTGAGATGTCATCATTGACATCAGCTGAGGCTGTGAAACTGGATGAGGATATTGCAGAGGAGGAAATTTGACAAGTTATAGCAAGTATGAAGATGGGTAAGACGCTGGGCCTGGATGGCTACTCTGCCCACTTTTACAAACGATTCCAGGAGGTGCTAGTTGATCAGTTGTGGGTGTTGCTTTATGAGACCTCAGTTAAAGGCCAGGTTCCAGACTCTACGAGCGTTCACGATTAGGGGGGATCTGGGGAGATGGGATAGGGTGTCGCTGCCTGGTTGGGATGGATAGTGTCTGTCAAGATGAACTTACTTCTCCGCCTGCTATTTCTGTTCATGGTTTTACCAGTTTTGATAACAGACAAGATGCTTAGACAGTGGCAGTGATGCATTTTTGACTACATTTGGTAGAGGCAGCCGCCTAGGGTAATGGGCTGGGTGCTGATGCAGAGGAAGGACAGAGTGGGGTTAGGAGTACCATCCCTGAAGGAATATTATATTGCTGTGTCCTTAAGTGGTTTGATGGAAAGGGGAAAGACAGTAAACCATGGGTACAGATTGAACAGGCACTGGAGGGACCTATCCCCCTAGGACTGGCACTCTGGCTGCCAGGGCGGAGAAGGGGAGCAGGGATACAGTCTCCCTGTGTGAGGGCTACGGGGTATGGGAAGGTTATCGGGAACGGTTATGTGGGACCTGGGAATGGTAAAGGAATATCCCTCTCCTTTATAATATATGCTTTGCCCCAGGACAGATGTATCACTTGTATGAATGGAGTAAGAAAGAACTGGATAGATTGTGTCTTTTCTTTGAGAATGCAGAAATTATGTTGAGCTTTGAGTCCTTGTGAGCATTTTCAGTTGCCTAAGGAGCAGGAAATTTACTATCAGCAGGTCCGTCACTTTGTGCAGTCCAGCCAGAATAGCGAGGGCCCCTTGGGCAGGTGGAGTAAGTTTGAGAAGATTTTGGAAATTGGGAGGGGGCACGTGTATACTTTAGTTTTGCGCGCACCTGTCAGAACCCCCTGGCATTGTCGGAAATGGGAGGAGGATTTTGATCAGGTCCTGGGAGAGAAGCAGGGGAGGGAAATTTGTGTGTCCATAAGGCAGTTGTCGCCGGTTTCCTCAATTCTGGAGCATGGATACAAACTCCTATATAGGATGTATTGGGACCCTGCCAGGTTAAACCGCCTGGGTTTAGTGGACAGTGGATTATGCTGAAGGGGCTGTGGACAAGTAGGAGATTTCCTCCACATGTGGTGCAGCTGCTTCAAGGTGAAGAAATTTCGGAGAGCAATTCAGGTATTTGTGGACAGCATGGGGAGGGGAGGGGGGAGCCTGATGCTTACACCGGCAGCATGTTTATTAAATCTGTTCCTTTCTAGGATGATACAGGGGCACAGGTGTCGACCCAAATGTGTCTTGTGGCTGAATGTATTGCACTGGCTAGGCACTGGTGAGACTGGCTGACACCAGAAATTAAAGAAGTGATGGAGCACTTGGAGTGGATAAATAGTTTGACTGCTGCTATGATGGGCCCCACAATGCAGGCAGTGCAGTTCCATTCAAAAAGGTTGGTATATGAGAGGTGGAGACAGGGGGAGGGGGAGGGGGAGGGAGAGGGTTAAAGCTGAGGATGTTTAATGTATATAGTGTTGTTGATGTCTACTGTTGGATATTTGATCAATAAGAACTTATAAATTAAACAAAAAAAAAGCAAACCAACTTGCAGTATAAATTTTAAACTAAAAATAACAAACAAAAAATACTGCAAGTTATCAATGAATGGTATCTTAATTGAATAGTTTATTTGAACACATAAAAGGCTACTAATTTAAAAAAAAATAAGGATCCCAAACATTGTCTAAAGTGTGTACAAAGAACTCACCATCGTCAGCATCATTGTTCCTTGTTATTTCATTTTGTACTTTTGTACTTTTTCAGTGCCCAAAACTCCATTGTGTACATTAACCAATAATTTAAAAACAAAAATAGGAATTCTTAAGAAAAAATTTCATATGCAGAAAAAATGCTCTTATCTTATTCTATTATTTATCTTCCTCATGTTCTTTGCACAAGATCATAAAATAATCACCTATAGGTAAAATGATGAATAAGAGAAGGACAAAAAGATATTGAATAGAAGGACGGGGTCCTTTTAATTTATCTGAGGTAAAACGGGGGCATTTTTCTTTGTTTTGTGTATGTGCATGGAAGCAGACAGACCAAGGGGGATGATAACTAAAAACCGCAAAGGTGCGCGCCGCACAATAGCGCACGGAAACGCGGCACCTAAATGCTCTTAAACGCTCTTAAACGCCCCGGACATGTGCGATGAAGCCCCGTGCATGTGCGCGACACACTAACGGGCCCCGCACAAGTACGGGCCCGCAAATGTCCGATAGAGGCGTGGAAAGGCTAACTGAGGGCGGAGGAAGGCCCCCGAGGGGCGGAGAGACGGGGTTAATGGGCGGGGAAGGGGAGGGGAGAGGCCCCTCGCACAGTTGCGGGGCTGAATTTACAAGTAAAAAATAGCGCGAGTGAAACACTCGCGGTAGAGGGCATTTAAAGGGAAGAGAAACCATTTCCGTCAGCAATGTAGAGCAAAACCGGGGAAACCTGTAAAACGTGAGCAGTGTGATACATGTGCACAGCACAAAAGTGCTATTAAAACTAGAAAATGACCAGCACAAAAATATTAAAAACAGTAAGTCAGCTGGGGAACAGTGATAGCCATGGGCAAATATAACAAATACACCCAGGAAGGTTCCAGAAACAGGAAATGAATGTCGGAAGGGTCAACGGAGCGGAGACCTTTCCAAAAAACATGTCCGTTGTTTGGAGTTGTCCTGGGAGTGTTTTATATGGTTGGCCATTAATATCACTGTTGCCCAGCATGGTTATATGTCATCCCCCTCTCTTGTGGTCAATTGCGGGGTTTATTTGCACGTGTGTCACCAGACAGGGTGAATGAGCCCACAGTCAAAATGTGCAGAGCAGGGGTTGAGACTCCATCCTGCAAGGTTAACTATCTCCAGGGACTGCACAGTCTCCGTGGCCACAGTGTGGTGCAGCAGACAGAGCCAGTACCTCTAGGACCAGAGGGCAGAGGTTCAAATCCCAGCTGGGGCACCTGCCAGCCCAGTCCCTATATTTTACCCACCACCAAGCAGAGATAGCACAGACACTCCTGTATTGCAGGGAACATAAGCATAGTGCAAACACCCACATTTTGCCCTACACTGCACCCCCCCCATAACAATGAGCCATACCTACAGCCCAGTCCCACAAATGCAGTCCCGGAGTGCCACAACGCAAGCAGGTCATATGCTGTCCCTGAGAGAAGGACATGCCAGCATGTTGGCGGACGAGGACAGGTGGTGGAGGGGGTAGTGGGTGCTAGCCACAGAAGACAGTGGCCTAGCCATGTGCAGGCGGACACTGTCCACTGCAACAAACAGGCCCTGTGGGATGTACAGTCATGGTCTGCCCAGGGAATACAGCCTATCCATGGCAACACGGTGGTGCAGTGCACACAGACAGTGTATGCAAGAACAGAACGTCACTGGTTCAATGCCCAGCTGGAGTAACCGACAATCCTCTCCACATATTTATCACACACCCACACCGTGGTAGTGAGGACATATGCTACGCATTGGTAATACCCCTCTATTTTACCCCCCTGAGCACAGACACCATGAACTGGTGCACTACCCAGAGCAGAGTCTCCCAAATGCAGTCCTGGAGGGCCACACACCATTCTGGTTCCATGCTGCCCCTAATACAAATGCCAGTGCTGCATATCTATGAAACACCTCCATGGCATGTAGATGTAGCTCATACATATTCATGAGGGACAGCACTAAAATACGAATAGTGTGTGGCATACCAGGACTGGGGTTGGGAACCCCTGCTGTAAAGCAGCAGCCAAGAGGGGCAGACACACCCACACCCACACCCACATGCCCCATTGGCCAATGCCCCCTGGAGAGGCAGGACATTGGGCCCTGCATGCATCTCCCATTACCAGCACCTGCATACCTTAGCAATGCCACCCTATACCTGGGTACACGGTACACAGCCCTCAAATGTTTGCTAGGAGTAATGGTAGATAGACATTCCTACATGAAGCACTGTTTGCTCTCTGAGCAACATCAGAACAAAATACTAATACAGCTGGGGAACACTGATACTATTGATGGGCAAAAACTAAAAACACACCCAGGAAAGCCCCAGTAGAAGGACAGGAGCTGTGGAAGGGGCTATGGAGCGGAGACCTGACCAAAATTCACTTCCGTGTGTCTCAGCTGTCCTGGGAGTGTCTGTTATGGTTGTCCATAAACATCACTGTTGCTCTGCTTGGTTACATTCATTCCCCCTTTGTCGAGGTCAGTTGGGGGAGTTATTTTCACCCTTGTCACCAGACAAGGTGAAAGACCCCACATCACAAATGTGCATAGCAGGCATGTTGACTCTGTTGGTCAGGTCTGCCATCCACAGGGACTGCATTGTCTCTGTGGCCACAGTGTGGTGCAGTGGACAAAGCCAGTACCTCTAGTTTCTGAGGGTCACAGTTTCAAATCCCATCTGGGGCTCCTGCCAACCCAGTCCCCATATTTTACCCACCGCTAAACAGAGAGAGTAAAGACATACATTTATTGCAGAGAATATAAGAATGGTGCACACACACATTTTGTACCCAACACTGCACACACACCATAACAATGGCCATTACCTAGAGCAGAGTCTCCAAAATGCATTCCTGGAGTGCTACAACGCACACATGTCATCAGCTTTTCCAAGATAAGCACATGGCAGCATGTTGCCGGAAGGGTACAGGTGGTGAAGGGGGCAGTGCCTGATAGCCACAGAAGACAGTGGCCTAGCCATGTGCAGGCTGGCACCGTCCACTGCAACAGATAGGCCCTGTCGGATGTACAGTCATGGACATCCCAGAAAATCCAGCCAATCTGTGGCAGCACAGGGGTGCACTGCACACAGACAGTGTGTGCAAGAACAGAAGGTCACAGGTTCAAAGCCCTGCTAATCCTGCCCACATATTGTTTCCACAACGAAAATGTGATAGTAAGGATAATCCTTTATTGCTGGGGACATATGCATTGGTCATACGCCTATCTTTCACCCCACTGATCACGGACACCATGACCAGGGGCACGACCTACAGCAGAGTCTCACAAATGCAGTCCTGGCGGACCACACACCATTCCTGTTCCATGCTGCCACGCATAGAAATGTTTGTGTGTCATATCCCTGCACCACCGCCATGGCATTTAGATGTAGCACATGCATATTCATGAGGGACAGCAGGAAAACCAGAACAGTGTGTTGTAATCCTGGCCTACATCTGGGAACCTCTGCTGTAAAGCAGCAACCAACAGGGGCAGACACACCCACACCCACACCCACAGGCCACATTGGCCAATGCCTCCTGGAGAGGCAGGACATTGGGCCCTGCGTGCATCTCACAATACTAGCATGTGCATTCCTTAGCAATGTCACCCTACACCAGGGTATACGGTACACAGCTGTCAAATGCTTGCTATGAGTACTGGCAGATAGATAACCCTACGTTACACAAATTATGCTCTGTGAGCTCCATCATGACAATCATTCTGTTGTCTGCAGTGGGTGCATCAGGTCTGGTCTCAGACAGTGTTTACCACCCTGGGGAGTGACACCCAACGGTATTGCGTACCATATCCATGCCTGTACTGTGCCCAGGACTGGTGTGGTGGCCAATGTTGACAAACGCCTCTATAGTAGCACAATGCTGGCATACGTGTGTGAGTGTGTGTCTGTCTATACAGTGTGTGTTGGCTGCAAACACCTTCCACAGCCCACACTGCCAGCACTGTTGCCAGTATTGGCCTGCCAATGTGCATAATGAGCAGCAAGGTACCATGGGTATAGATCAGACAGGGTGGGATGGCCAGGATGCATCTGCACAGGGCAGAGGGCACTGGCTGGGACACTGTAGTGGCTGGCCACCACCCACACAGACAGGGTGGCCTCTGTATGTGCTGCTGGGGTTGTACAACACCCTGACTGTGCAGTGACGACAGCATGGCTAGGCACCCCCATAGTGATAGATAGTATCTCTGTCATGTGATATATATGGGTTGTGTTTTGGGGCCCAGTCACTGACCTATCTGCTGGTGTGCACGGCCATCCTAGTTCTGGGTGCATGCGTTTCCAACAGGACCAACTAGCAGACTGTCCTCAGTTGGTTTGTGTCCTGATGGAGTGCTGTGCAGCGGGTGATGGCTTGCTGCGGGAGAATATCAGATAGTGGTGGGGCCCAACGTAGCATATCAAGGCATACTGTCTGTCAGATATTATGTCAGGGATGTGCATGTCTAACAGGACTAACTAGCAGATTGTCCGCAGCTGGTCTGTGTCCTGATGGAGCGCCTTGCAGGGTGCAGTGGCTGATGGCTTGCTGCAGGACAATATCAGATAGTGGTGGGGTGCAACCGAGCACATACAGGCCTAATGTCTGTCAGATATTGTGTTATGGATGTGTATACAGCTGCCATGACTGGCCTGTAGGGTGTCTCTTTCACAGTAGGACTGGGGTTGATGGTCTACTCTGCTGCCACCATTGCAGGGAGGTAGCATTTAGAGAGGAGACCCTGTGTTGCAAAGGAGGAGGGGGACAAATGGTGGTACCTAACCCACCTAGGTATCCATAAGGGGTTCCCCAGACTCAGACCGACAGAGATATCCAAGTTGTTTCTGCAGAAAGAACCTATCTCACAGAGTAATAGTGCATTGGAGCTCTGCCATGGCCTAAATTTGCCATGGAGGGTGTTGTGGACCTGGTCCTGGGTGCCTTAGGGTGAGCACAGTACCCGCACAATGTGACGGTGTGTAGCTACTCTGTGCCAGTACAACACCCACTCAGTACACCCTACCAGGCCGAGTTGATGTGTGGGTGCACACGGGCACATCCCCATACCAGGCCTGGAGCTGTCAGGTTGCAGTCCCCATCCTGTGTGCATCTGTGGACTGGTGATTTGCATGTGCAGTGCATCATGGGCACGGGTGGCCAAACCCTATCCACCTCACAACAGCAGACTGTCTGTGAGGTGACGTGCAGGCTTTCTGCAGCCAGCCATGGCTTTTGCTAACAGCTATAGTGCTGTAGTCCAAAGGTTATGTCACTGCCTGTGTAACCAGAGGATATGGGTTCAAAACCACAGTGTGGTAATGTGATAGGCTTGTCCATCTCAAATCCACCTATTTTTATGCATGATAAAACACCCGCGGCATACTGTACCCATAAGGTGTGTCTGAGGGTGCTTTATAGGGCGCCCTATAGGCCACCTTATGGTTGCCATCCATATAGTGTGCACTATACATTATCCTGTGTGGCAACATATATGGTGCCCTATAGGGGACATTCTAGGGTGCGTTGGCGGACAGTGCACTGTAACATGTGCCCTATGGGCCGCCTTATGTTAACATGCTGTGAGAGTGCGTTTGCTAGTAGTGATACAAAAAGAAAAAACGCCACCTACACCACAACACAACATAATACATACTGTTTTAGCCAGCCGTGTTCACTGGGCACTGTGAGGTATTGAACCGCTGATCCCTGCATCAGTGGTCACTGTTTCAAACATTGTGCTGTGGCTCTGTTCCTGTGCGTGGATATCAGCGAGACCCCTTATGCCGCACAAAACGCCCATAATTAACAGTACGCCGCCCAATGACACCCATAATAACAGTGCGCCGTCTAAAACGCACAAAATGTACAGTGCGCTGCCCTATGTCGTCCAAATGCTAATATGTCTCGTAAAACATATACCCATCAAAGGTGTTGCTACAGCTGGGCATTTCCGTTGCACACAATGGGGGATCGAACCCATGGCCCCTGGACCATTGCTCAGTGTCATCACCGTTGTACCACGGCTCTGTTGGTTTGCATGGCCAGCAGCGTGCCACCTAGCCTTTCCACGCGATAATGTAGGCAGCGCACATCGCCGCGCACAAGTCCGGCCGCTTATTCTCGGTGTTTTGTGTGTTACCTACCTGAACTGACCACACCTCATATGCCACATGCCCAGTAATGGGGACCCGCACATATTAGGTGTTTATCAACACACCCCTAAAAGTGTTCATTTCAACATGAGAAATACATCGGTGCTATCTGTGGCTGCAGAGGTCAATAGACATACAGTTGTTCACACACTACCCACTGTGTATGAAAGCAGCGTGCATGTTCAATGTGCATATTCCCCGCACGCAGCCATGCGGAACGTTGCTATGCGCCTATCTCGGTCGCGTAGCCATGCGCCACGCATGTTCGGCAAACGATGTGCGCAAATGCGGAAGATGAGTTGTGTGCGGCACGGCTGCTACACGTGCAAAAAAGAAAATGGCGCCCCGCACAAGGAAGCCTGCCTTCTCTAGAAGAGAGGTCCATGAGCTGGCAATACTAATAGGGCCAAAACAGGATAAGCTCTTCCCAGGAGCCTCCAGGGGAAGCGACACTGCAAAGGTGCTGAGGGCCTGGGAACGCATCACACGGCGTTTCAACCGTGTGGCTGAAAACAAATGTGAGGTAAGGGTATGGCAGCATATAACAATAGCCATATACAAACACTGGGGTGATTGTAGGTGACCATGCAGCTGTGTGTAGGTGGTTTACAACAGAAATGTACAGCAGCTACAACCGCATGTAGATATCTCTATGTATCACATCTGAGTAGTATTCCATGTATGCAGGTGTTGCTGGATATGGTCACATAGGGCATGATGCAATCCTGCAGTCATGCAATCTGCCTCTGTTGAACAGATAAAACATATTGTAACACAGCTAGGCCAGAGATCTTGCTAAATAGTCTCCGGAAACATCATGTGCTGATGCTGGGGTCTGCATCTGCAGGCTAACACATATGGCCAATCCTTAGTGCTAGCGAAATCTGCATCACATGGTCTGTCTTACACCATGCAGCCCAGGGGTTCTGCGCCAATGTTGTCAAACGCAACTAGCCTATTCACAGGAGCCATGAGAGGCCATCAGAGTTGGCCCTCAATCACCCTGGAGCTATGGGGATCCCCACTAATGTTGCCTAAGCCATCGCCCCTATCCCCTGGAGTACAGAGAACCCTTCAAAGTACACTCACACTCACCCTGCAGATATGGGGATGTTTGCTAATGTTGTTTAAACCACCATCCCCATCCCCAGGAGTACAGAGAAGCCTTCAAACTGGGCCCTGTGTCATCCTGTAGATATGGGAATGTCAAATACTGTTGTTTAACCCATCCCCCTTATCCCCAGGAGTACAGAGACGCCCTCAGAGGGGGCCCCCTGTCATCCTGTAGATATGGGAATGTTTACTAATGTTGTTTAAACTACACATCCCCATCCCCAGGAGTACAGAGAAGCCTTTAAACTGGGCCCTGTGTCATCCTGTAGATATGGGAATGTCAAATACTGTTGTTTAACCCATCCCCCTTATCCCCAGGAGTACAGAGAAGCCCTCAAAGGGGGCCCCCTGTCATCCTGTAGATATGGGAATGTTTACTAATGCTGTTTAACCCCACATCCCCATCCCCAGGAGTACAGAGAGGCCCTCAAACTGAGCCCTGTGTCATCCTGTAGATATGGGAATGTCAAATACTGTTGTTTAACCCATCCTCCCAATCCCCAGGAGTACAGAGAAGCCTTCAAACTGGGCCCTGTGTCATCCTGTAGATATGGGAATGTCAAATACTGTTGTTTAACCCATCCTCCCAATCCCCAGGAGTACAGAGAAGCCTTCAAACTGGGCCCTGTGTCATCCTGTAGATATGGGAATGTCAAATACTGTTGTTTAACCCATCCTCCCAATCCCCAGGAGTACAGAGAAGCCTTCAAACTGGGCCCTGTGTCATCCTGTAGATATGGGAATGTCAAATACTGTTGTTTAACCCATCCTCCCAATCCCCAGGAGTACAGAGAAGCCTTCAAACTGGGCCCTGTGTCATCCTGTAGATATGGGAATGTCAAATACTGTTGTTTAACCCATCCCCCTTATCCCCAGGAGTACAGAGAAGCCCTCAAAGGGGGCCCCCTGTCATCCTGTAGATATGGGAATGTTTACTAATGCTGTTTAACCCCCCATCCCCATCCCCAGGAGTACAGAGAGGCCCTCAAACTGAGCCCTGTGTCATCCTGTAGATATGGGAATGTCAAATACTGTTGTCTAACCCATCCCCCTTATCCCCAGGAGTACAGAGAAGCCCTCAAAGGGGGCCCTCTGTCACCCTGGAGATATGGGAATGTGTGCTAATGTTGTTTAACCCATCCTCCCTATCCCCAGGAGTACAGAGAAACCTTCAAAGGGGGCCCTCACCCACCCTGGTGATATGGTGGAGTGTGCCTATGCTGTTTAATCCATTCTCCCCATCTACAGGAGTCCTGACACCTGTGTATGGTTGTCATTTAAACGACCTACGTAGATGATGCATTTCCCTGCTAAGGTGCTGTAGGACACACAACACCCATGGGGCTGGAAAGCGGACTGTAACGGAGGGTATGTCTGTCACACATATATATCAGCTATGTTGGATAGTCGACACATCTCATACAGTCTATGGGTCTGTGAGCTTCACAACACACAGCAGGGGATAGGCAGCAGACAGATGGTGGTCACAATATTCTATGTCCATGTCGTGCAATCACGTGTTTAGGCCGGAATGTTGTTTCCCCAACCTATGTTTGCATATCCACAGGTGGAGGACCTGAGGAAGAAGGCCCGTGAACTGAGGCTGTACCACCCGGAGTATCTTGAGCGATTCAGCAGGGGGCCGGGACAACACCAAGATGGTGAGTTATCCCAGGAATAACTTTCATCAACAACTGTCACATTGACCTACCAGCCGGTGTGTTACCTGCATATGTACAGGTGTTATGTGACACACATGGACGGCCTGTAATGTATGTAATCTTTCCCATATATAAACCACAGCAGTGATGGACCCGGAGACTCCCCACCCACCCTCAGACGGCCCACCACACGCCGTGGACGGGAGAGAGAGGTGGCGGAGGTGCAGGAGGAGGAGGAAGAGGTGGAGGCGCAGGTGTCGGATCTGCAGACAGAGGATGTGGAGGGGTCAGAGGATGCAGATGAGGAGGAGGGGCCCAATGAGGACGATGTGGTGCTGGTGCAGGACTCTGACGTGGAGGGGGAAGATGGGGAGGAGGGGAATGTGGGCCACCATTCACCAGCGGATGGGCATGTTGTACAAGGTGTGGGGGATGCGGGGGAGGGGGGGTGGGGGGGGCATGGTGGGGATGTCCCTGCGGGGGTGTTAGCATGGGTGGAGGGGGTATTGGGGGGGAGTTTGGGGAGGGGAACAGGCAGGGCGGGGGGTTTGGGGGAACACAGCACAGCACAGGTCTCTGTGGACCCCCGTCAGACACCACAGGCAGGAACATGGGACAGACATCGTAGTGTCACCACGCCATCCACTGCCACCAACATATCACATGCACATGCCAGCACACAGACCACCGAGACTGTTTGTCTGTGTGCTGGCAGGTGTATGCACGATGTGTTGGTGGCAGTGGATGACGTGAGACGCGACATCCGTTTGGTGTTTCATGCACTGCAGTGTCTGACGGGGGCTGTCCAGCAGGTGAACGCTGATGTTGCACAGCTGCAACATCAACGTTCATCTGCTGGAGACCGTCACAGGCAGCATTGATGGCACCTGTGATGGCCACATGTGGCCTGTGCTGTGCTGTGTTACACAAACATACAGGCTGTGGGTGTTTGTTGTATGGCATGTTGCCATTTTGTTTTTACGTTACTCCAATTAAAGTTGGACGTTGTTTTCTGGACACAATGGTCATGTGTTTCCCTTACACACTCACCATGGATGTAAGCATGGGATATGTATGTGGAACAGGATATGCATTGACAGTTGACATGGATGTCATATGTGGACTTGCTCTAAATGCATTCATGGGGTCCTATCCATGTGTGCGGGTGTGTGACACCTTGGTAGGCGTATGCGTTGTTGCGTCGGAAGGGATTCCCGGGAACATCCATGTCACATGGGTGGGCGTGACATCCACAGATCTGTCAGTGGTCATATGGCAAACACATATGCATGCCACCCATGTCTGTCAATGCCACATGCATGCCATGGTGTTGTTTGCGCAGCCATGTTATCAGTGTTCCAGCCAGGGGCAATGGTCACACATATGCGATCAATGTATGGTGTATGAGGGTATGCAAATACTGATGGGTGTGAGTAGTCATCATGCAAACCCTGAGCAGTTCCCCAGCCACCACATCGGGGAGTGTGTAACGGGGCATGCTACAGCCAAGGGCCAATGAATACACTCTGTGCAGGTGACACACGACAAGTGGTGCCATCTGTGTAGATGTACCTGCCACTGCAAACAGGACAACAGGAAACTGCTTGGGTGCTGGTCAGATGTTCAGCAGCAAAACATGCATGCACACACTACATAGGGGAGCACAGGGACAATGATTGTATGCACACGTTGCAGCTATGTAATCATATACATTTATTCACACAGATTTACATTTTCCGCCGTGGCCTCCCACGTCTGGGCCATCCCAGTTCCCCCTCCCCTGTTGGGGCACGCCCCTGCTGTGCATGTGGTGGTGGTGGAGGTGGTTCCGAGCGTTGCAGCAAACCAACGATGCTCTCCAGGGCCACAGCAATTCGTTCTGACGGCATGGCTCTCACATCATCACGCAATCCCCTAAGTTCCTGCCGTAACAGGTCCACAGAATTGCAAATAGCTGCAGCTGCCTGACGATTGCCTGTGGGTGGAACAAAGGGTGGCCATGAGACACATCCCGAGTAAACAACCATCACATACAACAATGTTACGTATGTAGCACCACATTCTCCTTGTGATTGGACATTCCATATTGAATACATGGACATATTAGCAGAAAAACCTTGTCAGCAATTATACTGTCCCAGCCACACACAGCACATTGCTCAGTTGTGTGATGTGGGGGTGAACACAGGTATACACTGGATGCGCAAAAACGCCCACATAATGCGTACTTTACAATAGGCCCAGGAACAGATAGCAGACACATGTCCACTTTGTACGGGGGTGCAGCAAGTGCGCTGGACAACATCCACACCTGGGGAGTTGCATTGGTGATGCTGTTTGTTTGAGGACAATTAGGCCAGGTGGCGCCACACTTGTATTAATATGTGCAGCATGGACAGGTCACAAATCAAGCAGATGTGACTCTGCAAGATGCGCTGGCAGCACCAGCATTAGCAGCCTTACATGGCCAGGTCCACTGATGACACATGTGTCTCTGAACACAGAGGTTTACTTGCACCTAGGGCCAACAGAGAAAAAGGTCTCATAACAATGCACGTACACCTCCATACACATGTGGAGGTTGTGGACAGAGCATGGGTAGCACCAGATGATGCAGCACAGGGGGACAGACGGCACGATTGAACACACATGGTTATGATGTGCAAACACCTGCACATGATAGCCACTAGGGATGTGTGCTTAGGGACAGAGCTGGGGGGGGGGATGTGTGACCCAGGTTGGCAGCAGGGGTATCACCTGTGTGGTGTATATTCATTCCAGGAACAAAAGGGGCCAGGAGCTGAGCTGTGTGGTCAGGTGTGTGGGTCCCAACCCATGGTATTGTGAAAGACATTGTTAGATCTAGAGAGGAATGGCACATGCGGATAGCTCTGTCTGGATGTCTAGCAGCATACCTTTGTATTGTACATACAGTGAGTCTGCAAGGACCTGTAGGCCACCCAAACCATACCTACATGACCAGTCGCCCTGTCAGTTCTGTACACTGTGCAATATGTGTGTCAACACACATTTGAACTGCTAATGTCACATCGTATGATTGTTTTGCACCAGAAACACAGACTGTAGGGTGTGGGGTCGTTGTGACATAGCAGTACACACACTGTTCAGGTTTGCATATGGTAGGTCGGATTCGCAATGGACCAGGGGACATTGGGCATTGTTTCACCTGTCACACGCCTGTGCTGCTGTGATGAGGCTGGCTGTTGCTGTTCCAATTGGCGTATTGAGGTTATGACCCATAACATGCTGCAACATAAACAACATCTCACTTATGTGTGCATCTGTAGGTTTGAATGTACCATAGGCTGTTATGTTGTGCGGCACAGTACGATGAGCTAACATACACTGTGCCGTTCTGTTGTTCAATATGTCTACAGTCTACGGTAATTATAAAAAAATTGCTCCAAAAATTGCAAAAATGCTGATATATATTAATCTTATGCACTTAAATAGGATCAAAAAGAGTGACCCAATAAACTTCTCATATATATAAGATAAACCCCCTACAAATATATATATAATATATATATAAATATATATATAAACCCCCTACAAATATGGATTTGTACAGTCTACGGTAGGCAGACATGTCACAGCTGTGTATGGTATTCTCTGACATCCACCACACACCCCCAAACAGGGTCTAATGGTTTGTGTGTGGTGGTTGTGCCAGACCTTGGTCACCACTGTTGCCTCTCATCTGTGCGCATGTGTGTGGGGACACATCTTTGCACGCCTTAATAACCACGTCATGACTGAGTGCACAGAATGTGTGTCTCTGATTAAGATCAACATCAACACATATTTGTTAAACTGTACATGTTATGCTGTATGTCAGCATTGCAGAGGTGCTAGGTTATGTCCCAGTGAAGTTACTGTGTTGCACATGCGGAATCCTGACATGTGGTATAGTGTTATGTCATGTAGGTAGGCCGGCCATTGTGTGGAGTGGATCACATATAAGATACTCCCATACGATGCACAGCTGATATTGTATGAACACTCAGCATACAAAACATTGGGGGTAACAAAGTTTTGCACCCACCTTCTGCATCTTGACGTGCAGATCTGCCATGTGCTCTCAGCTGTGCCAGCAGCACATCCTCCCCACACACCTCCTGGCTTGTTGGATGTCTTGCGGCTGGTGAATGAGAACCCATCGTCGTATGGCGCATCATGTCTGCCTCCACGGGCCCCTCGGCAGAGGTTATGCTGTCACCAGACACACCAACCTCTGGATCCTCCATGATGTGTGTCGCACGCATCGCAGCCCCCTCCGCCACCTCCTCCTGCTCCTCCTCCTCCTCTCCCCCCTCCTCATGTGTCATCATTGTACTGTAGTCACCTGTATTGTGGGCACAAGATGACAACACACATATGACTGTGCAATACAGCTACGTATACGTGTGTGTTGCAGAATACACATACCTGCTGGTGTGGGGACCCAACACGTGTGCTGCAGACAGGGCCCACCTGCACACTCACATACCTGTCTCTCTGCAACATGTACCTGTACCAGGGAAACAGGTGTGTGTGTACCCTCTGCACACCTTGTGTGTTTGCCATGCCTCTGAGTCTGCTCTAATTGTGCATTTAGCCCCCACCCCATTTCTCAAACCACCTGGCCAACATATGTGCACACACGGATGCACATAACTGACAGGTACACCTGTAATTGCATACACCGGTGTGGGTGTGCCTGCCATCTTGAAGGGCATATCACATTGGGACATACTGTCATCACAGTGCTCCATGTGTTTGTCTCCAACATACAATGGAGGTAGCTACCAATGTAAATCAACACTGGGCCATTGACAGGCACATGCAGCACTGTGCGTATAGTATGGCACATAAACATTCACATCTCACAGGCGACTGCAATATGACAGCTGAGGAGAGGCAGTGTTGTGGGTGGAGGTAAGGGGTTGTTAGACATAGACATGTCTGGGACAGGTTGGGGGACTGATAGGATGAGGGACACATGCTGAATGTGTCCCTGGAACATGGCAACAGAACATGGTGACACAGGCCAATACACAGATGTCTGCAGCTCTGAGGATGTACAACATGTTTAACTCAGGACAGATGTCATCGTCCCAACACAGGCCATGTTTTCATGTCCCACAGGGTCAGGTGTTGTATGACACATCTGCCCTTACCCCATGGGCATACGTGTATCACTGCACCTTGACAAGTCATTGTCAGACACATGTGATAGGGAAGGTTACCAGACACCATGCTGCACTCGGTACCTGCTGTGATGCAAGGCGTACATGCACTGCTCTTGAGATACGCTCCTTATGTCATACACTGTGGTCTCTCAGTCCTTTCCAACAGTCACATATGTCCACATTTGCTTGCCGTGTGCACATGTGACTGTGAGGTGACAGACGGCGATAGCACAGTCACAGATCTAACGCGTTGTGTGATGTGCATGACCTCTACCCTGCCAGATCTGCAGTGTCCAACTGCTCCATATTGTGGAGTGACCTACCCTGTCACACACTGTGTAACGTTAGTGGGCAAGGTGTAGTCCCACTGGTATTTTGGAGGGGGAGGAGCACCTTATAGGGACACCTATTGCCCCCGTGGCTGACACCACAACCCAGCCTATGTTGGTTACGTGACATATGTCTTTGAGAACACTATTCAGCTGTCCCCCTGTGTATTGCACCTCCTGGTATTGGCTTGATGTAACCTTTGGGGTGTGAGTGTTCTGTTTCTGTTTCACAGAACAGGGTATGAAGGTGTAGAGCACACACCTCTGACAGCAGCACAGTTAAATGCTAGCACAGTTACATACCTGTCAAAGGTGATCTCACGGAAAATCATGAATCAGTCTCCACATATGGGTACATCGGCAACCAATGGAGCCTGCACAGGCATACCTACCCGTTTCCAAACAGTAAGCCTTGGGCAGCATACCTGGGGCCTGTACACCGACGTCCCGCCCTCTCCAGAGCCTCTCTCCATTAGGGTTCCCAAGCTGAGACAAGGGTGAGTTGCGAATAGGAGGATAGCTGAAAGGATAAAATGCATGGGGAGCTGGGAGGGTTGTCCAGACTACTACGTGCTGTTCACAGACATCACCTGTTACACCTAGCTCCGGAAACAAGCAGGAATGTGTGTTCACATATGTGGACTCCCTAGCTATGGAGGCCAGGGGAAGCTCCCTGAATTTGCAGTGCCGAGGCACAGGTGGGCATCAGTCCCACACGTATCTCCACCATCCCATGTGGGATGGAGGGTGGGATTTGGGATGAATGGACCTTCAATGAAAGACAAACAACTCACCGAAGGACTACTGGGTGGGGGGGGGGGGAGTCCGCAGTATGCATGATAAGTGCATTACACATATCAAATGAACTCACATATATAATGTTTACGGACTGGATTTTAGGGGTGGAGGGCAGGATGGGGTCTGCTGGATACGTAGTGACGGGATTGTCACGGCTACATCACAGCAGTGGGGATGACGGGCCTACCTGGAGCGAGCAGGTGATCCAGGTGTCAACTGGTTTGGATTGTGATGGCACGTCCCCAATGGCAAGCATTATGGGACACATCTGGGACCTTCTGGAGACCCATCTTCCGAAATAATTAGGTATGACCAGACGCAGAACCGGACCGACTGAGACACCTATCCCAGTCCTTGCGGGGAGAGCGGTTATGGGGGTAAACCGCCTTCCCTAGTAACATAGATGTGTCATCAAAAGGGAATACATGTACACTGTCTGTCCAAGCTGCTAAGAGATATGAAAGACATATCCGCACGAAGCTTCAAGGGTAGGGAACCTAAGTAGACATGGATGCTGATAGCATCATACTGCATCATAGTGCATAACAGGCTCTTCATACTGAAGAATAGTGTGCGGTATAGGGGATATCACACTGTCTGATACGTCAGTCATGTTCCCTCTTCTTTACATGGACAGGAGGTTGAACGTTATTGGGGTAACATATATCAATCCCTACGATGCTATCCCCACAGCACCACATATCTAGTACAGATAAGTAAACGCACATATCTGTATTTCAGGATATGTTTGGAGTACCTGTGTGGACATATAATACATAGGACGAGCTATATTTTATTGTTTGTATATAATGTTCATAATAAAACACCTATCTATATGTTATCTATCCCTAAATCTATCTATCTATCTTACTCTCTCTATCTATCTCTATCTCTATATCCATATAGATATTGTATAGCTAGATCTATAATCTAGATCTCTATATATACAACACCATTTTTAATCTCTATATATTGCTGTGGGCCACTGAATATGCAGCCGGCGAGCAAATTGACACTATGTAGTTGAGTTATGAGGACCTATTCACATACATGACTATATTCTTGATGACACTACTATGTCTGCCATGAGCAACCGAGCCCCCAGTTCGTTTGGGATGGGTATGTTGAGTGTGAGACATTCATTTCCGTAACAGAGGAGGCCAAGCCCACCTGACAGATTACACATTGATCATCAATCTCCATGGCATTAACAGGGATGCAGTATTGCAAACAGGCGCGAATCACCAGGATGGTGGGTGACAGCAGGGGATAAGCCCAGTCTGTGCGGACTGGCTAATCAATCTCCTGGTTAGATATCTAACATGGCAAAGGTACAGAAATCCAGCCGACGGATACCAAGGGGACACACGACTGAGGGCTGATATGGCGGTACATTGTGGGAATGTTGTCTGCAAGGCAATCTACTGTGTCCGTGCCTGCAGGCACGCAGCTGTTAGAAATAGATCTAGGGTGGGTGGACATGGGCAATTGGAGACAAAGGCAGGGGATGGTCCTGTCCCTGTCCTACTGAGTTATCCAGCACATTATGCTCATGGCAAGGACAAGCAAACTACCCTGAAAAGGAGGCTAAGGAGCAAAATCTTAGTAAGGTAACCCTCAGTCCTACGAAAAGTCCTGGATGAGAGGGTGTGGACTGAGTAGGTAACGGAGGGGTGACGTACCCATAGGGGACGTCAGCTGATGGCACAGTGCTCATGGTTGTGACAGACACTATTAGTGGGATAGTTGTAGGCCCCCTCCTCTCAGTGATGAAGAGGAAGGACCAAGATCTATAACCCAGAACAACAAGGATTATCCCGACATCTTAACCTCATGAGAAAGGGGTTATGCAGTGGTAGTCTCCCTGGGGAACACCAGTGCGGCACCTATGAGAACTACCACTAACTGTAAGGTTACAGTTCCCCGACTACCTAAGATTTTGTAGTGAATGCTTGCGTTGACTGCTTAGACCTTTGTAAACATCAGGACCATGCTGAGAAAGTGTTTCTCGCATGTGCTACATTCTGCATGATGGGCAGGAGACCTGACAACTCCTCATTTCCAAAAGAAAGAAGGGTCAGGTGGGAACATTTCCTACCCCCTGACACTGAGGGTGGATTGGAATGTGCCTGTAGCCCTATGGACTGCAGATGAACAGTGGGCAATCATTGACGTACAACCTCCTTGTTGATGAGAGCGTTTCATCCCAGTTACATGGTGATTGTGCCACAGTAGGGTTGAAGTGCTCAGTCTATTCAGACCTGCAACCGTCGAGCCAACCCTTGCAACGTGCGACAATGGGAGTAACCAGTGGAGAATGCCTACAATACCCACAAGGGTCAACATTAAGCACGTGAGAGAATTATGATATACCATGCCTAGGACTTTAAAGTTATGAGTAGTCAGCTACCCTTTGACTCTGCCACGCAAGGGCCTCAAACGGGACGCAGGTTTTGTTGTGACCTCCTGGATGGCGTGACACATATAACACAAATGGGATATCATCAGGGATTGCAGAATAGACGTATGGACGTTGTGACGTCCAAAAAGCATCATGTGCTTTAGAACGCACGACCTTTGCAGACAGGATGACTGCTCCGTTTAACCTTTGACCTTCCGACATTGCTGATTGGAGCCACTACCAAGGAAAGTGTGGAGGGGATTCGTGGTATTATGCAGATCCTGGATCGAAGGGTGCCCCCTCATACAGAGCCATCAGTTGCTGAGGCAGGGGGAGGAGGTAGCCTCTCCAAGTGTTGATTACTCCCCACATTTTCCAGGGAGGCAGACCTGCGAAAGAAGGATTTATAAGAGACGTCTAGGTTGTCCGTTCCTGCAGTGGCGACAGTGGTAAGCGGAAGGGCAGGGATGGGAATAG